>JAHLSL010000010.1:15514948-15659273 GCA_025920805.1 Petroica traversi
GCCAGGTACCGGGAGCCCTGCCCTGGCTGGGGATGGGGATTCGCTCCCGCTGCCCTGGGGGGAAGGGACCGGCGAGGACAGCCTGGAGAGGGAGAGAGGGAGGGCTTCAAACGGGCCGTTCCGGCCTCTACCCCTAAAGCGAGCGGGGCCGGGGCACGCCTGGCCCTTGTCCGGTTACTGCTGTGAGGGACTCCCACACAAACGGGGCCCGCAGGTGAGCACGGGGAGCCCGAGCTGCCCCGGGCACACCGAGCCAGGTCCGAGCCCAGCGAGCCGTGCCCGGCTCCTGCCGAAAGCCTGACACGCCACTCGACCTTTTAAAGGTGTCTTGGCACCTCAGCGGGCTGCCCGGGGAGGTGGCGGAGTGACCGACCCCGAGGTGTTTAAGGAAGGCACTCGGGCTGGTGATGTTCGGTCACAGGTTGGACGCGATGGTCCCAGGGGGCTTTTCCAACCTAATTAAGTGGTGGTGTGAGTCTGGGATTAAATGTGCTCCAAGCAAGGCCTCCCGCTGCACTGCTGGTTCGTGCTCAGCGTGTGCCACAAGTGACTGCTGGGGTTGCCTGAGGAAAGTCACTTCAGCTGCTTTGGTTTGAAGTACTTCACAAGCAGAGAGCAGGTGATGTGAAAAAAAAAAAAAAAAAATTACACAACAATAACCTTCATTTCAAAGTTTTTAGGAATTATGGCCTAAGGTGTGCATTTTCTCTGATTATTCTCTTTTTACTTTGTTTTCTTCCAACCAGCGATACATTATGGGATCTTGCTATAGCTGAAGTGGAGAAGAGAGAAAACCCTGCTGATGATGATGTCAAAGCTGGGGAAGTTTGGGAGAGATCAGTATTTTTTATGGGAAACAAAAATGGGGTAATATAAATACTGTACAACTCTACGCTTTTCAAATATAATTTGTGTCAGGGAAAATACCTCATTTTCAGATGTTAAGGTTCACTTAATTTTAAAGACATAATATCTCATGGTCTCATTTTACAGAGATCTAATTGATCACTAATGTCTGTTCTAAGTACAGTGTTCCTTTTACTATATTTGACATGGTTATACTTGTAATAATGGTAGTGTAAGTTGATTCTGATATAAAATTGGACTTACGTTTCCTCTATAAGGCTGCAAACAGTTACAAGCATTTGCAGTTTTCTGGTACTTTATTATTGGAATGTTAAATGAATTTGACTTAGTGATACAACTTAATTCTTTAAAGACAGTAC
Organism: Petroica traversi; assembly: GCA_025920805.1. NCBI lineage: Eukaryota > Metazoa > Chordata > Aves > Passeriformes > Petroicidae > Petroica > Petroica traversi. Next base: position 15,516,175 of record JAHLSL010000010.1, read on the forward strand.
AGAAGAGTTCTTCTTTGCTTTTCATTTCCAGGGAAAGACCACTATTATACTGAGGTGCCTTGAGAGGTATGTGTTAAATATTTAAAAGCAAATTTCAGATGTAGATGATAACTTGACATAAACAGTCATATTGTGTGATAATTCATAACATATGTATGCAGGTGTGCTCTGTGACTGGTTGATCACTTAGGGATGAATTTATTTCCCTTCATTATAACCTGTCAAGTGACTCTCAGTTCTTCTTCAGTGGCAGCTGAAATGACCCATTTCTTTGGGCTGGTGCTGCTGTCACTCCTGTCTAAAAGTCTCCTCTCTGTACTGCTGTCTCTAAGCCAAATTCCAAACTGACTGATAAATATAATTTATTAACTGTAGAACTGAGTTCCTTTCTCTACAGGATCTTGACAAAATTAAGTTACTTTTCCTTTAGGGAAGAGTCTCCAAAGCCAACTTTAGCCTTGGAATATACTTTTGGAAGAAGGGCAAGGAGACACAATACAGTGAGTATAAAGTATAATTTACCACATCTTTATATATATATATATACATATATACACACACACATAAAAATAACATAAAGAAAATCTTTTGCAGCCTAAAGATGTAGCTCATTTTTGGGAACTAGGTGGTGGAACCTCATTAGTGGAACTCATTCGAGTACCAATCGCCAGCCACAATATAAGGTAAGTGTAATTATTACAATTCCAGAGCTAATTTGAACTTTCCTTCAAACATCAGTAAATCTCTAGACATGCTTTTTTTTTTTTTTTTGTGAAAAACTCTTTGAAAGTTTAAGATAGAACATTTATGGGGTTTTGTTAAAAGTAATGTAATGCTATGATGCTTTGCTTTGGCCTTCCTTTTCATGCTTCTCTCCTAAATAAACAAGTTCTAACTAATCTCAACAATACATGGAGGAAGTAGGTTGGCCTTAAGTAGATAGAACAAGAAATACAGAAAAAGAGGAGATACAGTGTATTTAAGCTCAGTGAAAGAGCAAAAACACAGACTTGGGGATATATGAAAAATGAAATCTTGCTTCCTACTTCTGTGTGCACACATAGATGCTCTTTCTGTGATGGATAATATTTTAGGCTGAAAAGCGAGGAAAAAAAACTGTGACCAAAAAAACCCTGGATTTTTGGAAATGACATTTTAATGAGAAGGTCATTTCCCAACAGAGAGGTAATGCTTCCAAGAGGGACTAAAGCCACTGAAATTATTTGAAAACAAAAGGAAACAGGAATTTCAATCAAATTAAGAGAATGTAGTAGGAAAATCCATTAAAGTAATGGAGAGCATAGGAAGAAAAAATGCATGAAAAGCATGAAGAAATGACAGTGTGATAGGGGATGTCTTTGATTTTTTTGGTTAGGGAAGATGGAAGTTGAAAGTGAAAGGGGGGGGAAAGGACCAAAAGATAAGTTTTCTATTAAAATGTATTGTTTTATTTCATTGGTACTGAGCTTTAACTTCTGTGGGGAAGAAAAAGGAGTGGTATCATTTTTATCAGGTACATTTGTTCCTGCTTTGACTAATGAGATAATTTGCTGAGAGGCTAAGACAGAAGGAATAAAAATAAAACACTTCTGACATGTGAAGCTCTTTGTTTCTAGAAGAGCTTGGGGGAGAAAAAATTAAGTTAAATTTTTCAGCCCCTAACTAAATTAGATTAATTGAGCTCTACTTCCAACAGTTTTTTCTTCCTTTTTTACTGATAAGGGATTTTCTGATGTGGACAGGCTTAGGATTCTTTACTGGGATAGCAGTACTCTGTAAGAACAATTCAGTTCTGTTCATAAGGCAATATTTTAACATGATAGTAAAAATTCTGCCGTTTCAACAAATATAAGTACTTTTTGCTGGTTTTCTCATCATCAAGGTCAAGCAATTTGCTTATTTAAAAGTTCCATAAACTGTATCTAGTTTCATCAAGAGACTTTTCACCACATTTTTCCTCCCTACAGCATTTTAAAATTAATTGCTCAGTTTGCTTCGTAGCTTTTGTAATATCACTCTGGTCTGGAATCCCTTTTCTCAAGTCAGGCTGGAATGGGACAGAATGATTGCACACATTCAGATGACTTCATTTGCAATGATCTGTACAGTTGCACTTCAATGTAGCTGATGTTTTGGGAGGCAGGGTTTTAGAAAGAGAGGACTTCAGATGTAAAACATATCAACAATCCACCTTTAAAAGTCTGGTAGTAGCTAAGAATGTAATGAGTACTCTTTTAATCTTTCAGAAGACTTTCCTCATGTACCAATTCGAGGTTCCAACAAACCATCACAATCCATGACACAGAATATTGTCCTTAACCACGTTTTTATTCCTTTCACATTAGAAAAGGATAATGAAAGTAGGGAACTTTCCAATACAGGTAATAGGAAAGATCCTAGGCATTGGCTAACATTGCTCAGTCTGGGGTTGTAGACCTATGAGATGGCAGGGCTACATGACAGCAGAAATCCTCAGTCATATGGGAAGAAGGAGCTACATGGACTGAGGATATTTGCAGATTTTACTGCTTTGAAGACAGTCCCCCAAAAAAATGCATGGAAAGTTGCCATAATAATAGTTTTGAACAGGAGACAAGGGAAGGGTTTCTTCAGCATGCAGAATATCCCTAAAAGCCATCTTGCTTTGCTGTCACATTTAATTCTATCTTAGCAGTTGCACATTTGTACTACAGGTGTGGTTTTGTGTGAAAATGCTGTTTGCCTCATGAGCTAAATATGTGACCAAATAATGCCTATTTAATAGGTCGTTTGCTGTAGTTCTGGTGTTGGATCTCTCCAAACCTAATGAACTCTGGACTACTATGGAGAGCCTTCTGCAGGTCACCAGGAACCACGTGAACAAAATTTTAACCAAACTGGAAAAGACAAACTCTGAAGTAGCTGCTGAAATGAAACGGAGAATGTGGAACAATCTGCAGAGGGATCACCCTGTAAGTTACTTCTAATATTTTCTCCAGATGTCACAGGCCTTTATACAGTTAAAGATAATGCTTTTGAAAATCATAAACAACTCTTTTAGATTTTTATGCATGACTGAAAATCCATTTGATGTAGATGAACCTGTTCACTGGAAAATTATAGCAATTTAATAAAAATTCAATAAGAGCAGAAACAAGGAAAGAAGGTTTCTTATATCTTTTTGTTAGATATCTAATGTGATTGTTATGGCATGTTACACCAATCAAAAGAAATAGTTTTAGAGTAGCAGTTTGCTTTTTTCCCCCCTCATCTTTTTAAAATGAAGATGAAAACTAGAATGTACAAAAGTCATCTAGCAAGAGACTAGCTGAAGGTACAAATTTAAGCAAAGAATATAGTTATAACAGCCATCAACATGACTATATACTTTGCATTTATTTAAATGTCTATCACAAACTCAATGCCTTTTGATAATCTGACAACTAATTAAATTATAAAGTTTCAGAAATGTTAACATCAGTCCTTTAAACATAATTGCTAACTAAATCTCTGGAAAAGCTAAACTAGATTATGCGCAATAGAAATGAAAAGTCATTGTGCATTAAACCTCTGCAAATGTTGTGTGTATATAATACATAAATAAGTATTCAACAATTCAAAGACCTGGCATGTGAATCTAGTTACTGTAACTTCTGTAAAGTGCTTCAATACAGCAAATGCTTGTAAAGCTCAGAAATTTGGAAGTAACTCAAAATATATGAGAAAGCAACATATGCAGTGCTCCGTAGATTTAGAATATGGGGTTTGATATTGGGATTATTTAATTTTTTACTTTTAAAGAAGGTAGTTCACAAAAAGAAAACACCTACATGCACACCTGGCAATAAATTAATACCACAGTGTCAAGTTTAGATATAGAGGCTTACATATCAGGAATCTGCAAGCTTATTTCAATAAAGAAAAATAATACTGCTATTAATTATTAAGAAAACTTGTTATTCTTGCACTGTAGGAAACACAATTATACCTTATGAACTAAAATTTCTGTTTAGCTTCCATTATCAAACACATCAATAATGCAAAAAAATACTCCATTACTGCTCGGTTCTCTTCTTACTTTCATCATTGTTCAAAGAAAAATTGTGTCAATTTATGAGAAGAAAGTACTATCTTTTATAGTCAAATTAAATGACAGTTTATGGAGATCTTTATGTGCCTTTTAATGGCTAAACATATTTTTATCATAAACGTGAATCAGTGAAATACTTACATATTCAAGGATTAGATATATTTCATTGGCATGGCTAAAGAATTATTTGCTATGATAATAAAGGATATCAGTTGCAGACTTTTTTTAAAAGGCTGGATGCATCTAAAGTACTCCATAGTCAAAAATAAATTCCACAGTCAAAACATGAATAGGATTCAATATGCTAGTTTTAAGGTTTCTGAAGTTATCCCAAATTTTCCTTAGTTCTGAAATGAAAATGATTTTTTTCAGTTTCATATTCTATATACTCATTTTTAAGTTGTGTTAGTTTTGCTCACAGCTTTTGCCTTTACAGTGCATGAGTGAAGCGATTATTTCTCCTCTCCATGCAGAGGATTTTCAGTATGTGCAGCTTCTGTCAACATTCTGTCATTTAACCTGTCTGTAAATAACTGAGGTTAGGAGGGAGCATTGGACCAACCTCTGCTACAACACATCCCTCTTCCACTGCTGCAGCCAAAGCAGCTTCAATAAATATGGCCTGAACACGAGGAGATTGTCTCATTTCATATGGACTACAGGAAAACCTTCCAGATCACTTGAGAATTCTTGTCATTCACTTATTAAAACTTTTATCCCAAGTTAGCTATTTCGCACTTAAGTCTGCACTCTCAGACCTATTTTCCTCCATTGATGCTGATTCACATTTTCAAGATTGTTGGATAGTGTTTCCTTTTTGTGGTGATATCAAACATTCGAAATTCACATTAAATATTGTTTAAGTGTTTGGAAAACATGATGAAGGAAGAACAAATGTGTGACACAAGCAAATCATTCCACTTATTTCTCTTGAGATTTTGTCTGTGTTCTTTAAGATTTCATCCAGGGAAGGTGAATGTTTCAAAAAGCCAGTTCTACTAATCCAGCCTGGCAGGTGTTCTGTGAATACATGAGGTTTTTCCTATCTTCCTTTCCCATCCAGTAATGTAATATATAATGTAAGAACCCTTTTATGCTAGTAAGTGTTCTGACTGCTCTGAGGGATTATTTCCTGACCATTTTGGAAGAAAAAAGAAAAATGGTAGTATATAATATGGATATTGCAGTAAAGTTGATTCGTCTTCCTTAAGGTATGAAAACCTTGTCTTCTGAGAATTAATTTTAACCCCTTTCAGTTGTTTTAACAGTTGAGTCTTCTACAGTGTGTTTACAGTGCTTAACTGACCTATATCTTTTTAACAGGACTATGCATTAGTTGACCCTTTTCCAATACCGTTGGTGATAGTTGGAAGCAAATACGATATTTTTCATGTAAGTAATACTTAAGTACATTTTAATAATTAAAGTATACCCACTAAATATTCTATATAATAAACTTTTGCTAATATAATAGTAATCTTTTGAACTGAAGTGTGGACAGCCAGTCTTCTATCACAAAAAAAAAAAAAATCTTTCCATCCAACAGCATAGGAATATGCCTTAAGGAAGGCATACTGTTACTCCTTCACAAAACACCCCCAAACTGATGATTTTTGAGATGTACTTAGAAAATGTTGAGACACAAGTTGCAGCAGACGGAAAAGGGAAGCAAGGAAACACCATGTTGATGATTTCCTTTTTTAATGAGAGAAATCCAGCTCCGTGTGTCCCTTGTGACAGCAGCTGTAAGTCTGTGGCAGTGAAAGAAGGGTGTATCTCAAGTCAGCTGATCAGAGCTTTTGGGTAGTCATGGCAGTACAAACCATAAACTCTTATTTCAGTCTGGAACTTCTTTTAAAGTATTTCCTTAGTTTCTAGAGACAAGTGAGTAATTACATCTTTTATAGAAGGGAGGAAAGAAATGTCACAGTACTGCTGGATTCTCTCCCAAGACACAAAAAAACCCAAACAAATGCATACTCACAGCACTTGATCATGAGAAAAAGGGACAGTCTGTTTGGCTTTTAGCAGTTGTGGTGGCACCCTGTGCTTGTCTGAATTGCTGCACAGTGCACTGATACCTGGCTGACTCTCTGAGTTACTGAATTCTTTATTAATAAGGGACTTGCCTTCTCTCATGGCAAAGCTTTATGCTGAGCCATGACCTCCCTTAAATGATGTCATGCAATAAGGACAAAAACGACAGCCTGATTGCTTTGGGGATCTGTGGATTGACTCCTGCAGGCTTCACTGGGACCAAGTTTTCACCCATTTTATCCAGGGAAGGCCATCTGTATGATCTTAGATTAAAGAAACATGATGAAAAGGTGTTTTGATGCACCTTTCAAATCTTGCAGGTATTAGAATTTAGAGAGCATATACCCAAAGATTTACTTAAATACTTGCACAAAAAGAAAAAAATCCTTTTTCTTCTACTAGGCGGCATTTCTTTTTCTAAAAATTTAAAATAAAATCAAACAAATAAATTGAAAATTAAATGTGCATTCTCAATTAAAAAAACTTTTCCTGGACTAACATATTGCCTGAATTAGGCTCCCTCCGTAAAAAAGAAACAAAGAGAAATTGTGACATTTCTTTTCAGAGTAGGCTGTTACTGATTCTGTCTCAAGATATAATTATGCTGACAGCTGAAAGCCTTATATATTGTAGCTTAAGTGCATTGCAGTTTATATAAAAAAAATAGAAAAGTTCTAAGTGTAATATTTTGGGTTTTGTTTCTTATATCTATATTCCAATATCAACTTTTTCAGGAGTTTGACTCTGAAATGAGGAAAATAATAAGCAAGACACTTCGATTTGTTTCACATTATTATGGAGCATCATTAGTGGTGTGTATATTTACTTTCTATTTAAGGATAGAGAAGATGTACAATATTTCTGTTACAAAACAATAGTTTTTAAAATAGTAATGTAAAACTCCTAGAGAAAATGGGATTTCATTGGTTTTACAGTAGCTTTCTTCATGAGCTATCTGTTGAACAAGTCACAGTACTGGCAGGGATAGATAGATATGCCTTGTGAACGAACTACACAATTCCCAGTATCACCAAAAACTAAATGGAAATAGTTACGTGTTAGCCAGATTAGTTCCTGCACTGAGTTTATTGCATCTTGGGCAAAATTTCTTTTGGTACAAGAAAGGAAAATGGGCAAAAGTGTTTGCTTTAGATTGAATTTGAGAACTGGGCCTTTTAGTAAAAGCATGAACTCACATCAAGTGATCCAACTCTGGTAGATTTTAAATCAAGGGCTCATTTTCACAGTTCATGTACACCAGATCACTACTCTTGGGTGTTGAACAAGAAAGACAGGAGCTTCCTTACAGAAGTGGGCAGAAAGATGCCAGCATGAGGACAATGAAGTATTTATGTGGGTATATAAATTGATTTTTAGTTTGTTAGATCATCCTCTCAGTAAAGACAGAAATGCATACTGAGATTCACAGTCCAAAAACGCTGCCTCCTGGGCTTACTGTGCATCAGAAGATGGGTTTAATTGTATCAACCATCATTTATGTGATAAATAATATTTAATACTAGCGTAGTGATTATCAAAACAACTTATGTTCTCTTTAAATCCTTAAAATCCCAGCATGTCCTTTTGCATCCACATAAATCTTTTTCACTCTGACATATGAATTTGTCTTTTGTTAACTGAGAATACAACTGTCATGATTGGGGTTTTTTTAGTATTTAAGCATTATTGTAATTAAAAATTAAAACTAGAATACAAAACTCTTTGGCTGCTAAATCCTGATTGTCATTGAAATGAGAGGGATAAAATTAATTTCCCACAGCAGGGATCTGACTTTTTTCTCAAAGACATGAATCTAATAGGGTACAAAAGCCCTTAGACAGGAAGAAGCATGTTGTTAGAGAATATATTCTGAGAACTGCTTTCTGATAAATCTGTACCATTCTTCCACTTTGAGGCTGTTTTTATGCCAATTATATAGTTATTCATTACATTTCTAAATGTTTGTGGTATTTGGGATAATTTTTAATGTAGTTTAAAATCTTAATAACACATTAGTCTTGGGCAAAAGATTTTGTGTCTCATGCTGTGCATATTTCAAAAGTTTTGAATCAATATTTTAAAATTTATTCCTTAATTTTTATTTATGCTACTTTTTAATTTAATCTTTTTTGATGTATATATTCAGTAACAAAGAAATTCCTGTTTTTGAAAGGGAAGGTGAGATTTTTATTCTAGTCAATTCAGTGAACATATACCAAATTTACTGAACTCAGGAGATAAGTAGCAAGGCTCTATCCTCTTTGTAGATGGCAAAATGTAATATATGTATGATGGAAGTTCATAATGTATATTTTGTTTTCTGATTCATTTAGTTTACCAGTAAATCTGAGGCTCTCCTGCTGAAAGCCCGTGCTCTTATTAATCACTTGGCATTTGGCTACGATAAAAGGTAACATTGTTCAACTCAGTCTTGCTCAGAACTTAAAACTACTTAATAAAAAATATTTTAATAATAAAAACTTTTCTTAAATATGATCTTTGAAAGATTTTTGCTCATGGACTTGGACCCCTGTGACTCAGCTGCCTATCTCTGCTGACGATAGTGGTAACTCCTTGGTTTTGATCCTCAAACTGATGAGTGAAAAACATGGTTAACACTAGAATGGAGTATTTTTTTATTTACATGTATATGAAAACCTCAGTAAGACTCTAGTCTTGGCTAGAATAATGTCACTTTTTGTTGATTGCTGAATGCTCCCTTGATAAATTTTCTTTTTTTCTGTTTAGCAAGTCTGTATCAGTGGATCCCAACAAACCGCTCTTTATACCAGCAGGCCTGGATTCCATGAGCCAAATAGGTTAGAACATTTCCTGTTCATTGTTTGTTGCTTGTTTTGAAAACAAGAAAAACACTTTAAGCAAATAAATAAATTACAGCACATCAGTATCAGTTTTAACAGATCATGGAAGTAAATGGCTTACAGATTTTAAAATCAAGATTCAGTGTGTCACTGAGAATTATTGGTGCAGGTTTGTTAGGTAGTTAAATAAAGTCTCTGGACTCTGTAAAATAGTAAAGTACTAATAAGCTTAGATCTGAAAGAAAATATACAAAATCTCTAAGCCCATTTCATGGTAGGAGATCAATGTTTTTTTCAAAATTGTTGCAGCTTGTTGGTGTAGAAGGTAACATACTAAATTAGATTTTTGTGATTTATGTTGTTCTGACAACACACTTGTCTTATGTGTGCTGTGATCCTCAGGACCACCACCTGCCTCTGACAGTGATCTTGGAAAACTGCGTGCCAACACGCCTCTGGAACTGTGGAAACAAGTATTTGAGAAGACATTTCCTCCCAAGGTGGGGATGTACACACCACCCACACAGCCGCTCTTCTCACAGAGGAGCAGCAATATCCCTGCTCCTTTTTGGCTTTCAAGTCCACTGACTACAATTTCAGTCTCACTTAGCAGTTCTCTTTAATACATTTCTAAAAGATAGAGATTTTTATGTAGTGGTGCTTCTACATCTTTAGTCACTTCCTACATTTAGAAATTAGGAAAAATGCTGTTCTCAGTATAAAATGCCCCAGCATGATAAAGATTAAACTTCTCAGAAACTATACAGAAGTGTTATTTTTCATGTTAGTTTTCCTCATAGCCTTCAAAACCACAATCAACAAATGTTTTTTCCTGCACCCACCCCTCAAAGTAATTCCTGAACTCCCCCTGAAACAGCTGGAGAAATGAATACACCTCATCTTGGAAGCACATCAATGTTCATCAGTGTATCAGTCTAATTAAAGATTAAATATTTGCCAAATAGATTCACAGTCTCCTGTTTTGGTCACACAGCAGGCTTTAAACTTGGAAGCTATTTTAATGAACTGTAAATTTCTTTTTCCATTCCTTCACCTAAGAAGTATAATTCTGCTTTATTTTATTCCATCGCTGGTATTATTGCCTTCTTGCTGCTTTACATTTGATATGACTAAGGAGAACTGTGCAGGACAACATCTAAAAAAAACCCTTCTTATTTGATAGTTTTTCTTGCTATTAGTGTATTTGCTTCTTTGGAATTCAAGTTATAGTTTGCTCAAGGTTAGGAAATTAAAATTCAGATATTTGGCAAAGATAGCAATCAGTTTCTCAGCTATTGAAGTAGTGCTTCTGATAACCAGAACTGAATTCTAGTTGTGAGTATTGAATACTTCAGCAAGGGCTCAACTGTGCCCCAATGCCATGGACCAGAAAAGATATTTTCTACCTTTTAGAATCTAAATGCACTATTACTTTTTCTTCATTTTACTGATAAAACAGCTTTTTTTTTTTTTAACTAATCTATGTCCTGCAGTGCAAAATTGTTCCATAAATGCAAGCTTCTATTATATTTGTATTTGAAGCAAATACTTTTATTTCTATAGTGTGGCTTTTTCTTATAAAAAGAAGATAAATTCTTCTAAAGTGGGGTTTTGTCTTTTCTCTTTTAGAGTTCCTGTGATTTACAAGATACCAAGGACCCTGCGCAGGATATTCAATATGCTGAGTATGAAGTTGATGTCATGAGAGCTCAGAGAAACCAGGTGTGTAATAGTTCTCCAATTGCTGTTCAGAGTCAGGTATTCCAGAACCACCAGCACTGCTGAAATAATAGCATATACTCATACCTCCCCTTTTTGTCCTTAACTAGCTTTAGATTTCAGTTTAGTATTTGTTTTGAAGTTTTCTCCACTGTTAGATACTGAGCTAGGAGACCATTGTTAGGTCTCAAAGTTTTGGCTCTGAGTTTCTTTAGAAATTAATCATTCAAATTTTCCCTCTAATTTTTTTTCTAAAATTACCTTACTAAAATAAACTTTGAAGCTTTCTTGACAGTAATTTCCTCATTTCTTCATCCTGTACTGTCATATGAGTGTTGACTAACAGAAAGTGTAGGAAGCAATATCAAGGTCTGGGGTGGGGACTGTTTACTTTTCTTTCAAAACTCCTTTAAACTGGAAAGATACTGAGATGATAACGTGACTCAAATTTGCAGGCTATGGACATTTTATCCTGAACAGAGTGAATGGAATTGTTCCACACAGTGATGATACGTGGCTTAACCCATGAATTCCAGGAAAGACCTTTAGGGGGACAGGGTCTTCTGTTTTTTCTTATTAATTTTGAAGTGTTTCTGCCTCTCTCTAGATTAATGGGGAATTAATTTTATAGAAAAATTCTGTGGCAAACTATGTGAAGGTAAAAGGATTGCCTTACAGTTATCAGTATAACATCACCTGAGTTAGCTGAACTGTATATAACAGTCTTCATCAGTATCATAGGTGTGGGTCTATTAAAATCAGCCCAAGATTTATCCAAAGAATAAAGCAATTTGAAAAACCCCCTGCAGTCTTTGAACTTGCACGTTACCTGTATGATCCTGTTAATGTAGGTATCAGTTCTGAATTTCTGTCACATCAAGAGCAGTCTTAGAAATCATTAAAATTTGTAAAGCACACTGCTTTTGGAATTTATAATACAAACATTCTCAGTTTAGCTACATATCTCAAAACAACTATATAGTGTACTGGATTTGTTATTTTTAGATACTAATGTATTGCAAAAGAAGATACTGGTATGCATTGATTAAATCATACAGGAAATTATTAATTTTCTGTTTTTAAACAAAAGAGACAGGCTTTTAGAATCTTAATCTGTTCAAGGGCATTGCAAACTATTATAGCTTTTTTTTGTTGGACTACTGCAAGTAATTTGAGCATTAAAAAGAAAATTACTTTTGTTATCTGCAGTTATTTCCTAAGTTTCTATCATGAAGTTTAATTTTTACAAGATTATTTGCACATTATTAAATTGTTTTATACCAGGAATTTGAAATGCACCAAGCTAAAAATATACATCTAAAAGAAAAGAACTCTCTAACTGCAGTGTTTCTTGAAGTGTCTGTTTTCCAGTTCAATAGAAAGCAGCACAAAAATCTTATTTTTAAAGCAACTTTTAAAATCATATGTCTGACATTCTTTAGAGTCTCATGGTATCTGTTGATAGGAGGACCAATATATTAAGATGGTCAATATGCAACGTGTTGCTAATAAAATCATGGGCCTAATGCAGAATTAGAGGTATCATGTGATGAAAGTGAATGCTTTCATATTACCATTTTTCTCGGTTACTTTCGGTTAATTAATGTTACTTTGGACTCCAGGTGATAGCCTGTTTTCTTGTTTATCTCAAAGATAAACTTTAAAAGAAAAACAAGCATTAAACCAGCAAGGGGAGCAGAACACAGCCCCTGCCACTGCATCTGATAGAAGACTATAGATAAAAGAGCAATGACTGACTCAGTCTTGGTCAGGACTGCTCGATAATACTGTAATAGATTTATAGATAACTGTGGCATTACAAAGTTTAAATAAATAATTTCCAACTCTGTAGTTCTGGCTGAAGGATTTGCCTGCATTTTAACAGAGTAAAAGACTGAATTCTAATTCTTGAGTATAAAATACAAAAGCAGTTAAAAAAAAAATCAAGAAAGTGCCTGGCTGACCTCTAAGTACTGTCAGCCAGGATTTATCTGGGATGCTGCTTGGCTGTAGAAGTTTAGAGTTCAGCTCATCAGCGTTCTGCCGTAACTATTTTCTTTTAGACCAGATTATTTTGCCTCCTTAATATTTTCAGACTTAACTATGAGAGGCACCACTCTCTTTCTTGACATTTTTGCTCTGGAAAGGTCTCTGAGGCTGTCTTTTCTTCACTGTGCCTTTCTTCAAGATGGAGCACATCTCTCTTTCTCAACTATGTCTTCTCAGAATTCTGTTCCTAGTTCTTGCCCCACACACATATATAGCACAGGTTTATAACAAATAGTGCTGTTGGAATTGTTTAATGCTTCTCATTCTCCATAGTTAGGTTCTGAGAGAGAATAAAGTGCCAGGTACCTTTCTGAAATTTACGTTTCTAATGTAATTTTTAAATAGCAAATTTTGCCCAAGAATTACTGGAAGCTTGTGGTTTTTTAAGGAATTTCAAGATTCAAAAAGAAATACTCATTTTGGATAGTTACTAGGCCTTAAATGTCTAGATTTTGGTTAATTCTTCATACATAAACCACATGTCAAACTTGTCATTCTCTATACATTCCCTGTTAGCTTTTTAGCTTTTGATGCTTTCAGGTTAATTTGGTTTTGGTACACATGATAACTTGAGTAAGAGTGGGATCTTTGAAAATAATATTTCTGATTAGAGCTACATATATACACTTGCACCTGTGAGCACCTATGGGGAGTATGAAAGTCTCATTGCTTAGTTTCTTCTAAATGTTTGTGGCAGTGAGAGCCTGGCACACAGGATTGTCTGTTGTCTTTCCTTTATAAATGCTCTCTGCCACAGATGTAAGTACACTAAGGTGTCTTTCGGAAGGTTTTTCTTTGTTTCCTGTTTTGCCTTCACTGTTAGTACTCAAAATAAGTGCTTGGACTTTTTGATCTGGACATTTGACTGCAGCTTCATTCATTGATGCAACAGATAAAGCTCACCTTGAGTTCAAAGAACTGGAGAGCCTCCTACTGAGGTCTTCAGAGGTCATGTAGTGCCAAAGTTCACAGGGACTGGTCCTTGTTACACAGAGCTGTTACTTCGGAGATCGGTGCCAGTTTTAGCTGAAGCCTCAAGCCATGAAGTCAAGTCAGAATAGATGCCTGCTGCCATTTGGTGTCAGCTGACAAGAAGTCATGGAAGCAGATCTTAACAGTCAGGGATGCAACTGTTAAGACTTCAAGAAGTCATAAACAGAAGAAGATTCTATGCCTCACAAGGAAGAATAGCTGTCTTTTCCCTATGCAGCAACCTAATCAACCATGTCACTCACATCCAAATGTCGCTTCCACGTCAGATAGCAGCTGACATGGGTACTGTGTTGGCAGACAGAATGAGAGCCATATTTTTTCTGCTGACATGAAAATATTGCTGAACTTCAGGAGACCATTTCAGTCTCATTCCACAGAACAGAAGATTTAATTCTGTTCCATGAACCCCCTTGGTCACACCAGAGTTACTGGGCACAGAAATATAACAGGGCACCTTAGCCTGGCTAACAGAGCAGTACCACCTTTCATTTTCTCCACAGGAGGACATGTGCTGGTCTTCATAGGAGAGAAAGTTATTTTGTATATCGATCCAGATGCCAAGAATAAACTTTCTTATTTGCACATTAAAGCATGTCCACATGGGTAAAAAAGACTTCATTTTTAAACCAAATTAAAGAGCATTATTAGAGCACTGTTATTAAATTTTCTATTGAAGTTTGTATGCTTAAGATTTTTAATTAGTGTTTCAGTACTTGGTTGCTTTCACCATGTTCCAGATTGAGGGCACTTCCAGTAAGAAACTGCATGAAAAGGAAAGTTGAAGCCACATCAGTCACTCTGAACAGAGGAAATGCAACAATTAAGACTTTTCCTACAATCTTAATTTTTACTTTTTGTTTGTAGACATTATAGTATTGTCTTTAATTACATGATCATATACTATATTGCTGATGTCTCAATTCAATTGTTCAGTATTTCTTTTCATCATCCTTACTCTTTATGTACCTTATTTTTCAACCTGCCATTCAGACACTTCAATGAACACAAAAGTATTAATTTTTTTTCTCTGAGAGTGTGTGGTAATGTTAACTTATCTGAGTGCCTCACAAACATCAGTTAAGTCTTTCTTCCCAGTCCCTTTATGAGATTAGGTGTGATCTTCCCCATTTGACAGATGAAGAATTTACAGAAACACAGAAATACAGAAGCATTAAGGTTTAAAAAAAATGTTAAGCCCACTTTATGCCAGTGTTGAGTCATCTGTGATAAGTTGCTAGCACTAATTATCTTTAAAGCACTCAGAGCACACTGAAAGCACATTTAAATTACAATTATTTTTTCTTTGTATAGCTGATCTCTGCCCCCTACACTTGCATACACAAAACAAGCGTAGCATAATGCCAGCATGAAGATTTTGGTGTACTTGAGATACATTCTTTTGCAGGATCTTCTTTCACTTTGGAGAGATGATCTTTTAGCTGACTGTCATTAGTCTATTCCAGAATTCTGGTCATGTTTGCAGTACAGAACTTAACAAGCAGGAAGGGGCCCTTTTTCAAGAGGGTCTCTGACATGATCTTTAAGTAATGTTTGAAAGAATTTCTGACTTATGTGGATGTATTTTCTGTTTTGCATATAAGCTACATAAATGTACTTTCCTGGCAACATTTTCCTTCCTGAATTACTGACGTTTGTTAAAAGATTATTCTTTCCTAAATATCCTCCCATTTAATAAATTTCTCTTTTTTTTTCATTTCTCATTGTTTAAATGTTAGCCTTACCTATACACACATACAAAATAAACACTTTTAATTCTGTTCTATACTTCTGTATGTAGTGGAGTAGCTATACAGCTTTAATGTATGCTGGGATTTGACAGTTTCCATTTTTGTATTGTTTGCAATTGCCTTTACACTGAATTGCCTCCTAGGCTAACTAAACTTACAGCACAATTAATTCTGCTAAATTATCTGCCTCCTTCTTGAAAAAGTTTAGTCAGATGGTAAATCTACAAGGTTAATTATTTAGCCAACACCTGTGGACATAACCCCCAGACAGTATTGTCATCATATGAAAAACCTATCTAATTTTACCCCTTCCTGAAGCCTCTGAGTAAGTTTTTAAATGAAATTACTTAGCGTAAAGCAGGTTCTATGTTCTCCATAAAATACCACAGTATTCTTTCCCTTCCTAACTGTTGGCCAGTTTCCAGCAGTTCAGTATGTTCCAAGATCATAATTACTTTCTACTAAAAATGAGGGAGTGAAAATACTGAATAAAGACCAGCTTAGAGATAAAAGAGTTCAATAGCACTGGAGTGGCAACTAAAAAAAATGCAACTTACTGGCTTTAGCCTAAACACAATAGTGTTGTCTCAGTCACCTATGGAGTTACTTAACTCTACCAGTAGACTTCTACAAGCATCAGGAAGAATATGCACTAACTAAAAATCTCACTGCTCGTACAGCTGGCATGCTTTCTGAAAATGCTGCACCTCTGACAAAGCTGCTGAAGTTACTTCTTAAAATAAAATTCCACTTACTATTTCCATACAGTCTTAAAATGATGATTGCTTTGTTGTTCCACCCTTCTTCTCTCTGTGCTCTGGGATTGACAGTTAATACATCTGTTAAATTCAGCAGGTGTGAATTTTCTTATTTTTGTCAGTACTGGTACCTGCATGCCTTCAGCAAAACCTCTTGTAACTCTCTGAGGTCTGTTCTATTGAAATCAAAATAACAATTGTAAAACATATGACCACTTTTGAAGGTCTTTGCTACATTTATCCTAAGCACTGGTTTATGTCCACCTCTTTCCTGATCTAAGTAAGATATGATGAGTTTTTTGTCTTGCAAGCAGTGCATGGTTAGGTCTAACAGTACCTCATTAGAGCATCATCTTCCTGTAAATTTGCTGGAAGCCTTACTCTGAAATAAATGAAATCCAGTCGTAATGCTTCCTAAATTATTACTTTTTGCTGAAAATGTCTTCAAAAATTACTTCTGATAGCACACACCACTACACAAAATCCAGCAGAGGAAACTTTTGTTTGTAATGGTGCCAGAACTTTCTATTATAGGCTTCAGTGTTCCCAGCTAACTAAGATGAAGTCACTTGTCTACCTTGCTAGCACTCTGCTGATCTAAAGTACAGCAAAATGTAGTTCCCTACATGAGAGAAAATGTGGCAAAATTCATAGCACTTTTAGAATAATTTTGTTAAATATAAAGCCATAGAACATGTTTTCTACAGTGTAAAGTGTTTATACATAGATACATTTGCCAAATAAATACCTGAAATATCTCAAGACTTCTAGTAATGTGAAGATTAGCTTAATATATATTTATGTTTCTTTTTTAGGAACTTGAACAATACAAAAGAAATGCCTCTAAATCCTGGAAAGAAATGGGTTTTGACTCTGACTGATGAACTGCTCTGTCTTCAGTTTAACAACACTTATGAAATTATGAAATTATGAAATTATTTTTATCATTTTTACATTATATTAGCAATTTCATCTGATGCAGTCGAAAATATATAATACCAGACTACGCAGTTAGATTTATTAAGCATCCTTGTTGTTATTTTTCACAAAAGGAGCTGTTTATTCACTCAGTCCAAATTTGTTTATCTTGGCACTGGCAAAGAATTTTTAAAAATGGTGAGAAAGGGTTTGTATATGAAGACTGGCATTAGTCCATTCTACCTATTTTATAACTTGTACCACATTGTTTGATTTACTTTTGAATGCTTCTGTCCTAAGCATGTATTGAAATATAAACAAGTTTTCACACCCAAAATATGGTAGGCACCTTTTTGTAGTTCAAAACCAAAGCTTAATAAATACTTGCACAATTGTTTAACATATTTGAATAAATAAATAAAAATAAAACTGGAAGAATAAAGTGGAGTTAAAACCATCTTTGACCTGAATTCAGAAGTGTGCTTAATCTCTGTCTCAGAATCATACATTTTAATTCAGGAGTTATTTCTTGCAATGTATAATGTCACATAGAGTTTAAAAGATGGATGTTTCTGTCATACATTCAAATGCTATTCAGATTAGTTTGACAGATACTTGGTTGGTGTTGGAAGTACTATTGGTTCACATTCAGCCTAAGCTTGTGAAAGCCTAGCCTAAACTAGGAATGGGTTTTTGTCCATGCACACCTCACCAGTGTGAGATGCACTAAGTGTTCTGAGAATAAACAAGTCATTCCAGATTAAAGCTAGAGTTGTCTCCTGAGAGCTCAGACTTGTCAGAGAGTGAATGTCTGACTTGGCAAACCAGATCAACCCTACATGCTCATAAAAATGGGAGAGACAAAATAATCTGGTATCTTTCCAGCTATTTAAAGCTATTTGTTATTTCTAACATATTTGTTCACCAGATGTTTTTCTGATAACAATAAGTGTATCTCAGAATATTTTACATGAAGATACTAGAAAAATTCTTGGCCTCACACTTAAATGGAAATACTGTATATTACCTTGAGGATTGGATATAAAATTCTTTGTTATTAACTCAAAATTATAATATAAAACTAGTTACATAATTACAGAATTTTAAGATACCTTGGAGAAATCTATCTCTGCAAAAACTAACTGCTTCACTGAACTTGACAAACAGAATTACATGTCTGTTGTGTTTTCAATTTTGAGAGGCCCATGAGAATAATTTTCAAAGATGAAAATTACATTGCTTCTGACAAACAACTTTTATACTTTTTCCCTAGTTAAACTGGCATTTTATTAAATAAAACAAAAACCTTATTAAACAAACCTTTTTTTTTTCCTTGTAATTCATAAACTGCTTCCAAAACAAGATTAGAACTTGACAATGAAAAGAAAGAATTGATATAAATAACTGTCTTCACTGATTTACAGATCATTTACAAGGCAAAACAAGTTGGGTAACTTTGATACTGCGTCAAGATCCCATGCTCATCAGTTGTATAGTATGTATAAGATTAAAGTGGAGTGATTTCTTGATTCTGTCTTTACACATATCTGGTTTGTTTCCTTTCTACAAATTCCTCAAATAGTATCAAAAGGCATAAGACTGAAAATACAATTCTAGAAATGAGATTTACTGGCAGTTTTACCCCTCTGCTTATTAGTATTGGTTAAACAAAATAGTGGGAAAAAAATTAAAGCACCATTGCTACATTGTTAAAAACTGTCAGCAACAGCTGACTAAATTAAATTCAGAAATCCCTTTAAAACATGAAATACTGCTGATTACCGCTAATCTGGACATCAGCCAGAGGAGAGGGGTGGGGAATAGCAGTATCAGGACTGATGAACACTCTAAAAAGTA
Source organism: Petroica traversi (assembly GCA_025920805.1). Classification (NCBI taxonomy): domain Eukaryota; kingdom Metazoa; phylum Chordata; class Aves; order Passeriformes; family Petroicidae; genus Petroica; species Petroica traversi. The sequence continues at coordinate 15,535,145 of JAHLSL010000010.1, forward strand.
CATTGGTTTTCCAGTTGAAAACAAACATGAGAAGATGAATGTTACGTGAAATCACTTAAATTCTATATAAAATCCAGCACTCTAAGCCTTTGACTATAACATAGATATAATATTAGAGATTGTTGGAATAGCTACTTTTTCACTGTCTGTCAATAATTCTCTCTCTTAATTTGAAGCTTAGAATTGCAATAATGACGAGTGCTGGTATAAAAGCGTAGAGGACGAGGAAATCGATTGTGAACCGGGACAATGCCCCGGGATAGTTCTGTTCAATGAACCGGATGCCTTGGGACAAAGAACACGCAGCATCATTTGCAGTGGAACTGTTGGCTCCACCTGTCAAAAGAAACAAACCATTTCTTGAGCTGGTAAATCAGTAGAATTAAAACTCAGACTCCAGTCTCTAGCTCATGCATTGAATACACCCCTCCCTGACATAATTTCCATGAAGTACGCTACTCACTGCAGTATTTCTCATCACTTCGGAGTAAAACCAGACAAGCCCTGTGTTTCTGCAGTTAATCCTAACATACTTTTTGAAATGAAGAACAAAGGTTCAGTAGGAGCTCTCTCTTTTGTCCATGCCAAACAAAGATTTATGGCTTTTCAGACACTTTATCTGGAGGGGCATTAAGAAGCAAGCTGCCTCATTTTGTAGACATAAGAGTGTTCATATCTGTCAAGGGTTCCGAAATGCAAGAAATAGTAAGTGTCAGAAGGGCAGGTTAAAAATGAGGGGTTTTTTGGTACTAATAAAGCCATGGATTCATTTTCTATAGTTGTTGACCTTATAATAAAGAGCTATAGGAGAGATTAACGGATGAAAAATATGTAGCCTTGGAGAGGATCACAGACACCTGGCTCCAATGCCCCAAAAATCTTAGGGTGGATCCAAAGCTGTAAGTTTTACCCCACTAATGTGTACTAGCTACTAACCTGCCACCCTGATTGATTCCCTTGTTTTGCTGATTATCTTGCTCACAACCAGCAAAGCACAGCCTGACAGACCCAAGCTGCTCAATAAATACCATGGAAACACACTTGAACTGAAGCCTCCCTAGTATTAGAGGAGTTATACCTGGTCAGCTGTTTGTTACCTCTCAATACTCCCTGCACTGATGTTTGATTTTTTTTATTGTGCAGTTCCCTTGATGCTCCATTTGTGTAACATTGCTCCAAAAAAAACTTCCAGCCTGTTATAAACTTAGCTTCCAAAATGCCTCCAAAGAGGGGATAAGAGAATAGGTGAAAAAAGAGAAAGATGGAAGAACTGGAAGAATGAGAAATGGTTGGAACAAAATAAATTCTGCTCTAGCTTGCTGATGTAGTTTAATAGTCTTTACTAATTAGAAGGTTATTTTTAGCAATTCCAAAGTTACCTTTATTTCATCAGGATGCATGTAAATAGAAATAAAATAAGCAGCAACATCTCAATAAAATTATTTATAATGGACTTTTTTTTGAACACTTACCGCATGTGAAGTTTAAGCCATAAAATTCGTTGACTACAAGGACTTCACTGCTGTATTTTTGAAAGGTAAGAAAACCAAGCAGTTTAAAAGGTGTTGGCATTTCTTCAATGGTCCTTAAAGAAACAGAAAAGTTAAGCCGGCTTTTGTTATACACTAAGAGCCCCTAAATAAAAACAAGCTCGCATTGTTTCTAACCTGTGACAGAAACAGTTCTTGTCTGTAGCTGTGGGGTTTTCAAACATAAAGTGCATTTTTAGGGCTAAGTGATGAGACAACCATGAAGGCTGTCCCTGACTTTGTTACAGTGTCACAACATTCAGCTCTGACTTGTTTATGGACAGTCACAAAGAATTCCATGGTTGTTTGCTGTTCACATGGCAGTGATAAACTGAAAATGACAAGACCCAATATAAACCTTACTTGCCAGAAAGTGTTGCTTCCAACAAAGTAAGAAACCACCACCCCTCACCCCGTCTTCAAAACCAAGTAAGACTGAATAGCAATTCATTGCAGCAATAATAACAAAGCAAAAATGAAGCAAAAATAATGAGAAGAAACATTCTACAAGACTGGGCAAGTTCAGCATCTAAAATAATTCAAGACTTCTAAATCAACAACAAAAAATGAACAGGAAAAAACCCCAGCAACCCAGGTCTCAATCTATTTTTAATGTCCTTTATTGCCAATGAAGATTAATAAAAAAGATTTGTAATACTAATTAGCAATGTCTCTGCTACAAAATAAGGTTAGAAACCACTCCAATGCATTTAAGTTATCATTAAGGCATTAGACTATGGTAGCAGAAATAACTGTCTTGTCACTATAAATACACATCTTCCTGAAATAAGATAGGGACCAAATTATTAGACATTAAGGTAGCTTTATTTCATAAGGATGAGCTGAGATCTACTTTAAAGAGACAAAGCATCATCAACTTTGTGAAGACAGATGGTTTTTTTGAGGACAACACCACCTATTGTAAGGCTTACTTCATTTTCACTGGGAGGGTCTCAGGTGAGCATATCCTACTTGCTCAACATCTTAGAAAAACTGCTTTTAACAATTACACTCTTATTCTGGTATGTCCCTCAAAAAACCCAGTAATTTCAATATTGACAAATACAACGGGAAAACTGTTCAAACTTCATGCAATTAAAATACAAAGTCGCTTATTTGTACAGTAACAGAGCAATTAGATCACAATTTGCCCACTTATTTACTATACTACTAAATAATTCTTACAGATTTCAGTCTGTATAGGTAGAAAAAGTAACAGTTTACTGGCCAAATTGGAGAATAATACTAGTAAGACAGTTGAGAGCCACTGTTTTTTTAAACCAGTATGACCAGTGTTTAACGTCTGAAAGGTCCCAGCAGTTCCTAAAAGATGTAGGAACAGGGGTTTTTGGTAGGCTCCTTTAATGAGGGCAGGATTTCACATCATCTTGTCAGCATCAGTAAAAGAATTCAGATGAGCTGATAGATACTAATTGTTCAGTTTTATCTTCAATATATTTCCAAAAACTGGGGGAAATCTTCAATATCTTTGCTGCTATCTAAAGATAGTAAGTGTTTCTTTTGTGTGTTTAGTAGGAGGCCCAACAGGATTAAGTAATTCTGCCTCTGAAGGAGCACAGCTGCTCTTGCTTTCCATTGCTATCTGTGCATTATTGGACCCCTGCAACACCAACTGTTCTAGAAACTCATCCACAGTTGGATTATTTTGACAGCAACACTGTGACAAAGTAAGATTCTTTCTTACCTTACAAGTCCCGTTCCCACTATCACACCAGCTGAATTAAGTAGCACCACTCCACTCTGGACTATATTTGGGTCTTGAACCATGCCAAGTATAACAAGTGTTAGTAGTTCACCAATCACGTGAGATGCCAGGACAACAGCAAAGAAAATTCCAAATCTGGAAGCATCAGGATACAATCCTGTAGTCCTGTACAAGGATGAGCAAAAGAACATCTAAAAAACAATGTTTGGGTATTAAACTTGGAAAGTACTTTTGTTTCTATTTGGGTTTTTTGCTGTTACAGCTCATTAAGTGAAGAGTTTATGCCTTAATCCTTAGTATATTGTTTGGAATCTTAACACAAAGGACATCCACTTACTATTGTGATGTAAGTGCAGATATATGAGGTTTTCTTCACCTAAGTTGAAGCGAGTTATGTAAAGATGCAATTCTTGAAAATCCCAGGTGTTTCAAGATCATCACCATGGCTTTACAATTCCTCAAACTAACCTGCTGCTTCTGGTAGAGCCTTTGCAGTGGGAGTCATTCATGTAATTCACATATTTGAAGAACAACTTTATGCAGGTAATTAACAGATGGGATTTTGCACTACTGATACTGTGCAGGCAAATGTAAGTATAGATATACTCAATTAAATGAAAAACTAATTGAATTTACCACCATGTAATTCGCACCAATGCAATTTCCTCCATACTCCTGCATTCTTTAATGCAGCATGCTGTTCTGAGTTTTCCCCTAGCTAACCCAAGGGAAAGAGTCCTCTCAATCTGTACTAAAGATTAAAAAGTTTAAAAAAGCCAGCAATTGCTTGACAAACTCAATTCAGCCTTATATTGTATGTGACAGATGACAAAACCTTTTATTACATCATGATACACTACTCTTTTTCCAAAATACCCCATATCAAAACTGCCTCACAGCTGGTGCAGACTGCATGCTTTGCTTAGTTAACAAGCAGCATTTCGATATTTAATTTTCCATTTTTTTTTTTGTTCAGTGCAAGACTCTGTGTCTTTTTTTTTTTTAATCCACCATGTTCAAATATTATATTAAAACCAAAGTATCCATTTTCTCACAGGCCTTCCTGCATGGTTTCATGTAACACCAGAATAATTTATAAACAGATGGATGAACATTGATTCTTCCAGTATTAAACAACTCAGCAAGATAGCAGGTATTTAACAACCTTTAAGTACAGATTGGTGCAGAAGAAACAGCTGTCCAAAGTCCTAGCAGAAAACTATCACCTTCTCTGAGCTGTTCTAATACTTTACACAGAGGTATGGAGAGACGGACTAGTAAATCTGGGGTACAAATAGAACAGAAGAAAATCGAAAAAAAAAGAAAAAAAAAGAAAAAAAAAAGAACCAGCCCAAAGAGAGAATATTCTAGCAACAGAGTAACAGCATGAAGTGAATTGTCCGAAGATTTCCAAGAGATATCTTTAGCTTCCAAGAGATATCTGCACAGACAGGACATTTACTTGTTTGCAAAAGAGGCTCTCTTTGATGTTGGCAGACCTGCCTCGTGTATGATCAGGTCAGAGTTTAGGTCTGCCTGACCCAAGTGTCTGACCTACAAACACAAACTCTGTGAGAAATGGCTTGTAAGAACACATACCAGAGGCTTGCAAAGCCTCTCAAAAAGTTAGTCCACCCAGAAAAATTCAGTCCTGCACAGATAAAACTGTCAAAATTTCATCCAGAAACTGCTTGCCCTGAGAGGTCTAAGAGCATTGTGCAATCACTTTGACACATCCCCAATGGCTTCCAAACAACCGCAATATTGGGAAGATAATATCTGTAAATATTATCCATTAACTGGAGCCACACTATTTATTGTAGATTGTGTTTGAGCCAACCAAAGCACAGGGTCAAAGTCTCTGCCCATGTGGATTCCCTGTTTGTTAAGGAGTGAAAGTGTCACTGAGCCTGGAAAGGTGCTTTCCAAATGGCTGTTTTCTCGGCACCAGTTACAAACAGAAGGTGTGCACAGCACTTAGAGGGAGGAAGAGTAATTTTTGTCCGTCTGTCCGTGAAAAAAAGAGGGTCCTCAGGAAGCCCTGCCTGAAGCAGGCAGCACTGACAGCTTGCAAAAATAAAAGCCTGGGTTGCTAAGGGGGCAAAGGTGGCTACTTTTCATATCAACACCAAACTACAAAAAACCTGACCATGCATGTAAGCCCTCCCACCTGGAAGAGCAGAAATCTTCGTTGCAGGATCTTCTCTTTTAATTTAGGGGCTGAAAGTTACTGAGGTTCCAAATGGAAAGAATTAAGTAAATCCTGAGCACTGTCCCTCATTATCTACTATAGACCATATGGAAGAAGAAAACAGTCAACTTTTTTCTTGAATTTTTCTAGATGGGGGAAAACTGCTATTACAGAATTCCCTGTGCAGAAATTCTGATTCAGAAATCCAAGCAATTTCGTGTAGTCCTACTTCATCCATTTCCAGCCACCTTACTGGAAAGTAAAAGCAAGAACATGCACAGCTACAGCAGAAGAGATCCTGCACTTTAGCTCTTTTACAAGAGTCTATCCCCTTACCATTTTTAAACAGTTCGTGCATCAGGACATAAACCAAGCCTGCTCATGACTTGTACACATTTCATCACAGACTGCCAATTGATTACAACTGTCCCAGAACTAAAATTGACTTTGGTGCACTAGATATCTCTCATCATTAGAAAATAAAAAGACTGAAGGACAGAAATTTGTGCCTTTCTCTGGAGGATGTAAGAGAGGGATCCAGATTTCATCACTTCCATATGCTGTAGGCAAACCCCAATGTCCCAGGAAATAAAAGTTTTGTCACTGTCACATACCTACAGGTGACTTTGGGATTTTCTTGGGGTTTTAAAAACTTTCTATCTTTCTAAATGGAATATAAAATGACACTTCTGCTTTCAGTATGACACAAGAATGATAACTGTCACAGGTCCATTAAAACTTTCCCAAGTTACCTAGAGAACTGGTAATTTACTCACTCTGGAATTGTTTTCAGCTCTGCCTGAAAGAGAAGGTCTGAATTTGTGTCATCTTTCCTTAAGCTTTCTGTGTAATCATTCTGAGAGACAACAGCAGGCAGCCATGCCAGGAGGCCTTTTGCTGACATGGTAATTGACACTGGTAGCAAAAAGAAAATGACAGTCGAGCAGATGGTCCAAATGCTTACCAGTATATGAAGGCGCTGAAAATGGCCACGCTGATGACACTGAAGGGCAGGAAATGGACTATATAAGCTACAAGCATTTGCCATTTCTTATACAAGCCATCTTTACTTTCTTGGTCACTGATAGCACGTAGAGGTGGGACTGAATAAAATATATAAGAAATCAATTAAATTACCATTAAACAAAGAGAGAGAAAGACTTGCTGCTAGCAGAAATGATCTGAAGCACAGAGACAACTTTGAGAATGTACAACAAACATTCTGCCAAAACCACTCTGATCACTTTTCCCCCCACAATAAATGCAAAGTGTGCTCCCTGCAGATTGCAAACATTGGTAGGCTTAATGAAAGAGGCCTAACTCAACAGCATGCAGGACAGCCTTCTCTTTTTGCATATACAAATTAAAGACATGAGAAAACCTCAGTCGCTGGCTAATTGAGGTGCCCTGATTTCAAGCTGATGACAACAGTGTATGTTCCCTACATGAGCAAAACAGTTTTTTGCGCTGTAAATAGAAACTACTGCTGCTTTCAGTATGGCACCTGTTAGAGAAAAATCCTTTAAAAGGAATTTAATCATCACATAATACTCATAAATCCAATTATGCTTAATTGCTGTCAAAGCTGTTTTCTATTTCCATCCTTTCCCCATGTCTGGTTTTGAGCTCAATTAGGATGTTAACTACACCTAGATTTTGTCTTGCCTATAAAATGCTTCACACAGGCAAATCTATTGCACAGTTCAGAATAAAGCCTTCATAGACAGCCCAGCTGTAAAAAAGAAAGGCAGGAATCAAGGCATATTCCCTTGCATTCCACTGAATTTCTTGCTTCTGTATCCACTCTGACATTACCCAGAATAGCGAAGATCCTTTAAATTACTATCTCCAAAAAAACATGTTTTCTTATTTAAGACAGAGTGGCAGCAACAGCTGCTGCTGACCATAGGACAGGACAGAAACTCACACAGGGCCACAGCATTGAGCATCCCTGTGTAGGGGGGGGCACTCACGCACTGGTAGACAAGCCCCACGCGGTCCTGCACGGCTCCCTGGGCCAGGTCATTCCTCAGTCTGAGGAGGAAACAGGCTATAAATAGGCCAAATAACAGATTCTGGAGCAGTCGCATGATGATGCCTATCTTATCTCTGGAGAGGTTTCTTGTTGCCCTCCTGATAATGAAACAAAACAGCAACAAAAGACTTGTTAGCGACAACTGACCACATGTTGGTAGGGTATTTAGCTTTGTTTTAATCTTAGACACAAAGGGTCCACAAAGAGCTAAGATATTAAAAAATTCAGGGATAAGTGCAATGGGAGATCAAAATAACCAAGGAAGTGCATCTATACATGGAGGGGAAACCTGAAATGTTAGTGGAAAAGAAAAAATAATTATGTTTAAAAAGGGGAGAAAAAAGTCTTACCGTAAAAGAATCAATATTTGGTAAAAGCCATTGGGTGAGTCTTTGTTTTTGAATGGTATTGGTGGCAGCTCCTTCATACACTTTGTTTTTTCAATGGCTGCCAGTACTTTGCTAAAGATCTCCGAGTTTTTGTAGGCTGATACAAATTCCTGAACCCTACTGTAGGTTTCAAGTTCACGTTCCTTGCTTCGGGTGTCCACAGATGTCAGATCCACTGTAAAAGGACAAAGTTTTTACTCTATATGTACATCACTTTCCCTTCGTATCTTGTTTCCTCTTGCAACTAACTTCTTCTTGTCTCCATTCTAAAATGCACAAAGATTAAAATTTGAAAGTATTCAGAGGTTTTTTTAACTCCTCCCTCCTGTTAGATGCAGCACAAATGAATATCTGTGCAGCCACAAGAAATTGATGTTTGTGACCTCTGTGGGACCTTGCTGTTCAGGTCCTTGATCTGGAAATGCAAGGCCTGAGCACTGTGCTGGTCAGACCTTTAGCATTCTCCTTGCATAGCACAGAGGTGACAAGAGCAAGACCAAGGATGAACATTCATGAAGATGAAGAGATGACTTATCTCAGGTTTTCAGGCAAATGCTCAGACATAGCTCCATGGCTCCCCCTTGTCCTCTGCCCTCTCCTCCATTACTATGGAACTTTATTTTTCGGTTAGTGTGAGCTCACACTGCAGAGACACTGTTCCTCTACATGAGCCAGCAATGCATTGTTGCATGGGGTTTCACCTGCCTCCTTTGCAGACAAACTTCTCTTTTAGTGTGAAGTCAGAGGATGTTCATCTTGCCAAATTCCCCTAGCAGGCTCAACCCAAGCTGAAGGAAATATTACTGACTGCCGTGGAACTTAGGAACTTAGGGATGGTAAATACTTCACAGAGTTCATGTTCCTTTCTCATTAGGTGGATTTATTAAATCCACCTAAACATACTCGTGGCACCAGCAATTCTCTTGTTGCCAGACGGGAAATTTATGTGTTCTATTTTCACAAGTCATACAGATTCAGTAATAGTGCTAAAATGCCTTAGAAATTTCCCTTTTCCCTAACAGCAATGAATTAGCAAGGTTTCGAAAACCAGATTGCTGTTCTCAGGAATATTTGTTCATACCCGATTTTGCATTACTCTTCTATATCTGGAAGATGTCATCATCAGTTATTTATTCCTAAAGTTTCCCTCATCCTTAGATTTCAGTTTTGCAATGTTCTGTTCAATTTCAAAATACAAATTCAACAAAAGGAGACCTTGTCAAAGATTCTTAATTTGTCCTCAAAACCTGAATTAGGCTTATGAATAGTTCCCTGGTGTTCTAAAAGCTGGAATTCAGCAGAATTGTCTTTAATGGTAAACATCCAAAATGAAGTCTCCACTTTTACAATATGAACATCCAAAATGCAGAAACACTTTTTAAAATTTGGCCAGTGGGACTTGCTGGAAGTCACACAGGAAATAAATGGCAACTTGGTGTGCTTTAAATGAACTGTAACACTGACTACTAACTAGACCAAGTAGCTAATGCCTACCATGCATTAGTACTTTTTAGAAACATGTGACATTTCAACAATATAATCCACACTCAATACATAGGATCTCTTTTCCTCTGCTGCTGGTGTAAATGAGAACAGAATCTGTCCCTTCATTCACATCAAATCACACAAAAAAAATATAAACTACCAATTTTCAAAAGACTAAATATTCTGATGATTCTTTGCTCTAAACTGTATTTTTTCCCTTTCTTGTCACATTCAAAGGTTGACATTTGAAGAATGCAGTACTCTCTTTACCAAGCTTTTTTAAAAGTGGGTCTAAATCTTAAATCATCTATGCTTTTCAAGACTATTCAAATTCATGAAAGCAAAATTATCCTCACTGTCATACCAGTATTTTCAGCTTCATCCCATTCCAGCTTCATTGTCAACAACCATCCTCTCTTCTCACTGAGTTTAGAATGCCACGTAGACAATAGGAAAACACTACCTGCTCTGAATGCAGCTTTCTGGATTGGTCAAATTCCCTGGTTGACCTGATTGGTCAAATTCTGGCTCAGCTAGTATTGCCAGAAATTAACCTACATGTTGCATTGAAATAAGAGTTATATAGAGGTCTGCACACATATAAACACATCCACATTCTCTTCAAACCTGTGCTTGTATGGATTAGGGACATGGACGTCCTGCAGCAAAACCAAGCCTCATTTCCAAAGTCTCTTGCTGACCCTTTATTTTTTCATCCTGAACTAGTAAGACAATACTCTCCAGCTTATGCCAACAGCTTGCTATGATCATCTCCTAAAGCATCCATTCTGTTCCAGTAGTTCATCTTGGTATTAGCAACTCCCCAAACTTTCAGAAACCTCAATCTCAGAATTCCTGGAAACTGATGCTTCAAGTCATCCCATATTTATTCTACATCCTTCCCTTCAGGTGACAACTCTTTTCAATTACTTGGCATCGCAGAGTCCATAACAGCATGGGATTTTCCAGAGTTTTGGAATCAAATCAATTTCCTAACATCCATGGGACGCACAGCCATAGGGAAATGCCAGGAGGAATCTACAGGTTTCATGAAGTTCAGAATCTTTTTTTATTGGTAATTTACTACTTTACTGCAAATATGACTATTTTATGGAGTTATTGAGGGGGCCATGGAGCCACCTCCCCTCCACACCCCCCGAGCTGAAAATAATTAAGAAGTTGGAGAAGAATTCAAACACATTTCTGTCTCTGAGAAAACTTTAACCTTGGGAAGAAAACAAATTGTTTTACCAAAACAACTTAGACAAACTTACCATAGACGTCAAAAGGATTTGACTGTTCAGGACAAGAATAGCCACGGTCACTAAAAAATGTGATCATTTCCATAGGGTTCCCACAGAAAACCATTTCTCCAAAACTCATGATGGCTATTTTATCAAATAACTGTTGGGGGAAAATTAATATATTAGTAGTATGTACTAAGAATCACAGAACATGTTGACTTGGAAGGAATCCATCGAGTCCAACTCCTGGCCCTGCATAAGACACCCCAAAAAATCACACCATGCACCTGAGAGCAACGTCCAAAAGCTTCTTGAAGTCTGTCAGACTTGGTGTTGTGATCACTTCTCTGGGGAGCCTGTTCCCAACCACTCTATGTGTGAAAAAGCCTTTTCTAATTCCCAACCTAAACCTCCCCTGTCACACTTCAGGCCATTTCCCTGGGTCCTGTCACCGGTCAGCACAGAGATCAGATCAGGAGTGCATTAATTCTTGAGTACAGCTACTGTCTTGGTAATAGAAATGCTTTGATGGGAAAAACAGTTTTGACACATTCAAACTTCCCTACTATATTTCTCCCAAAGGAAGTTTGTCCTTTCTTTCACTCCTCTCATTGGTGGTTATGCAAAATGACACATCTTTAAGCTCTAGTGGTTCTCAAAACTGTCAATGACAACTGCATCCAGAGGTAATCCACAAAAAGAAATCTGGCTTTCTGACTTTGTTTCTAATGCACCTTCACTTACTGAATGACCTCCTTCAGTGCTTAATAGCCCCAGTCTATAAAACCCTCAAATTGTTGGCAAGATTACCCTGAAGTGCTTAAGGACTTTACCAGCACTGCTCTTCAGACCATCTGCCAGGGCAAGGTTCCCACCAGCTATGATCAATCCATGTTCTCAAGACACCAGGGCTGCTTCTAGTCCAGAAAAGCACTGTTGCTCCCCTCTGGCTCCACGACCATTTACACTCCATTCTGTCAGCCAGGCAAGAGGAGTTTTGCATTCAGGTGGTAGATGGTGGATGTGTCAGAAGAGCAAAGTGGGAAACAGTAATGGGAAGGGAGAAATGCTCTCCACTGCACAAACCCTGCAAGTCAGGACTGCCCCACATGACCAATGTGTACTCACACGTCTTGTCATGGCTTCTCTCAGTGGTTTTGGTTTGCGGAGTTGCATAACACAAGGGTTAGACACACAGTCAGAGTCCAAACTATTTTTACAAAGCAATGTAAAGCAATGTGTCCCAAAGTGCCCTGTGACTGGCACAAGGACAGAATTGCAAAGTTCAAGAGAAGCCTCTAATTATGCAAACGAAAAGAAAAGAGGCAGCTATACTGGATATTGTATTTCCATCCTGAAAAATGTCTGGTAGAAAAGCCAACAGTGAGTAGGTATCATCTACCTTGAAAAGTTCTGAGCGAGGCTGATGAATTGTAAGAATGACAATCCTGTCTCTGTGTGCAAGCTCTGAGAGAAGCAAGACAAGCTGGCTTGCAGTCAGGCAGTCCAGGCCTGTAGTTGGTTCATCAAGCAGCATGACCTCTGTCAAATGACAAGAAATAGCTTTAAAATTCAGGCAAGTGAGGAGCAAATGGCGTAGCTCCTGCTCTCAAAGCTGATTTGGCAAATAATAAAGAAATTACTTTACAGGTGAAGTTCCACTGGTAAAGCAGAGTATGCACAGATACTGCCATGACGTGATCTTTCTGTTTTAGTTCGTTTCAGCAGTTCAGTTTCAATGACTAGGAATAAGGACATTAAAAAATACTGCAGAGAATAATACTTCTTTTTCTAAATTCACGTGAAACCTGAAAATTACTAAAATAGATTTGATGCGTACATCTTCTTCTAGGAAAAATAGTGATAAATTTCAGCATGTATAAAATTGCAAATACAAGTGATAAAATTAGGTAGAAGTTATATACTCTGAATTGAATTTATATATACATACACAATTTTTTATGAACAAACCAAGAATTGGTAAAATACAGCATATGCAGTTCCATAGATTGAAGCATGTGTTACTGCCTTCATTATTTTATTGCATGTGAAAGGGAAAAACTTCTAATCAAGTCCATTATTTTTACAGAGATAAGACATAGCACAGAAGAGGGCAGTCCAACCTTGATCAGGGTACGAGGAGAGGAGAGTTTTCACTATGGGTTTATCTACACGGAATTACTGTAGTGTTTACTATGGAGTTTAGCGAGATCCTGAGCAGTAACCACACCCCAGGAGTCACCAGAAGCAATAATGTACCTCACTGTGCTATTTAAACTCCTTCCTGCCCAATATGCAGTGGCAGCACATTTACATGGCTACAAGAACTCCAGCATCCAATAAATAGGTGCTGTACATTAACTCCATGAGATTCTGGCACCTTCAAGAAACTCTCTCAAAACTGACAAAATTTTGCCCATGCATAATCCTTCTATAGTTACTCAGCTTTGATTTCCTTTCACTGGAATTTTTTTGACTCTGGAACATACATGGCACTCACACATACATAGATCAAAGGCAGTTACTCCACTACAAGGCTCAGTGCTTGCACATGTATGGCTCTAACATACTCAAAAATGATAAATTAATGGGCCACAACCAACAATGGGGAAGAGTGAACCCAGAAAGACTTAAAATGGGTAATTCCAACTCTAAACCTATGTTCAGTCCCTAAGATTTTTAAATGGTCTGCTTTCCAAGATCAAGTAACAGATCAATGGCAGATCTCAATTACCGCTTATTCTTTTCTGCCATTGCCAGACTGCCTTCTGCTGAATTAAAAAATGCAAATGTTTTTGTATTTTAAAGTGGTTTACAGAGGCCTGTGGTAGGAGCACAAAGTGACACAGCCTTGTTTTATTCTGAAAATCCATGGACTGGTACTTACTGGGATCTTGTAAAAGCTGGGCTGCAACTGATACCCGACGCCTCTCACCCCCAGAAATTCCTACGACATTTCGGCTTCCAATTATTTTGTCAGCAATGTGGCTGAGACTCAGCTCACCCATAACTGCATCCACCTGAAAAATAATTACAATTTCAAAAGACTAAACACAGTCCAACTCAGATACCTGTGTGCAATGGTAAAAAACAGTGGAAAAAAAGACCTAATTTTAAGTTATAGCTTTACCAATATCCTGCTTGCATCCATTCTAGTTGAAATTTATCTGGCCAAATTTCTATTTGTTTATTTTTAATAAGTTATTTGAATGATTTTTTTTAAATTTAATTTCAGTGTATTCTGAATGAGTAAATTTTAGCTTCTTCGACATTAAGAGATGAAGAGTTCAGAGGTGGTTCAGAATTGAAGGTATGAAGCATGATGTGCTCCTCTGGCTTCCAAAATCAGGGAGCAGGAAGGCACATCAATTCTGGGAAACCATAAAGTACTGAGTGGAAGACTGAGGGGAAGAGAGAAGACAGCAAGACTCTGGTCTGGAATATCCTATTTTAGTTTCAATAGAATTCAAATCGAGCCCTTTAAATAAATCTGAAACACACCTATTTTATCAAGAAAGTAGCCTGTAGGGGGCTTATTAGAGCAGTGCTTTTTTGAGCTGTCGTAGTTCGGGAGAGATGTCCTACAGGAGACAGAGGGGTGTCAAAACCACTTGTGCTGTCCATGAGACTTGCCAGCACACATGGCCCTAAATACCCCAGAGAACTGGATATCCCACTGAGGAAGGGGAAGTGACCTCAATACCAAGGGCAGCATCTCCTGCAGCAGTAGCTGCTTCAGCCTGGGGTGGGAGGGTTTTGTCCCAGCATAATGGGGCACCAGCACAAGACCTTTGAAGAGGTGGGACCACCAGAGTCCCACTCCTCAGCAGGAGGATCTCTCCCCATTAGCAGAATGAGGATTACAAAACCTCAAAAACATAAAACACAGCCATGGATGGGAAGTGCTGCTGGTGAAAACATCACATGACATCCTGGTGGATGACTGTAAAATACACACCTTCTCTTTGATGGAGTTGTTGGAGCATTTCTTAAGAGTTAGTAAAGCCGTGTAGGTCAAAGACTCCTGTATGGTGAGAAAGCTTAACAAAGTGTCACTCTGAAAAAAAGTGAAGAGGAAGAAGCAGTTAGTCCTGCAGTAGTTCAAATCTTGTCTCTGTTCATGCAAGCCTAATTCATTCATACAGCTTATTAACTGATTTGTCCCAAATTTACTAGTAAAATCATAGTCACTTTACACTAGCAACTTCTTTTACACAAAAGAAAGCACAGTTCACAAAAAATAAATGTAGAAATCAACCTGTGGCACGTAAGAGAAGCAATCTCTGAACTGTTCCCTCTTCAGCTGACGTCCATTCACATACACCTCACCAAAGAAGTTATCTTTATGTACCAGTCTTCCTGATATTGCATCCAGAAGTGTTGTTTTCCCAGATCCTTTTAAAAAAAAAATTCATCATGTGATGAGATGAATTTTATGATTCCAAGGGTGGTAGCCTGACTTGGATGGACACATATGAAAAGTACAAAGTTGGATTTTTTTCTCAATAATTTTAAAATAATAGGCCAGTTAATTAAGTAATAATAAAATGCAGTTAATTAAGGAAAAGTAAATGGGGAAAGTAGAACGCAAATTAGCATATAATTAATAAAAATTTCACACTTTGCAGTGAAACATTTGAGTTTTGAAGTAATCTTGTCTGTTACTGAAGTTATAATTGTTAGTTAGATGACAGAAGACTGAACTCTGAAAACCAAGCACCAGTTTTACAAAGCAGAAGTTAAAATCAGCCACAATTTCCCTCTTTAAAACAGATAGACTTCAGTCACATTCATGTCACTGCAGAAATCACCGGTATTAACTCTGATATTATTTCTTTTAAAGTACTGCAACAACTTACCAGAATTTCCTAAAATCCCCATAATCTGGCCACTTTCTATGTGAAATGAAACATCCTTAAGAATTTGCCGGGTCCATTTTTTACAATATAAGGAAAAGTTCCACCACGGGCCAACACGCTCTCTTGGAAAACAAACATCAATAAAAAATTAGAGAGAGAATATGTGAAAATTTCACATAAAGCAAGGGAATGGATTGTAGCTACTTGCATGTGAGAGGGAAGCCGCAAGGATTTTAAAATACGGAAAAATAAAAAGTATTTTCCCCCTTATCCTTTCCACACTCAGGCTTTAACTTTGGCATTATCCGGACGACAAGATGAGGTCTGAGCACATTTTTCAGAATGACTGCTGAGGGCAAATGTGAACTGTGGCTTTATTCGCTGCTGATGTTTGCCAGCCATTAATCCACCTGTCCCTTTCCTTAGGGCCTCATCCCAGCCAGAAAGGCAGCGGGAAGGGCACGATGTGTCCGGCAAAGCTCGTCCCTCAGGGGCGGGAGGGAGCCGCGCCGAGGCCCGGGCGGGCTGTGCCCATCGGGCGGGCCCAGCACCACCGCTCCTCCTGCCCTACTGGGCCACAGCCACAGCCCCCGGGGCCACCCCGCTCCCGCAGCCCCTCGTGTCCTCACGCTGCTCTCCCAGCCCTACCTGATGGTGTACGAGACACCCTGGACGCTGATGCTGTCGGGGAGCTGCCCCGCAGCCTTCCCCTCGCCGGTGGGCCCCATGCTGCCGCTCTTCTCCAGGGTGGGAGACGCTGTGCCCGACATCCTCGGGTGCCGGGGCTCCGCAGCCTCCCCGTGTCCCTCACGCTGCTGGCCGGGTGCCTGGCACTGCCACTGCCGCTGTCACCTCCACTGTCACTGCCACTGCCACCGCCACTGCCACCACCATGCCTCCCCGGCTCGGCGCAGGGGCTGCTCCCGCTGCCCCGGGTCAGAGCACAGGTCGCTGCCCCCGGCACTTGCCACCTCAAAGAAACCAGAAGGGCTCCCAGGTCTTTCTGCTCCTAGAGAACAGCAGATCAGCGATTAGCTGAAGCCGCTATCTGATGTACCTTTAGCCCGAGCTATTACTGTCCCAGAGGAGGGAGTATTTCCCTGTCCCCGGGGTCATGCCAGCAGCAGAGACGCAGCGCGGCCGCAGAAATGGTGCTGCGGTGAGGGCGCCTGGAAAGGACCTTCCGAACCAACAGGAGAAGGATTTCCACAGCCTTCATAGAGAAGACAGTCAAACCACAGCAGGGAGCGAGACTTTCCACCGCCACCATGAAGGAAACCACTGAAAATGTCTCTCTGGACGAAGCCAGCTGGAGCCAGGTGATGTGCGAGGGCTTGGCTGTGAGTGAGCGCTGTGAGGGGTGGGCAGGGACCGAGGGGCTCAGCTCTCCCGCAGCTCCAGCCTGGCCGGGAGCTGGGGGAGGCAGGAGCCATCCTACCCAGCGGGCTGGCACAGCCAGGGAGCCCTGAGCTCCTCCCGCTGGGAAACGGCAGCAGAAAGCATCCTCATCCCCCTCCAGAGCACACGGGCATGAGGGTGGTACCACACAAACCCTGCTCAGGTGCCACCGTGGTGGAGCTGAGAGAGGATCTCCAAATGTGTGGATGGAGGAGAAAGCCCCTGAGCATGTCCTGGACTGGCTTTCCCAGGATATGCCTTCGGATGGATCATCACATTTGCTGGGGAACACCTGTTTTTAAAAATTAGGTTCAACATAAGGAAGGACTCCGAGTGCTTTAGCAGTTTGGAGGGCTTTCCAGGCTGCTTGGTGTGATGTTGCTTTCTGCTGCATTTCTAGACTGAAAATACAAATCAGCCTTGCTTGCTGTGAGGGCAGGAGGTGCACACAAAGATCATGGTCATCCTCTGCCAAAGATACCACAGGCATGGATAGGGTCTGGTACACATGGATAGGGTCTGGTACACAGGGAACAGGTTTGCCTTGGCTAGGATATGAGTCTGGCAAGTAGGAAAAGCACAGGGCTATGGGAGAGAGATGGCTGGCTGGAATAAAAACTGCAGGCGTGCACACAGAGCTAAACCCAAAGCCAGAAAGCTGCCTCCGCAAGGGCTTTGTAATTGCAGCTGTATGCAAGAGGATAACCAAGCCAAATAGACTCTTGTTATTTTAACTGGTATCTCAGAACATTAAGTTCCAGCTGATAAATGGTGAATTTAAAAAACAAAAGGGGAGAAAGAGGCTGCACTGGTGGCGAAATAGAACACCTATTTATTCATAAAGGCTCCAAGTTTACAAGTCCGTTTGGAATTCAAGAATGGACATTCTTCCAGTAAACCTTAATTTTTAGCTGCCAAAATGCATCAATTACAATATGCACAATTTTGATTCAGTAGACTAATACTGCTGAAGTAGTATATCTTTTTTTTCCTCAAAAAAAAAGGGGTCTAATCTCTTTGTAGTGGCATTTATCTCCATTTTGAAAGTTTTCCCTTTTAAACTGAAAACAACCAAAGCACAGCACAGCATGTTTGGCCCTTACACATGTCAATAGAATAAAGTACATTTCACACTGATTAACAGGTAACTGATAACTCACTTCAACCCTTCAGATTTTTGCACTACAGTGACTCATCAATAATACTTTTACATCCCATAAATGCATTTCCCTTTGTGCTTCATGTTTTCTGGACTCAGATTTCAGCAGTACTTTAGTTATTGTAATTAACTGCTATAATCCACCTAACAACTTTTCCAGACCAAGACCCAGGATACTATTTTTCACTCTGAAGAAGACAACAGTCTGTATTTCACATACAGTGGAAAATCAAATGTTCTGGAGGTCAAAGAACTCAACTACCAGGTAAAAAATGTCATTGATACACATCCCTTCAGCAGGAAGCATATCCAGCAACGCCTGTTTCTATACCCAAGCAATTTTAAAAGTCTATTGAAGTGGAAAAAATTCACACAACTGTTGCAGAGTCAGTTTGTGAGCAGAATCACACTCCTGGCTGCAGTATTGACAGCAGACTAACCTCTGTATTGTAAACACATCCAGTAAAGTTAATAGATAAGACAGGAAGAGAGATCTGTTTCTAGGTTCTGCTTTGTTTCAGTCTTGAGCAAAATTATTCCTCTGAGGGCTGGAGCAGACGGACTTTCTGTTCAGCTAGGGATGAAAGCAGCCCTTGCTGGCAAGAGCAAGGATGTGCAAGGAGATAAAGAGAAGACAACTAACAAGGAGGATCTCAAGGAACTAGTGAAATTTTTCATCTCCTTCTCACCACGGCAACTGAATAAAATTTCACAATTTTCAGTTTAGTGGAATTTCAAATTATATTTAAAATTTGAAACATTTAAAATCTACAATAGTAATAAATTACCAAAGTAACAAAGGACAGAGAGATCTTTAGTGATTAACAGAACAAGAAACAAGGCATGAAAACCAAGGCTGCAAAAGAACTTCCTTCTATGTATTTCTGAAGATTAACAATATTTTAATATACCCTTTTCTTGTTACACTGTAACTTTGAAGGTATTTGTTGCTAAATACTTTACTGCTTGAGTTGAAGGGACTTTCTTTGTTAGGTTAACACAGCATCCCAGATTCCCTGGTATGAGAACCTTGCTCAGTTGAAAATGCCCTGGACCTGGAAATCAGATCCCCGTTCCCACGTGTCAGTGATCCAAAACCTGAATCTAAAAGTGCGAAGTGGTCAGATGCTGGCAATTATAGGAAGCACTGGTAAGTGCAACTACATTTCTTTATATGACCACTCTCACATAAAATGTGCACAATCAAGAGCAACACACTGCAGCCTTTTTAATGTCAAAATCTAGGTGAGAAAAACACTGTTGGATGTGTCACTAAAATATATTCTTTAAGTGACACGATGAATGAGGAAGCAAAGAAAGATACTGGGGGGGGAACAAAAAATTAAAATTTATTTTCAGACCCTATTTTCTTATGCCCTGTACATATTTGCTGTTTGTTTCTTGAGGTGTAGTGAGTTATTGTTACAAGAGTGGCCTTGCAGCCCCAGATCTGCTGCATGAATCAGTTTCATGGCTCAGATTCAAAACAGGCCACCTGCAGACCATATTCAAATAGCAAACAAATGAGGCCTGACCCCATAAGAAAGATCAGTGCCAACTTGCATAGCCATATGCAGCAATTCCATTTTGACTGAAACAATTCTAACAGGATAAAATATTGCATTTTCTTCTCTGTAAGAGAAGAAAAGACAGTTCTTCTTCTGTCTGGGGTTGCTACATTATTACACTATGGTTTGGGTTTTTCCCTCCATTTTCTGGTGGGACTGGCCAAGGGGGACAAGAAGTAGACAAAGAACCTGTTAAACTGAAGTAAAAAGTGCCATTCTTCGGAGGAAAAAACCCCCATGCTGTCTCCACTAGTGTCTTACATCAGGTGAGCTCAGTGATTCAGTGCCTCTCTCTCAAAGGCAAGGCATAGTTGCCAAAGAAGTTTTAACTTTATTTCTAAAAAAAGAGAGTTTTCTCTCCTATTGCCATGGGAATTTTTCCTTAGCACATATCCTTAATGTAAGTGAGGCTGTGCCTTAGAGATTCTCCTGATAATAAAAGGAAAGGCTTTGTAATGAAATAACATACTGAGTTATAGATATAGCACCTTTGTAAGGCAACATACACTGAGCACAAACCCCTTTCAGCAAACTAGTCAAACTATTTTCAAAAGCTGTTTATCATCTATTTCATCAAATGCCTTAGTAAAATGGATTAAACTGCTGATGGGTTTCACATTGTCATTGGCAATCAATATGTCACTCTTAAACAGAGCAATACGTGGTTTACAGATGGATGGGTTTCTTTTTTAAGATGTATGTATTGAGAAGCAAGTGTGGAGTTAATCTTTCTACAGGGAGACTAGAAATAAATGACATCTAATCATAAGAGAGTTCTGTGTGTTTACATACAGAATCATACAACAAAAAGGAAAAATTCATTCGCCGTTCAACTCCAAATCAGGTTTTGTTTTCACTGTTTTACTTCTCTTACCTCTGGGTATGAGCCAGCTTTTCTTAATTATTTAAATGACTTTTTGTCTTATTTAAGTAATAATAATTTTTATTTCAATCATGATTAAGGTTCTTATTGTCTGTATAATCATTCAGTGCCTTAGTCATTCAGCTGATCCACCAGCTGTTTCTGAATTCACAAATCCCTCCTCAAAGAAGGTTCTTGCTGAGCATTTAGGTGCCAGCCCTGCAGCCAGGGTGGGACTACCTTTCACCTCTGTTTCAAAAGTCAAAGAGCTTACCAAAGAGATAAGAGACACTTCTTGTGTTCATGATGCCATCCTCAATGGCCAGCTACCCAATGCTGCTGAGAAATGACAAGGATTCAAACCACATACTCCATTCTAGAAAGGAGAGATTTCCAGAACAGGAGCTTATAGTCAGTATTTTCTTTGAACATCATCCTGTCTCTGTGATTTTGGGAAAATTTCCATTCCTTGAAAATTAATTTTCAATTTTTATTTTTCCAGGTGGTGGAAAGACGTCCTTGCTTGATGTGATAACCTGCCGGGATCATGGAGGCAAAATCAAGTCTGGTCAAATCACAATCAACAACAAACCCAGCACTCCCCAGCTCGTTAGGAAATGCATAGCACATGTGAGGCAGGATGACCGACTGCTCCCCCACCTGACTGTCAGAGAAACACTATTGTTCGTTGCCAAACTGCGCCTTCCAAAGTTTTTTTCAGACTCACAAAGGAAAAAAAGGGTAATTAAGCTGTTGGAAAAAAATAAAGTTGTCAAAAATGTGTCTGACAGGAATTATCCAAAAGATCCTGTGTGTTTGGAGTCAGAACAGCTAATCTGGCATTTTTTAATGTAGATTATGAATTATAAACCTTTTTCATCTTTCAAGATAGAAACTAGCAATTGTTCCAAAGCTCATAAAAAATGACAATCTAGAGAAAGCTTTAGAGAGGCTGAAAGACAAACTAAATTTTTGATCGCTGAGTCTTTTTTAATATTACCTCTAAAATCAAGAGGTTTTTTTCCAAGTGTCTCTAGCACTGAAATATCCAGATGAATTTTAACCATGTTAATCTTATTTTTATCTATGCACGAATGTGGCAGTGAACTGCTGCCTGACGCCTGTCACCCTTGGCTCCCCGCAGGTGGAGGATGTGATAGCAGAGCTCCGCCTGCGGCAGTGCGCCAACACCCGGGTGGGGAACGAGTACCTGCGGGGCGTGTCCGGGGGAGAGAGGCGCCGGGTGAGCATCGGCGTGCAGCTGCTCTGGAACCCGGGTGAGCACAACTCACACCCTCCCGGGGCCCACCACACACCGCTTGGACATTATGGGGCACTGCATGAAGATGGAAGCTTTCAGGGAAGAGACATGCACTCCATTGCCCCTGGGCAGCTGGAGGAGTCCATACTCGAGATACTTAACAGCCCTTGCACCACCCTCTGCCAGAGGCTGCTGGTCCATTTGCTTCAATTGAAATCAGTGCTGATCACAGATAATACTGTAATTATTCCAGGAATAATTCTGTACACACTTTTGCTTCAGTCACCTTTGCCAGTGGAAAAGTGTGGGCAGACCAAGGCAGAGCCCCCAGGACCCTTCACCTACCACTCTCTAAAACCACCACTACTAAGATTACTCAAAGTTGCCTGAAGTTACTCTCACAGCAGTGCTCTGGTTTGTGCATATAAGTATAAAGCTTGGATTTTATCTGACAACATGCTCAGGAATAGATCTACTGAAGTAAAAAAAAAAAAATTATTTTCTTTAAATTTGAAAATAATGAGTGAAATGGCATGCACTAGAACCATTTCACTTAGAAAATATTTTTCAAACATGGTGCTTTCCACAGCTGAACCTACTGTCTTTGGCAGGAATACTCATACTTGATGAACCCACATCTGGACTGGACAGTTTTACTGCACATAACCTTGTGATAACATTATCCAGACTGGCCAGAGGAAACAGATTGGTTCTTCTTTCACTTCATCAGCCCCGGTCAGACATCTTCCAGCTGTTTGATCTGGTTCTTCTGATGACTTCTGGACTCACTGTCTACTGTGGATCAGCTAAAGACATGGTGCAGTATTTCACAGAACTAGGCTATCCCTGCCCAAAGTACAGCAATCCTGCGGATTTCTATGGTCAGTATCAAGCACTGTCATAAAAAAAAAGGGTTACTGGAAATAATGTGCTTTCCTAAATGTAGCTTACGTTGATTTTTAATAACCATAACTGCCTTAGAAATTCCTTATAACTAACTCAAATCAATATTGCAGCAAGTTCAGTTTTTAATGGGATCCTTGTTTGTCAGTATAGAAAATGTAGCAAAAGCAAGAGGTACAGACAAAACTAATATTTAAAAATTCTCCTTCTAACCGTGCCAGATGCAGTAACTTGTCAACATGATTAGCATACTTATCCCCATGTCTTAGCTGGTTGAACGTTTTTCTCTGGGGAAGAGACAGATAAACTGACCAACTGTTTTGTGTAGACAGTTGTCTGATTTCTCACTTAAGAAAATGTAGAAGCTTGTTTCCCAGAAGCTAGCTCCTAGTCCAGACAAACCTGCCACAGATAATGGGAAAGAGGGTTGCTGCCCTACAGAGCACACTGGAAGGGAGAAAATCCTAATCCAAATCAGCAATCTTTTTACTCCACAAAGAAAGTTTATATGGTTTCAAATCCATTCATCTTCTGGTTTTTGCAACATGGAAAGGGACTCCAGTCCTGTTAATCCAATGTCAGGAATCTCTTAACAGAGGCTGGTTCAATTCCAGCCCTTAGGTCTTTGCACTCAAATTGGCCAGAAAACCTGGTCCAGACCTCATACAACCCCAGTGCTCTGGAGTAACCTCTTCAGCTGTGCCTGTGTGGCAGGCAGTGCCAGCTGTGCAGAGATAAACAGAAGGTAACCTTGGTGTCAAGCCCGACAAAAAGACCTTTGTCACCATCAGGGTTCAGAGCAGTCCTCAGCCAAGCACTGCCTTGGGGAAGGCTTGAGCATCTCTGTATAGGAATGGGGAAGGAGAGGCAGTCCTGGGGAAACCTGTAGCTACAGCCTTTGGTTACAGGGACAAACTCCTGTGATGTGGAGGTGGGGAGGGCAGAGAGGCAGGTGGAAGAGCAGTGAATCATATGCATGAGTCAATACCCACAGGAAAAGAAAGGAAATATGGGCAGCAGGAAGGTGGAAATAGGCCAGGATGGCAGAGGATCCAAAGCAGGAGGGAGCACCTGATGGAAACACACAAATGCTGGCTGATAGAGCAACAGGAGACCAGGGCAGAAGGGAAGACATAGGGCAGATGGCAAGGAGCTTCTGATGGACTCCTCCATAGGAAGAGTGGCTGAACAGACATGATCAGCCCAGTGCAAGGAGTTAGGAAGTGTGCAGTGATAGTTCTCTCAGAAGGCATTGTAAAACATCAGATATTGTCAATCTACACTGAAACTCAACATAGGAATATACTATTGTAAGTTTATTTTAAAAAAAAAAAAAAAGCTAAGTCAACTGTTATTGGTATGACTATGTTGTCCTTAGATAATATTCCTTCTGGACTTTCTCATTATCAGGTAAAGTTTATGGCACCTCTGTAAGATACAACTAAGACAGTAACTATAATTTTACAGATGAAGAAAAAAAGTGATTTAAGCCAAAGTCACATAAAAGACTGTAAATGCCTACATGCCAGGAAGGAAATTCAAACTATTTTTTCTCAGCACTGCTCTCAAGGCGCTATGAAATTTATAAAAATCTGAAATAGCAGTTCATAATTCTATAATAAGCAATTAAATAATCTCTCAATGATTCATTGAGTGACGAGGTAAGAAACATACACAGTAACAATCTGTTCATCTCTAATTACCTAAAATAACTGATAAAGTTTGAACTGTTGTTAAGTTAATGCATGTACACAGGTTGCACTGTCTGCTCTAAACGAGATCCCTGATTCTTAACTCATCATAAAGTAATTTTTCTATAGCACATGGACTCACATCAAGTAATGTCTTGCAGTTGACTTGAGCAGTATCGATAAACAGACTGAAGAAAAGGAGATGGAAGGCCAAAAAAGAGCAAATATTCTTGCCAACTTGTTTGTAGAAAAGGTCAAACATTTTGATGATTTCTTATGGAAAGCTCCTGAAGGAGACAACACTGAGACCACAGTCAGCAAGCAGAGGTAAAGAAAAGAGTGTTGTACAGAAGATCTGGAATAATAGCTACACCTTGTGCTCATTTTTTTTTTTTTTCTCTTTTTCTTTTGGACAGGAATTCAGAAGAGGCTATCAATATGCCTCACCATTCAAGTGATCAGTTGCCAGGAGCCCTAAAGCAGTTCACTATATTATTAAGGTAACCTTATCTTCAGCATAAACAGTTATGTATTGTGCCCATTTGTATTTCAAACCATCAGAAAGAGGCACAGAACATCTCACACCGATTGTCTTCCTTCAGGCTTTCAGCATTTTAGACCTGAAATACTTGGTGGCTACAGGTGCTTCGTAGGTTTGATTAGGTAAAATCCTTTACAGAAACAGGGAAGGTAAAATCCTTTACAGAAACAGGGAGTCCAGCTCCTTTCCTAGCCAAAGCCAGCAAATTCCAAGAATTGATTTCAACACTGTTTGGGGCTATGTGTCTGAATATCACTGCATTAGGAGGTCTTATATCTTACAGTCAATATTGCTGTTTTCCTAGTCGTCAGGTCTCCAATGACTTCCGAGATCTTTCAACATTATTAATCCATGGATTTGAAGCCCTTCTTATGTCATTATTAATTGGATTTTTGTACTATGGCCATGAAAAAAACGGACTCTCTATTCGTGACACAACAGCACTGCTGTACATGATAGGTGCCCTAATCCCGTTCACAATAATTTTGGATGTTGTTGCCAAATGTAAGTGTCAGTCTTCCTGTACATGCTATAAGGAATCAAACATTTTTTTAAAAAATTAAATCTGTGAAAAAAAAAATTATTAATACAACCCAGTGTGTTTTTTCCTACCCTGCAGGTCATTCAGAAAGAGCAATGCTTTATCATGACTTGGAAGGTGGAATGTACTCTGTTAGCCCATACTTCTTTGCTAAGGTAATTGGTTTTGTTGCCAGGAAATACAAACAGCTGTCCTGAACTTAAAAAAACACAAGCAAACCAAAGCCTTCTTGTATAAATCATCACATTCATATCAGACTTTGTTCTTTTGTGTCTGCCAGCTAAGGCTATCAGTCTTGCTTCCTTAGTATTAATAGATTAAGCCTCACACTAGTTTAGATCTTTGTCACAAATCATGGCTAAGATCGCACACCAGGAAAACTAAAGAAGAACTTTTCACTGGGTTCTTTGGCCAAAATGTGAGAAATCTCAGATTCAGGTTTCTGAGTTTAGACCATTTTACATACCTGCATATTTAATTCACTGAAGTGTCTCTGAAAGTTTGCTTACGTATCTTGATCTGTAAAACAAAACATTCATATCAAATTCTAAAGCAAAAGTAAAGCAGAAATGACAAAATGCTGTGATATTTCTAGTAGTTGTCTGGGCCTGTATTGGTCTGAGCTAAAAAATTTATTGCATGCATAAAGAGCCAGAGTTTCTAGAATTAAATTTAGAACTTTTTAACAACTACATTCTCTTTTTCACAAGGGTTTTGAATAATCCCTCTTTTGTGATGTTAGATGAGTTCTGCCTGCCATGGCATCTGTAATTTAGGTTTCCATTTCTGCACAAGATTTTAAATGCTTATTAGTGGTTGCCAGAGAAAAATATTCTTTGCATTGTGTCACAAAGATTGCACATTATTCACAGAGAAATCGATGTAATTTGTTACAACCTTAGTATTAGAGGATAGTAGCAACCCTCTTTGGAAGAACTAACACTCTCTATATACTTCTTTAGATATTTGAGAAAATCCCAGTTATGCTTTTGTTTTACAATTAATCAAGTTGCTAACTGGGCTGCCTTTGGGACAAGGTGGGAAAGGGACCAACAGCCAAATTTGTCTCAAATTTGATCTCACACTAGTTTTAATCAAATTGGGAGAAAATTGCCATGAGTCAGTAACAGTAATACTGTTATCAAGCACACCAGTTCTCAGCAGAAGTGTCTCATGTTCTTAGAAGCTCCCAAAACTCCAAACAAAACAATCCTAACAAGAATGCTCTCCATTTAAGAATTAGTTGTAGGCATTGTCACAGCTGGAGAAAAAATTAGCAAGGATTTGTTTCTGTTGAGAATTGGTTTTGCATGTCACTGGCAGCCCCTAACAGGGAGATGACTGCATTCTAAGGGAGTATTTCCTATAGCTTTTAGAAACAGTGCATAAATACATTAAGGCACATCTCATGCATTTTTGTAATTATCACTCACCTTTTCCTCTCTTTTTTGTTTTCTTTTTCATCTTCCCAAACAGATTTTGGGGGAGCTCCCAGAACACTGCATTTTTGTTATAATTTATGGGGTTCCCATCTACTGGCTGGCAAACCTTGTTCCTGAGCCAGAACATTTCCTGCTGAACTTCCTGTTGCTGTGGCTGGCTGTTTACAGTGCTCGTGCCATGGCACTTTGGGTGGCAGCTCTGCTGCCCACCTTACAGCTCTCAGCCTTCCTTGGCAACGTCCTCTTCACATCATTCTACCTGAGTGGTGGTTTTGTCATAAGCCTGAACAGCCTCTGGACAGGTAAGACAAAACTCCCACCCTCCTTTCGAACTGAAATATTGATGGCTTTCATCAGTGACAGCATGTCCTGTGCAGGAAAACTCAGCTTTATTCCTACCTTTGTAATTATCTTCTTGGATGCTGACTGTGCAATCAGATCATCCATTTCACATCAGTTTCGCCATCTGGAAAGGAGGCAGCAAGAAGTTTGGTCAAAAAAGCATTAGTTAAAGGCTAGATTCCTTCATGGTTGCTAAATACTTCAGTATAAAGAATTGTATTCAAAAGACAAATATGGAGCTCCAGGAAAACTTAGTTGACAGGGGGAGTTTGATAGATATGGATATTAGTTTTTTTTTAACTCCTGGTTTCCCATTTCAATGTGACTATGTAAAATATATCTGCCATTTTTTCCAATAATAAACTGTCACATGTTTACAGCCTCTGGCTGTCAAGAAGTTAAACAAACTTGATGTATTTGGCAGTATCATGGCAGTATTCGAGGTCTCTAGTTTTGTGTGTATATCAATTTCTGTCATTTTCTTTTTCAGTTCCTTTTTGGGTTTCAAAAATCTCTTTTCTCAGATGGAATTTTCAAGGAATGATGCAAGTCCAGTTCACTGATACCACATACCAAGAGACTGATGGAAACAATACTTACCAAATACCAGGGAAATTTGTAAGTCAGTAATAAAAATTGTAGCACATGTTTGATAAGAAATTGGAATGCTATTTATATGCCTGTCATATTTAAATAGATGGTGTAGGCCTCAAATTCAGCAATTGCCAAATCACCACATGAAGTTGTGCTACACTTGTTTGTAAATTTGTTCCTAAAGATGGCCCTACAGCAGTCACTCCTTCTATGCCTTTCTTTTAGTTGAAAAAAAACCCCAAAATAATAAAGGGCAACTCTTTTCTACACCAGTCCCAACTATGCACTTTGCTGGAATTGTTAGAAGCTGAACTGTGTTCTTCTGAAATAGGAATAGTGTAGCTGCAAACCCTCTATCAAACCACCCTGGAAGCTGGACCCAAGCTGGAAAACAGGGAAAGGCAGCAGGGGCTGGGGAAGCTCACACATAAAACACACTTCACAGATCCAGTGCAAAAATTTAGTATCTTTTCCTAATTTTGTGTTGTTGGTCATTACAGGTCCTTCACTTTCTGGACCTGGACTCCCACCCTCTCTACGTGAGCTACCTTGTCCTCACTGGCATCATTTGCAGCTTCCTGCTTCTCTACTATTTATCTCTGCGCTTTATCAAGCAGAAATCCACCCAGGACTGGTAAGAGCAGCGCAGGCAGCAGGTGACGGCTCCGGAGCAGGAGGGCAGGGGAAGAAGGCTGGCGGTGCCCCGGCAGGAGCGGCGCAGGAGGCGGGGAGCGGCGGGCGCCGGCAGCCACAGGATGGCAGCAGAACCCCAGGAGTCGGGATGCGGGCGGGAGCCTGCCAGGGACCGCGGCTGCAGCCTGCCAGTGGGGTCGGGGGTGGGCTGTGGGCTTTTTGTTTGCTTCACGTACGGTTCTCATGAGTGACAAGGCGCCCGTGAGGTCTGCACATCTGGAAATAGTCTGAGCTATGGGCCACCGATATGAAAGGACCCATCGCACCCTGTAATAATAGCTGATGTTTTAGTCCATACAATGATCATGTACTTAATTCAGAGGGCTACGAGAGAACAGGATCAAAACACTTCCTGTGGCATGTGTGACACTTAACACATTAAGAACAGCGCAGAGGAAGGCAACACAGAAAATTTCACAAGTGCTTCAGGAGAACATGCTAGGATGGAAAACCCAGCTGCTAACTACTCTGTGTTCTAACTGCTTATGTGTTTTAAAGCTTTACTTCTGTGTTTTAAAGCTTTGCCTGTGTGTTCCAGTAATATGCTGACAATGCCCAAAACAGGTATTTGCTCACTGTAGAGACAAGATTGTGTAACAAATAAAATTATCTCACCTTTGGATTTATTTTTACAACATAAAAGTATACCAACTGATTGTTATTAATGACATCTTTCTCTGTTGCAATACAAACTATAGCAATGGTTTCCTATGTTTGTTTCCTAAGGTTGTCAGGTAACAAACACCATCCTGCCCCTGAATAATTAAATATCTAACAATGCAACCTATTAATGCTTGTCATAGTTATGATACAGAAAATGAGTATCAGTAAATAAGTGGCCATAATTCAGTCGTGGTAAGTGCATGTGCAAATCAGGTGTACAGTTGCTGTGTGCTTTTTGTAAGATTAGTTTGCTTGCTTTTAAATGTTTAGATGCATATCTCTGTTCTTATGCACAGAAAGACAGAGCAGATTGTCTACTTGACTTTCATTTGCATGTTGCACACAGTGGAAAACTCCTAGTGTAATCAGCACTAATGTCCCAAATACTGTCATGTAAATTGTCAGGTTTGGTTGGCTGTGGGGGTTTTAATTTTTTTTTTTTAAGAAATAGGAATGAAAGAAAAACTGTGTTTTATTATTCTGTTTGTTAGTTAGGACTGCCACATTGCTTTCCACAGGTTCCACATGGTAATAAATTCCCAGGAGGACCCTAGTCTATAGATGTTAAGTAGGTCTGATAAAATAAGATCTTCAGCCCCAGGCAGCAGAAGGAATCCAAAACACTCCAAGGTTCTTTTAAGGTGAATTATACCATTTCTTTCTGATTCTGCTGCATTTGATTTCAAAAAACCCCACTTGATCTGATCTTAGTGCCATTTTGAAATTATCAGATTTTCACTGCCTTTCAGTGGCAAAACCAATTCTTTCAGTCCAATTCAGCATCATTAAATTGTCAGAATAGCAGCTTCCTGTTTGATTCTTAATTATTCCTTTTTATTATATTTAAGACACTTAATTTTTTTTAAAGTGGTTTACTCTTCTTTGTAATGATCTGTTGTGATTAGAATCTCTTTTATATTACACTGAAGTTTTAAGGGTATATATTGGTACTTCTAGTCTAAACCTCTATTTTCAAGGTATTTAGAGGATTAAATTCTAGGCTGACTCTCTGTTGTGAATTCACTTTGATGTTTAATAAAAAAAAAGGAGCAACACAATGGGAGAAATTAAAGACATAAGGGACAGCTCTGAATTTTAGGGGCATATTGTCACGCACAGAAATCTTCAGGCATCCAGATAAGAATATACCATAGCCTTAACTTTGAATTTCCTTCCTTTTGTGAAATTAGTCAGGCTGCTGACATTCCTTAAACAGCCTTTTTCCATTTAATATTCCACCCTCTCAGCATTATGCAGCAGGACCAAGCGGTGTGAGTGTTTCAGAGGTGCTGTTATGACAAGGGTGGATGTATCCATAATGGGGACTTGAGCGGGGAGCCGAGGAGCAGCCGCGCGCCGACTGCGGGAACAGCTATCATAGGATGTGGCCAGGCCTCTGTTTACACAGGAAAAGCTCATTCTATATACTACAATTACATTAGCACGCTGCCTGTGATCATATCTTGTTTCCTTGATGCCGAGAGATGGGGAATATAGGCTGTGATTATTGTTACAGGCTTTAGCAATACGAAGGTAGGAGCCTTGAAATCCCAGCAATTAGTGTTCATGCCTAACAATAGCACCCGTGGGGCTGTGTACAGAGAAGAGCTCAGGGAAGAGAGGGTGGGTGACACACACCTGCCCCACTCTCGGTGCTGGCAGTCACAAATAATGCAGGTTTGGGGGAATGATGCCCCTCTCAGCCAGTGAAGGTCATGCTGTGTGCCTCGGCCTCTGCTCACACGTCCACTGCAGAGCTGCTGCTGCAACAGCAAATGGTTGGTGAGGCAACAGAAGTCTTCCCACGAGCTCCAACCGAGGCTAAAAGTCATAACTGAATTCCAGCACAGCTTTGCTTTCCAAGTTTGAGAGTGGCCCTTCCTTTTCCTTAGACTTATCCCTGCATCAGCAGCAGCAGCAGCACACTGCACCCTCCTGCCTGCACTCCCTGTATAACCAGAGCTGCTGCTGTCCACAACAATCTCAACACCGAGACTAAACAACACAAGGAAGACACTGCCCAAAACTCACTGTACTGCCCACTCCACAGGGTCAGCACAGGGGGACTTCAGCAAGGTGGCAAGGCAGATGTGCCCCTCAGCAGAGCACCACCTGCCAGCCCAACAGTGCCACCATCCCAAGGATTCACCACCTGCTGTCTTTGCCCTCCCTAAATCCTCCCTGGCTTGCTTTAGAAGGGATCTCCTCAGCTCTGCATCCTGGTTTCTTCTCCTGCAGAGCAGTCGGTGCAAAACTGGTTTTGAACTGGCACCACCTTTAATTGGTCACAGGGTTTTCAGGTTCTTTTGTCCTACAACTGCAAGAACTGTACAAACCAAACTGCAATAGGCCAATGGGCTGCACTGTTCAATTTGGGAATGGGATTATCAAATACAAACAACAACGACATTTGTCAGGTAAATTCACCAAACTTAGAACCACAAGAGTTGTCACGGGTTACATGGATACTGATTTGTCAAGAAACAGATTTAAAAATGCCTTTATTAGTTTAGTATTTGATACAGCAAGAGGGAGAAGTTCTTCCTCAATTCCCACTCCAAGTTTATGCAGTCTCTCCACCATGGCAAAAGGACAAACTCTTTTAGCACTGGAAAATGGATTATAGAAACACTGCCTTGCACATTGGCTCATAGGTAGTGTGAGTCCTCCAAAATATTTTTAACTTCTCCTTGGGGAAGGACTAGCCTTCACTATGGCTAACCTAAATTAATAAGTAGTTGCCAAAAGTTTCATATTTGTTCATTCCAAAATCCCTTCAGAATTGCTAGGTAAGTAACAAGTATCAATAGCCATTCCTTTTAATAAAAAAACCCATTGAATTCCTAAAAAAAGAGAAATCCTGGACAATTCATTACGCATGGAGATTCTTCGGGTGAGAAATTGCAGGTGTTGGTGTGTCCACTTGTACCAGAAATAACAAACCTTTCAGGTTATAGACACAGTGATTAATTTTAATGGCAGTAGACAAGAAACAGTGTACACAGAGCTCTGTGACATGCTGCTTTTTTTTATATATACTCTGAGAGCCAAGACAAGCCCTTCATGTGTTAGCAGCTATTAATTAAGGCAACAATGTTTAAGCAGTGGGTTGAGGTAATTTTAAAACTGCTTAACCCTTTTTGGAACTGCTGAGCTTTAGAAAGCACATATATATCTGAGTGTGTGTTCATATAAATATGTAGAGGTGTCTGCATGAATGGATTACATACATATGTATATACACTCATAACTAATGCCTATGATTGCTCTTTTCTTTTTTTTTTTTTTGCAGAGAATATTTAAAAAGCAGTTCAGATCCATAATTTAAAGAAGTGCTGTTGCCAATTTATATAATTAATTATAAGACTGTTTGTTGACAGTTATTTTGTCATTAAATCAAACTTAAAGGTTATTTTGAATTGCAAATTTTGTTGGCATTATTTTGCTTTCATGGCCACAATTAGATACTTATAATGCTTCCAGTGCTAAAACCCTGGAACTTCAAACCCTCAATATGCACACCATGGCTTCAGAACCAGCATCTCCCATCAGCAAGACATTTTAATGTTTTGCTCCTGTTTAAGCATCTGATCTGATTTTGCTACATTTCCTACTGCATCTCAGCACTGTTTCTGCCCCACGTTAGTTTTTCATGTTGAACAAGAGGGTTTAGTGGCCTAAATGTTAAAGAACTACATGGTGAGTAAACTAACAATGCCACTTGCCTCAAAAATAATTTGTATTTTTTACACAAGCAAATTAGCCTGAATTTTCAAGCAAATGCCAAGGAATTGGAAATCTAGGAAGATTCAGAAGTAGTCAAAACCACAATGCACAAACCATGTAATTTTCAATAAACTCCCAGTGCCTTGCAATAACATACAACCATACCAGGTCACTGGTAACATCATCAGTCTTCAAACCAATACCATTGCTCACTTTCTGGGGGATGGAGGAAGTGTTTAGAAAACAACAGAAACTTTTTTAAAATACAAAACCTTCCTGTTTCACTGAGGAAATCAGAAGGAAGAAAACCAAACAATGTAGCAACACTGCTATGCCTGTCTGGCCTCCACCAGCAGCTCCTCCCTGACACAAGTAAACATCCTTCTCACGATTCAATGCTGTGAAGACTGCCCTAAAAGAACTGAGTATTATCTTAATAATCGCTTTTCAACAAACACCCAAATCTTCTATGACTCAGTTAAAAACAGCCAATCACCCAGTGGCAGCACTTCATCTGACTGGAAAGGCATAAAGCCAAAAAATGGGAGCTCCAAACTAGGCAGCAGAAAAATGTGCCACACAAAATGAAAACTTTGAAGAACAAGACGTGTAGTGCCCTTACTGGCTGCCACCAGGTACTGGATGTTGTGCTACACAAGGCAGTGACTAGATTTCCAGGTGGGAAAGTTGGAGGTCTAACCTGTGGTGGCCATCAGCCCAAGACTCAGATGGCAGCTGAGCAAGGCAGAACATCAACAGCTTCTTTGCTCTTTTAGCATCCTCTTGATAAAATCATTTAATCAACTTTTTGGCTTGTAGTTTGTAGCAGTAGGAGCATGAGCTGCCACTGCCCCCAGAGCCACAAGGGCATTTCAAGCTGGTGGGTACAATTCAAAAGCTGGCACTGTCCCAGCAGTGATTCTGCACACAGCACTTCTGGCAGCTCACTCCACAAGCAGTTACTTCCCCAATTTTCCCCACAACTCCAACACATATTCATGTAAAAAAAAGCATCTTGGCCAAGTATTATTGTTACCAAGAAAGGAGCACTTGTCTGGTTACAGCAGAGCTCAGCACTGCCGAACACTTTCCACACACTTGCTCCAGGTTCCTTCCTTCTAAAAGCAAGACAAAAGAAAGGTGAATGAGTATTTTTAGCTTTATGCAGTTCACAGGGAATTGCTCAGTGCCTGTGTGTTAGAAAAATGCCTTGCAGCTCTGTAGTGTGTTCAGTGACAGGCGCGTGATAAATTTCCACTGGAAAAAAACTCCTGAACATGACTGACAATAGTAAAGCCACAAATTACCGTAATTTTATGCCCCCTGCAGCTAGTGGTATAAAACATAGTTTTCAACCTTGTTTTTACTTGCTGAATTTAGACAAATTTATAATGTTATTGATGACAGTGAGAGAGACACTCAAATGCAGAAATTGTATTCCTCGGCATAAACACAACTGGAGAACAACATTTTATATGTACTGTAGGGGATGAAAAATATGGCTGTCATTAAATACATATATATAAAAAGATGGAAAACTAAAGGATCCAAAATAATTAATTTCACTTTATATATATGTTTATTTTCAGCTATCCCACACTTGATCAGGGTTTTTTTTCCTCCTTCCAGGAATGCTGAACTGTTAACCCGGTGCAGCACATGATATTGCCAGTGCTCTCTCTTGCTGAACATTAGTGTTTGAAATATAGGCTGTGTCAATAATATCATGAAGAAAAGCAAAAACCTTGTTAAGCAAAGTCTACAGCTACATTGCTCCTAATGGATTTTCCAGTGAGCATACACTTTCTATCATATTTCTCATTTCTACAGGGTAATTTTACTTACAAAGGGTTCTGAGGGTCCTAGAAATGGACAACTGCTAGAGATAGATGATCAGGCTTTACAATTAACTAACCCCACACAGACTATTCTAGCTACTAACTAAACTGATGGGAGGGACATCCCAGGGAATTCTGCAATAACAAGGGCAATTGCATGACTTATTTTTGGTGTAGGCAGAAAGTTTTCCAGATTATGGCTCAGTAGCAGGCTCAGCAACCCAACAGAGTTTCCTCATTTACCACATCACCCGAGGTTGCAATTTCAACATTAGAATATGCAAAGAAATGGTGACAGTCCCAATGCTAGACATGGTCCTTGTATCCAGGCACCTCTTCAGAGCCATCCTGAATTACACCAACACTGATGCCTTCTTCCTGGTGTTAGGAAAATGAAGCTAGACACGGTTAAGAGGGTTGGGGTCTTTACCTCAGTATTTTAATCAGGATCCTGTTTGATGCATCCACTTCACCCAGGTGACAGCGTGGCAAAATGCACACCCCCTACCCATCATCCACACCAGTTATAGACTTTACACATTAGCATATCTAACAAAGGGGCCCAATAATGAGGTTGGGGTGGGCTAACCCCTAGTTTACAGAATCTGTCCTGCTAGGAGACCTTGGGTTCCTGAGATAGTAGGAGTGTTTGGTCTCCCTGGCTCTGCAGTTCTGGGGTGTTCAGTCTCAGGCCTGCAGAACACTTACAAAACACTAAGTACTAAATTAAGTAAGACGTTGTAAGTATGCATACTGCTAATACTTGTGGATACAGAGAACTGTGTAAAAGGTATATAAAAGACAAAAATCATTCCGGCATCAACACCACACCTACTTTTGAATTTGAGCAGTGAGAGGTTGAAGAGGCTGCTGCTGGAACAAACCTCCTTTGGTATTTGTGGCCTGTGCTGATGCTCCTCTTCCTTCATTCACCCAGCTGCGATTGCAGAGCCATCCCAGCTCCCTCTGGGGGAAAGGCATGAGGGCCAGGCTTGACTCAGCAGCTCTGATCAATCCTTTGTGGCCTTTCCCTTCCCTGAGCTGGGCTCAGCAGCCAACACACCCCAACAGCAAGGGCTGCTGCCTCAGCTGCCTTCTCCAGCACACCTCAAGAAGAGGTTGAAGAGGAGTCAGCAGCCATACAGGAGCAGGAGCCATACAAAAGGCAAAGGTCCGTGGTGGTTGTCATCGACCACAGCAGCAACAATCTGAGGGCTGCTCCTTCCTCTCGTGGTCATTCACTCCCAATCCCAATCACTCCCAAATCCCAGGCCTAAGGCATCATGCTGAAGCTGCTGGTTTTGTCCACTGAGACCTAGAACTGCCAGCCTCCCACTTTCCCTGCACTTGCATCCCTTCAGAGTTCCTCCACAGTGATCTTGCATTTTCACAACCACTCCTCCCAGCCCATCTCCCATAAATAAAAATCCAGCACCCAACAAAACAGCCTTTCAGAGCCTTGAAGGAGGTTGGCCAGAACAACCCTGTCCTGCCTCATTCCCATGCTTTCCCTCCAGCCCAAACTGCTTTTCATCTGGAAAGGCCACCCTCCACTCCTGCCCCCAAGACTCATCTCTAACTACTTACAACCCTTCCCAAACTCACTTTTCAGATCTGCCCTGGTCTCATGGACTTTGTGAAGAACAGCAGACACCAACTACTTGCAAAGCCAAGGATTAAATTTGCTGCTGGTTGTCAAGGCTCATCACTGCCAGACACTGGGGTTTGCTGCTTTCTAAGCCCTGAGTTCAGTGGCACTTAGAGCTGAGGGAAATAACTGTGAGAAACAGAGCTACAAAGAGGTTTGTAGCAATCACTGCAGACAATAGCAATTCCACAGACACCAGTGCTTTATCAGTGTTCAAGGGTAATCACATGAGAAACTGAAGCATTAGCCAATTGCAATATAAAGGTTTAAGAGTATCAGAGAGAAACCTTACATTAATAGTTTTATCTAAAAGTAGATCAACGTGGAACCCCCGTCTATAGCAGGCACTGCATAAGACAGTTTCTATTATCTCATTTTCTTAATTACAGGAAACAGTAGAGAAAACTTAAACCTCAAACTTCCATATCCACTCTTATTTCCATATCTAATGGGAAACCCAGCACTTTCTCTTGTAGCTGAGGATCTGCACACTCAGGAATGTGCCCTCAGATTGAATTACAGTCTCAGTTGGAGCCACTAACTTAGAAGGATATTGGGTTTCCTCAGATTACTGGTTCACAGAAGCACTGGCAAACCACCAGAGGCTGCAGCCATTCTGGAAAGGAAATGCTTTTTGGCAGCTGCTTTACACAGAAATTATGAGAATAATTTTCAAGAAATGCAGAGAAATATTTGCTTTTAAAAGGGGGCTAAATTCAATGATAGTTCAAGCTTTTTCTTACATGCTTACCTTTTTCACCTTTACAGTAAAAATAAACTGGTGCAGGAAACTGGACATCCCTTCTAGATGCTGCCAGATTTCTTGCACTGAACAGCAAAACCTGGTCACACCCATCACTTCTCTCACTTTCTCCTCTGCTGTGTTCCTAGGGAGTCCAGAAGCATCACATGTTCAAGAAAAGCACTAAATACAGTAGTACCCTGGTGAACATACTACCAGTCTCTTCCTCTGTCAATATGTGCACTCGTGATCCTCCCTTCACAGTTATGATCCTCCCCTGTCATACAAACTGCAGCTGGAATCTGCTGACTCAGGCATTGCATCTATAAAAACCCCTGGCTCTCACTGCCAGAGTCACAACCCCTTCGGCTACTCCATTTTCAACACTGGGTACATATTAAGAACGACTGCAGACAGCTCCTTACCTACCAAGCTGCAATTCCTGCCATATAGAAGGGTCTCAGGAGACAATGAGTTGAACAAACTGTTTTAGTAGATAAGGATAAAACCATAGCACGTAATTATCATGCTGCAAAATGACTAAATCAGAAGGAGGAAACTTTTCCCATGTTGATCTCAAAAGCCCCTTCCTCCTGCCCCTCCCTCATGGGGAATGGGGGAAGAGGCAAGCCCATAATGTGGTGCAGGCCACAGAAGTGAGACTAAGTCATCTCAATTCAGGCAGCAAGCTTTTCCCAGTCCTCTCAACCCCAATCAAGACACAGGATTATGCAAGCACATACACACGCCCAACAATTTGCTTTCCACAGTAACATGTCAGGTCATGGCATGTCAGCAGGCTCTCTGCTGAGGCCTCTGGAAAGGCGTGCTTCCATCTCACAGACACTGCACCTGGTCTGGATCTCGTACAATCCCATTTATCCACTAGCTGGTGACAAATAATTCTACCCTGCTTTAAAGGGGTGCAGGCTGTGGTCAGTGTGACAGAGTGTGTTTGGTATCTGGACCAGTAAATGACCATGACAAGTTTGCAAGGCTGCCATTGTGCATTTTGTCATCTTACAGGTTTCTCTCTTTGAAGAAACCGCCTACTTATTTGGTGAAGAAATGCCAACCTTCTAAACTGCACTTTTCTTCGTGCTTGAAATGGCTGAGTCTCAGCACAACCATGCACAAGAAATATTATCATTTCAAGCGTGTTCTTGAAGAGTCGGCACAAATGCAGATTCTGCAAAACCTTCCTGGTATAACCTTGTTTCCGACTGAGATGATTGTGTCCCAGAGTGGCACAAATCCCTCATTGGCCCACATTTTAAAGACAGGAGAGACTGCTCTTCTCTGTGTAATCATCCCTTAACTGCACATGAAACGTTTACTGGAACAGGAAATCAAAAGTATTATCATACAACAGAAGCCCATCCTTTGAATAATCTCCTCCTTCCCATCTCTGCCACAGAGATGGGCTGGGCTCCTTCAGCCCAGGCTATTCCAATGGGATCCCAAATGGTCAGCATGTGCTTTTGCTCATTTCTCTGTCACTGCTGCCACAAAACCCTGGTCCTGTTTGGTCTCACGTTTCTGCAGCATCTCACTGATGTTTAATCGGCTCCGCAGCCAGGTCGCTCAGCCCTTAACTTTCCATGAGATCACCCAAAAGGCAATTTTGGAGCTGAAAACAATTTTACTTACACTCTTCAGTTACAGGCTATTGAATGTACTTATTATCTCCCTAACTGCAACAATTACAGGGCAGGGTTCTGGCAGAGCTTGAGGCAAACCAGCTAGAAGAAAAATGCACAGATATTTACTAGTACTGATGCTGCAAGGTCAGATCCCACTGTGGGCACAGCTACCCAGCCCTGCATCTGGATGTGGCAGAGGGCAGCAGCCAGCCACGTGACCCTTTGGTACCAAAACACAGACTACTGATGGATGCAGTACCTGATCCACAGCCTCATGAGACTTCACCCCCTTGTCAAAAAAGGGAGTCAAGATCCACAGATCTGCTGTTCACTTCCTCTGTAATCACCTGGTGTTTGCTTCAAGTAATAGTCTTTTCCTGATCCATGTGCTAGCTCAGCTCCAGCAGCATCTGTGCCCATTTCCTCCAGTTATGCTCAGCTGTGACTCCACTTACAGGAACACAGCTACTGTTGTGAAATGGAGAGATTCACGAGATGACCTCTAAAAACAAGAGCTGTGGCACCAGAGAAAGGGTTGCCAACTAGTTGACACAGTCCTCAATTATGCTGCTATTACACTGAAACACATGTAATGTAGCTGCAGCTTTAGAAAAAAGAACCACCTCCATTTGTGAAATGAAATAAACTGAGTCCTGCCTAGGCTTGCTTTCAGATAGGGCACACAACCATTAGGCTGTGAATGAAATTTCAAGTGTTAATGCCTTATCTTGACAAGCCAGGAACAAAGGGTGCGAGACGGCTCAAACCACGAAGCTGCTGAATGTTGAGTCTACGCTTGTGGAGTGATGAAGGCCACTGCAAAACCACACCACTGAGGAAGCAGACACTGCTTGCATTCACCCTGGAAAACAAAATACACCATTCTCTCCCCTCCTGATTTGTGAAGCCTCATTTTTGAAGTACAGTAGGATTTTTCTGTGTATTTGTTAATATAATAATTAATCAATTAGAAGTCCCACTTAAAAAAAAAAATTGGGTCCCCATTGCTTTCTTTGAGACATTCAGATTACCATACAAGCATTGCAAAATTTTGCCAAAACCTTGTGTGTACAGGTGAATTTTTAACTACCACAATTTTGCCTATGTGCGAAAACCTAAGAAAGTAAGGCTAAGATATGGCTGAAAATGTACAGATTAATAAACAAAGTGATGAAATGCACAGGAACAATCTTTCATTTCAATAAAGCCTCTTTGAAGCACTCAGCAGGCAACGTGCTCCATTTGCAATACCAATGTGCACATTTGTGACTTTCCATCATTATGAACAGAGATAATGGATGTATTTTCTACCTATTATTTAATCTTTGTAACTTGGACATGTCTTATTTTCATGATCACACAACTCTGGGCTCTAAAATAATCTCAGAGTAGCTGTACTCCCACATTCCTTCAAATAAAGCATGTCCACCAGTCTCCCAGCAAGTAAAAATTGCTACCCCTGCAAAGGACAGGCACTGCTTTGTTTAAAGGGTATGTTTTCATGGATATGCAGTTCTTGTATCTGCAAAATTAATGGACCAACACTTATGAGACTGAAGCTGCTATACAACTACAGTACACAAGGCTAGGTAAAAGGTGAAAGCATTTTTTCTTTATGCATAATATCCAACACCCTACCAAGATGCTTAATACAAGAAAGTACAATTAGGAGAAAACTTATAAAATATGTTTATTTTCCGTGTAGATACAGCTGAATCCTGAAGATGACAATCTTCACC
Source organism: Petroica traversi (assembly GCA_025920805.1). Classification (NCBI taxonomy): domain Eukaryota; kingdom Metazoa; phylum Chordata; class Aves; order Passeriformes; family Petroicidae; genus Petroica; species Petroica traversi. The sequence continues at coordinate 15,575,597 of JAHLSL010000010.1, forward strand.
CTCGTAATTTCATCACAAAGTACAGTGACCAGGCAAAGAACAAGGACAAGAGCAGTCTCCTTCAGTCAGTTCTGTACCCCTCAAGCAACTTTCTTGATATACATATATCTGGTGAGTCAACAGGGGCAAAAAAACCACTTCAGTTTGTAGCAGATCATACATCAAAATGGAAATATCTCATAAGGCTGCACCTTGATATTTCATTAGCAATTTTAACAGCATTTCTATTAACAAATGTTTCTATCAGTTGCAGTTACAGAAAGTAATGTTAATCACAGAATTAAATTAAATTTACACATAACACGCTTTTTAAAGTTTTTATTGAATGTAGTATTTAAACAATTTCATAAACAATTAATCATAAAACTGTCTGTTCATGATGTTTCGAATCTTCTATTCCTCAGTTTTTCCACATAGAACTTGAATGTCTCCTATAAACAGAGTGGAATAAACAAGTTCAACCTTGCTTCAGTGAAAAGTTACTAATTCTGAACGAAGTCTTACGTCCTGACAAAATCTATTATTCTCTGTCATGCAAAACTAGATCTGTATTGAAGTCTGTATAATTAGGAGAAATACCAGAGAGAGTGAATAAAAGGAAAAGGAAAACCTTGCCAAAAATGCATAATGAAGCTTCTATTACTAAATGCAATAATATAATCAATTTCATTTTTAAAATGAAAATACTTTTTAACTTCAATTTGCAATTGTGTCAAAAAAATTGAAACGCTATTAAAGACCAAGCTGCATTTGAGAAAAACTGAACAGGGAAATCAGAAAATGAATCATCCCAGTGACTTGGAAAAAACAGTCTTATTTTCACTGGCTGCATGTAAGCAACATACACTAGGTTTTAAATTTACAGTCCAAATAAAAATTCAGATTGTAAATGATGTAAAGCTGCAGAAAAACCCCACCATAGTTGTTGAAAGGCTAAAACAAATATTTTGTGCCAAAATTTTCTCCAGTGCTTTACAAATTAGAAAAGAAAATCACATTTATCATGAAGCAATATAGGGAAACAGTATATAGCCAGTCTTCACAGAATTACAGAACATTTTTTTTAGAATATAAAAACTGGTGAGAAAAAAGTTTGCTTAGAGAACGGAAAATATGTCTTCAAAATCTGCTTTGCAAAAACGGTATTATGTAAACTGTTAGTAAAAGGAATGATGCAAAACTATTTGCAGTCTTGACAGAAAAACCATGCAGCTTGTCATCCTCAAGAAACATGTATTTGCACAGTTGCATATGTATGTTGGCACAGCAGCCAGAAGCAAAGCTGTAATTCCAACAGTTCTAAGATTCCATCCTAGTGCAGCAATGTATACTAGACACAAAACACTAATTAATGAAAACTAGAAGCCATTAATTGTTACTGAAGCCCACATCCTATAAGCCTTTTCAAGTCCAATTCCTTAGATAAATGGTCTAAGGAGATTTGATAAAGGCACACCTGTAGATGAGTGCCTGATAAGAACAAGGTAGTTTAAATATCGTAAGTCCCAAGAGGTTTTATTTCCTCAAGTCAAATCCAATGCAAGATTTGCACAGGTCCCAGGACTTCATACATCACCTCCTTTGAGGAGTCTCTGCAGAGACCTAGTCCCTATGTAATTGGTCATGCGATTTGTTGTATTAACATTGAACATACACAGCTCTGCAGATCTATTTCTTAATTAGGAAATACTCACAGGGGGTTCAGTGAAAGGGACAGGCTCTCCTACTTTCTTCAGGAAAGTTGCTAAAGATTTCAAAGAGATCTCGTGCAGCTCTATATTCTTCTCTTTTGTTTTCTCATACGTAGCCTTTACAGAAGCAACGTCTCCATCCAATTCTGAGGAAAAAATAAAACCCCCCAAAAAATCAGTGGTTACTCTTGTTTCTTTTTCCACCTTTTCACTTGTGCTTAACCATTGACTGCTGCTCAGACATCTGCTTGAGAAGCATTGGGATTAAACAGAACCGACCCCTGACAGTTTCATTGCTGTCCCCAGGGTCCTAGAAGCAGTTCAACAATTCCTAGCACCTTGTAAACATCAAGGAAGCCTTCACACCCAGTTAAATTCATTCTGTTGCTTGGCAGGGAGAACACAAACACCTGCAGTATGTATGGGAGCTGTCTCAGGTTTTTCTTGTTCACATTTGGAAACATCATCTTCGCAACCACAGGAGCTATAAAAACAATGGTTCCTAAAGAACAAAAAAAGCTTTGTGCAGAAATGGATAGCCTGTGTCCCCTTCTCGTGAGAAACAGCTTCCCACTCACATCTGGCAAGTGGCTGAGCTCCTTTTTGAATGTGGGAGGCTACTGCAAAAACTGCATGAAATGACAGCTTAATGAAAGCATAGAAAACATTAACTTTCTACAACTTTAAAATAGATTTATTGTATGGGAAACACCATCAAAACCAGCTAATACTTAGACTGCATTTAATGGACCACACAATCGTGATTTTTCATATTTCTTTTTTCTAAAAGGTATTCTGCAAAGGATTATGCATCTCACCACACTGAAGGAAAGCTAGCCCCGGCAGTGGATCTCATCTCAGGACAAGGACAGGAGTAAAGGTGCTTTTATTTGTTCTCTCATGGATGCCTGACAGATGATCACACTTCTTTCAGCTGTGATCTATATTCTGCTATACCTTTGCTAGACACAAACAATTATAATTTTATTTGCCCGTTTTTTTGTTAATTAGAAACATTAACCAATTGTGGCAGTAACAATACTCTGCTATGTTTCATAACCCTTTCTAACTAATTAAATGTAACAATGGCCTGACAGAAGAAACATTTGTTCTCTCAAAAATTATGCTAATACAAGGTTAGATTTGGCCCAAAACAAGAAATCATGTTTGAAAGCTTACTAACTTTAAAATTGAAAAAAAAAAATATTTAAAAAATCTTATTTCTACTCCTCATGACTTGAGCACAATCTAAGCACGGTCTTCTCATTTTCAGTTGTGCTAAATATTTTGCTGATGATCCTTTTAGCAGTCAAATGACCAATGTCTCATACAGGTGAGATGCTTGCACAGAATAACCTGGAAACAGCTTGTAAAACTCTTCATGCTGGTACTGAAATGCCTCCTCTAGAACCTGCCAGGAGCCAAGTACATTTCTGCCTGAAGAGAGTTCAAAAAGCATCTCTTCATACAGAGTCTGGCTTCACATGTTCAGTACACTCTAACCACTGTTTTAGGTATAGTAGGGCCAGTGATTGATTCTCTGCAATCCCTTTATGAAACTACTATACCATCATGTAGTTAGGAAGGATAGTGAAAAACTTTAGATAACACATCACAGGATTTCTACATCTTGATTCAAATTTGTAAGTTTGTATTCCTTTAACACCCTACCTTGGATTAGTGTTTGAAGTGTTTTACCTAATTATTCCTCTTTATCTCCTCGGTGACAGACTGGTGCACAAGGGCTTCTGTCCTTTTACTTTTTTGCTTTTAACATGTGTGAAAAGTATTTACTCCCTTTGATAAAACTGGAGGACAGTATCAGAGTACACAAAGCAAAGGACTCTACAGCACAGAGATGCAAGCTTCCAACTGAGTGTTGCCATAGGAGCTCTGTGTCTTGGTTTTTCAAGAGTGAGTCTTGCAAATAAACATAATTAAACAAACAATTTGTTTTTTACAGGTGTTCGCCTCTGATTTCAACAATAAAGAGAACTGATGAGTACTTCAACTATTTATATAAATTCAATTAATGCATCTGGAATATACTTTGGCTAAATTAAAAGATACATAAATAATTCACACTAGTAACAATAAGATCATTTCACATTACTGATAGAATGAATCATGATTTTGAAACACACACATACACACACACAAAAGAAACCAGTATTACTACATGCTTTGGGGGAAAAAAGCTAGATTCATTTTAAAAGCCGTTCATTTCTACAGTGTTTTTCCCCATGGGTTAGGATGGATTCTTTCTTATTCCATGAAGCCCCTACTTTAGGTTCTAAGCACAGGATTCACAGCTTATGTCAGCTGGTTGCTCTTCCACCCTACAGCCAGGACAGCAAACAGACCCAACAGACTGAAACAAGAAAACCCTCAGATAACCCCTGCACCTCTTGATGACTCGAACTGTAAAGCAAGCAAGGGCTTGCATGACCTATGTGAATGTCCCAGGAGTTCTTACTAAAACATTGTTCCAAGGAGACTTGCTTACCATAGCATCTCAAGAGGTACCCGTACACCACTGCTGGATCAAGATGCTCAGGAATCAGTTCCAGAAGTGTTTCAATCCTCTTTGCCTGTGAGATTCAATGCACAGGCAAAAAGAAATCTTAACGAACTCTTGAAATCATCACAAAATAAAGTCACCAAAGTTCGAACAGCGATTGCACATTTTTTAATTGAAATGAACTGTACCGGTAACAAGGAATGGACTGTGTGACTCAAAGTAGAGATACAATAATTTCCTCCCCAAAATTTCATATGCAGATATGAAATAGTAAAAGTAATGAAGCAATTAATGTAATACAAAATGCAAGTAATGTAATATGGATCTAAAATCCATACTCAAGAATTCTAAACATCAATTATTTATTTTTCTTTAAGTAGGCAATTAATGTATTCATGAGACTATGGCAAGATTACAATCAATTTAGGAAAACTGCAAAACACTCAGCCTCCTTCAATGACCTGGAGGTCAATGGTGGCTATGGTCAGTGCTTAAAAGGAGTCAGATCACTAACTAATGTGCTTAAATTTGGAACCTCCTTCCCTCAGCCTCTGATTCCAGTTTCAAAAATTCTCAGGTTTTCAATTAAAATCAGTTTATTGAAATTAAGACCATCTTTATGACACACTACCAACTTTGATGGGTTAGTAAAATTTCAGCCTGATGAGCTGGGAAACTTCCAGTGTTTTTAGTTTCTTCTGATAGACACCAAACAACAGTGTTTATCACATCATATTTATCATCATCATTTCAACAGAAGAACTTCAAATCTATTAATATTTAATGGCAATTTCCACAAAAGGTAAATGTGCATCTGGCTCATTTGAAAAAATATTTATTCTATTTTGTGTGCTTGATGTCTCCTGATGCTGCTCTTCTATGAAAGAGGAATCCATATGGTTTTGCTTGGGCATGTGTTTCAGCGTTTTTTGGTTGTTCTTGTTCAGTGTTGAGTTTCAGGAGTGGGGGGGTGTTTGATTTTTTTAGTGTGTGCTAAGACTTTTTTTGTTTGTGTTGGAGTATTTTTGTTGACCTTTGGATTGTGTTTAATTTGTTTTGGTTTTTATTTTGTTTACTTTAAGGGGGCCATATGAGGAAGGAGGGATAGGAGTAGAGCAAGCACATAAATGAGAGCATTTCAAATTACAGGGAATGAGCACAAAGACAGGAATATAAACAGATGCTCCAACTAGGTCCATGTCCAAACCACCATAACAAGTAATATGAAATGTGTCTTTTAATGTGAACACACAGGCATTTTATCATCAGAGAGAAGCTGAGGTTTTAACTTGTATTTGTATTCATACAGTGTAGCCAATGAAATAAGGACTTTCAGGTTGTGATACTGAACTGGATAATGCAGTAACACATTTTAAGCATAATTTATTTGTAGTGTAACATCAAAAATGCAGGAAATAACTGAAACACTAGAAAAATATTAAGTAAACCCTCCTTTCCATCATGTTCTGTTCTTTAAATATAATCAGCTCTGCAAATTAACCTCCCCCCTCCCCAAAAAACCCAGTAAAGCTGTCAACTGTGAAGTTCAAAACACTTTAACAAACATTGATGAAATAGTATTTTGTTAGATATGAAATTGTACACAGGAAAAAAGTATTATACCTGTCCAGGTTTAGATGCTGTTCTAGCCATAAAACGCCCTAAAGTTCTCTTCTCCTGAACTATTGCATCCCACCTCTGAAGACAAAGAAATTATTAATGTAGCAGACAAGAGAAGGTTACTGATAAGCAAAACTACTAAAGTGAACATTTCATTTACAGATGCTTAAAATAACATACTAATATATTATCTATTTACAAGGAAAATAATTGTTTATTAGCTGGACAAGAAAACCAACCACAAACCAAGTTCATTTCATGCACCTCCTTGGTAAAATGGTAGGAATAAAGTTTATTTAAAACAACAGGGGAAAGAATTAATCTAATACTTCAATATACCACAAAAATGAGGTTTAGGACTGCAAAAGAATGAAAAAGAGAAACACTATTCCTCTCCAATTATACTGCCAAGCATTCACAAGTGAGCTAGGGATCATAAGGTTAATTATACATTTAATAAGGTGTCAGGGAGATAACTGCTCGTTTCTTTATAAAAATTAAAATGTACAAAGCAAGTTCTCTTTAAAGTATAATTACCTACACTTATGCATACAAAGGACTGATTTCAATCTCTCTATTTTATAAAAGGCTTTAACTGCAATAGACAGGGTTTGAGTTGAACTTAGAAAAGTTTGAGACAGACCAGATAAAAATCAAAAATCTATCTTACTTTAGAAAGAAGGACAAAATAAAATATACTAGACAATATTTAGTGCATGTTCCTCAAAGATGCCAGTCTTAAAACTCTTAACAATCCACAGTGTGTTTTTTTTATCAGCTGCACAATATCAGTACCAGAATGCACAGGAAAAGGAGAATACTGTGCATATGAAAACACATACATTGAAATTACTGCAATCAACTAGTATTGTAGAATAAGCAAAGAAGAAATTTTGGGTTATGCCATGATGAGTATTCTGTATAAGTAGTACGGTTTACAAGCTCTTTAAGGTCCAGGTGAGAAGGAGTGAAGCTTCATTCCTTCCGGCAGACAAAAACAAAAAAATGGCTCTGTGGCACTAAATAGGGGCAAAGCACTGATTAGAGAAACTTGCAACATTTTATTACCAATTCTAGCCATTCCCACCTGCTGCCAGTAAGTGCTCTGAAAGGGTCTAGCTGGAGAAATGTTATCCAGAGCTTCCTTTCATGCTGAAGTATCAAATCCCTTCTGACTGTTATCAGTAAGAGCATTCTCCCTCCAGACAGTACCAAAGACACTGCTGCCGTTTCATAAACTTTTAAACAGACTCTCCATGTATATACTAATATTTTAGATTACAAGTCAATAGTTCATTTAGATTGCAGCTTACTTTCCAAAATATAACAATGGACAGTAATTACTCCGATCCTCTACTCAGTGGATTCTTATTAGTGGAATACTTGATCCACATAGCAGTCACAAATGTTTAACACAGCTCAAAGTTTTTCCTGAGCCATAAAACTCACAATTTTCCTCCTAGACACAGAAGTTCCAACTCAAGTTTACCTGTAAATATCCACTTATAATGAGGTATTTTTAAATTGTCCATTGAGATACAATGTATGAAATGTTATTTCAAATATGCATATAGAGCAAGTTTCAAGAATATATGAATGCATATTATTCCATGTTCTGGAAAATTTTAGGAATACTATGATTTTACTTAAAAATTTAAAAAGCCCTATCTTCACAAAAGCAAAATGCGGAACCCAATTTTCATTTACTCATTACATTTCAATCAAAGAGCAATCAACAAACCAAGAAGAGTAAAATAACTTGAGAATTTTTCTGCATTTTGATGTTCCAAGCTATACAGCACGAGGGTTTTATACGAAAATTGTAGTCTCCTTTTTATTTAATGTTCAGATGACCAGTCAGGAAAAGCACTGCACAAAGTAAGGGAATTAAAAATCACACACCTCACGCTGTAGCAAAAGTAACTGAACACCTTTGCTGGTATTGTCTTGGAATATCACAAGATATCCTAAATGGATGAAGCAGAGCTTTTTCTTTAACAGCTTAAAATACTTGGGAACTGGTAAATGAGTAGCATGCACTACCAGGAGATGGTAAGATCCTTGATTGGAGGCAGGAGCCTATGCACACATCAGCCTGACTGCTGGACTGACACTGCTTGGCTGAGCCTCCTGACAGAGCCTGTTCCCAGCACCCACTGCTCGTCCCATCTCTTGCCTGGCTTGTCTTCAAATGGCACAAATGCAGCTCAATTCCTAACTCAGCTGAGACTGTGACCCAGAGACAAACATCTGGGTTTTAATGCATCTGTGGCAGTCAAATATAAAGCAAATTCAGCTCTTTAGTAAACCCTGAACATAATATATACAATATTACAGCAACCAAGTGAAGAGAAGTCCATGACAAGCAATTGTTCCCTGCTTCTGCTTTGCAAACTGCACAGCTGTAAGATTTTATGTTTACACCATTTAAGAAATTAGGTGAGAAGTTGCAAGGAAATGGTTTGCAAGTAACAACTGACATTTAGCAGAGAACTTGGAGAAAAAATATTTGCAATATACAAATAGTTCCCTTATTTCCTTCACGTTATTGGAAGACAAACCCCCCCCCCGACTCTGGCACACACTACTGCTCTCAGGACTAGAGCACAAAGTGGCTCATGGTTTAGTCTAAAGTGTGCACTGTAATTCAAATGCATCCCAGGTGGCAGTCTATGCTACACAACACCTCTTTTTGACAATTTCTCAGTTAACCTTTGAAGAGCTCTAAGCATTTCTGCAGCTCTTGTTATGTCATTACCTGTAGCAACGATCTGGCATCATCCACTCTGTCTGCAGTGACATACTGAAGGAAAAGATCTGTGACAGGTCTGTAAATTCCACACTGACTGGCCAGTCGTTCTGCCATTGCACCAACTGCAAAATGATGGGTACATAAGGAAAATCTTTGATTGAAAAGCCACTTTTGTAAACTTCACAGGCATGATTTCTGCTGACTGAGCAGGTTGTACGTGTGATAGCTCCTTCGTAACACCTCTGTCGAGTCAGAATATTTAAATATCATTGCAATTAACTTACATTTTTCCAAAGCTGGTTCTAATCCTTCCTCAGACACCTTTCTTAACAAAAAGGAAATATTTCTGACAGCTTGATCAGGATTCTGTGCACCAGAGATAAGCAGAGGCTCAATGTATTTCACAGCAGCATCAAGGTCATTGCTGGGAAAAGAGATTAAACTGGCTCAGTTTTTGAAATCAAGATTTCTAAACCTAAACAGGCAATTACATTCAAGTTTTAGTTTTCTACATCGAGCTTGTATTTACCAGTAATAGTGGATGAAAAAACATTGACCAGAAAAATTTAATTCACTCAGATACTGTAAAAGTGGAACAATTTATGACTGAATGAATAAGTAATTATTAAATATTTTTAATGGCATTTGACCTGTACAAAGTTTAGGTATTCTGGACACACTTTCTTTCTCATTAAGAAAAAAAGAGTTCAGCTTGATGCTTTAGGAAAATGTGTCCTGCAAATCTAAACATTAACAGAGGGTATCTGAATAATTAATGCAAGCAACTTAAGTATTTTTATGCAATGTAATTAATTATTTACCTGATTTTTCCCATGCCTGCCTTTTTGGATGCAAAAGACAATACTAAATGTCATTTGGTCATTACATCTAAATGCTTTTAATCTTAAGGCTTAAATATAGCAAATGCTAATAAAATAATGCAGGAAGTATTCACTGAAGAGTAAACTCTACTTCCAGCATTCTAAAAAGTTCAAATGACAAGATCTCTTACCAGTCCACTCTAAAACCTGAGTAAATTGAAAAAGAAAACTGAGAACAATGACGCTTATAGGTGAAGCAGAGATGCAGCACTTGTGAAAGCTACGAAAATGCTTTGAAAACTTTATCAGAAACACGGATCTACCAATAAATGAATATTCTGTAAGAATATTCAACAAATGAATATCTGTAAGAATCTGTTTTTCAGAGTAAGAAAGGTACAGAAATGCAAGCTAGGGTGCGTATTATTTACCCTGCTCAGTCTCTTCATACATCAAGTTAGTTTCGGTATGGGAACAGAAAAGTTGATGCTCTACCTGCATACAACTATTTATTTATTTATCTATTTATTCCTGTCACCCATCTCCATCTTAAGAAGACAGCCTGAGCTGTGTGCCAAGGACCACTCAGATCTGCTCCCTGTGTCCTGGCATGCCTGAGGCAATCAGGAATCTGTTACGTGCAACTGAGTTCCACAGCTTTCCTGCCAAGTCAGGCACAGGAGGTCCCCCCAACAAAACTAGTTTGTGGGGATAATTATGATAACTAAACTGTGGCCTAAAGCATCAGCCAAGCTTTTATAATTCTTACAAAAAAAAAAAACCTGAAGAAAGACCTCACTCCACAGATAAAATCTGGCTTTCACATTTTGAAGGTAAGGACAATAATATTTCAAGAATATATTGCCATTTCAACTACTGCAACAGGTAGTAGACTTTTGTTCTCAAACAAACAAAAAAATACATATATGCATAATCTCTGGGTGCTAGTTTGATGAAGTAATTCCATTTTACCTTCAGATTTCATAGAGTTTTTGATGTAACACCATGGAAACACTTTACATGCACATTAAAACAAAGGTATCAAAACTAAATTACAGCACCAAAGAAGACCTCAATGCTTCACAGTCATTATCGCTGATTTTCATTAAATTTTCAACCTCAATTGTGTTTGGAAGACAACACCAGAACAGAACTGCACACCACACTCAACTAGAATTTTAACATCTGGAACACAGTAAAAATGGAAACAGAATGAAACGGATAATGCAAGATATTTCCTAGCACTCTGCAGAAAAGAATTAAATACATAGGCCTAGAAATACTTACCTTTTAGTATGAGCCAATGCAATTGCATTAGGTATTAGTGAGTCAGGTAAACCAACTGATTTTCTGACGTCTCCCAGGATGTTTTCAAGTACTTGCAGGTTCTTTACATCTCCTTTTTCTGCCAGGGCCTCAATGAGAGCAGTAACTGCTCGTCTAGTAGGTGACACACCACTGTCAAGCATTCCTTTTAAAACAGCCAAGGCATCTAACAATGGTAAAGAAATAAAGGAAACAGAAATCAGACTTCAGTTCAGTAAGCACCTGGTATCATTAAAGTTACCCTTTTAAAATTATGTACAGAAAAAAAAAATTCTTTAAGCCCTGCAATCACTATAGTGAATTCTAACTTGAATTCATATACACAAATTTTCAACAATAATTTGGGCTGAAAGGCTGTAATATATGATAATAAGTATTAAGCTACTTTCAACTTTTAAATAATTTGTAACCAGCTCAAGGAAAGCAGGTGTGTCATAAATATCCTCTCTTACGATTTTAAAGTCCTGACTTTTTTTCTCCAAACTACAGTCAGTTTTCTTCACTAAAAAACAAAAAGTGTTGTATATTTAAGAATATAGTAAAAAGAAGTTTATTAATGAAACTGCTGAAGTATAACACTGAGATTTCTCTTTTTAAGCATGCATTAAAGTTTTGTTTCCCAAAATTTAATTTTTAAATAGAAGAATGGGACACCAGTCTCCTTGCAAGAACAACATCTGAGAACTCAACACTTACCTCAGAAACACTTAAGATTATAGCAAATACATACGTTAAAAACACACAAAGTCAATCTCCTGTCCATCTGCCATAAATTCCCCAAACCCACAGCTGATGAAGTCACCCTTGTTTCTCCAAGCAGAATTCCTGTCAATTTACGTTATCCATGAGCAAACACACACAGAAAGACATGCCCCTCTGGTAAAAATCTCTTACTCCTTACCAGCATAGGCAGGATTAAGCACAGATCATAATTATAATACCAAGGGATAACACTTCTAGCATAATGCACACCCACATGAACTCCACAGCACTGCCATTCCAATTCAATGTACAGGTACTGCAGAAACCAAGTATTACCCTTTACATGCCAGAAGGCAAAAACACCCTGTATGCCTAGCCTTCCTTCACAGGAAATTTTCTTTCTGCCCACATTCTTCTTTTTAGGGGAAAAAAAGGAACAATACATGGCAGGGGCAAGACTCACATTTAACAAGCGATCTCAGAACACATGGCAAGTTCAAATTCTCTCCTAACCGGGTGTGGATCTCCTCTAGCAGGGAGCACAAGCAGCCTTATCAAGAATGAGGCCAGAGAAAGATCTGAAAGCTGCCTATGTGCAACACTTCTGCAAGAAGGTAGGAACTAGTAGCATAGTGAATATTGTGCAGGTAACTATATGCTTGTGAAATCCAACCGTTCATCTTTCAAAATGCTCTCCTATAAACTCTGCAAATTTCCTACCATGAAACTCACTCTTGAAAGTAACCTGGCTTTTACCAAGTTCTTGCTAGAAGACATCAGAGCTCTTAGGGCTATACTTAGGGGTCTCCACTCCCTATAACCATTTAACTGCACCAAATTACACAGCAAAGAACGCCAATGAATTAAATGAGGTATGTAAGCGGTAAAGCAAGAAGGTTTTACACAAGAGAAAGCCACAGGATGTAGGGCAAATGAAGCTCACCAACAAAGGACTACAAAAACACCACGTCCAAAAATGTTTTGGGTAATTTATGACCTTTAGAAAATGACCAGTGCGGCTGAAATATTTATTAGTTTGCATTTTCAAGGCTTCACTTAAACAAAGACAAGTAGTATCTTTCAAATTAAAATAGAAACAAGGGTTAAGCATGACTATCAATGAAATTGTCAGATAAAGCTTGCTCAAATCACAAGATAAGAGAAAATACAATTTTGCAAAGTAATGTAATTCCACAAACCTCTTGATAAACTTTGCATTGTGCAAAAAGTATGATTTTTAGAATATAGCAAAGAATAGAGTTGATGTGACAGAGAATTGAGTATGCTAGCTAAAAAAACCCCATACAGTTAGTGCAATAAACTGGCAGAATATAGAAATAATACTGATGTTCTAAAGAAGGGAAGAATTTTGGTGTGCAGTATTCAGGAAGAACTGGTAAAATTCATGGCATACTGGAGAAGGAAACAGAGAAGATTTATTAGAATAAAATCAGACAGGAAAGTCACGTGAAGGCCTTGAAAGCTGCAAAAAAAGATCTGCCAATAGCAGAAGGAGCAACTGCAAATACTTCAGTGGATGACACCTGGCAATGATGTGAAACTGGAGACTGAATGAGGAAGGCATTGGAAAGAAGTCAAGTTTATCAGCCACAGGAAAGAAAGAGTACAGGTGAGGAAGACTTCTCTCAATGTTCATCTTGAGTATTTTAATGTAGCTGATGTTGCATGGGTATGGGTTATTAGTACAGCTATGCACGATAGAATGAAACAAAATGTAATGGTGGCACACTCAAAAATGGATTTTCTGGCAGGCCTCATAAACCTAACTCAAATAATACATTTAATTTGTACATAGCTGCTTTAATGCCTAAAGATACCGACAAAAATATGTATCAACGTTGTACTTAGACTTGCATGGGGTAAAAGACATTGCCCTGCATGTACAACATCCTGCATGCAGAGTTTTCCTCTCTCACAGAGCTCTACAGCCCAACTAAATAAGTAAGATGTAACACTGTGGAGCAAAGCAACCAATGCTGACAACTAAAATAAAACAACCATAAACTTTATGCACCATCTTGTTGGGTACCCTTACCCTGGTGTACTCTTCAGCCACCATTTTTTTCACTATCATCATTGTTACATTAAAAAGAAAACTAAAGAGTATTTTGTTACTGTTGGTATTGAGAACTATTAAAATGTATTTGATTAAGTTTTTAAATCAATATTATAATCATTTAGTTCACAATCACGCACATTTAACAGTCAATTTAACTCATCTGGTATCTCACACAACCAACACAATATGCAAGAAACAACTGCTGGGAATTGTTTCAGATGCTCTAAAGTATGTTAATTTCCAAAGCAAAATGACTTGTGCTGTGAATTTTAACGCACTTGAAAGCCTGTACTTTCTCCCGTTCTGGAGCACAAATTTTGCATGTCTGAAGAGCTGTGATTCATCTTAAGAAAACCCATCTTGTGTTAAATGGAATGGAAACTGGACTAAGTGGTCAAATGACAAGTACATTCATATTCAAGCTGTATTATAAATGCATGTACAGTAATTTACGTCTCTCAGCTACCACAAAAGGCTCTTGATAAGCAGGTAATTTGCTAAATGGACTCCTTTATCCAAGTATTCGAAGGGCGTTACAAGAAAAATCTGCAGAGGCATTAATGTGACGTAAAGGTCAAGCATTGTGACATACCTTTCAAATAATCCCGCCTAACTTGCGATATGATGAGGAGGCTGCTGGCAGCACTGTTCAGTGTGAAGCCCTTGATGTGGGTCTCAGCACTAAAAGAAGCAGACATTTAGAAAGGAATTACTGACATGCTTCTGATACGATAATAAATGGTTGAGCACCAAGGTGAAATTATAAAAACTACTGTTCGTATGTTAAAAATATTGCTGCAAAATATCGACCTGGAGACAGCTTTTGTGTTATCCTGTCAATGGTTATAGAAGGATAATTTTTTTTTGCATTCTGACAGATGACAAAGTTGGAAGTGAGCAACAAAAGAAACAAAGTACAAGATTTTTTTTAAACAATCGGTTCAGATTCTTGAATGCTGACATATTAGATGACTAAAATAACTGCATGCCCTGCATTGTTCTGTTGTATCCTAAGCTGGATACTTTTTCTTCTTTTTTCAATAGTCACCATAATTATAAAATATAAAACTATTCTTTCAGCTATAAAAATGAAACATTTATTTTCAGCACTGTATATTTTAAACATAAACTAAAGCATATTATGAACTAACACCATATCATTTGGTTGATTAATTTTCAAATTTCTGTCACCCAGATGTATACAGGTTTTAAAGCGAACATCCTACATTTGCTGCCTTAGCCACATTAAAATTGTATTTCACTTATCAATTCCTCATTTCCTGTAATGCAAAACTTCATGTAAAGACAGTCTTTACTTTAGCAATGCTGCTAAAGCTTTTCTAACACACTGGAAATTAGTCAAGAGAGACACACCAGCAATCACAATGGTCTTACACTACAAAATGTTCCTGCTCCTAAATGACATATAGCCAAGCCCTGTTTTTAATATATACGGATAAGTTTACAAATGTTCATTTCTAGATTACAAAATCTCTACAGAGCAAAGGGGGGCATTGCCATTTACCATATCAGCAATCAAGATAAACCTCACTGATCATCTTGTGGCAAACAACTGAGCAGCCTACCTACTTGAACTTAGGGGCTGAGCGGATTGGGAGGTAAGCAGGGTCATTGCTAAATTGTTCTCCTCAATCCCAAGAAAATCCTTCACATTGCACACAATATGACTATCCTCTCAGTCACTTTCAGCCTCCCAGGCTCACAAATGCAGTCACTGGACTCCGGATTTTCTTACTCTCCCAACCAATCCCCTTAATCCCTGCCTAAGCACCCACTGCTCAGTTCCGCCTTTTTTTTTTTTCCCTTTGTCCCATCTGTCAAAGCCCTTAAGTCAACAATTCATGCATGAGACTGTAAATTACATATAACAAAGGATTTACTTTCTCCAATCTTCCAATCTTTAGTGTGATTAAATAGATGTTAGCTACTATTACAGAACTAATCCATCATTCCAATACTCCTAAATTTCTATTTAAAACTTCTTGGACTTAATGCAGTAAATATTCCTCAAAACAGTTCTAGAATGTGAAAGCAACTACACTTGGGTTGGCCAACAGATCAGTAATGTTCTGAGATGTCTGGTGATTGTTTTCTTCCAAATGCAGTGTAGAAGTGCTATTTTCCTACATGGCATTCTCATGGAAGTTTCTCAGTTCTGGTAGCAGGGGGACGTTGTGAAGTTATTGGACATTTCTGAATTACAAATATAAGTGGTTTTGTTGCCTATGCTAATGTGCACAGTAAGGCTTTCTACATATTATTTACCTTTCAAATTAGGCTTCAAACAGTAAGATGAGTAATATGCATCCAAATGAAGCTTTCCTGTATTTTATGAAAATATTCAGAGCTGCACAAGTTTCAGGCCACCACATACATACAGGCTTTGTAGGAGTAATCTCTTTTTAGTATGAGGCTGGAAAAATTCTGAAGCATCCCAAAACATGTGCTTAACATACAGATTTGCTATTCTTCCATCACAGGCACAAACACAGTCACTTAATTTCAGTGAAGTATTTAGAACTTACAGGCTTTTAAAAATGCTCAATATAAGCATCACTTTGTTTCTAGAAAAAAAAAAACCCACACAGATACACTAAGAACATGACCAACATGAAGCATTTTCTGTCTTGATGGAACAGTAAGCTGTTAGAAGCTTCCCAGGATGTCATTATTTGGCGTTTCTATGGTACAAGATTGAGTAAAGAGAGTTGTAAAAAGCATTGGGGTTATGATCATGGTTGGCTTTGAACAGCAACCAAGAACAAAACCTCTTATAAAATCCTATTAATTTACTCCTAAATATCTCAAATTTCAGAAGGTTAACACACTTCTGACCTTTTCAGTCTTTTAAATAACTTTTTTCCCCTGAATTTTGAATTTACTTAAGTACTACAAGACTTATCTGAAGTGACAATTCTGAATCCTTGAAATACAAGGAACAAGCCACCACATTCTTTCCTCTCTTCCAATCTGCAAATTACTGCTGGTAATAAACACTACTTCGTGCATCTTCCTTACAAGAGTATTTGAGCTGTAGAGCAGGGAAGCAGTGGATCCATGTACAAATCTTCAGTACAATATTCCAAGCTTCCAAGCTGAAGAACCTTCCAGTATATCTTTAGATACTTGTGTATTTTCTGTGAAACGAACTACCTAAATTTTATCAGCATTCTTTGAACTCCCTAAAACATCTCCTCCCTCCATCTCTTATTTGCTAATATTTGTCAGTTACTTGCATTACAGGGAGATCAGTCTGATAAACTAATTTAGTTTTCTCTTGATATAAGCCATAGATCTTGCAAGCACAAACATTACTTATTATATAGCCCAGTTGCTGAGAACTATTTGAAAAAGCACTACTTGTTCTTCAGAATGCAGAATCCAAACACTTTTTCAAGAAAAGACATCTCTCCAGTCTAAACACTTTTAAAGAAAACATTAAAATAATCAGTATCATCTTATACTAGACTGTTCCTGGATGTCAGAAACTCGGTTGGCTCTAAAAATTATTAATTTTTACAGCAATCTATGCATTAGGTAATTCACCTACAGGCACTTTCAAATCCTCTGTATTAATTCAGTGAACACATTTGATAACAACCACTAGTCTTGTTGAAGAAATTGAAAGATTTAAAATCCCTAAACTTCAATTCTTGCACTTCTTAACTCTACACTGACAAGTCACAACACTTTAAAGCCTATAACCTGACCAGAACACACGTTACAGGCAATAATTAAAGCAAGTGCCATACCATACAGCTCACTAAAGGTTAATTTGATTCCTTTCCTTCTAATAATATATGACAGCAGGTTGGATTTATTTCAGAAGTGTAAGAGTTGGATCTAAGGTTTATGGTCATCTCCTAGCCACTGGCATCACAGTCAAATGTACCATTTTGCATTTGGCAGGCAGCCAGCTGCCAGGGAGTGTGGGCAGGGTAAGACAGCAGCAGGGACAGGCATTCAGAGGAAGGCTCACGGGCAGCTAAGTGAAGGAATCTTGTCTGTTTGGATATTGCTCTAAAGAGGAAAAGGCAGACTGCCAGGAGGGTAGACTTTCAGCTCTGATACCAAGTACATTCGTTCAGACTGTTATTTGAAATGAGTTATTAGCAATACACACTGTCACTCTGGTACCTTTTTAAAAACGTGGCATATCGCCCTATGAAACACTGGTGTATTTCTCACCACAGCTCCTAATCACTAGTCATGACCTGTTTCCCCATTAAAAGATAAGGACTCACCTGAAAATGATCCAGAAATTATTTAACCCTTCTCTCTGAGCCCATAAAAATCCCCCAAACAAAGAAAAGCCTTACATGCATTTCACGTCAAGGGCTTCATTGAGACAACTCTGCGCTAACAATGCTTTGATAAGGATGTCACAGGAACCATAACGAGACTCATCCGTCTCCTTCATTCCCTTGAATATATTGTAGGCCTCTAAAAAAAGATTAAGAAAGCCAAAAGGAAATGTCATTCTGCAAGAATTTGACCACAGAAAGAAATTACCTATTTACTGAAAAAGGTCCATCTTAAATCTATCTATCCTTTGCTTACATCGTTAAGCCCAAAGCTGCAGATCAGTTTGCTCAAAACTGTCCATATACAACAAACAACACACACCTCCACAGGAGAAAAAGTTTGCTACTGCTCTTCCTTTATATGTGGCTGTTGCTTCAATATCAACATAGCTGGTTAGAAGGGGAGACTCAGGATTTTTAAAGCAACACCTAATTCTGGGGTATACAGTTACAGTGTCTGGTGCATGATCACAACAGCATTTAACAAATAATATAGGAGGCGATTCCAATATGGGGAGATCAAATTATTTGGCTACGACAAGATTTATACAAAACATACAATTTACAAATATACAGATATTTAGCAAGTAAACTACACTGCATTTGTTTGACTGATTAACAGTTTTATTTCATGCATTCACAATAACTGTCAGTGTATGAAAAGATGTTACCAAAAAGGGGGAAAAAATGATAAGCACACTTTTCAGTCATTTATTTTTCTGAAACAAGATTATGCAGCTATAAACATGCTGCTAGAACTGCCATCCACGCTCTAACATATGCTAGAAAGCTGTGTTAAGAACCATAAATGATCTTTTACATCTAAACTATGATTGCACATTTCTTTTAATGACTCATAAATAATCCCTTTGCTAAATCAAATCACAGCCACAATAATCTTTAAAACTTATCAGAAATAGTAGGACTATCACCCCAGATTTTACAGCTAAGCATTAAAATTTTTTCTTATATTTGAAAGTAAAGATGAAGACAACTCATCTGAATCTTAATGTCATAAGAAGCATCACACTAATTGCACTTAGTACAGTGTCTTGTGGAATTTTAATCAAAACTGTTGGTATGCCTTCAAGTTTGCATCTTAAACTTCTTCAGTCAAAGAGTATACACAAAAAACTCCTGAAATGTAGGCACAAAAATGGCCATGCATAAAATTTATTATTTACCCCACACAAACTCCTACACCAAGTTAATAACTAGAATTACCACGACCGATAAATTTTTTTTCTTTTATTTTGTAATGACTAGCTCAACAAAGAATTAAAAATCTTTGTATCAGTTTCGTTGTGTATGTCAGTCTTAACCTTGGAATGATTACCCTATTCAGATTATTTTCTTAACTTCATTTTGCATCTCTGCAAGCAGCATGTTTGAAATATACCTAGATCAATCTTGAATTAAGACATATGCCTGATCAGGTATTATCAGCTTATTACTTCTTCAGATGGCATCTAGAATTATTAAAATATATTAGCATTCAAAAGAGAAATTTCTTGGTATCAAAATCATATTGTGTTATACCAGCTATTTCAAGGAGAAAGACTTGTTAGAAAAGTGACAACTTGCCAAGAAAGTCTCAGTTCTCAAGACAGTCAAATCTGTTTCAGCAATTGTGACTGTATGGGATATGTGTTACATGATCCCCTAGAGTCAAGTTCTCACACTGAGGAATCAAGACAAAAATGAAAATATGACTTTGCATAAATCAAGCACTTTGGAGAACAGATTATCAAAACGTGTCAGACTTGGTAAGTTCACTGAATAGTTACATAACTAGATTGAGTTAATCTTTTTCCCATCAAAAAGCTGCCCTATTGCATTCACACCAAAATCACATGACACTGTTATATAAAAAAAAGCAACAACTTAGTGTTTTTAGAGGTTTTTTTCAAGGCCAATAGAACAGTTTCCCAAGAAGACAAACTGTTTTCCAACACAGTTGGAACATTTTTTTCCCTTCATTCCAAATAGCTCTAGACCACCTTCTCCCAAATACTGCACCTTTAAAAAAAATATGCAAAAGTGATTTATTGCTAAGTTCAATATCCAAAGGAATCACAGAAGTTACATTTTATATTTTTGTTTTAAACTAGTCTCCCTGCAAAGTCTAAGGCATACTTATTTATCTTCCTCCTGCTCTCCATTTGATCATTTATAACACCCAAGGTATAGGACACTTTCCTAGAGAAAATGTCATAAAGTGCATTCCCTTAATTTCATCTGATTTTCAATAAAAATATTTCTGCATTTCTCATTTTCTTATGATACCCAACAGTTACCAGCATGAAGAATTTCCTGAAAACATAATTCTGCCATAATTCAAAATTCTTAATTTCATATACCTAACATGGCATTGAACTTCCAGTATGCAGAATGTCCAGACTTAAGACTCCTAATCTAAATAAACTGAATATTTAGACTGAATAACTCTAGATGGTAATTTCACTAACAATGTAAGTTAAATGTGTGAATGACTGATACATTCTTCTTTTAAAAACTCTGAGTTTACGGTGTCCAACCCATAAAATATACTGATTACACTTAGAGAAGAAAATTACTAGGTGTCTTGCATTTATAAATCTTCCTCATTCAGCAAAATTAATTTCTAAACCTATTAAATTCTATTTTCTATACCGCTTTCAAGTGAGGTACCTAGTTATTTATTATAGTATACATGCAGAAAATAAGGATTTCCAGAATATTCAAATGCTCTGCACCTTGGAAAATACTAGAAATAAACTGACTGGGACCAAGGCTCTTCTCAGTGGTGCAGAGCAGCAGGACAAGAGACAATGGGCAGAAACTGATACATAGGAACTTCCACCTGAGCATGAGGAAGAACTTCTTTACTGTGCTGGTGACTGAACACTGGAACAGATTGCCCAGAGAGGCTGTGGAGTCTCATCACTGGAGAGATTTAAGGATCCTGTTCCATGTGCTTGAGAATGAACAAAAATGCTGTACCAGATGACCCACTTGGGGTCCCTTCCAACCTGACACGTTCTTGGATTCTGTTATTTCCTCTCCATTTTGTAAAGTCCAGTAAAGCTATTTCTTCTTCTATCACCCTTCTTTAGGATGACATGGATAGGAATGGATTTCCAGTGATTAAACACAGACTAAATCAAAGGAACTGCACTGAAATACACTCTACTCTTCTGTATACAAAGGCAAACATCCATGCATAAATGAATTCTGTTTTTAGCAGAGACTGGGAAGCTTGCAAGGAAGAGCTCTGCAGTTAACTGAAACCAGAAAATTAATGTGAAAGGGGGAGAAAAAGCACAGTGGATTGCAGTTTACCTTTTGCTCTATTTTTCTTGCAAAGTATCTGTATTTTCATTTCTTCCCTAGTTGAAGCACTTGTGCTAACTTCAGGCCTACCCTTTAAAAGAAACAAACATTTTAAGTACTGTAATGCTACATGTTAATGTTTTTTAATATGAAGAAATAAATTCATAAGTGTTGTTGGCTAGGGAAGTTAAACTCCACTTACTTTAGGTATCTCAAATGGAACAGCCTGACCATTTTTCTGAAATAGATCAGCAAGTAAAATTAGTGTCTTCTCACGAGGAACAATATTTTCTTCCTGAATTTTAGTCCAAATAGCGTCAGCCTTTCCCCAGTCTTTGTTGATCTCTGAAACGAGATTAAAATCTTCAGATAAAAGCACATTTAGAATATACATCCATATCTAAAAGGATTCAAAATGATGTCTTTGGAAAAGAATTCATCAATTAATTATGTAATTCTGCTTCATACGATCATCAACTTGAAGTTTTAAACTATTTTAATATGGAGAAGATGCCAGAAAAAAGGACATGCGGCAGTCCCAAGGATTATATGAATTTTCAGATAAATGAGAAATCAGCTCCAAAGTATTGCAGTAGTGATCATCCCAGCTCATCAGTTCTATCATTCTTGATTATTAATTGACATTTATATATGTATCACTGTACATAACTGCAAATAAATAGAAAGCCTGACTTCATGAAACAAAACAGTTAACTAACATTTAACTACCTACAGCTGGTGCTTTCCTGTGCCTTCGCATTTTCTAACTTTGCTGTCACCAGTTGTGAAGCATTTATGACTCTCAAGATAATATTGATCTACACATTGGTAAAAATGAGCTCTCTAAAGCAGAAACATCCTTCTCAATAAACTGCCTTGGCATTTTATCCAAATCAGGTTTAGTTCTCCTACTATACATGCAAATCATGTCAATTCTTTGCTGACTCTTCAAGAGCCAGCCTCTCCTCACAAGCGCACAGCAAAGGGTGAAAGGTGATGTTTGAATGCTGCAGCAATGGAGTATCTGAGAATGATCAAATCCTGGATCAGGTTGCTCAGAAAGGCTCTTTAATCTCCACTGTTGGAGGTACCCAAACCTTTACTACACAAGGCTATGATGTGATCTGACTTTGGAGCTATCCTAGCTCCAGGAAACTGCCTAGGCTTCCACTGCTGAGGTTTTCTCCAGTATAAATTTTTCTGTGACTCTAAAAAGCCAAATGCCTTGTTTTCAACATTTTTGATTACTGCTTGGACTAAATAGTAGGTTCTTTTTTATATGCCTAAAATAGATCTGAAGTTATGGCTTTGGTACACAATGACAGTCCTACTGTAATTGTGCATGAGGCAGCTTTGATAGGTAATCTAAAATGGTTGAAAGCAGGATTATGCATGGCTTTTGTCTTTCAAGGTGACAGAAACCCACAAATGTTTTCCACTTCTTTGAATAGATGGAATTGGTTCTGTCTTCTGAAAGAAGACTGAAGATTTTGCATGACAGAATTTGATGAATTGTATCTTCTTAGATTCTCCTCCTAGCAGGCACACTGTCAGACTTAGTCACTGCCAGGGGTTAACAGGATGAGTAGAGAAATAGGAAAGTTCTCTCCCTGTTGAGACAAGATTGATTTTCAGGCCTACTTGATTTTTGATGGTGAACCAGTATGTGTAAAGCCAGAATTAAGTAAGGCCACAGTTTTCTTTGAAGCTTTCCAAGGCTTCAAGAAATGAAAAGCAATAAAATTCTCATGGAGTCTCTGGTAATTTCTTTTGTGCAAGTACTCATGTCTTCTCCTGCTGTAGTTAAGTGTTGTGGGGAAGAGGCCTGCATCACTAGTCCTACCCAACCAAAACATACAATGGAGATCAGCCTAAAATTACTATTGAAAAGCAAGTTTTCCAGATATATCAAACTCCTGTAATGGCTCAATAATATACAGATATATGTACATACATTAGTGAAGTACACAGAAAGCCCTGAAATGCTTTATTTTCCAAGTTACTATTTAGTGCTCCCTATCCAATCTTAGCACAATAAAATTTTCCAGTAATCTAAAATAAATCTCCAAAATGTAATACAGTATAATGCAGTGAATAACAAGACCAACATATAATGAAAAACACAGAAAAAAAGGAACGAAAACCACATAGATACATACTACACTAAGTCTGTAGCACAGAAATTAACTTTCAGTTTTATAAACTTTTTCATGGCTATAAATGATCAAAAGTTAGGCTGTTGCTGGTGAAGAACTGGTAAATTAAAAAAATATATGCACCTTTCAGAACTAGATCCAATTACAGGAGACCCCAGATTTTTACCAGTTATGAAGATACCAGATGAGCCGGTTTTCTTCTCTAAGCACATTGAAAGCCAAAACAGAATTAACTTTCAAATTACAACACCAGGTAATAGCATGGATTGGAAAACTTGTACTATATAAGTATACTACATATTACATACATATATACATAACACTACACTAAGTGTTCAGGTCTGTAGATGAAAAAAACCCAAACCCCTGACCTCTCCTCCCCTGCAAGATGCCTCAGAAATGGTACCAAGACTAATTGTGTATCAATCCAGCTCCTGTCCAGGGTTATGTCCCACCTCCAACCCTAAAGAAAAACATGAAAAAGGTCTCAAGCTCACTTACCACACAGTTCGAGCAGGTGATAGTACATCTCATCTCTATTGCATTCAAACAGATTTTGAGTTAAACCTACCAACTGTTCCAAAGTTTCTGTCTTCAAAAAGAAAGAAGAACACAGTTACACCTCAGCCAAACAATTATTTTTCTATATATGTGCATATACATGCTGTGTGCATTCAGCTAAAATAATATTTCTGCTTAAGCATACACCAGCATTAAGTTCACCTCATCAGCCTGTCACACGTCCTTTCACAAACATAAAAATCAAGCGAGAAAATACTTCAAAACAATTTTTCTTGGAATAAAATGACAGTTCCATAGAACACATCATACGAGTCACATACCTCTTTATTTAATATACACTTCTTTGCAAACCAACTCAATCTTCCAGGGTGTGCTCTCAAGCCAGGAGTCTGTAAAATATCCCCACAAGAAGAAAGACATTACTGCACATAGAACACTCTAAGGGAAAATAAACCTAATACAGGTATTCATAACGAAAGTTCATAGCTTTTGTTTGTATTCTGAAATCTAAATGAAACTACAAGCTCACAGACTGATGTGTAATTGTCAGCATGCCACAGTTCTGTTACTGACTTTACCAGGCTGTGAGCCTTTGCTTATTCACTCCTTTGCTGTTTCAAGCATACTGCAGCTACATTATACAAACACTCAAAGAAAAGGTTTCAATCCTTGAAACTCGTCTGGTGTGGACAACCACATTGTGCCTTCCTAGCACCATATGCAATAATCACAACAGTCAATTTAAATAAATTCTTAAATAAATATAGGAAAAGTCTAATTTTTTAGAGACTTGTCACATGTTCTACCTACTTGCATCCAACGTATCTAAAAAAGGTTATAGCAAAATGTGGGCTATAAATAAAATATAAATAAAATATAAATAAAACATAAATAAAATTCCATTATTTTTACCTCTTGGTCTTCCCTCCCACAGATACCTGGATTTACTTCCTTAATACTATCTTGTTTTAGCACAAATATCATTTACAGAGTGGACTCTGCTTTTTATTTCAGGTCTGCATTCACATTAATATAGCTCAAAGTAATTTCAGAGAAACGTGTTTGGACTCTTGAAGGGTTATAGCTTTTACTATTGCAAGAAATCTCTACTATTTAAATGTGAAGTGCAACTTGAAAAATTTGAATGCTAGTTTGCACAAAAGAGACAGTTTGAATGAATGGTGAGAAATATTAAGTTTCAATTGCAAAACAGTGGATACAATTACTATTGGAAATGTGAATTTACCTTCTCTCTTTTAAACACAGGTAATTTCCTTTTCCCATATTCTCCAACTGCAGAATTATTACCCTTGCATCTTTCAGAAATAATTCAGCATAAACCAGAAAACCAGCATGCAAAATTTCAGTGAAAACTCTTAAATTTTGTTAAATATATAGGAAATGGAGTTCTGCAGAGTGAATGTTAAGCCATCTAATCCTTCCAATCAGCAAAAGCATTCTATGAAGTCAATTCAAGGTTTTGCAAAAAACAGGATGCTAACCCCACAGCTCCTCAACATAGAGCATACTTCTGGGTGTTTAGCTGTCCTGTTAGAATAGCCTCAGCCCAGAAGGTTACAGAAAAATAGTGGCTTCCCACATATTCAGAGTGGCATATATAAACACATCTTTCCAGGTAAAAGTTTTTTTCCCAATTAGTTGTTTGTTTGCTTGGGATTTTTTCCCCTTCCCACAGTTACTTGTATTTATAGGTACCTGTTCAGTGCTTTTTTTTTTTTAAGAGCTACGATGCAGTTTCACATAAAATGTACTGGAAACTAAGTCAAGAATTAACATCTTACACAACAGGCTCTTGATACACAACAGGCTCTTGAAAATGAAAAAGAAAAAAGTATGTTGCCTGCATTTGTAGCTAATCCTCTTTAGGACATGGTAAAATTCAAATGCTGAATTCACTTACAACTTCCAATATCACTGCTGATCCGAATGCCAATGAACCCAACAGCTCCAAAGCTACAAACTTTTTATAGTAAATCCTTTCCTGTTCAGAAATGATTGATGTGTCTGTCACTACAAGGACAGCTGAGTTATACAACAGATATCCTTGTGTTTCATTTTGAAATTGAGAAGTATTTTCACATACTGCAGGTCTCAATCATCAAAAGAACATCTAGGTCAGATTAACTAAATCTCCAGGGCTTGCCTGATAGTCCATGTTTGTAGCTTATCCCTTACAATCTTAGGGAATTTGAAACATTGCATTTAGCAGCAAGCAGTGTTTCTACAATACTGCAGACTAAAATAAAAGAATAACAAAATGCAAGCAATAAAGAAAAATTAAATAAGAAAACTGTTACTCTAATTACTCATCCAAATTCCCATTTACAATTTTGATCTTGCTTTTTACAATGGATTAAAAAAAGCCTACATCGAGTCTTAGTGGTTTCTTTGTTTTGTTGTTTCCTTTCTATGAGAGTCTCAAGCAATTCATCCAGCATATAAACCATACATGGAGGATTTCTGGTTTTTATATTCTTTTAAAACATAGAACACTTGTACTGTACCAAATCAAACCTTGTTATCCTCTCTTTAACAGTAACTACAGGAGAATATAAAATGTCAGAAAACACAGCAATACTTTTCCTTTAGTGCTATTCCACTCTCCTGAGGTTCAGGGGATCACACTTGTTCTAGTAAGCTATTTCTCTTCCATGAACTTTTCTGGTTGCCCCTGAAACCCCTTAAGATTTATTACAGTCAGAGGATCTTTTGGCAATGAGTTGCCTCCACCACCTTCCGCAGAAAACAACCATAATAACTACCACTTTTGATTGTTTTCAGTCTAACTTCTACTAGCTTCATTTGAAACCTCTGGATTTGGTATTAGAAGGCAATTTTAAAATTTTTAATTCATTTTCTCAATTTCATACTAATTTAGTTGCCTGTTTCTTCTCTAGGCTAAGCAGAATTCAGCTACTTCATCCTATCTCCTGTAGAAATCAGTCCACAGTTTTGATCAAAACTTATATGTGGTGTGATCCTTGGAGTGTCCTGAACAGGGCCAGGAGTGGGACTTGAGGATCCCGATGGGCCCTTTCCAACTAAGCACATTCTGTGATTCTGTGACAATTTTACTTATTCTACACTTACACCCACACCAATTTACTCACAGATTCTACACCTTTCACACAGTAAGGAGCACTAACCAGAAAGCAAAAAATATGCTGCGTCCTTGGAGGAACTCTTGTCAAGAAGCACTCAAAAATCATGTAAATGCAACAGTCCTAACACACTGAAAGCATTTGTTCTCCTTCTTCTGAGAACCAGTCACTTCAGACAGGTGATTGAAGGGGTCCAATCAGCAGATATTCTGTACTAACATTTTTATTTGAGCTAATTTCTACCTATTACAGCTGAAAGGAAACAGACTGTCTGGAAAAATACTGACCTGTCAGAGAGGAATCTATTAGATGTTTTGCCAGATTTTTAAATAATGATAGAAATATTCAAATTCTGTTTACATTAGTATTCTGTAGCTACTACAGCCAATACAGCCATACTGGTTTTTTACTTTCAAAAAAGCTTTTTTAACAAAAAAGTTAAACAATTTACAGAAGACATATGAAAATATTTATTTACTCCTCTCCATTTGCCTAAACCAAACTTTTTCTCTTTAAACACAAAACTTACTTACAGAGAAAAAGCACAAAAGATAACATACAGGTCACAAGCCCTGCGTCCTGTTCAAATAGAGGACTTTCAGCATGCTAAGAGTTGAGTACCATCCCAAAACAGTGCCACTTTTGCTGGCTTAGGTGGCATTACTGTTTAAAAGCTAGCAGCAGGATTTTTAATTTGGCATATATGTGACATGAGATGGAGAGCTTCTGTTTTAACCTTCCGACACAGCACGTTTACAAATGACACTGCACTCCTTTTGGCAAAGTAATTCTTACATATACCAGTCAACTTACTCTTGCCTTTCAT
Source organism: Petroica traversi (assembly GCA_025920805.1). NCBI lineage: Eukaryota > Metazoa > Chordata > Aves > Passeriformes > Petroicidae > Petroica > Petroica traversi. The sequence goes on from JAHLSL010000010.1 coordinate 15,603,373, forward strand.
AACTTCACTGTGAATAACACATCAATTCTAACTATTCAAGTTTAACCCTGACCACCTTAAGTAGTTTACATATTCTTCAAAATGTCTGTATTTTCTTTACAAATTCAATCTTTTCTTAGGAAAACAGATCTACTATGATCACCAATTCAAACATATTGGAAAGAAACAGCCAAACTTTATAAAAGCCATCCATGCTGCACTTCCTGATGATTTTCTTTGGAAGGGTAGGATCCACTCATTCCTATCTCAGCAGCTGAAAAAGCCAGTAATAGTAAGAGACAGCTAATGCTGCTAAGAGAAGAAGAACATTTCACAAATAGTTACATCAGCAGCAATAATAGACTTATGCTACCAGTACCAGAACCAGTTACTTAGATTTAGATGCCAAAGCAATGTCTTGCAGGAAAATGTGTAACTCCTCCAAGCAGACAGCCTTGGGCAGACAACTATAAGAACTGATGTGTGTCATTCCTAACAGCTCTCTCCAACATAAGCGTCAGGGAAAACAGAACACTTGATGGGAAGTTCTTAATTTAAAGATGGATTTTTCCCTGATTCCACAAAAATGTCTATGAAAATCTCACAAATTTCACACAGCTTTAATGATGCCTGGGATGTTTTTGCATGGCAGGTTATTTGAACAAAGCTGTTTACAACATAAACACTGGATGTTTTCCTTGAGTCTTCCACTAGGTTAAAACTTGGGGCAGAAGCCCTCACTTCTACTAAGCAGTAGGTGAAGTTTTTAATCAGAAAGGTGGAATAACATACAGACACGTAGCTATCTTAGTCTAGTTGTTAGATAAGATGGTTAAAATTATTTTACACTTCTATAATGCTTTTTCTCTTGCTAAACACTCCTTTACTTTCAAAGAACAATGCATTAGGTTTTTTTTAAATACCAATTAACACATTTACATTATTTTAAAAAATAATCTTACATCTTGAGTTCATATGTAGGCAGGTATACCACTTTGCTATATTTCTCCCACTATAGTCTTTATAGCGAAATCTAAGTGAAGTATTATCATCAAATATACAGCAAAAAGAAAACTATTTTGATTATAGGCTCTGAACTTCTATGCAATAGTCAAGAAGCTCACAAAAGATCCAGCTTTAGAAACTGAGTGATCTAAAAATAATCTGTGCATCAAAAACATCTTCCCTGTTGCAACCGTATCAACTGACTATTGAAAAATATCAGTGTTCTCCTAGCTCAGCTTTTCTTTAAGTCATTGTACCAGAACGACATTAGAGTTGTGGCTGTTTATGGCTGGCAATGGAAGCAATACTTTTTCTACAAGTTCATTTTCCACTTTTAAAGAGGTTTACTTATCACTGATTTCAAAAATGGTTTCTTTGGTGACAGCACAAAGATACCCTCACTCACTTTACTCTTTCTAAACAAAATAAAACCTTGCAAACTCAAAGAAACTAGCAATTCCTTTTCTGTTCTATAAGCAATTTTGCCCAGAAATAAATATGGTTACACAAAATACAACCCCAATAATACTGATTTCTTCAAAAAGAAACTCATCTAAAATACGTGAATTCTTGTTCAACTTTTTGGACAAGGGATGCAAGCTTAAATACAACTATACCTGTACCTTCAATATGTCTAATTTTCATGTTTGGTAATGATGGCAAGTACTCTAATACAGTAATGGAATACTGAAACTTAACGAGTTGCTCCACTGCAAGTCATGCCTTCAAAACCGACTCAGTTATAGTGTACTTGATATTTTATTTGCAGTACCAGACATTTAATGAAAGACAAAGGGATACATGCCTACACATCTATCCTCACTAACTCTTCTGCTAGGACTGATTAGAACTCAAGTTCATGCTCTCCTTTCTGCCTATCCTACAATCACACAAGGTAGCAACCAGTTGACCTCTACTGGGTCAGTTTTTATGTAAAAAGCAGCAGTAGTTCACAATAAGAGAATACAAAGCTTACAGTCCCCACTGGGGAAGTTTGTGCCATTGGTCTGTGGTTTTTTTCTTCCTCAGTATGTATTTGCTTCAAAGTTTCTGTCAGTTTTACAGTTCACTGACTTTACCAACAGAAGTATCTGTTGAGTAAATACTCAAGATTTTATTTATTTCACTTAAAAGAGGAATTTACGCTGCTTTATGTTAGGCAAACATTGAGAAAAATGTAAGGCAACTTGATGATTTTCCAAGACCATCAAACTAAAAGTAGGATACACTTTTGCAACTCATTACTCAAGACAACTGAAACTGATGAACATTTAACCACTACTGGAATACTCTACATCTACCAGTAAGAAGATAAATTATGCAGTAAAATATTATTACATAAAAAATCAGGAGACATTCACAAACAACAATCACACTGCAAGAAAACGTGACATAAAAAATACAGAAAACCCTGCTTCAAACAAAGTTCTAAGGATATCCTAGACTCAAAACAGTAAAAATTTACTCTTGGCCTTATAATGTGGTTTTACAGTGTATGATGAATGAAAAAAAAGCACTATAAACCGCTTCCTTCAGACACAAAGTCCCTGGAGCTAAGAAAAGATGCACAGCTCTTGCCATAATCCCCCATTCTGAACATATTACCCTCTTCCTTTCAGGAAGGAATTTTTTCAGTAGTCATCATCTTTACCAAATTAACTCATTTGAAACATATCCCTTCCCTTTAAGAAAGGAATACTTAAGAACTTCTAAATAACGTGCACTGAACTAGTAAGCACCCCTTTATAAATTAACCCACAAACATTCATGCATGGAAAGAAAATCCAAGTTCACTAATAACTAACTGTATAAGAGTCCAGTTTCAGAAGGAGAAGTAATAATTTTATTGGACTAACAGGACTCAATAGTAATAATTTTAAAAATTAATCTTTTCTTGCAATTATAGGGTTTGCATGCTTCTTCAGTCTTTTCCCTCCCTCTCAGCTGTATACAGTTACTCTAATAAAAGCTACTACACCCCCTACAAACTATTCCTAATCTCAGACCACCATTATCTAACTCAAATTTTGTTCACGAACATTTAAATGTTGTTTTAATCACCTCCACTCTTTTCTGAACAGGACCAAAAATAAGCCTTTGTAAATAAATTCAGATACTAGATGTAACTACTAAATTACACATAACCCCTGCACCCCTCCTGCTCCCCCCATCCTGCTGCCACAAATCAAGAAAGCATCTTCTCCTGGTAGTTTATCTCCAGCATAAAATCAGCAGGACTCAATTTTATGATGCAGACTCTTAAAAAAAGCAATCTGGATGAAAGAAGGTTGTAATCTCTCAATATCATGTAGAAATATTCTCATTGTTTTTATGGTAGATTAAATCCAATGGCAACTGGTATCTTGAGGTCTGCTGACAATGGATGTCACAATTCTTTGCTTAAATCTATTTACCTACTAAATTAACTTGACATCTGTTGATAGATATATTCCTGTCTGCTAAATTCACTCAAACCAGTTCTTTTGTCAGGTCCCAGATTACAGCAGCAAATGCCTTTTCTTGCATTTATTCACAATGGAACACATTTCATTAAACTATTTCACAACCGTTTGTCCCTGAATTCTTCACACTAATGTCTTGACTTATGTGGGATGTGGTATGATAAATTTAATCATTAAATATAAACAATATATTTAGTATGAGAGCAGATGCAGATAGTATCACATTTCATTAAAATCTGGTTAAAAGAATCCTGAAGTCATGCACTATCCATGGCCATTTGCAAGGAAGGCTCCTCTAGTGGAAACAAACTACACAGGTTGAACTTCTACCGAAAAACTCTGCCATACAGTTCTGAGATCTTTCCCTGTATCCCAATCCTCTTTGCTTTAATTTCCAGCAAAACCAAAACCAGAGCAGAAATGAGAGCTTTTACTCTTTCACTGAAGGAGGAAATTACCAGCTGCTATTTTAACAGCTGATGTGATTTGCTCTAGAAAGATTTGAAGAAGTATCTGTCGAACAACACAAAGACAGTGGAACACTACTACCAACTGCTACTTCCTATCAGGAGTCCATAAGCTCCCAACTAAAAAAAAATGCAAGTGACCTGATACCTTTCTGAACATGGTGCTTGTTTTGGTTTATTTAAGTAAGTCTTTTGCTGTACAGTGAAACTTCATTTAAGGTGCAATGATTTCATTGATACACTGCAGAAATGATTTAACAGCATTTTAATACCTTGCCTATTCAGTCACAGGAATGAAGTTCATTTCTGCTTCAGACTTTCAGGGAGCAGATTTATAGATGGGCTTTGCTTGACTCTCTGCTGCAGGACTGTTACAGTACTTAATGATACAAATCTTTGCAGAAAAAGCCAAGAGTGAACATGGGCTTCCTTACACACTGATTCAGTGGGTATTTCAATAGCTGCATTCAGCATGAGTAAATGAAGGAAAAAGGGGGAGTCTAGAAATATTCAACCATCATGAATGCAGAACAGCTGCAAGTTATGAGATCTTGGTGAAAGGTGCAGAGATGACCAAAATATTAAATCCAACAAAAATGGCAGACATCAGTTATATTTTAACTAGTGTAAGTAGTGAAATCTGTAAACCACCATGCAGCATGAAAACAGAGTAACAGGTGAAAGGGGGAATAAATAGATTTCTCCAGGGTGGTGTAACATTGCCTTTTTCACTTGTACTCTTCTGGATGACTTCTACATTAGTGCAGACCTTAAGCATCTGCTTAATAAAGTGGCAACCAACAGATGAGTAAACAAAAGGGACTTTGAACTGTCCAGTACAGGCAACAGGTAAGAAGCTGAGAGATCTGGGGTCTAGGCTCTAAAAAATTCTTTTCCCATTTATATTGCAGACTTAGAAGAACAAGGCCAAACAATTCTTCTAGATTCTCTCCACATAAGAGAGACATCTCTATAAGACCTCTCTCCAGGAGATCTGATTAAATACTTTTGAAACAAGAAAACATTTCAGAAGACATATTTTTTTTCTAGAAGGTACTTTCCCCTAATCCTATTTTTTGAAAATTCACAACCCTTTCTTTTAGCCTACATTGGTTTTAATGGAGTTTAGTTCAGTTAAAGGCAAAACATACTGATCTCATTTTCTTCCTTTTTTCTTTATGAAAAACAAAACAATTCAAGGACAAAAGGCAATTAAGCTGCCTTTCTAGTAAGGGAAAAAATCCGAAGTATCCAGAGCTAGATTTGATGACATAGAAGTCATGCTGTGTCAAGCCAAGGGAAAGCAAGCTAGTATGTGACCTTGTGGTAAGGGGCAAGAAGAGAGATGTGCCAACTTTATTTTGACATGATCATCTTTGAAGTACTCAAGACAAAAGCTAACTTATCAGTTGAGGTGCAATTAAGAAGACTAAATCATGTCTTGATGTACTACAGCACCCATCAGTGGAACTTGTTTTCAGTGCAAAGCAAAACAGCATCTACCAGCACAGCTGGGGGGCTCTGGAATCTCCAGGCACAGCTAGGATAATACAGACTTACACTTCACAGAGCAGCCAAGCTCCCTCATTTGTAGTTACTGGTTCTGAGAACAAGACTTCCAAGAGCTTAACAAGGCAGTCCAGCAACACTGCAAACAGTTACCTCACCACACAAAGCCCACGATGCCTCAGAAACAACATTTCCCCCATAGTCTTCTCAAACACAGCTTCTCTTCCAGTCAGCATCGCCTCAGAGGGGACTCACACTGCCGAACTACCACGTGCTTCAATCCAGTTGTTCTAGCACTGGTCAGACAAATTCTGTACTTCATCTCCTTTCTATTTCCCTTCTGTTGCCTCTCACACTCTCATTCTCTGATTAGTCTTGCTCTTCTTCCACCAAACAGATAAGGCCCAGAGCTTCCAGCTTTCCCATTATATCCTGTAACATGATCTTGCATATCTGTGCATTCACAACACATTTGTGGCTAGATAATGTAACATACACAAGTCTGACCTGATTTTCATAATCTTACTCAAATCTTCCCCTTTGTCCTTTCCCAGTATTGTTACCCCCTTTCATTTTAACGAAGATTTGAGATTTAAGAGGGTTTTTTTTTCATTCCTGGGGCTTTGGGTTCCAAGTTTTTCAAAGCAGCACTTTCACATAAGTTTCACATAAGCCTCTAGTATGCCTGTAATTTCAAAAAACAGGAAGAGCAAGCAGAGGCAGTGGTCTCCATTGAGTAAAATTCCCATTGACGCAATCATATCCTCCACAGTGTCCATTTCCTTAGTTCCTAAGGAATTTTTTCCAGCTTTATTACTACCCTTTAAGATAGTCTTTATTAATTCCATAGATGTTATAAAAACAAACAATATCACTAAAATTAATTGACCATCATAACCAGCAATACTTGATGAAAGTACAAGCAGCAGCAACTAAAAGAGAGCAGCACCAACTGATCTCTTTCACTGAGGATTATTTCACAAGCAAAGAAAATAGAAAAATAATCTGAGATGACCATCAAGAGAAGTAATTTAATCACAAAACCCACTGGACTAAAGAATACACATACACCTCATTTTATATATATATATAAATATACACACACACACACACCCCATCCCCTATTAAACTGATAAAGGCTTTGACATCCCAACAAACCAAAAAGCAAATAGGAACCTGCTTATATTTTAAAACAATACAAACAATTTTCTTCTTCAGTAAAATATCAATTATGTTTCTGTCCTCCCCTTTTGGAAACAATTTCTCTGAAAATACTTAGCATATTGTGACATAACAAAAGCATACTTAAAACACTACACACCATATAGTAATTGATTTTGTGACACTTTTTCCTCTAGTAAAATACATGCATACTATTCCTGGCTAAATTCCTATACCACTACAAATTCTGGAATTTAAACCAGCTCTTCCTCAGGAGCATAAACAAAGCCCTAATACATACTTCACAGAAGTTAGATAAAAACACTTTAACTAGCATAATTCAGGAAAACTTCCATTTAATCTCCAGATACTTGGTGCTTAGCAATATCCATGCACCCCACAGCAAGACAGGATTGTTCCACCACAGACAAACAAGCATATCTTCAGTTAAGATTTTTTAAATGCAAGAATTCCATTAGACAATTCAAGCAGGGATAGCTGGTATTTCAAATACTCTAAGGGGAACTAGGAGAAAAAAGCATACTTTGTCTTAGGAAGGAAAAAAAAACCCCAAAATTTGGCTAGAGTAGTGTATGTGCATAACACAAAAATGGTGAGGAAAAACTATTACTTCTTCTGCAAGATGCCTCCTCCCATGCATTAAGAGGAAAACTTATGCAGCATTTTAAAAACATACAACTGTGTCAGGAAGAAAAAATAATCATAATCTGGGCAGACTTTGCAGCTGCCCCTTTGACTTATCAATTTCAGTAAGCACAATTTCAATCAAGTCTAGATAAAATATACTAATCCTAAATAGACCAAGTTTGTCACCTACCACTTCCTATAAGCTGCTTACTATCCTGAAAAAGGGAGAGAGAGAAGAAATGCTAAATTAAATGCCAAACAGTAGCAGACAGTGCTTGTTTGGCTGATTAACTTGTAGACAAGCATTACAAATAAATCTGAGCATGGTCTGCAGCAAATTAAATTCCAGTGCTTTTAAGAACAAAGAATTCCTTCGGAAAGAGGATTAGCAACTTTACACCCAGGAACGCCAGTTTAATTTAATTGTTCCACAATCCGATATTTAATATGCAAATATAATTTTGATATATAAGAGCAAATTTGAAAAAGTGAGGAAACAATTTCAATGTACAAGACGACTGTCTCTCTTCTGAACTGTAATTATACAAAATAAAGCTGGCCAAGGGTTTTTTATTTCTGGGACTGCATTCTATTAATATGAATCAGAACAAGTCTAATTAAAGGTTAAAAACTTTAGATGTTTCTAATTAAGAGTCTAAATAGCTGCACGATTAGAGTGCTATAGTTAAAATCCCACCTCGATGACCTTCCTGGCCTCTTTGTATTTTCCTGTTTGCAAGAAGGCGAAGAAGAGATCGTAAAGAGCCATCATGTCACCGTATTCTCTGCTTATAAAATCTGAAACTAAAGACAGAATAAAACTCATTAATTTACTCAATATATTGAAGTATTTCAATATTCATGTCAGACATTCCTAATACTAGTATTTTCCAAGCCTCACAGCACATAAGCTATAGGGGGATAAATTCTGAAACAAACAGAATGATTATAACACATGACAATTTGTTGTAGCTTTGTGGTTGAGCACATTTAAAATGAGGATATTTGGTTTGTGAACTGTACAGCTATTTGAAAAACAGAAGTATTACTATTTATTTGTTTCTTACAAAATACATAGCTAGAGCAAGTACTAGCACTAATCTTGGAGAGCTCAATGATGTATTATACAAACAGAAACTGTTCTATGCTTAAAATTACAAACAATTTTTCAGTCTGAAGAAAGCAGGCATCATAAAGTTACACATACAAAGACAATTTTTTTTCTTTCAGTTGAAAGAAACGATATACAAATCCTGGAAGAAAAACCCCCAGAAAACACTTCATATCAGCAGACAGCACACATGCAACTAACCCTTTTGCAGAAGATCGGCATCTCCTTTTTCTACCAGTTTACAGTAGATGTTATGAAGCTGAAGAATTTTACCATACTTCTTGTAACAGCTGATTAAAGCTTCCAGAGCTGCAGGCATGTCATCCCTTGTGGAATGAAACAAAACAAGAATAAAAACATTCTGAGCAGGAGCAATGCATGCTGAAACCACTTTAATCTTGAAAATTTCACAGAAAATTTATTTAGCAGTCTATAATCCAAGTGTTTATTCCCCCCTCAACTCTTACTATTTGATTGCATGACCACTGTTCACTACAAATTAGCCAAAGGTGTGAATGCTCCTCAGCATTAGATGCACTTCATTTGTGAGCAATATTCTTAAGTTATGCTATGTTCCATCTTCCCAAAACCCAAATTCCATGGAAAATTCACTTAAGTGGTAAACAGTTCCACTTTTCTCATTTGTAAGTAGTACCATCTATACTCACCTCTATGTCTGTGTTTAGACATTTTCAATTTTCGTGTTCTTCACAATTATTCTACAATATTTTTGTTTCAGTATTGATCACCAGAGTTAAGTAAGACAACCACAGCTCTTTCGATTGTTTTATATTGGTTTTACACCTTAACAGTGCCTATAAATCATCTGTTGATGTCCATTCCATCATGATGGAAGGGCTACCAATATTCCATTCTTTATGAAAATCAGAATCCAACAGATATTTTCTACTTTAAAAAATACAATTTTTTGCAGATAATTCAACAATACACTAAGGTACCAAAATGTATTTTATGCTGGCCTATCCATGTCACAGAGACATGGCAGTAGTGTATAACCATGCAGTAGTAAGTGTGCCAAATGTTGACATCATTAACTGCATTTAGTCAGGAGCCTCTGAGAAGCAAGTACAAGTAACACACAGAACATTTCCATTTTTGAACCTCAATCCTTCACTGAATTTTCCATTACATATATGTTATTAACACCTTCCGAAGTACACATAATTGAGATGCAAAACTAAAAAGTCATAAAAACAATCACATTAGCAATAAATACAAAATAACCTTCCATACCATGTCACTAAATGTACTTAATCATCTGCCACATACCTTTTTTTCCAAAGGATTACAACCCAATCTTGAAACAAAACCAAAACAAAAAAAGCAAAAATACTAAAAACAATCGAGGACAATCAAAGAAACACTGGTACAACAATATGCAAGTTATTCTTTGAAGGGAAAGGTTTCAGCTGAAAAAAGCCAAGACCACATTCACAAAATATAAGTAGCCACACAGTCAATAAGGCTGCATTTTAGATTTCAAGAGCCTTTTTTTGATAATTGTGATGTAAGATACCGAAGGAATTTTTTTATTTTTAAAATCACTTAACAGCAGTTGAAAGGCTGACTTGAAATAATAATTGAATATTCCTGAAGCAACCTTATTTGTCATCAACAAAACCTTAACAAATCAAGGTAGTTTCTGTTAAAACAAGCCCAGTTCAGATGTCCTCTCCTTACACTCCATTTCTCGTGCAGCACAAATTTTGCTTTTTCAAAGAATAAACTATCTAAACTAATGAGTACTACTATCATTATCTAGGCTAATATTTTAAATTTTTTAACAGTAAAACACAGAAAAAGAATTAATTTTATTCGTAATACTGGCATTCTTTAAAAGAACCTAAGATGATGGATTTCTACCTTATCCCCCTTACTGAGCCCTGTTTACAGTGCATCTTCTGGCACCCCATGGAGTCATTTGAATTTTTGTCATTTGGGGTGAAGACTAAATTACAGGTTAATTTCAAAACTGCAAGTAGATGTTGCAGGCTAGATTACTGTCATAAAAGCGAAATACTATGGTAGTTACCATAGTCAGATATAAAGATAAATCAGTATTTTTCTTCTGCTTTAGATGCAAGTTCAGTTAACATCTAAAAAAAACCCCGGTTTTACAGAAAACTACTCAATTTCTAAGGAAGCACAACAACATTTATACATTCAAATTAAAGTTTTCAGTGATAAATCTAGCTTTTCAGACTGATGCTCAAACAGCTATAGTATTGTCTCGGCTGTATTCCTAAAGGATTAAAGTGACTGTTTTAAGGTCAAAGCTATCAATAAATGGATAATAATTGGAATGTCATTCAAGCAGTAGCATTAACAGCCAGTCTCTACTTGTATACTTCTGAAGGCATTAATACTGTACATGCAGAGAAAAAAAATCAGCAGAGACATGAGACAAAAATAAATAGAAATACTATACTTGTTACTGGGACTTAATGGTCAAAGGGACTGAGTAAGACTGTGTTTAAGGAGTTCTGTATCTTATACACTTACTTACTGTCACAACTGTTTTGAATCTATTGAAATCAGATATATTTGTTCAGTTGCATTCAACCAACCAGTCATCCAGAGTCTACTAGAGAACGGGGTTTATAAACCATAACTGTTAAAACTGGCAAAGACAAACATAAAACAATAGAACGTAGAGACGTTTAGACTCCAGAGAGAAATTGTTGGTACCACTACTGCAAAGAAACAATGATCAACTTTATGCTTGTACCTGAGTTTCTATGATTTAACAATCTGCAGTATTTTTTAACTGTCACAAACTGCAGTTAATTCCAAGTAAGTAGCAGCAGCTACTTTTGTAAGCAGTTTTTACAGTCTTTTTATAAAATGAAAATAAGGAACTCAGTGCAGGCTTCAAATTTCAGTAAGAGGTAACATTTTAATACATTTCTTGTAACTATTATAAAAAGAGCTGCACAAAAAGAATTTCTACATTTTAAGAAAATGCTATTTAGACATAATGATTTTAAACTAACAAACAGCTGCACATTTGAAAGTATTTGGGAGTCTTTCTGTAAGAAGTTATGCATGTCAAACACCCCTTTTATCCTCCCAAAGGATACTACACTACAGCATTAAAAGCCTGGTCTAAAATTACTATTTAATTAATATGGTTCAAGTTGAAAAGGCAAAAAAACAACTCATATACTCATAGCCATGTTGGAAAAATCGGATTTCCAGCATCAGGTTGCAACAAACAGTATTTAAAGCACGAACACAGATGATCCATGCTTCATTTTGAGTTGGCCAGATACTACAGCTTTAAGTCACTCACAAACATTATCTGTTCAGGACTAAGACCTGCTCCACTTAAAGATTAGGTGTATTTTTCTGGCACTCTGAAACTTGCTCTTTTAAAAAAGAAGATATACTATTATTTTTGAATGACAGAGTACTCAGCCCTCAGTACATTCTGCTTGGCCCTTATGCAGTCCCTGAAGAATCCTACTCTGGCATCCAGCTAAAGTGATGTTCAGGTTAAGACACCAAGTTTTTTGATTCTTTTGGTTTCTGTTGAGAATGGCTATGAAGTACAATGTATGATGGGTCCAATCTTCCAAATTATTTGTGTGGGCAATTTTAATCACACAAAGCGATCTGAAGAGCCAAAATTACTCAGTTGTTGCAAGGTTTGCAGGACACACACTGTAGCAGGACTGGCTATACCGTGCCTGGATATTTCAGCCCCCTTCACTTTCAACAAGCCACTCCCCTCTTGCTTTAAGAATGCAGCACTAAATCTAACCCTTTTACTTGTAATAAACAACTTTCCCAACGAGAGAGTCTGCCTGATAAAAATAAGACTCCAAATATTGATTTTAATTGGAATGAAGTGCTGCAACATTATGCATAAAGCTTTAGTGAAGTGGCAATTTACCTAAGGGGTTTACTGATTGAAAAGCTCTCAAACCTGAAATCACTAGAGAGGTAAAAAAGAAAAAAGGGACTCTCTAGGGTGGGGGTGGAGGGTAGCCCGGTAAAACAAATCCCTCTCTACAAATCTGAAGCAGATGTTAGTGTAGAGGCAAGTCAATTCAGCGAGGTACAATCAGCTTTACAAAAATTATTCTGTTAAAAGAGAACGGGCTCTTGAAAGAGGTAAATGTGTTTCTGTTCATTTGCTGTACTAAGGAATCTTCAAGGAGACTGGTGTTGCAATTACAACTAATCCTCCCCAAAAAATTAACTGTGTTGAAGGCTTTGTAATTTCCCTAGGTACAATTTAGCTGTCACTTACTTTAAAATTTACTCAAACATGCGTTCCGAACAGCACTAACTTCACATGTCAAGTGCTTTCCAGCCAATTGAGTCTAAACTGGAAGTCGGTGTTAAACAACTGAATGATTAGACAAGATAGCTCATTTCCCTGCTCTTTTGTTCAGAATAAAATGCCACATTTACATTATCAGACTCAACAGGATTTTCTGACAGAGGGAGAAAAAACCCTAGTGAACACTGTCCATAGCAAGCACATGAAGCCTGTCATTTACCAATCATCCTTCAAAAAGCAATAGCCATGAATGTAACTTAATTACGACCCAATGATCCTTGACGAAAAATCATCTTATCACTGTCCTGTCCCCATAGGGCAAATGAGACACTTTTGTCCTTTGGCACTGACGATGCTAAATTCCTAATTGCAATAATGGAGTAAGAGAGCCAAACATCCCTAATTTCATTGTAACACAAAAAGAGTTTTAAACAATATTTGAAATAAAGCCGCTAAAAAAGAGAAAAAACCTTTGCCCTACTAGAGATCTGTCTCCCACTAAAAATACCACCTAATTTATAAAGATGCCTATTTTTAAAAGTGCATATAAAAGTCAAATAAGTGTTACAGAATGATCTTAAAAAAAACCAAAAACACAGGTGATTTTTTACTCCATGAAAACAACAGAAGGAAAATTGTCAAGGTATTGCATTCATGCTCTGTCTGCTACATAAGAAACTAATCAAAATGGGTTTACATGAGATTAATGACAAATGAACACACAATGCTCTACTGGACAATGCAATATTAAAATACACAAGCATTTTTTAAAGAAAAATAATCCAACTATATCCTTTTTATCATTTAACATACAGATATTAACTGCTTGTGTTCCCTGACTTAAAACTACAAAATATTTTACTCATATGCTTTCATAGTTTACCTGCAAATTTTCTTCCCTCTGCTTAAGAGCCCTTAATATATGACAAATTAGTAAGTTTCAAACCTGAATACGGTTTTTTTGTTTCTTTTCTCAAAAGTGAGTTGGTAGAGAACTCAAGGCAAAACTACAATCCTTAAAAATCTTAATGACTTTTACATGGTAACACAAGTTTTTCTAATTATCAGCAGCTGGAAGAACTAATTCAGTGTCAGAAAAAAACACAAGGTAAGTATGAGTACTTTCTCTAGTTACTTCAGTTAAATATTTCCCAGAATATTAAAGGCAAAATGTCCATTCTACTAGAATGCTGGCTTTTGTAAGGTTATGCTGCCTACCATCAACATTTTTTCTTTTCCATGCTCTGTTAAAAACTGTCACTTTTAACTTGCACTACAACTTAACAAGAACTTGAGAATATTCAGGGCTGGAAGGAAGGGGGAGATGAAGACATTTTATACCTATAATTGTTGAAATCTTCAAAAGCAAACCACAGATTCCTTTAAAGGCAATTAAAAAGTTTGAAATAAATTAAGAACACAAAACACTAGTACAACCATTGCTGTGGAACATTTAAAAATTCCCCAGAGCTTATTTCAGAGACATGCTGATGACCTGCAGCTAAATGACAATATTTCAGCACAATTCTTGAGCTGTAGGATGGCACATAAGCACTACTACTGAAAGATATGACTAACACTTATTTCAGTCACTCATAACTTTCAAAATACTCTTAGCATATCTAAGAAAAACAAACAAATCCCAAACCACAACACCTCCCCCTCACCAAAAAACAAACACCCCAGTGAAATGCAGTTATTCCTCCTAAGCAAATTAAGCAGAAAAACACATTCCAAATTCTGTCTATCGTCGGAGAAGATGCAGTCTCTCCACCCATTAGGTGGTAAAAAAATCCACAGGAAATAAGCTTACTTTGCAATTATTTATATATATGAAATACATAAGCCCCTATACAGGTGAGTACCAAAGGCTTCTAGCCATACAATTCCAGAGTCTGGAACTACTTTCTCCTTCATGAATCTAGTCTCATCAGAAGTCCCTTTATTAATGAAAAAAACCCCAAACTTTATAAAAACTTTTCCCAAAAACTTATAATCCAAAAGAATGTAGAATCAAATTACAACAACACTCATTACTGCCCCCCTTTTCATCTGAACATGATCACACCTTTATCTATGCCATCACACACTACATCTCATGTGGAAAGAACCCAGGCAGCACCAGGTACAACTTGCATGTCAATGTGCATAAAGCAATTACGTAAAATGCAGCCGTTCTTATGCGCACTGCAAAGCACATCAGATATTTTTCCAACACATTAGTTACATATGATTGCAGTTAAATTACTTTCATATACATCTGCCTGGCTTGTGATGCAACCAAGGCAGAGCCATGAGCTGATAAGATGTACGCTGTATTCTTAACTTTTGACCAATTCACTATAACACTGTTTTGAAAAGAGAATGAACACAAATCTACAAAGAGTTACCTCTTTTTCAATAATTTTTAATACAGAAATGTTATACAGACCTTGCATACCCAGAATACCTACATGAACTAAAAACCCCTACATGGCTGACTTTCATGATACTATGAAAAATTCACTTATTTCATAGGTATTATATTTATGCCAATAACATTTTGTTTACATGAACCAAATCTCATGAAATTGATTCATAAACTCTAGCTACAAGTGTTGAAAATCCAGAAACTATGTAAGTGACACGCAAAAGATTAATCAAAGGATTGTGCATATGGTAAAGGAAAAGGGATTCTTGCCTCGATTTTAGCAAGAAACTGTTATATAGTTCATAGGTATATTAATTCAAATATCCTACACCTCATAATGAAAATTTATGCAAAGGAATAATGCACATGGAATTAAAGATACTTCCTACCAGAATGCCTGCACGAAATTCTTTTACTCTAATAAATGATACTATAAGTATACAGAGGCAAAACCCCTAAAACGTAACAGACCAGACAGTATTTTCTTTGGATTTTAAATTCAGCAACACAGCAGCCTACTGGCAGTGATATCAAATTATCTGAATTATACGAATTAAAAATATTTCAGTGTTCAACAACCACCCTGCAACTCACCTGAGGTAGAGTGGAAGGCACAGCAAAATAATGCTGTTTTGATGTGAAAACACTTAATTCCACTTAACCACAAGAGCTGAGACTGCACCTATCATGCTCTGAATAGCTATCTTGTCAAACAGACTTTAAAACAAACTAATTCATAAGCATATTCCAACATATAGCCACTTCATCTCTGATGCGCCCATAAAACACAGCTGTTGTTCCCAGAGATCACGACATGATGTCTAGCTGATGAAAAGAGACTCAGCTAAATTAAGAAAACATATTTGTTCATTACTCTTCCAAGATCACTTCAGTAATTGCACGTGCGTGAGCACTTCCAGACACGTATGCGCAGCTGTGAATTGCGCGCACAGGTCACAGAACACAAATAAATATCATAACTTGTTTCATCTGAAGCCCAAGCATAGCTTACTTTTCAAGGTGAACTGTAATCAGAGGGGCATGAATGGCAGCAGTTTTCACCAGCTCCAGGTTTGCAATGGCCTCGTGTAATCGATTCACTGTTTCAACTTCACCTCGCCTGGCAGCGGCATTAAGAATGCTGAGAAAAGATGCAACTGTTCTGCCTGAGATAGGAACATCCTTCTCTTTCATCTCCGTTAGAATGTTAATAGCATCTACAATGAAACAACACAAAAGACCCTTAGGTAATTTCATGTAGGGAAAACAAACTGCTATTAAAACAGCATTTCAAACCCAGCAGGAATGTAAATTCTGGTGTATAATGCTGATTTCAAGTTAATTACTACTTGCATTTCTAAACGAGACTACAATTATAAATCCACAATAGCATGGTTTTATCATTTTGCTGCAACTTTGACTACAAATTATAGATAGGAACTGTGTGCCCACTCTGCACTACATAACCCTGTGCAGCCTGCCCTATAGCTGCAAGACTCTACTAAATGGATGCTTTTATCGTTCAATGCTAACATCTGCTAAATCACTCCATTGTTTCTTCAGCAGATGGCTTGTCACGAGGCCAGATAATAAAGATATGTTTACACTGTATATACAGCCAGACTAATGGTCTGATACCGATAGGGCCTGTTTGCTGTGTCGATACTAATTAGCCAAGGAGAGCCAATGAAAGCTTTCTAACAGACTGCATGTTAAAACATTAGGTTCATTAAGCTTCATTAGTAAGGCGGAAACAAACATTTTTGTATATGGAATAAGTGCATTTTTATAATGTTCTTAATTATTGCACAGACAGAATGTTTTGACCACTTTACATTTGGCTGCATTTATGAATTATTTTATTTTCTGAGAGACATTTATGCTCTTAAAAGCAAGCTTGTATTTTCAAACATGTGGAGATAGACATGATCTGATTTATTATGATTTGGACAACATCAGCTTGGTTTATTACTATTCTAACAGTAAGCTTTGTAAGAGGCCAAGACAAATTTCAAAGGAAGGTCTCACATGCAAAAAACTCTATTAGCTTTTTTGTTCGATTTTATAGTGTTTTAAATAAAACCATTACATTTTGTGTCTAGGCTTGGACCATGTTTTATAATGTTAGAGTAGTTGTTACTGTACAAAACCACAGAACTCGAGATTCAGAATCACCTTTTAAAGCTAATGGCAGTCTAGAGCTCTTTTTAAAGATCAACCAAACCATATAAACCACAGATTTATATTAGACTAAATTACAAAAATGAAAGCACTAATAGCTTAATGCAAACATCTAGAAATACAAAATAGGCAGTTTGCAGAACACTTATTAAAAAGCCAAATTTCCAGGCAGTTTACAGATAAAATATAAAATTCAATAGCAAACACAAAAGAGAATAGTAATAGAAAAAGATATACTTTATAAAAAGTTAAATTCTTTTTTTGCAGTACTTGGCTCTTATGAGAAGGTTATGTTTATAGGTTTTATGTTCAGCCTTCAGACCTTCTTAAGCAAAAACAAAGCCATTAGTCTAGGCACATACGCAATTTGTGCCATAAGTCATGATCTTCAAACTCAATTCAAACAGCAATGCTAATAAAAACTAGCTGCAGAAATGCAAAAAGCACTGAGCTGTGCAAATGTAAATGACAAGCTTGCCAATCCATTAAAACTAATGGCCTGCACTGTCCAAGCATCTCTGGTTGAATTCACATGCAAATTTGTATGCAAAATGTTCAAGCACTTTTCAGGACATGATATACCATTAATATCAACTCACATTTTTATTCTTGAGGCAAGATACCTTTATTATATAGCAGAAACACACAATGAAAGCAAATGGATTACCTTCTAGTCTACCATGCTTTTCTAAGGCTTCTATCAGTGCTACGTACTTTCCAGCATCAAGAGCAACAGGTGAATTCTTAGGGAAGCTAGAAATTAAAGCATTAAGAATTTTATCAACAGAGGCTCACATTTTACAGCTTCATCTTAAATATTTAATTTTAGAAGTACATAACACAACAACAGCACCGAGAGTTAAAAACGATAGTAAGTAGTGAAGGAAAAAATCTGATAGAATTTAAAAGATGCAGTAATTGAACATGATTTAAAAGTATTATCCACCCTCAAAAGCCACAGGTTAGGTTTCTGAGAAAAAGTCAGATGGTTTGATTAATTACTTGGTTAGTTACTGCATAAAATATGGTATTTTTCAGAAGCCTGGGAAGAAGACAGTGCAGGTAACAAGAACAGGGCTATATTCAAGTGAGATTGAAACTATTCACCTAAGTTAAAAGCTACTATTTGGAAGTTTCTGCTATGCTTTGTTTATTTTCTCTGAAAGTACTGAAAGTTAAGTCCTCCACTACTGTTTCTTTATAACAAGCCAAAGAGACACTTCTTTGCAATATGAGGCTATGCTTACCACAGTGAAACTCCAGCAGAATGAATTTCACTTTCTGCAAGCTCACTCTGTGGACTGTGTGAAAGCAGTAGGGCAGCCAAAGCCCATACATGACTGTTATGTGCAGAGTGGCAAAATTCTTGATATTCACAACTCAATCATTTCACATAATTTCCAACACTAGCAGGGTGTAATAAGCACCCACCTGCCAACCTACTGTAAAACCTAAGCAAGCATTTTGTGGGTGCATGTGAGAGAGAGAACCTGGAAGTCCCACATAACTTGTTCTCGATCCACTACAGCATCAGACCAAAAGAAGCCTTTTGAGGGAAAAAGTAAAGGGGCAAATAGACAGGTTACCTGTAAGTATTTGCTCCAGGCTAAGTCATGTATAGCATGTTTTAGCCAGGAGCTAACTTTTACAGCCAAGACACAAAGAACTGATTATAAAAATTTAAAGCAGAATGCTTGTTGACAGTCTTAAAGTAACGCTACTCAAATGTTTATATTTCAAAAACAATACAGGTGTCCCACACTCTAAACACACTCTTGGTGCTTTGTAACACTCAATACGGGTACCTATTTTTAACTGTATATTAAGTTAAACTTCAATTTAGACACTATTTATGTTTAAAATAAAAACAAAATACATCTTATGCAGCAACCTGCCTTTGTCAAAATAAAAGAAAAAAATTACTGACCACACAAAGTAGCTGCTTCTAATATTCAATTACACAAAGCAAATTTTTTGTTTCCGAAAACCACACCCATGACACTTTTAAATGCACATACATTGTTGGGGAAAACTAATTAAAAATGGATGAGGGGGTTAATACTCAACCTACTTAATTCAACAAGGTCTGTGTATCAGCATAAATCTCTGTGACATGTTTCAGTGCCGGTGTACTTACACTTTTTCTTTCAGGTTCATTGCCTCTTCTACATTATCATGTCGACAGCACAAATTTATTAAGGCTGCATAGCCACCGACAACCATGTCCGGTTCGTATTTGGCTTTCACTTCAAGGGCTTTTTGCATATTCTAAAAAAGGAACAAAGCAAAGATGTGAACTAGAGGAAAAGTCAATCTGACATTATGAATCTTATACATTCAGTGTGCTGTTACATGACTGCTTTAGTGCTTTTAGTAGTGTAGGATCATATAGGAAAACAAAGTGCTTAATGCTTTAGCAAATTTTAAGAGTGAAAGCTGTTTAGCAAACATTACTTTTGTAGAACACCTTTTATATTAATTTGAAAATAGACTTCTAAATAAATTTTCTTGCTTTGCATTTGTATTTTTTGCATTTTTTAATGTAAGATTTCTTTTTTTTTAATCCAAAGACCATGAACATGATTAAACCATATTCTGAAACAGTTCTTATTTATTTGGAAGTCATAATCATTTTCACCTGGTACACTGCCAAACACATAACAAAACTACTTTCTAAAGAATAAGAAATTACTTAATAACTCCATAGTAAGCTTATTTTTCTATACATTCTTACTCATACATTTGACCACTTGGAACTTGCAACGGTGTTTGCATCTAGGCTTATTTCATATGCAAAACTGTAGAGATACAGAGCAGTGATACACAACTCTTTCTAAATTGCGTTCGCAGCAACAGAGGATATTGTGCTATCATCTGCACAACTGTTACTGTTCCTATATATCCAGCTTTATAGGCAGGATCAGACGGAACAAGAAACTGAACAAAAGTGTGGTGATACCCCACAAATTACAGACACACACTAAATGAATGTAAACTACAGCTGGACGCCTGCCGAATGAAGGCAAGAGACCCTTTATCTCAGAAGAGCTTTCCTCCTGCAGGAAAATGGAATTTCAATCCCTGCATTAACAACCCAGTAATATTTGAATTGCAAATGACTAGTGCATGTATCAGTTGCTTGACAATCTAGATATAAGAGACCGGAGCCATGGCTTGAAAGGACATTTGGCATGTATGATAAACCTATCACAGCTGTTACTATCATTCACTTTGCAGATTATTGTAAACAAACTTCAGCAACCCCAAAACATGCCATTCAAGGTGTTGCTGAAATTAGTTAACCTTTTGATTTAATTGCTTTTTGCACTTATGTTTGATTTATAAGCATCAAACCATGAAACCTGAAGCACTGCACTTGTCTTTGCTTAACCACATCTTCCCATAACACAGTCATTTATGTCCCTTTAAAAATATAGCTGTGTGTTTCCAATTATCTCTGCATTGCTTAAGATACCTCTTCTTCACAAAGAGCTTGTATGAGTTGTTTCAAGACATCTGTAATAGGCTGGTTTTCAGCTTTTTGCTTTTCTAGTTTCTTCTCCAAAGCAGACACGTCAGATTTAGCACTCTAAATGGAGGTAACAGAAAGAATGTCAATTGCAAAAACACCCTTCCCTGAACAACTTGTCGGATCACTTTAATAAAAGACAGACAAAACAATCCTCTTCTTTCATACTCGAAGAAATTTTTTAATCATTTAAGGTGCTTTTATCTGTTTAAATAGTATGTACTAATTGAAGACTTGAGTCAGAACACAGTGGAAAAAAAAAAAACAACACTAAGTCGCATATCTACAAAGGGCAACATTACTACTTCTCTCGCACGCAGTTCTTTGTGTTAAGGGAAGTAGGGAATAGAAGCCTGTTTCTTTTCCCATCTCCACTTTGCTCAGATCAGGAATTTAAAGACTTGACACTCAACCATTAGAAGCAGTATGGATTTATACAGTTCCTGCCACTCAAGTGAATCACTGTAATTTACAGGCATGAATTAAGCCTCACACCACTACTGTTAACTAACTAGAACTTTCAAAAAATATCCACCAGACAGGGAAACTGAGGCATGAAACCTTAGCCAACTCCAAGGTCAAGTATTAGGTCTATGTGAAAATCTGGATGCCTTTATTCCTGCTCTGGAAAGTAACCTCTGAACTTCAAATAGGAGATTTAAGTAATGTTAATATACTTCCATGACCTGAAAGCTAGTGATTACACTTCATCTAAACCCCATATCCAAACAGTATTATTACAGTAAGAACAAGCACAGCTATCTGTGAATTTACTTACTTCCGGAATGTTGTCTGTAGACAGGGGTTTTTTATGACAAAGCAACCTTGCATCCTGAAATTCAGTAAGACAAAAATATCACCGATCTCCCCCAAAGATCAATCTCTAAGAAAGCATATCATACTAAAAAGGTTCAAGGTAATTATATAATAGCAATGATAAAAAAGCTGCGTTCTGCAGCATTGCTACACTGACTTGAAGTAGCACTTATTAAATGTACCCCTTTCACATTAGAAATTAAACCAGCTTCAACAGTGAAAAATCACAGAAAGGTTAAAAGGCTTACATATAATCACTGCATGAAGATATTTATTTTGCAAAGGAGAATATATTCAGAGGTTTTTTAGATTCGAAGTAATTGCTATAGAACTACAGACCTTAATTAATTCAGGAACTTGAGAGGAGTCCAGCAGTCTGCAAATGCCGGTGTAGTGGCTTGTAGGGATAACTATATTCTGTAACAAGAGGTGGGGGAAAAAATTATATGAGTTTTGAAACACAACCAAACTGAAATTTGTCTAACAGAAATTATCTCAGACGTAATTCAAGTCTCCAGCTCTTGCATGTCATTGAGAAGTGGTCTGGTTGTACTTAAAAGCAGCAATTTCAAACCTAATAGATACATGTCAGGCAGGACAGGCATTATGTAGCAAAAAATGAAATGGTACCATCTTCTTCAGCTGATGGAAGTATTGTCTCAAACGCTCCTCCTTGGCCTGTACCTCTGAGTCACTCATGCTGTCAATCAAGTGATAAAGAAAATAGCCAACAGCTTCTGTGGAAAAAAACAAGAGAAAGCATTCCACTAAAATTACCGAGACTGTCATGTTATCAAGATTAATTTATAAGAAATCATTTTGGTGTGAGATGTCACCCTGATGAGAGGCTCTGAAATGGCAACAATGATCACTGAGGCATAGAGATTATGTGGTTTGGGAGCACATATCTAACTGGTGAGTGAAAGGAATATTAATTATTTTCAGACCTAGTGACAGCTTTTCAGTACAGAATCTTACTTCAATCTATTTTTTTCCACTACTGTGTGACAGAAGTGGTACTGCCCAAGGCCTTCTCCCCCTTTCCTGCCTGCTACCCCAAATAGTTGCCACAAATATTTTGTCATTGCTCAAAAGAAAAAACAGATTTCTAACACTTTGCATATTTATTCTGTACATTTTACCCGTTATAATCCATTTTCAAGCTACATTAATTATTGATATAACAGTAGACAAAAATATTTTAACCATTAGAGGAACTAACACTGAAGAAACTGCCTATGAAAGTCACGATTAACTGATTTCAGCAAATAGTGCTAAGTTTCTTATCTATGCAGTGCAAAAATATATGGGGTCCTGTAGCTCTTCCCAGAACAGGAAGAGTATCAAATATTCTCAAAGCATAGCTGTCCCCATATGTCCTTGCCCCTCTGGCTCTGAAAGGAGGGGTAAAACCAAACCTTTTTTATAAAAACATATTAAACAAAAAAAGTATACTTATTTCCAGGCAGGAGATTTGGGATATTAAGTATCATTTTGCCTCACAAAATCAGTACCTTTACTACTAAAGGTAAAAGTAGGTTGAAAGACTGCATTTTTTTTTTAAGTATTTAAGCACTGATACTATATTCCTCCTAAACCTCCGTTTGGGTCTATAAATTTAGAAAAATAAATCATTATCAGCAAGATTTGTTTATAATTCTTTAAAAAAAAAATCTCATGGATCTCACAGAATATGGTCTGATTATTTGAATCAGGATTTTCCCCAACATGTTTTCAAATTTCACTTTCAAAAAGAAGCAATCAGTGTTTACTGTTGTAATCCCTCAAACCCATCATTACACAGAAGAACGGATTTGTGGATAAGTTACAATCATAGAAATTGAAACTCTACCAGTTGGTCCTGGAGGCGTCAGGCAATAACGTTCATCCTTGTACAACAGTTCTGTTATCTGGTGAGACAGAAAAATCGTACATTGCAGCCAAAAGAAGCAAGCAAGGACAAATAGTATCTGAAATTGAATTCTCAAAATAATAAAGCACCTCTCTGTTAAAGTATTATTCTTTACCACATCATAGTCATTCCCTAAAAAACACAAGGGGGGGTTTTTTGGTAAATAGCAGAGTTTTCTTGAAAAAATATTGCAAACAGAAATGCTGTCTGAGGTATAGCATTAAGACAAGAGAACACTCTAGTATTCTGTTTATATATCATTCTAGAGGAAGTTAGCTACCCTAAGACTCTGCTTAAAGCAAATATTTACCAGTGTCACTCCTGAAGATGCTACAATTATGTTCCAATTTACTGAAAGGCTGAAATTGTCCCAAAAAGCTTCTTCTTTTTTATATTTGAAAGAAGTAAAAACAAAAAAATAATAAAGGAACATCATTTATCGTACTCTGCTAGAATTAAGGTAGCTAGTACAGCTAATTGTAAATAAGTGCAATTTTGAATGACAAAACATGCATTCACAAAAATTAATTACATTCAACTACATTTAGTACTCCTTTTATCCATCATGCAAACCAAAGAAATATATAGATTTTGCTTCCTTTGAAAGAAAAGAAACATTTACCTAAAAGCCCCCACATTTACCAACAAATACTTTAACCTAAATGGCATCACTTTAAAAATCATTTGCCTGTTCTTAAGGAAATGAAGTAATTTTTATCAATTAAATCTTCATTTAAAAACTGAAATTTAAGTGTTTCAAGAATTTTTGTTTTATCTCCCATGATTCTAAAATGCAATCTCAAAGAAGCCAGGACTCCTCCTGCATTCTCACTGACAAACTGCTGTGTTTTAAGTAAAAAGAAAAGGAATCCTCACCCTCAGTTGCTGACGAAAATGGATAAATAAGGCCAGAAAATACCAAATGTGCAACTGAATATCTTATCTTTACTTTTCATTCTACCAACACCATGGACACTGTTCACAGTAAAACTACAGTTTTCTTCTGCCCTTTTCCCCTCATCTTCCTATGACAAATCAATACACACTGCAATAAAATCCAAGGAAGTCATAACAGTTTTTTTTAATCAAATATAAGAATACTAAAAGGGAGGAATTACAGAAAAAAAAAAGTGTACATCTTATTTTTGTTTATAAGTCTATTTATTTCCCAAGTTAGCATTTCTTATTTTAGAAGTACAATGCATGTAGCTACTCTTAAATTTAGTGAAGACAACAAAATGTATTTTTCTTCCATTTTGGTGAAGAGCAGAATTAACTCTAGATATATATTCAGATGCAGACCACCATTACTTCAGCTCTCTGTCCTTCAAAATTATTTTCATAATGGGACCAATAAGAGATTCCCTTTTTTCTTTCCGTGCTCTCCTTTTTTTTTTTAAATGCAAAAAAGGAAGGATGATAGAGGCAGCAGATAAAAACATCCACTCACCAGAATCATCACATAACAATAAAAGGCAGTAAAATGCAAAAAATGCTGCACTGATTTTATGTGAATCATTGATCAGTGGTTTTCCTAATCCCAATTTCCATTTCATTCCAAGATTTCTTTGCAAAATCTAAAATGTACTTTTATTAGTCCGTAGTTACAGTACTGAAGAATAAAAACAAAAAGCACAGTGCATCCCTTCCCAAATTCTGAAACCACATCCAAAGCAATATCTGCCAGCATCTTCTCTATTCTAATGCTGTGTAAAATTTATTGACAAGTTAACAAGTTACACTGCAGTGTCTTTCTAACGTAGCCCCAACGTAGGTTCAGCAAGACGATAAGTAATTTCCCTTTGATTTCATCCAGTTAATTTATCAGCCTTTGACTTCAATGCTTTAGTTCATGTAACAGAAACTTTGAAAACCTAAGTTTGCCTTCCTATTCTATTAGCACCAGTGTGAGAATAGGAAGAAAATTTAGGGAGGGCAGGAAAGGGAATTGATGACAGACAGCACAACCACAGCACTTTGTTCCAGAAACCACAACCACCTTCATCTGTAACTACCTTGATCTAGAAATTACAGTAGCATAAACTACATGACATGGTAACATCACACCTGACTTTTCACAATTTCACATAACTGTCCAATCTGAAAGCTCAATTTGATACACTTATACAATCTGTCACTGACCGAAGGCTTGCTCAAATTAATCAGATCTACAATTCTCAGTTTCACAATTCAGATTTATGATTATGCACTGTAAACATGCAATGCCTAAAGAATCTTGGTTTTATTTACAGTTTTATCTCCACTTACCTTGCTCCAGAGATCTACATCATCTGAGCTGAAGAGGGCAGCAAAGGATAACAAATTAAAAGCAATGAAATGGTTTTACTCTTGTAGCTTTCTTTAAAACAACACAAAACATTAACACTGAGGATCTTAGTTAGACAAAATTAAAATACAGTATTTTTCAGCTACTGTTTAAATTAATTTTGTACAGAATAACTTTAGGACTTTTTACTACATTTGATATGGTCATAATTTCTGCTAAAATCTTAAAATAATGCAACATTCTAAATATATCACTTGTAACCATAAAGTGTTTTAGTTTTGGTCTTATTTCAATTTTTATAACATATCCTCATTGTATTTTTTTATTTTATACTTCTCTATTTAGCATTTCAAGAAAATAAGCTTCACTCAAGCCACACTTTACATGGAAAACACTTGGTACATGGAATTTGCTAAAAAAAAAAAAAAATCTAAGTCTCCTGTGCATTAGACTTTTAATACACCAGGATAACAACAAGCAGCTATTAATGCATTTACACTATGCAAAAAAGGAAAGTAATCAAATCTCTTAAGGTATAATGTTCATTATAGTGAGAGAAACACACAGCATTTTAAAGAGTAGAAAACAAAACAGAATTTCTCCCCTCAGAACTTGAGGAAGAACACTTCTCTGTACATCATGAGGTTACAATGAAAAACCATGTCAACCAGTTCACTAAAGCATAAAACCCCTGACACCTTACTGTAAAACAGCTGTCTCAAGTATTAAAAACCTGATGTTTTCCTATAATTCATAGAACATCAAAATTCTCATTAGAAGCTGTAACTTTTTAAGAACTCTAACTTTTCAACAGCTACAAAACAGCATTAACATAGACAAGGGTAAGAGCACAAAAACTTAGGACATTGTTTTATCTTCCTGTAATTCTCATTAGAGGCAAATAAGGTGTCAGTCTGAACAGATGCACCAAAACTTGGACCCATTCACAGAAGTTTAGGATTTTATTTAGGAGGTTCAAGCCTAGGAAACGTTTGCTCTTTCTGTGCAACAGCCACTTGTACTTGAATATGAGTCAAATGCAGGTCCACACAGAGGGAAAAGAAAATGCCATCTGTGAGGTTAGTTAAGCTTTGGACTCACTCCACCACTGACAGGATGACAATGAACTGCAGATATCAAATGCATCAATTTCCTAAAGTACTTGACTCTGAAATAGTAATGGTACATCAGGCAAATAGAACGGGAATACTTTGAAGCAGTTACCAGAGAAGAGCTGTTTCAACAGAAATCCATAAACTAGTCTGCCACAGACATTGTTCATGTGTCCCTCACATCCCTA
Organism: Petroica traversi; assembly: GCA_025920805.1. Lineage (NCBI taxonomy): Eukaryota > Metazoa > Chordata > Aves > Passeriformes > Petroicidae > Petroica > Petroica traversi. The sequence continues at coordinate 15,630,459 of JAHLSL010000010.1, forward strand.
CCCTGTACTTTTGTACTCCAATCCCGAACTTTGTTCATTTGAACACTCACGACCTGTATTTAGCCATAAAATTTTGCTGCAGTCTTCACAAAACCTACAAATATTCTTTCTTCTCTCCTATCATACCCTCAAGTTTCATGCTCAGGCTGTTCTGGCCATTAAGTTTAAAACAGAAAAGTCAACGTGAGTGGGTATGCTTTCAGAAATAATATAAGGGTAAAATCTGAGCATAGGCAACCTTGACCACAGGGTCTGAAACCCGGTAGCAAGAAAGGCAAACAAAAGAATAACATAAGAGAGATAAACAAAACTTATGCCACACTTAAAGCAGCAAGGACAGCTGAAGTAAAAAGAGAAAAAAACCCACCACCACCCCATCTCCAAAAAGATCACATCAAAAGACCCCTAACCTTAATTTCCATCAGAATTCTGAGTTTTTTAGCCCAGGTGTCCAATAACTGTTATAATCAGAACAGTAGGAAATGATCCAGCTATGAGGGGAGTAACTGTTTCACTTGAGACTATAATTTTTAGCAACTAGTTTGCTAGTAAGATGATGACATTTTCAAGATACTTTATATCATATTCTGCACACCTGCACAGCTCCCCAGTAGAATGGCTATTTCAGGCTAGCCTTGGTTGGGTGTGGTAAACATTGGCATGGTTTGCTTTCCAGTGAAAGTCCTACTTCAACTGGATATTTATCTATACTTATAAAGAGAAAATATGTTTAGATAATCTGATCCTTTAATTAATACGTTTGAAGCAAACGATTCTGGGACTGACTATTTAAAGGAATAGCAATATACTCCTCCTGGATCTAAAATATTATTTCACTTATCCCTTGGATGCCAAGGCCAGTTAGGGCCTTTGTTAGCTAACAAACCAAATTTCAACACTGGTTTGCTTTTTCTCTTCCTTTTCCCATGATACAACAGGACCAGCTAGATAGAACATGCAAGCCACTAGACAATTATTTTGATCATATTCACCTGTTATGCGTTACTATTATCCAACCCAAACACAATTCTAACTCACACTCATTACAAAACTCTAGGAAATAACAAAATCAGCCTTCAAACCCTGGTCCTGAGCAATATTAAGTGACTTCTCTTGTTCCCTATGGTGTAGCCATGCTGAAAACAAACCTATCATTCCCAGCTTAAATGTCTGAATGGGGTAAGCATTGCATGATAGAAATGTTGCCTAATTCACATGTACTTGCATAAGCTTAAGACAACCTTGCAAATTCACAAGGAGCCTTCCTTGCAGAACGGGACCATATGGCTGTGAATACAAAGTCCTGGCAATGTAGCTCAGAACTGGGTGTTAGATGTGAGTGTTCAGGAGCCATATCAACCCAGAGGGCACAGAAAGTTAGCAGATATAGCAGAATATGCCAGGCTCCTACTGGTATTTCATCTTCATCAAGCTCCCTATTACTCTACTGGTTAATAGTGATAATCTTAAGGGAAATTTTACATTAACACAGCTGTTAATAAAATAAAAAAAAAGATAATAAAGATAAACCTCCAAATGTTTACTATCGTAAGTTTATATACTGGCAAATACCACGGAACAAAGAATAATGAAATTCTTTTTCATCCACTATATATAATGCACATATATAGCAGAGGCAAGGAAAATGAGGAAAGCAGGGAGGAACAACAGTACTTCCTACTAGACTTGGAATGCTACTTTTAAAACATGGAAAAGGGGGCAAAAGACTGGACAGGCTTGTGCTCAGCAAGACAAAAAAGAGAGGGAACTTTGTTACACAGGAAAAAAAAAGTATTCACGTAACAACCTTACCTTTTAAAACCCAAAATAAGGCTGTTCCTAAACAGACGACAATCAACAGCAGGCGTGCTTGCTGAAGACACTGGAAATGAAAGCAATGCTTCTCAATAGTCACGGTCAAAAAACCCCTGAACTGCAGCAACTCAGCAGATCATGTAAACAGACCATCACTTGAAAAGCTATTTTGATAGTTTATTAATGCTGACATTCATAAATCAAGATTTAAAATATCAAAGCATTTGAAAGGGACCTGGTTTTATCAGTTCTAAACTGGATCCATTTCAAAAGAAATCAAATATTCAGAGAGAGAGTAGTTTTCCCTCTACATTGCCTTTAATGTCAATAGTTAATAAATTAGCTTTTCATACTAATTATTAATTGCATAAAGCATCTTTATCTGTAAGAATGTACGAGACCAATTCAAAAAAGCAAAACAAATCTCAAACAAAACTAATCATGAAAACCTGAGATATTATTGCTGCAACAAAACAAGATCCACTGAAGGCAAATGGTTTGCTGATTGTTTCAGATTTAACACTTGCCTTTAAAAAGGTTTTAAATTTTTGCCTTCTTTTCTTTTTAAATAACAATAATTTTTTTAAAATCCAATAAAAAAATCAATGGCACAACACTTTCTTAAGTGTTTGCTTCTGCTAGTATAAATTCCATGACAAGAGAGAAAAAGTAGTTTCATCTAAAGTGCTATCTGCTGAATTAAATTAAATCTAATGGGAAAAAAGAGACAAATATATAGTTCTATATGCTGTTACATACAATAATTTTTTAACACAAAGGATATTGCAAAATCACTTAAAATTAGATATCTCTGAGAGTTGTGCTTCATGTCCTCATCTTTACATCATTCCTTGACCAAATATTCCATAGCATTCTATCTTCTTCCTGTAGAATTGCTGTCTCTCATTCCAGCACCATAGATCAGCAAAGGAAAAAATTCAGTACTGGGTGCATTTATGTCCTGTATGAAGTTATCATCATCTCCCTTCAGCATGACAATGGAATTAACTGCTGTAAAAACCTGACTGCACGGGGCCCTTTCAGCAAGGGCTGCAATATGGTACAGGATAACCAAAATAAAAACACCAGCTCTACAGGAACCTGGAAAGTCAAAGGCAAGAAGATGCTCAGAGCACTTCCTTAGTCTAAATCCAGTTTTAAATGCTGGAACACTTTTGTTTGAAATCTCAGGTGAAGTTGGTTTCAAGACACCCTCAATACAAATTCTGCTCCAGCAGTATATTAAACTTTTTGCTCATAAAAAGACGAGCAGAAAAGCATCTTAGCATGCTCAGCTGCTGCTGACAATCGGCAACCTGGTTTCCTTAGCAACAAACAAGTCTGAGAAAATCAAGGGGCTGACAATGAAGTGGAATGGAACGGCATGATAAAGGGAAAAAGCGGCTCTCATGTACACTGCCTTATGTGCCCAGATTCCTCAGCTGATGCTTCGGAGTTTTCATCTTGTCAGGAGCAGAAATCTATATATTATAAGGCATGAGAAGCTGCATCAATACACCTAGATAGCAGCCAGCATTAATAACCAACCTTCGCCTCCTCTGACTACTCTGATGAGACAATATCAAACTATTTTCCATATTGCATCTATTTTTCCCTCTTTGTCATACTGCAAAAGGAGACAAGTAAAAAAAAAAAATCAGCTGTTTAATATCTGTGCCTTATCATCACATAGGTGCTAATTAGATTTACTAGCATTCATTTCAGCTTGGTAAACTATTTACGGAGTAGCTTCCTTTAAAGCTCAAGTTCAAAGAAATTTGATATGTGTCCATGAATTATTAACCCCAGTCTTTGTAAACAGAAATACCACTACAAGATTTAAATTCAACTCACAGACAATGGCTAAATAATATACTGTGTGATACTAATTTTGTGACAGTACAACAGAATTCAACTTACTATGTATGTGCCTGTGTCATATTTTTGGTATATACATTTACCATATACCAGTCATACATGTATTTGTGACTTCCAACACATTAAAAACAGCCTGTTTCAGTTAACCAGAATGAGTGGAGGAGTCTACTTTTTCATGGAAAAAAAATCCAAACCCAAACTATTTCACATTCCAAAACAGATTTCATTGCTGTTAATAAACAGTTCTCCTTTGAAAAAAAATTCAGAGTTATTTTAAGTACTTCATTTTTTTAGGGCCAATGGGCTTTGTTTTTTTTTTGCACTAAAACCAAACAAAATAGTGGCAATATGTAAGGTGATTCTTGATAACCCTTCAATACCAAAATCAAATCACTGATTAATAACTACTCAATTTTCTCATCTGCAACACAACAGCTACCAAGAGGCGTAGTGTATACACTATTTATTTCTGGATTTGTTGTATAGAACAGTTCATGACAACTGCAGCATGCAACTGCTTAAGCTTTTCACTGAGCCTCGGACAAATAAAACCATTGTTTACAAAGAGATCTTTCTGTATCAGATTTGGCCCAAGTTTAGGTATGCATCTCAGTATACTAGGCAAATAAAAACTATTCATTTAAATTTTGAAGAGAATCACGTATTCCTACTTAATCAAGCAAATTATCCTGTCCCATACGTTCAGTCGATGCCACAAATTAACATCTGCAAGCACTGAGCATCAGAACAGTCTTTGGAGAAAACTCCTAAACGTGCTACAATTCAATGCCTAATTAACCAATCATATTTATACACAACTTCCACCACCAAGAGACCAGCAGAACACCCTCAGGTTAATGTCAGTGACCATCAGATCTTTAAAGCTGGTTCTTCCATGAGTAACACTGTAGTACTTCAGAGCTGTATCATTCCACACTTTCTGTAGTCAATGATGTTGCAAACAAAAGCAATCCCAGCAGCAACCACCTCACAGGCCTTGTGAAAAACAAATTCTTTGCTTAAGATCTCCAAATTCAAGAGTGTCACATTCCTGCCACAATCACAGTAAAGCTGTTATTTGCAAATAACTTGTATGTAAATCTTATGGCCAGGCTCAGTACCAAAGTAGAATTAAACTATGATTTATGGGTCAGAATTGGTAGTTTCAACCTGACAAGTCATCATAGAAGACCTCACATGATAAGCACTTTGCTCAAGTTCCCCACATATGTTGAAACCTCACATATTAATACCAGCAAATCTCTTAGCCTACAACCAATCCACACTACCACCAAGTACACATTAACATGCAACATGAAAAATACTCACTGATAGAAAGAACTTTGTCCAGCCTCCCCTGCACTGCTTCACTTCTCAGCTGTGCTATGTAGAGCCCAACACTTTCAACCAGGCAGCCATTTTCCTAGAGAAAAAACAATCAGTCATGGAATTTACCACAGAGAAGACTTTCTGATACTTCATAATTTTAAACAGTTCTTTCCCAAAGGTTGGCAGCTGTTGAGAACACAGAAGTTGCTCTACAGAAGGTTATATGGCAGCCAAATGAGTTACTACTGATCAAATTTTTTTTTGATTTACTGAAATCAACTGCAAGAGACAAAGATACAAAAGGCAGAAAGACTGGGACAAATAAATTTGGTCTACAATTCCCAATTCTTTAGCAAGTTAAAAAAAAATATTCACCAGAAACAATTGTAGTACTTGCAGCCCCCAGTAAAAAAAAAGGGCATTATTCATTTACTTTTCCACTTCAAGAAACAGAAAGCTACTAGGTCTGGAGCAAAATATTTTGATTAGCTCTGAAGAAGAGTAAGAAAAGCAGCAGGAGAAAGACATGATAAACAAACCATCGGTGCAACAACTGTTTGAAAAATATTTTAAATATTCTGAACGGCTTCATCACACCAGGTTCATGTTTGGAGCACTACTGGGATCTAAAGCCTTCACAGAGAACATAAGATAAAGAGCCAATATAATAGTAATTTTTACAAATTTCACATGTAAACTCACCTTCAGCTGGGCATGGGCAGTTTCAGTATCAGCAAAGTTTTTAAAAACATAGTCAGTATATGTTTCTGCATCAAGGTCCACCCCCAATTTGTGCATCACTTTGAGAACCTCAAAGATACCTATTCAAGACAAAATTAATAAGGCTAAGCAGTCAGAAAAATGGAAACCTGAGAATCAACATTAAAAAATAAAAGCTGCTCCTTGAAATTACTATGAAAAATCCTGCATTTCTATTTTAGTTATTAATAGAAGTCTTAACTGTGAAACTTAAAATAGATTTACAAAACTTCCTGTTCTGTGCTGTACTACAGAAATCACGAAAGTTTGGTCTGGAAATTGGCGATTACACAAAGTTATTTTATAACACAGCAAATATATGAGTTAGTCATGTTTGCAGAACACATTATAGAGCTATGTATCAGAATGTCCATATTATTGCGTGCAAAAGACAAACCTGAAATTTGATGTAAAGTACATAACCAAACTCAGGATACAATCTTCAGTACATCATACATTCTTAGTTTTGTGCCCAGTATCCAACCCTGATTACCATTAGTGTTCAAGATTTGCTTAAAAGAAGTAACGTGTTTGCAATCAAATTCGCTGATTACTGTACAACACATCAGCTTCAAACGGGAAATTAAGCAAAAGGCTGGAGTCTCCCAAGCCCACTGAAGCTACTTTGTAACTTTTACAGGCTAGACTGTGTATCACTTCTGCAAAGCCACATTTGAAGACATCAGACACCAAACATTTATAGTCCAACAACTATAGTGTAGTTTTAGAGTGTATGTCATTCTTTTTAAATGCTCACACTTCTGATTTGCAGAAACTTCTCAGAGTAACCTCAGCTACCAAACTCTGAACCCCTGTCAAAACCAATACAGGTATAATAATTTTTTGCTGGTCTAAAAATGATTTGTCAGTTGCTGCAGGACACCAGTACCAAACAGCATATGTTTTTTTTCAACTTGCATTTCATACTTATTACTTTAAAAATGTCCAAAGTCCCTGTCTTTGCCCTGGAGTGCCACCTATGGAAAAGTGACACTTCCATGAATATTTTATGCAGTGCACTATGGTGCAAATAATCAAATGTGAATTCCCTCTGAGCACTTGAAAATACATGCAGGCAAGTCACACTAGATTAAAGTCGCATCATCTGTTCGAGTTTGCCTTAAACAAAACTCTGATTTTGGACCAGAATCTGCAAAAATATGAATAAAGAATTAATTACACTAAGTCTTTTTTCAAATGTTGACAGCTAGTTTCTATTTCATGTTTTCAGCATCCCAGAAAACACATTAGCTCCTCTCATGCTGAAACCTTTTCAAAAATAACTGCACCACTAAGAAGTATTTTGGAGACCAAGAGCCAGATCCCACGGTGAATAAGGTGTGGTGCACTCAGGAGGTTTGAGCTCAAGCCTGCATGCAGCAGAGTGCAGAAAACAGGCTTGTTAAGCATCCCCACTCCCTAGCAGACAGATTGAGGCACATTTCCTGAGCAGGGAAGGGCAGGTGTGGGAAACAGGACACCAGCACAACAGCAAGATGCAGATACCACAAACATACTGGCCTGAAGTAATTGCACAGCAAAAGTAATTGCAAACTTAAAATGAAAATACGTGTGGCAGCTTTATTTTATTTTTTTTAAGATGGCTGATGTACAATTTTTGGGGAGACAGAAGATTAACGAAGCCAACACAGAGTCCTACAGTTTTGCATACATTTCCTATCTCACCAAGAGCAGAACTACTTTATAGTCAAATAAACATCTTCCACAATACTAAGCAATGAAACATTTCCATTTCAGTTAAAATGATTTGAGCATTATGTACGTGGACTTTTAATATGCTTCTCATACTGGAAAATGCACTGACCTCTTCTCTCTCTCCCAACCAAAAAGACTAAAAAAGACACGAAAACACAGTCACATTCATGTAGAATACTGGTCTCACAAACTTTTTTGAGAACACGCCCCTAAATATACGTGCATATTGATTTAGAAATTATACACATGTAAAGGACTGTACTGATATATTGTGGGCATTATCAAACATACACAAAAATACAGAGCCAAAAAGGATAAAATATCTATTTCCTAACAGCCCACTCACAACCCAATGGATTGTCTTGCACACCCCACTTTGGAAACCACTGATCCAAAAGACTGGGCATGACTAAAACCCCCAGTAAAGTCTTTTGGTCCTCTCTCTTTGATCAAGAACAGGCTTTTTGAGGTCCTGGGCTGACATATGGAAGTACACAGGAGCTGAGTACACAAAAGCCAATAATTGAGTGGAAAGAGGACAGAAACAGGAAACAAAATGAAGTCAAACAACTTCTTTTTGTCAATACTGGAAACAGCACTCAAACAACACAACAGATTCCAACCTGAAATCAGTACACTGAAGAACAAATATAGGAGAGATGAACTATAAGGTGGTCATAATGTTTATGTGGTAGAGCAGTTTCTCAGAAACTGAAAAGTGAGGCTTGTATTTCAGTTTACCATTCATTTCCTAAGGTTCTCACAGTTCAGTCATGCCTTCTCCTTAAAGCAGTCCCATGAGAACAGGAGGAATTTCTAAGGCAGTTATGTACAACTCTACATGTGCAAGGGAAGAGAAATTTGGCTTTAAGCAGTTTTCTGAAGAAACAAAAAACGGAAACTTCAGTTCAAAAAGTAAGGTCACATTCAAGAAAGAGTAGTATTTAATATATTTCTGCTGCACTTGTAATTTCAGATCAACTCAGAATGTTCTTTGTCAGAAAAGTCCGTCTATGAAACAGGATTTCAAGCAGTAACTTGGTGGAATCACCACCCTAATTCCCCTCTAGACCCAGACTCCTATTTTCCAAAGTAAAAACTGAACTACTATTCACTAATCATGGCTTCTATGTATAACAATAGTTTACACAATAGTTCAACAACAGTAGAACTCAAAAGCAAAATACACACTTGTAAAAAGTGTTTTTTTAAAAAAAAACATGATCATTCAAAGGCAGAGGAAAGCTATAAAGTATTCAGGAATAAGCCCAAATTGTACATTCCTGCTTATTTACACTAGGTCCTCCGGATTTTAGTGCATAACCTGAAACAAAATGACTCTCAGTGCCAGTAACAGTTTAAGATCCACTGCATATTGATCTTTTCATTCCTAAAAGCCTGCAAGCACTTTCATTCCTAAAAGCCTAATAAATACTAAGGAAATAGGTATTTATCAACTCATGTACACATGCACATAAAGGCAATGCCCCCCCTGAAATTATTTGCCTGTATAAAATAATTTCATACTGAAAAGAACTGTTTGCTATTTCAGAGAGGTTTAAGGTGTATTTAAAAATGGCCTTATTTAGTTTCATACCTCCTAGCCACCACTTCACTAACTTTCTTTCAAACACAATTCCATAATACAGGAATTACATAATTTTCTTTGATATCCAGTATTAGATTTCTCTGTAACAAACATTAGAGAAACATGTAATTAAACACTGCTATTTGTTATTTAATTGTTTGGGTCACACTTTATGTACTGATTCAGACATTTGTACACTGCAGTTCTAGATATGTTGCTGCTTTCATTCTGTTAATTTGGATTATTTAGTCCACTCTATACCCTATCCTATTTTTAATAGTTTTTCCTCAAGGTTCTTTTCCATTTCCAGCCTTCTCTATATCAAGACACAAAATTACACACATTAGGCTGGGCATTACTACTTTGTTCAGAAATTCATTACCTTACTTTTGGTATGTGATACTGTGTCTATACTTCTGTCCACATTATTTTTTGCTGCTAGAAAGCACCATTCTGTTCATTTACTACCTGCTGACTCCATTGGGTTCTCACTGCAGCATTACTGTTTGCTCCATTATTTCTATTAAACAATTCCAGGGTGGATGAGGTTTTTTCCTCCTATTTAATCAAGTGTATTGGTGGTATTTTAGATAGTGGACCTAATTTATTCACTTTTTTATTATTAACTTGGAAAAAACTAAATGTAAACTTGCACAAGGGAAGGAGGGAACTTGCTTCCCTATTCAATAAGAGTTACAGTGGTTCTTCACTATAGAAGCAACTGAGAAGGTATCTTCTTACCTAATATATTTTAAGAATTGCAAAATCAGTGACTTGTGTAGGTATGTACAGAATAGTACACACCTATTGTCAAGTGCTCCCACTTGACAATATAAACTTGGACAGTGAGCACCAGGCTACAAAAAGGAGTTTGCAAATTCACAGCAATATCTTATAGCCACACAGAAGTATGTGCATGCAATGCCTTTGCAGGCAGAAAAGCACAGGCTCTATGGAAACTGGCTACAAATGCTAGAATTGAGGGATCCTTCACCAGTGTTCTCCTCAATTTGCTTACATGACTTCCAGCAGCAACTACAGTTGCCGAAGTGCAGTTGATTTCTACAGTAGGGAGTCCGAATTACAGCAACCTCTGATCTTGACAAAGACCAAAAGAACTACGAAAATTTAAGTTTCTCCTGACACTAATATTGCTTCAATTTTGGGAGCCAAGTCTAAATCTAAAAATACTTCCAATGTCTCTTAGAATTGTGTTAGTGAGGTGAAATTTTTCATGGAGTAAAAGAAAGCAGCTTTTTTTCAGAAGGCAGCATCCACACAGAAGTATGACAATTTACTTATTTTTGGCAACACTGTGTTTCAAGTAAGTCACAGAGGACCCAACTAAAACAACACTGCCAGACTTTTAAAATATCATAGAACTTTCAAGGATTTGAAAACCTGGGAGAAGATAAACTTGGGCAGCATTCTAGCAGGAACAGAGCGTAAGGAGTTAATAAAAACTGAATATTGTTTTCACAAAGGCTTTTTGAAAAAGACTTGAGACATTTTTATAGCCAGAAACAATTAGGGAATACTTGTTTCAGCATTTCTTCCAAACCGGAATGTGACTGTATATTTAAGATAAAATTGCGATATGAAGAGTCTGCTAAAAGCACTTTTTTTTTGTTTGTGCATTTTGTTTGTCACCCAGTGTCACACTAACAACTCTGCATCTCATTCTAAAGCACATTATACTGTGAGATAAGATGAAAAAGACAGTTTTTTGTTTCCCCAAGGGGGAAGTACTTCTGTTAAAAGCATCTTTTTACAATACCATTCTTTCTGAATTACCAATAACGCAAACCAAAGAATTAGATACTGTACTCTAAAATTTAATATTTGTTCAATTCTTATTCATATCCCGTAGACATCCCCATGTGTAACAGGGGAAAGTATGCTAAATGCTTAAACCTACTTAAGAATCCCAAAGATTGAGCATTTTTGTCCTTCAATCAGTATGCTGTCAGGTCAGGCTCACACATTCAGCAATATAAGTTCTCCTGCAGTTTTTATGATTGTAACAAAACTCACGTTTTGTTCACCAGGCAAATAATAAGAAGCTGGCTTGAAAAAAGGACTGGGTTTGCTGTCCAAGAGAGTTCTAATAATATAACCTTACTTTTAAATTCTTCACTTGGATTTCAGTTTCTTCAAGAGTAAATTGTAAATAGTAATGAGCAGCATAAAGGACACTGGAATGCAGAAAGAATGTGAAGAGTTGAAAAGATAACTAAACACTCCCTCACATCTTTCTATGTCAAGGGAGACTTGAAATTTGTAGAACTGTATCACAATCAAGAAAGAATGGAGGTTTTAAAAAAGTCTTTCTGAAGGAAAAATTGTTTGAAACAGGGACAGACATACAGCAAGGGCTTCCTTTAATTTCTGAAGAATCTCACAGCAGTAAGATTTGTGCACTAAGTTTGCAATAGTGCTACAGGAGCATTTATCAGACAACTCACCTTTAACATTATTCTCTTTCTGGTGTGCAACTAGCAGCGGCCAGGAATAGTGAGGTCTGAGCGGCAAGCCTTCCTCCTTCATCATCTTCATCACATCAATGGCCAAGGCTGAAAACATTCACCAAATAATTAAACAGTGCCAACTACTCTAAATGAGCACAGGTAAGAAAACTAAATAAGCAGAGTACCTGATCTGTTGGTCTCCAAAGCACAACGCAAGATAAATGGTAATGGTGCCGAGTGCATCTTCGCTTCTTTTAACTCGTTACAGAATTGCTTCAACTTCTTCACAGGCTGCAAACAATTTCAAAAATTAATTGGATGCATTTATCAATTTCTCAAATTGTTAAGAATGCCAGATTTTTCTGAAGTTTAGAAAATGGATTATACAAGCCAAACAGGATTCCTTTGTGAATTTCAATTTACCATGCAAGTTGATACAAAATAGTAAAATTCTTCTTTTGCTCTGGAAGAACTGTGCAACAACTCAACATTTTCAATCTTCACAGTTGCATTGAACTAAATAAATATACTGTTATTACTAGATTAAGAAAAAGGTATTCCTATTCTGCTTACCAGATCTCTATTTACACAATGTTGCAGGAAGAAGCTACCTTGGTCCGTATATTCACGTGATAAATGACTTAGAGACTTCAAAATGCTGAAGGCAATATCTTCAAAGCCGTGAGTTATCAGAGTCAAACACAGGTTCATTACATCTAGCAATTGAAAAACAAGAGAACAACAATGTTAATAAAGTGCACATAACTTTTTCACCTTAAGCTACTAAAATTAGTGAAACCTAGAAAAGTAAATGTTTTAAAAGTACCATTAACATACTTTTAAATAAGATTCATAACCTAAATTTGAGACTACCTTTTCTAGAATTATTTATATTTATCAAGGAAATTCAGTTTTCCTATAAGAAGACTAGGCCAAAAATTACAGAAGTGTCACCACTGCAGTATGACAGAAGGATAAGAAAAAGACAAACACATTTCTAGGCATGTCAAAAAAAGAAAAAAATGGATGAAATATAATTAACAGTTATCAATCAGATTAAACATACTGGGATCCATCAGTGACTTTAAATGTTGATAATAAAAACCAATATTCAGTACTTAGTACCCCTTTCTATGGCAGTCAGAAGAGCTCTCATAACAGGAATCTTAACAGTGGTGTTTGAAAAAAGGACTCCACACTTGCTGCTTTCTTGTAAGAGCATAATGAATTTTGAAAATGTAAAAAAATATTACAGATTAATATTCGTATGCAAATTATTAAAGCTGGTTGATATTTAGATTTTACAAAATCGAAAAGACACAAATTAATCCACAAACAAATGGCAAAAACATTCCTTTCCCTCAGCGCTCAAGTGAGAAGTACAAAATGACCGATTTCTGGAAAAAGAAGGAAAAACAAAACAAAACAACAACAACAAAGAAAGAAAATAAATTAAAATAAAAGAAAAAATGTTCTTTCCACCCTGCTGTCAGAACCAAGGACATACCTGGAATTAATTCCCTTTCAAATTGTATGCGTCCCTTAATATCCTCAATGTGCTGAGGGTATCCAGCCTTGGCAAGGCTAAAAATCACCTGCATCAAAATCCTGTCCATAAGGTACCCTTCAGTCTTCTCAACCTGCTCTAGAGTCTGTAAAACCAAAATAAATTTAACTTTAATCAAGTCCAAAGTGCCACAAAACAGAATACTTCTTAAATCAAAACAAAACAAACACAAATACAAACACACTAAAACCTGTACTTTTTCGATTTTGAAAATCCACAAATTTAGATAACAGAACATGGCAGAGAGAAAAAATATGCAAGAAGTATTAAGTGGGACTTACCTTCAGACTGTAAAACTAAAAAAAGGACAGTTAAAAGGGATATAACATATAGTTTCTTTCTAATATCTAATAAAATATGAAAACACCAGAGGTATTCTCTTTGTGAGATGACTTTCAAAAGAAATTACTTTGTAAAGGGAAGAATGACTAATCAAACGTTTTGTCACTGTTTGGAAGAATGTTGGCTGATGAATATTTAAGTCATAGAAGAAAATTATGTTTCCAACACCCTCTTCCTCGATGTGGTCTCTACATCTGATTAAACTTCTGATACAACTTAAGAAAATTGGTTTGATCTTTTCTCATTGCTATATGAGTACTCCTTTGATTAAAAAAAAATGTAAGAGAGAATATTGAAAAAAACCAGCTACACAAAAGGCTGTAAGGAAGCTTCATCTTACAAATACCTAAGTTGTGGGTATGAATTCTCAAAAAAGAAAATTAATTTTTACTAGAAGGATCCTGTCGTTTATGCCCAAAGGATGGCTCAATGGGAACAGAATAATCAAGGTTTACTTTCTATTTTCACAAATAAATACATAGGTATCCCACATGCACTGTCTTTAAAAAAAACCCTAAATTATTGAACTGCTCTGACAAATCTATCTTCCCAGAGTGAAATGCCACTATCTAATGACCAGTCTTCTTCAGAAATTATGACATTGCTTTCAGTTAACCAGCTATTCAATTGCAATAAAAAAAATTGTTAATTACTTGGAAGTAGGAGGAAACCCAATTATAAAATTCTTTCTTATTCCTCCTGCACAGACAGAAATCATTCTAAAGTTATACTGAACAAAAGATCAAGCAAGTTGTACTTAAATTGAAATTTGCAATACCTTTTTGATGCTCTCGGCATCACCCTTTTCAGCATACACACTCAGCAGTGACAAATAGGTGTCTGGACCTGGTTCAACACCAGCCACCCTCATCACTGAAAGGATGTTTTCTGCACTCTTCATATCCCTACAAGAATTCAAAGAAATCAGCAGATTTAATCATAATGATGTTCATTGCGACTTCCATATTTCCGCACTAAATTAATTAGAATTAGAAAAAAATATTGGAACAAGCTTAGAGAGACTTATTTTAACTCAGCAAATCCTGAAAGGTGAAAGTGTAAATCTTTTTAATAATTGTATTACTTAAAATACTCGTTCAACTTTAACAGATTATAAAGTTCAGAACTAAGTGCAGCAAATTTCTTCTTAAACACTACAAAAATACAGTAATTTATCTTGAAATACAAGATTTTCAGACACAAGAAAAAATCTACTTCCTTTATTAAATAGCTTTTTTCCTTCGTAAGTGTAGAGACAGTCTTCTACATATTATTATTCAAAACCATCACACCATCTGCAGCATGTAATTTTTTCTGTACACTGTATCACTTTATATTTTAGTAAAGCTAACAACAAACAAAAGGAATAAAAGATATTAAACATTACCCTGATCTTGCATGTCCTTTCACAAGGCTACTAAATACTGCCTCAGTGATGGGGAGATCTTTGCTCTTCATAAATCCAAGAATCTTACTGCAAAATATAAGACCATTTGTATTTGCCACTTTGGAACATGCAGACACTAAAGTGGGGCTGGATTTTTAAAATTTTTATCTTCCCAGGCTTATTTCTCATGCCCCTCAATCACACTGTTACAACTTAACCTTGCTAAAATTGTTACAGAAATACCCAGTAAGCTCTGTGTAAAAACAACAAACAGAATTATTACTATTTCCTCCTTAGCCCACTTTATTTTCAAATGTCTTTCCCAGTAGCCATTTTCTTACAAAGGCAGTACGCCTTCATAAACTTACACTTTTTCATGATGTCTCCAGAAATGACAAAACAAGTTATTTTCTGAGCAATGTGAATACAACTTGATTTGAACACACTGGTCTATCACTTATTTTTATTTTGTTTGTGCAGGTTTTGGCAGCCTCCAGGAAATCACTCTTCATTGCAAAGTTAAAATACATAAAACCCTTCTTTGCTTTGCTCAATTTCTATGAATTCCACAGAAATCAGTTTTAACATCAGTGGCAGGGAATACGAGAAACAGATTTTGTGGAAAACCCTTTAAACATAAATGCAAAAGAATACCTTGCTCCTTCAATGTCACCCTCATTGCAATAAGCAGCAATCAACCTTTGGTATGTAACCTGCAGAAAACAAGAAGGGGAAGTTAATTATTTTCCTTCAATAAATGGAGACCACGTTAAGAATGATCCTGTAAGAGGGCACGTACTCGATTGGGCTGCACATTAGCTTCCTCCATCCTGGCCAAGAATTCTGTCGGAGAAAATTTGTGCTCATTCTGAAGGTAGACTTTAAGCAAAGCATTGTAATGGCTTGTATCATACACAGCACCTAAGGAAATATTTCAACCACAGTCAGTGCATGCAGATTCTCCGAATTCAACATAGTTTCATAGCTTTCTCAGGTAATTAATTTCATGCCAATTTTACTCTGTATGAACGTACGAGACAGCTTTCTTTTATTTGCCTTTGAAGTATCAGACATTTATTTAACAGCTCATGGGTTTACAAAAGGCTAAAATATAACAAAGGCACAGTAACAGAATGCCCATGTGCATGCTATTCCACAGTCTCTACAGCTGTATTTATTTTACAGATTCAGCTAAGTTATTATCAAAAAGCATAAACCTATGCATTATCTATAGATATAAGACTCACAATAAAAATACAATCTGAAAATAAAAGCTGGTAGCGTTAGGAATACTCACCCCACCAGATATAAAGGTAACATCTAACACAAAAGCAAATTTAGTAAAGAAAATCATGCAAAAGTCCAATTAAGCAACTTTAAAAAAAATCTTTAGCTTTTAAAATTTTAGATTAACACCCCTAGATGTCACTATAACCCCCAGAATTAGAAACAGGTCTCTCACCTGAATAATAAAATCACTGTTCATTCAGTAGCAAGTATAACCTGTTATAACCTAACATTTAAACACCATTAGAATACATTGTCTCTCATTACACAGAGAATAACTAAAGAACAGAATTGTTCTTGCAAGAAGGACTAACCGACCCAACGTACCAAGTTCTTTCATCTTGTCCCATATCATATGGGCCAGTTCTGTTCTTTCAGGTGACAATACCTCTGGTAAGACAGCACCACAACTTTGTAACAAAAGCAAGGTCTGGTTACTCCCTGGACACCCTGCAAGTGGAACAAAACCACAAATTTCTTCATAAATAATTATGCATTCGATATTAGAAAGAAAAGCTGAGACTGACTTACTGAAATATTTAAAGGTTTTCTATAGAATAGAATTTTCTCCAAGACTGAGGATTTGTAATGAACAGGATACCCAAATGATTAAACAATGGTACTACAATGCACTATCCTAGAAAGATTCGTGATGAAACATGCCAGTGATTCTGTGATTTAGTATAATAATGAGCAGAAACTGTTAGAAGCACAACACAAAATTCCTAAACCTAGATTATCTAATACTTTCAACTTCCCAAATCAAGATCCTGAGATCATTTCATCCTAACTAGGACATAACTTTCTGGTAAGTTTCTAAAATATCAAAATACTTCAATACAATTCAATACAATTCCATAACTGCTAGTCCAACACATTTGCACATATAAACCTCCGTTTCCATTTCTTCTGTGCTTAATACATAACAAATGAGAAAATTTAGAGAATTCAGACATTAGAATTTAGAAACTTCTAGAGAATAGTGAAGGAAAATGTAAGATTATCTGCCTTTTCTGATTTCTGTACTAGTCACAGAAGGTCAAAAATGTTAACTATAAACTCATCTCTTTCTTGCACTTCACTACTATTCCTGAGGCAAAGGCAGAACTGCAGAATCTATCACAGATGCAAACCAGGCAATTTCAAATAAAAATGAGAGTTTATTTAGAAAGCAGCATACTGTCAAGTATGATTATCAATTCTTAAGTGACCAGCTTTTAAATCCCTGCACACCATTAATTCTCACAATGAAAATGCCAACACATCTTCCATTTCATAATGCCAGTGCTGCAACTACAAGTAACTTAGTACCTTGAAAGGGAAATAAAATCAAAAACTTTTGGCAGTATGAGCATGGAAAGATGCACAATGAGATCTACTGCAAACACCATTTTCAGGTATTTTTTGTCTTGTAATTAGAAATGGAAAAACAATACAAACAGGCAGAAATCAACACTCACCACCCACACTTTTGCTAAATTAGTCTCATTATTCATTGATAACAAGGACTAAATTTTTCATATGGAAATATTTGCCATTTATTCTAACAGCACCTAAGCTAAATAATTTGTGAGGTTCTTTTTTTTTTTAAATACAATTACAAAACCAAAGGAAAATCCTCTAAGTCAATAATAGTTTTGTTAGTATGTCTTAAAAACTGTGGGACTTATCAAGGTTCGTGAAGAGCTACTTGCAGAGCTGTTTAGAGACACGAGACTCTTGCCAACCCACATTCGTGAATTAGAGGTTTATGCCGAAAAAATGACAAAGCCAGAAAAAGTCGAAGTCAGGAAAAAGAAAAAACTAAATTCAACAGAGACAGAATGAACTAAAGCCTCAGCCTTTAAATAGTAAAATGCAAAACTTTTAAAAGCACAATGCCAAATAGACAAGCCATTACAGTCCAGAGCAGTACACAGCAAAGTCTAAAACCCAAGCAAAACAATACATGCTGCCATTGATAAATATTGGCAGTAGTACTTAACAAGTATATTATTTAAATATCTTCACTGACTCAGCCTAACTGGTTTCAAACCTCATCAATTGTGGCATCTGGTTTGCAAAACTAATGTGGTCTGCACATTCTAGCCAAAGGGGTGTTGAATCTGTCAGAATGGACAGTGCTTCAGTTATTGGGTTTTTATTTAATTTTTTAAAAAAATAAAGCTTTCTTGTCATGAACAACCACAGGTGCCTGGGAACCTGGAAACTTGTGTATCACCTCCACATTTCCCTGTTGTGGTTCCATTTGAAAACAAATAACATCTTAAGGGCAGCACGGTTCATTACAGACACTTTAAAAATATACTGTGCAAAGGAGACAGGTATGATCCCTGCTCAGAGAGCACAGTACAGATGTATGAGGAAAGTGTATTACCAGATTAAAAAACCACAATAAGCAAGGCAATATAACATACCTTAAAGGTACACTTTTATAAGACTTATAAATTCTAAAAGACAAAAAAAAACAATCTTGCAAAAGCTAACATTAGCATTCAAAGCAAAAAAGTATCCCTAAAGCATTTAAAGCCTGTCCATCAATATACACAGCAGATCAAACAACACTCAAAGTACAAAATACAGATCAGAACACTCAATTCATTTCCTTGGCCTGATGAATTCATTTCCTTGATTATACAGCAGCTGGAAACTTAGCTTTATTTTGTTTTAACTGGAAGCAACTTACCTGCTTTGCTTATTTCCTGGAAGATTTTTAGTAGCAGAGTTTTAGGGACGCGGCCAGTTTTTCTGACAGAGTTATCCACTTTATTTAATGCCCAGTCAAACTGCCAGGTCGGTCTGGTTCGAACTTCTGAAACTGCTTCTTCTTTAACACTTCCTTCCTCTTGAGGTGCAAGTGTGAGGAACCTTTTTTGGTTCAGAATGTTTCTGCTTGAACAGAAACAAAAAAATAAAGATCACAATCCTGTGAGTCATTTTGGATCTAGACTAGTCACATAATGTCAAAAAGATAATGCACTTCTTGCTGCTGAATAGTCTCAAAAACATTCCATTTTAAAATAAACAAACAAATATAAGTGATTTGATTCAGTGTCTTTCTACTTAAGAAGTCAGTCATACATTTTCTTACAGTGACACATTTCTCTAAGATTTTAATTTAATTTCACCTCATGAATTAAATAGTTCAAATAATACTCCCACAAAAATAAAAAGTTTTAATTCACCCAACTGCTATAGAAGTCTACTGTCCATTACAGCTACTCACTAAAGCTTTAATAAGGTTTTGAAAAATCTCAGGAACAGTCACAGACAGATCTCCTAGAACAGAGTAAATCAATCAAGGCAGCAAATCCTACCTTTCCTGTCAATTAAAATGCACAAGAACTAATGCAGAGGTCAGTGTGTTAGACAACGATGGCTCAAACACCAACAGGATCATTCACATCTTGCAGAATTTACAATAACCAGCATGAAGCATCCATCCATTCTGCCATGTAAACCAAATGTGAACAGCAGATTTTTTTAAAAATTTATTTTCTTAAAATAAAATATGGCAACAAGAAGCATAATGAGAAAGTGTTCTTATTTCCAGCAAAGCAATGAAGAAAAAAGCTTGTTCCTTTGTTTGTTTTTAAAGAACAAGTTGATATACATAAGAATATGGAATATATGCCACACCAAGGTTATGAACAGCCTGTGCAAGTGAAATTATCATTACACACCAGCATTTTAGCAAGTCTGTTCTCAACTGTGCTTACAACTGCTTCAAATAAAGCATATGATCCTCCTCCAGAATCCTACACCAAAAAAAAGTACTATTTGCTGGGTGGCAAAAATAAGATTCAGCAACTTCAGAAATTGCTTTCCCTCATCTCTGGCTCTTCAGCTAAATTTTTGTAACCTTTCTAGACTAGTTTAAAGAAAAGAAAAAACCAAGACCCCTAGTTTGTACTCCCTGCTGTTACAGGTGCTTTGGGAGTCCTGAACAGTAATGGCTCCACATTTTGTGCAATGGCAGCCTAAAAGCCAGGAATGCTGACATGCTCTACAAAACAATTTCCTGCCCCTGAAGCTTTTTCCCAGGTCTCTCTGCTGGCTGGTTTCTCACCAAACAGTCATAGTTTAAGGCCCGAGGAGAGGAAGTCCAGTGGAGAAAAAAAGCTTGCTGGTGGCAATTCTGTGTTTCAGAAGCACTGACAGCAAGCTGCTAAATGGCAAAGAAATCATCACCAGGGTACAAAAAACAGACTGGTGGTTTACCATGTGGTTGCCTCTTGTGAGCAGAAAGCAGCCCAAAGATCAACTTTTTCCTTGCTGTTTGAAATCTTGATTTGGTAACTCAGTTGGCCATAAATTCTACAAGTAGCCTAAGGCAGAATCTCTTTCCTAATGGAGCCATGAAAACAGTTTAATAGATTATATTTTATTTTTAAACAATCCTTCAATAATGAAGAACACCACTACTATTTGGCATTACCTTTTCCAAGAAAGCAATTTTTACACTGCCCTATCTCCTAAAGTTTGGTCCTGAAGAATATTCCAGGGCCCAGCAAATTATCTGCATGGTATTTCACCAGGGAAAGGAAAAGGAAGAAAAGAATTGAAGAAGGAAAGAAAGACTGACAAAAAAGGACAGATGCCCTCCTTCAGTCTCCTGCTATATGCAAGCTCCCACCCATCTCTTTGGGCCAGCTCTCATTCTATTCAATCCCTCGGTGAATTTATTTCACTCACTAACCTAGCACTATACCACTTCTACAAAAAAGTAGAATTACTGTTCCATCAGGTTAGAGTGGAAACAGCTCATGATGTCCACAACCCACCATAACTTACCAGGAATAAAAAGAAATGGAGAAAGAAAAGGTACCTAAAATTAGAGAAACTAGAAATAAAAACTAACTAACAAAAAAGGAAAAAAGCCCTGAAACACTATTTTTGCTGGTAACCAGCATGTCAGATTAACATCAAACTTGTTTTGTTTAGTAAT
This sequence comes from Petroica traversi, assembly GCA_025920805.1. Taxonomy (NCBI): domain Eukaryota; kingdom Metazoa; phylum Chordata; class Aves; order Passeriformes; family Petroicidae; genus Petroica; species Petroica traversi. The sequence goes on from JAHLSL010000010.1 coordinate 15,651,543, forward strand.
TCCATCTCTCACTAAAAGTATTCCCAAAGGTGTAATTTTTCCCAATTCTTTCCCTCCCTTCCCTCTTCTCCTTTCACTGCCTCCTATAACTAGACACAGGTTACTTTTGGAGAACAGAAGTCATTAGACTAATTAGAAGAAAATCCAGTAGCACAAAGAAAGAATAACAGTAAGAGACTAAATTTTAACTCCTCTAGGGCTTAACAAACAAGTGAGATGTCTAGAACTTAACTCCTTAAGAACACATAAACAGCAATACTCAACTTTGAGCTAGCCAGTGGATAGCTAGAAGAATAAAACCGTAATGATTGCAAGTTCTTTATTAATTAAAGATACAATAAAAAAAGAAAATGGTATCATCCACCCTTATATACTCACTAAAGGAGCTATTTGAGAGCTTTTCAGAATACTACCAGAAAAGTTACAAAAGTGCTCAGGAAGCTGCAGCAACACAGGGCTATATTTGTAACACAGAATTTTACACTTTGATTTCCATTAACAATCAAAGCACAAGTGGACAAAACTCTTGTGCTTCAGATTAGAATTGAAATGCCTTTCCCTATAAAAAAAACTGATGTTTTATAGTATTTTTCAAATTATTGAACAATATCTTATGACATATAGCACACTTCTAACCATAAAGAAATGGGTATCTGCAGTTCTTAAGTCCTGTACTGTTTTAAGAAAGCCATCTTTGTAAGATTCTTCACATGTCAGAAGTCACAAATATTTTAAATTACTTGCACAGTTCCATCAGATGAAGTGTAAAGATAAAAACAGTACGTTCATGCTAAACTTTAGCGGATTAACAGCAGAAGACTCTAAAGTTTCATTTGTTACTAAACTCTCCCGCTCAGCATTTAGCATGATGCTATTTATAACTTCAGTTTAGAATATTATAGCATATCACCTGCTACAGTTGCACACTGTAAAACACTACACACTTCTAAGAAAGTGTTATTTTTATACAGTAACTGTCTTCTGAAAGGTGAGCAGAACCGGGCATTTCTATTTACACCACCACACAGTATTACCGAATATGGTACTGGTGCTTCTCTTAATTTATACTGATTAAAGACATTTTAAGGAATGGCAATATGGGAGTCAAGTTTTAATTTGAGACAGACAGGTGAAAATAGTAGAGATTATAAAATAACCTGTGGAACTCAAACTTTCACTGGCATCCACCTAAATTATCATCATCAATCTGAAACATGTTCGGTGTAAGACTCAGGTACCTCACCATGTGCAGGCCTTCAGCATTTGAATGAATTACACTTTTAGCACTATCTAAGGTGCTGTGCAATGTTAAGACAATCCCATAATAAAAATGTTTTAAAAAAACCCCTGTGGCTTCAAAAGCTGCAGCATCTACTGTTTTTGATTATCATACATAGCTCTACCCAAGAACTCAAAATCAAAAAGACTAAAAAAACCCCAAAAGCTCACTATTTTATAAGATGAAAGACTGACCAGACCAGAAAGTCAGCTTCCAAAAAAGATACAAACAAATTAAGGGACACAGCATTAGGTTTGATTTCAGGCCATCAGGCAAAGGGCAGGAGAACACAGCAGACAACATAGTGAAAGTTTACACTAATGGCACAATCTCCCTATGAAACACAAAAACAGGCTAACAAAATGATGCAGTTATCCATGCTTTAGAAACCTTTAATTTTCACAAGCTGAAAAACAGCACATAACAGAAAAAAAAAAAAAAAACTAGGATAAAAACCAAGAAGGCCACCATTTCAATCAGGAAGTCACCTAAAAAGGCAGCAAGAAAGGTTTCTAAATTTAATAAAGATAATTTTAGAAATTACCTCTTCACAGGGAAAAAATTACAGCTCATACACTATTTGGCTTTCAAGAAATGTTAATTGCAACCATCCTCTGTAAATTTTAACTATCATTACTAATTTTAACAAGGAGATAGGGGTGTAGGTGTGAATACAGAAGAATGACTCAAATTCTGAAAACATTAAGATAAATTAAAGACACATTATTGGATCTTACTCAAATTCCAGTCCTTTGGAATTACTTTGAAAAATTCATGGAAGTTATGGGAGAAGCAGAAGCCTAATAAAAAAATATGGATTGATGTCCAGGCTTTTGGCACTGCGTTACCTGACAACCTGCTCTTAAAGCAAAACAAAGAGATACAATGTATTTCTAGTTACAAAATATGGGTCCAGTAGTTGTGTAAACAAAAATTTTAAATATATATACAAAATTAAAATGTGATTTGTTGCAGAGCTGGGAATACTGTAGGGGAGTCTAAGTGAAGTATCTCCTGACCCAACTAGGAGAAGATAAGTACAATCCATGTGCAGTAACAGCTTCAATACAGACCACAAAAAGTTGTATGCTTTGGATAAAACACAAATGCAGGAACTTATGATGGGGTACAACTGGCTAAGCAGTGCAGCCCAGAAGGTACTGAGACACTGCTAAGCATGAAGCATCACTCAACAAAAAATATCTCAACTCCTAAAAACAGGAACGTAGCCAAAATACACATAATGACCTCTTCATCATGATGTGCTTATTCTGGAAAAAAAAACAAATATAAAAGACTCCAAGGATTCATCTACTCCATCCCACTCTGCAAATACAGAAGCAACTGAACCTAATCCATCAGGTATCACACAACCAATAGTAATGGTTGCAATATTAATTGCAATGAAATATTTGAACAGGATACTTCAGTCAAGCTTTCTCATTTGGACTTATAAAGATTAGAAGGGGGAAAAAATCTATCATGCATGACCCTGGTATTTCTGAACCTGCCTCACTACTAGATCATAGACTACATAGTTTTATGATGTAATTGTATTTTCTCAATTAATTAACTTTTTTCAGACTTAAATACTATGCTACACAACAAAACACATACTTCTCCAAAAGCTGCAATGAGTGCCAAGTGTTTACTTTCATCAATTACCTGCAGATGGCATTTTAAGATTTCCTCTAGGTGAAACACTTTTTATGCAAGCACATAAAGCTCCAGAGCAAATTTCAGATCCCTTTGAATGAGCAATCTGGTTCTTTCCCAAAATATGTAATTTCTGTCTAGTATGCTGCAGAACTGGGAGAAGCTCAAAAGGATATATTGAGCCCTAGGAAGTGATGTCTCTCCAACTCCCACAATCACAAGATTAGAAGCAGACTTCAGATACTGGAGCATTTATACCGTTTTCAGCTTTGTCTCTACAGCTGCAGACCTCGCCTACCCAGGAAAGGTAAACTGTGCATTTGTAATCCCAAAACAAGTGGTAACTCCACCTCCAGTTTAGTTTACAATGTTGGGAAAGCAGCTGCAGATAAACTCGCAGAAAAACTGACGCAGAGATGAAGGGCACATGGAGAAATTTATACCAAGCCAACCAGTAAAATTCTCGTTTGCAAGAGTTTAAGTGAGAATCCCAGCGCTGTACCCACATACTTATGCCTTCCACATTGCTAGAGCAGACTAAAGGCAGTGCCTCTTATTTCCTATAGGAAATATCTTACACACCAGCCTGAGTAAAAATGTCCCATCTTCCCCAAAACTCAAAAAGTAGGTGATGTTCCTGTTTTTCCTTACAGCAACAGAAAGTTTACTTTCTGCAGAAGTAAAATTCAAAATATTTTTTTAAAATCTATATATTCATCTACATATTTATTCATATTATTTACATATTTGCATAAATACATGAAGATGATGATGTTTATTATAAATATTAGGTATTTGCCTCGCTTTATCACAGCCACAGTAAGGTAGTTGCTGTTCTTTTTCTACGTAAAGTACTGAATATTTTGCTCTTTCTAAACTAAATGGGCAAAAACTGAAAGAAATATTTCTCAAAAAATAATGGCAAACTTAAGCAGGTTGGAATTCATTAGTGGACGTAAAAGCACTCCAGATCTAACATCGAATTAGTAAACATAACACTAAATATACCACCTGAGATCCCAGCATTATTCACACAACTGTTAAAATAGTATTTTTACTATTGTAAAATACTATTTTTACTATTACTATAGCCATGATCAGCTACACAAAAAATCCACAATGTTCAGGCCACTTTACAGTTGTTTCAATGAGGATCTTAGGAGACAGAAAAATTAATCTTTTCATGTAGACTGAGAAACCTCATGTTTCTTGGAGAACACCTAAAAACTTTGCCTAAGTGAGTCACAAGTGGCAAAAGAGAAAACCTTTGCTTTGTACTGCACTTAGAATCTTAGGAAAAAAAGTCTTATCACTGAAAAGGGTGTCAAGCATTGGAACAGGCTGCCCAGGGAAGTGGCAGTCACCTTCTATGGAAGTGTTCAAAAGACAGGCAGACGTGGCACTTGGGGACACAGTTGAGTGGTGAAGAACACTGACAGTTAACAGCTGGACTCAATAATCTTAAAGATCTTTTCCAACCTCAACACCTCTAGGACGCTGTGGTATCTTGGGAAGTATCAAGGCATTTTACATCAGTAAAACACATGAAGTAACTACAGCAGTGCAGCTTCTTCAACTTTATTACAACAGAGTATTAGGAAAAGCAAATCTACTTTCATCTCCTCTGCATTTGAAGAGACTTCCTTCTACCATTTTGCTCATGTAATTGAGCATTCAGTTCCATGTTTTTTTAAGCACTTGGCTCTACGTTTTTGTCCACTGATAATGGATTGCTGAGTATGACAGTGAATAGCCAAAAAGAACTTGTTTGCAGCTAATCTAGAAAAAAGAAATTAAAATGTACCACTGACTACGCCATGAATTATTTGATTTTTAATTTATGACTTAATCAAAATCATCCCCCCACCAATCTGAACCAATTTTTAAAAGGATATTCACTCTCCCATCTCCCCAACATACTTGAAACACACCACAATGGATCAAAAGGCAAGAGTTCTTACAAGAACTTTCTGTGCTGGTTTTGCCTGGGATAGAATTAATTTTCTTTCAAGTAGCATGTATGGGGCTGTCTTTTGGATTTATGCTGAATACAGTCTTGAAAACATAGCAACAAACTTGTGAAGGAGCAGGGCTGTGGCAGGACCTTTGAGCCTGCAGAAAGAGGAGCTCTTGAAGACTGGAACAGGTTTGCTGGCTTGATTTATTTTTTTAATTGTATTGAGTCTCCCTGATTTTCCTCCTCAGCTATACTTCTGTGATCTATATGCTTTAGGAACCTAACTGCTCTCCTTCCCTGATTTAGAGCCAGACAATGTGGCCAGCAACAGGAGAGTGGACAGTGTGAGAAGAATGGAGCCAATACCCTTTTTCTGAGCGCTAACTTTCTCACAGCAGAGAGCTGTGACATCAAACCACAACATCATCACCTACCACAGGTAGAATAAAGTCCCCCCAAAATATCTTCATGTCAACTCAAAAATCTACTTTAAACACTTGACAGTGGAGAGTTACCATTCTTGACAGTCAGATACTAACAGCAAATTCAGGCATTTTTTCCCAAAGTGAAGCTTCTAAAAGTTCCAGAAAACAATCTGTACCATGTAAAACAGCACGCTACTGAAGTTTGCTGTCACAGATCTGAAGTTTGTTTTATTAGTCTGCCATAGTTTAATAAAATTGCATGAGAGGACAGTAGCAACATGTAGCTCAGTATATTTCACATTTCATAGCAGAGGTGGTCAAGTGAAGGAGTAAATTTGTCTTAAATCTGCCTTGCTATGAAATGCTTCTCAACCATGAGGACATGCATCTGTTATCCTAACTCATTTTTCAAAGAAGTTTAGATTAAAAATCAAAGCAGTAATGATGCTTTGACAAAATCTCAGCTTGAACGTGATACTTGCTCTTTCACATCTCCAAAGAACTTAAAAGATTTGCAACTTTTCTGTAACCATTACTGTAATGATAGCAACAGATTTGCCTCTGAACTGACTTTATTATGTTCAATACTAAAGTGACTACACCAAGCTCATGTAAACAGTTATTTACAGTTTTCTTGCAAAATTTTATATGATTCCTAATTATTTATTCAATCTTGAAACTGAGTGTATCTTTCCATATTGTTCCAAGTAGACTGCATTTCATTCTCAAAATAAACTTGAGACCTGAACAGCAAGTATAGTAAGCCCAAATGTTGTCCACATGCCAGTCTAGTTCTTCAAAGGAGGTCCAGTTCCAGAAATTAAGGCTTAAGTAAAAAAAAAAAAAGCAATAAATAGTTACTTAAGGTAAAAAAATTAAATTAGTGCATATGCTTAATAAATGAAATTTCAGTTTGTAAGTATTATCTTTGCTTTACACTTTTGAATATTACTTGTGCACTAGGATGCCTAAATGCATACTGTAGTGTGATGGGGAGATTTGATGCGAAAAATTATCTTAAGAAGGAAACTACTGGACAGGAAGAATGTACAAAAAATTTCAAAAGAGGTTTCAGCACAATCACTGAATTATCCCACAATCACTGAATGACCCAATTTATACCTTAAATTCAGTATAATTAGATGTAAGAAAAAACGGGAGGGAAGCAACCAAAAAACCAAACCCCAGCTGTAAGAATCAAAATACCATCACATAAAGCACTTCCAAAGCTCTTTCTAGTAATGAAGTAATGGGGCAAAAAAGCTGTTAGTCCTTCACCAAGCAACACATAAACCTCAGTGAGTATTATTTCTCACAACAAATAAATTTAGGGAATTAAGCTCCTAGTTAAGTAAAACAAAAATTAGCTACTAGAAAGAAGAATTCATAATTTGTAGCTAACTAAACGTGTGGTTCCATTGTCAACTACAAATCAGATATTCTTGGTTCCTGGCCCTTCCTGAACTGGTCTACCCCATCCTTCACCCAGACTTTAGCATTTGTTGGCATCTGATACGCTTCAGTGATTAAAGCCCACAGAAAACTACTTTCTTTTAGGTAAGATTTTGGCCAAGCTACCAGTGAAACAGCCCCAAAATACAACTAATAAGCCCTAAAAGTAGGAAAATTAACAACAATGTCCTCATTTTGATGGTGAGACTTCCCTTTAGTTATCAATTTCTGATTTTTGTCTTTTCCCATCCCTTCTTCTGAATGAGCTCTAGAACCCACCAAGTCCTCTGCTGAACATATTTGTGTATTTAAAATGGCAGAAAACTCTTCTTGTTTTCTACTAGGAATTAAGTTACACTAACTTAGAGGGAACACCAGAAATACAACACAACACAAGAGACAGAACTTTCTTCCTTGGGTAGCACTAAGCCCTTAGCTCAGCTCATAAATCTGTACGTGTCTGTGGTTGTGCTAATGAAGCTTTGTGTCTCTAAGTTCGCTGCAGGGCACATGTAAGCGTGGTCAAAACCGCACCCGGGATGCACACAGGTGGGCAGGGCAGGCTGAGTTTTCCACCCTTCCCGCGTGTTGGAAGGGCGGGAGAACCACAGCAAAGACATTAAGACGTTCCTCCTCTCAAAAGAGACTCAGCGAAGTCTAAGGGCACGAGGAGGACACGCAGATTCCGACTGTGCCGGCACCCAGAGCCAGTCACAGAGTCTCGGACTCATTCAGGACACCAAAGTCCTCCAAGATCATCGAGTCCGACCTGCGACCGACCACCACCGTGTCAGCCACAACCAGAACGCCTCGTCCAGACGATTCTTAAACACGTCCAGAGACAGCAACTCCACTACATCACTGCTTATCTTCCCTAGCGTCCCCTGCACACGGCATGTCCCCGGTGGTGAGGGCTCAGCTCCGCTCCGAGCCCGGCGGCAAGCGCGGGCAGCGCGGCCTGA
>JAHLSL010000010.1:15659673-15733743 GCA_025920805.1 Petroica traversi
CGCGCGGAAAAAATTATATATTAAAAAAAAAAAAGGTCCCTCAGTCGGTCCCATTCGATTAATGGGAATAAAGCATTCTTGTCTGGCGTGTACGCCAGGGAAGCCCTGAAGGATTGGGCTGCGAAAGCTGCTGGTCGCTATTAGCCAAAATCTTACCATCGCCTGGGAGTGATGGGCAGAGGGAATAACTTTATCAACCCGAATATCAGTAGTAAATCTCTGCCTGAGCTTGCATATATTTACTAAGGTGCCGCTTGAATTGATGCTTCGTTTTATCGTCCAAGTTTACCTGGTTGCTATGGCATCAAACATTAACTAAGGTACTTAGAAATTAAATGCATGTTTTCATGCAAAAACTATATATTTTTGCTTTAGGTTGCAATTAAGTACTCTAAGGGACAGATTGGTTTTTATCAAGTCGACTATGACCAGCCATTTCCAATCACACTTTACTTGGAAACAATTGTAAACTCTCACCAGTAAGATGCAAAAGGCTCGGTTTTAAACAGTTATGTACACTCATTTTTGCTATTTATCAAAGTCCTGGATGCTCAGCACTGTTCATTGAGGAGTGAGTTACAGCTAGTACGACAATATTTGCAATGTTACTGCTTGTCATGGTTTCTGCTGTATTAGTGTCATGGAGTTTCATGGAATACAGAATTCAGCCTTGAAAAGGAAGTTCATGTCTTTACAAACAATCTGTTGGGTGGAGGTGTGGGTGTTAATGTCTTTGAAATGGGCCTTAATGTATCTGTAACTTTGGGCAGCAGGTTTGTTGCAGAGCCCAGACAGCTTGGCTACTGAAACAGGACTGCACAAGCCTGGCCTTCTGAATTTTGGGGTAAAATAGTAGGTTCAAGGGGGGAATACATGGTAGGTGGTTTGGGAAGGCTGTACCTTCCCTGTACCTCAGCCAGTGGGGAAAGCAAGAGGGCAACATGTGGCTGGGAGTGTGGGATAAAAGGGAGGCTGCTCCCTCTGAAACCTTGAGAATGAAAATCCCATGGGCGTGTGCCTAGTGGACTCTCTTCCTTTATTCGAATAAAGTTGCAGGACTCCTCTGTCTCCTTTTTGGACATAAACCTCTGGTGTTTGTGAGTTTTCCTGACAACTGGAGGCTCATCCAGGATCCTTCCACTGTCTGGGTCTGGCACACAGCAAGGGGAGCTGAAGGCGCACCTCACCCACTTTTGGTGACCAGCTCCCTTCGGAGCAGGCCAGCACTGGGTGATTTACTGGGTTCCCAAGACTGTGCAGGAGATAGATGAGAGGCAGACTGGGAGATCTGTGAAGAGTCCACAGGATATGGACACCCAGAGGGGTTATTAAGGGAAAGTTGAGAAAGGGGTCTCGGCAGATCTCATGGTGAGTACAAATTCGGGGAGTAAAATATGGCAGATCACCTAGGGTGGGCAAAAAAGGAAGGTCAAGAAAGGGTCTTGACTAGAGGGATGACAATCCCAAAACACCTTCAAAGGGTCCTTTGGGATAATGTTGGGATGGTTTGCACATTCAAGGGTGTCAAGTTCTGCTTTAGTACTGGAGGCTTGCCACACTGGAGCCCTTGCTGAACTGAGAAGTATGTTTCCTTACAGACACAGGAACATCTCTGTCTGATTAGAATTTTAAGCCAAAGGGGGAACAACTGTTCAAATTTTCTTTTGATAAGTGGGAAAGATGAGCAGGTGCATTTTATTCAACTACTATTGGTGAATATGTGGGTGTGTATGTGAATTACCACTGTGTGTTACCCTCATAGCTGTCTTTGCCAATTCCCTTCAAACACATTGTACAGGGTTGGGAGAGGCCAGGAAGAATGAGGAGAGAGGCCAGGAAGAATGAGACATGAGCAGTAAGCTGGCCTGTGTCCACTGAGTTGATTTGTACTTTTTTTCTCTGTGTAACAATATTCATCACTTTTAAGTTTTTTTAACCCAGTTTAAGACTCTTTGCTGACTGTGTGCAGCAAAATTGGAAGGCTACCATGAGCCAGGTGTGTTCTCTGCTGCTGAGGAGCCAGCTCCTCAAGAAGATGAATGGAGGGACCAGGCTGAGAGAGAAGCTGTGGGAGAGTCTCTTGGCATCCATACCCCTGCCAGCCTGCTAATGATGTGCTGCTGTGGGGTGCTGCAGGCTGCTCCTCCCTGAGACCTGAGGGTGCAGAACCTCAGGGATTGCTTGAGGTCATTTGGGCTTTCTTGAGGTCATTGGAGTGCCCAGTGGGGTCACTTGAGGTCATGGTGTGTGCCCAGTGGTCTCTTTCCCTTTATTCAAATAAAGTTGTAGGACTCCTTTGTCTCTTTTTTGGACATAAACCTTTGGTATTTTTAGGTTTTCCTGACGGTCTCAATGAGGAAGAGCAGTGGTTTTTCACCCAAGTACAGACCTAATGCTCACTATTAGCCTGGGTTAGGTATGTGCCCATCAACCCTGATGATGGAATAGACTCCCTGAGAGCTCACTTCAGTGACACAACATAGAAATACTGAGATGGTTTACAATAAGGACCAGAAATAATAGAATGAAGGATTATATCTGTCTTTGAAAGACAGCTGTCTGCTAAGGAACCTCCCTTGCAATGGAGAATATGACCCCCTTCCCTCAGAATTATTATAACTTTGAAATTAAGGGGCTTTCAGGTGAAGATATGTGAAAAGGAATACCATTTTTTTTCTAGTATGTGCATGTGTAACAAGGCAAACAAACAGCAGCAATGGCAACAGCAACAAACAAGAACAGAAAACCCAGTGATTCTCTTCCCTCTCCTTGGGCACTTTTCCCTTTGGTGCAGTTCCGGTCACAGCCGGCAGGGGCACTGGTGGCTCCCGGCCGGGCAGGGTGCGATGATTCCTCCGTGCCTGCAGGGGGCGCTGTGGGCGAGCTCAGCCGTGTCTCCCTCACACAGCAGTGGGGAAAATGGGCTGCAGCAGGAACTGCAGAGCAGCGGCTGGAGCTGCAGCATGGGCTCACCCAGGGTAGCAAGACAGAGGTAGCAAAGACTGGCAGCTGTGGCAGGAGCCTTGGGGTGTCCCAGCAGGAAAGAGGTGTGTGGATACAGCGTAGCGAAAAACCTGGAGCTGTGGCAGAGAAATGGTAGCGCTGGGCAGCGGCAGCTCAGCTCCTGAACTGCCAGGAGAGGCTCCCTTGGAGGGAGAAGGGAATCGGGGGTCCCAGGGTTTCCCTTGAGGCACCGCAGCAGATAGTGAAAAGGTCCTTTTTTAGTGAGGTAGGGTGTTAATAAGGTTCCAGTGCAAAGGCCGTTCCCACAAGCAGAGCTTCACTCATGGTAGAAGAAGGCAGCCAGACAAAACCCAGCAGTGGTGGCAAAATCTCCCCACAGAGACCAAAGCCTGTTTCCACTCTAAATGCCAGGAGAGCAGGAGCACTAGAAGCTGTGCCCAGCCCCTTTTCTCCCAGCCCAAATCTTGTGGTATCTCTGCCCATCCAAGAGAAACCTCCCCCAGCCAAGTGGGTATCCAGCTGCACCCTTCCTATGGCAACTTCTTCTGTCTCTCTTAAGTATGGTTTATTATTGTCTCTTAGCAATGTATTGGGAAAAAATACCTGAGAGAAAGAAACCAAAGGAAAAACCCTAAACCTCAACAGGCTTGAATATAAAAAGAAAAAAATGAGGTGACATTGGCTAACATAATAAATAGTAAGTTCTCCTTACTGAGACTTCACTGCTGCTGAGTCAGTAAAGAACAGTTCAAGAAGTGTTTTAAACGGACAACACTGGGACCGATGCTGACCAGGAATTCCTCTGCAGGACAGAGAAAAAGCAAAAGTCTTTGACAATCTGGCTAGTGGGTAACTGGATCTGAAACAAAGGCCTGCTTAGAGAAGTCCTGTCTTTTCACTGCTGACTGATGGGTCATAGATGTGATTCTGCTTCACAGGTAAAGACAACTTGATAAAAAGGAAAAGAGGTCCTGGAAAAATATTTCAAAATGTGATCTAGCTGCAAGAGTAGACTTTGGAAATTGTATTTCCTGAGGTTCTCTGGATAAGAGGGTCTAGATCACATTTATCAACATCTGAAAAAGAGAAAAACTTTGATCAGTAAATTGAGAAAATGTTTTTGGAGTCTAGGTGATAGTTTTAGTTCTTTGGATGAAGAAGATGAGTTGTGTATTAGATATGTTATTTGGGGAGAAAAAATATTGGCCTGTTTATGCAGGAATCTAGAGAAAACAATGTGTCCCTGGTAGTAGTAGAAAAGCAGTTTTTTCCCTGCAGACACACCTTAGACCGCATGCTCTAAAAGTCAAGGAGTTTATTCCCATCATTAAGGTAATTACCCCTAGGGACAATAATTAAACAGGTTATGTTCCTGGGCTCTGAAACTATGTCTCTGGTATTGAATTCCTACTCTCTACAATAGTTTCAGCCTATGCCAGACAATTGCCTGGCATGGTTTGAGGAATTAGCATCAATCAGCTTGGGACTGTTGCCAGTAGATGTTTTGGAGATGACCATGTGTTGAGGTTTAGATTCCTGCCCTTTTTCTTATCCTAAGGATTTTTTTTCCTCCCATGAGTTACTGGGGAACTAATAGTTAGGTACTCAAGAGGACCCCATGGGTTGCTAAAGAACTAATGGCCAAGTACTTAGGAGGACAAAGAAAGGTGGCCAAACACAGGGAGAGGGAAGCTTCTTCTCAGGGGTCAGAGATAATGTGAGAATTGGGCTGGAAAAAGCCAAGGTGAGGCAGTTGTTGCTCTCTCGGGGAGGATTCGGAGCAGAACTGCCTGAGCTGCTGCTTGCTGAAGGGATGCTCTGCCAGCACGGACCTGCTTTTTTCCTCTTGGGTGTGAGTTTTTCTCCTTCCCCCTGCCCTGCCAAAGGGCTGCCTGGTCCTTCCCCGCTTATCCAGCCCTGCTCCCTGAAGCAGGGGCTTGAGGCTCATTGTAGCCTCAAGCCCCCGCCTGCTGGGACTTTCTGCTGTCCCATCTCGCTGTTTCCAGAGATCCTGCTGCAGCACCGACATCGCTGCCCCGAGGGCTTGTGAATCAAAGCCTCTCCTCCACCCCTCCCTGCCCTGAGCTCAGCCGCCATCACCTTGTGTCACCTGGGCTCGCGCTGGAGCACCCCCTGCAGCCGCGGGGGAATCATTGCACCCACTCTGCCCGCAGGGAACCACCAGCTCCCCTGCCGGCTGTGACTGGAACTGCACCGAAGGGAAAAGTGCCTGAGGCCGAGCAGGCTGGTACTGGGTGTCTGCTTCTCTTTGTGGTTTTGTGCCTATAGTTTTTGTTATTTGTTAGCTTTATTTTATGTATTATGTATAGTAAAGAATTGTTATTCCTATGCTCATATATCTGCCTCAGAGCCCCTTGATTTCAAATTTATAATAATTCGGAGGGAAAGGGTTTACATTTTACATTCCAAAGAAAGCTCCTACCTTCCTTAGCAGGCAGCTGTCTCTCAAAGAAGGACACCATGCTATGCTGGAGAGTGGGAGGGTTTAAAAGCAAGGATTCTGGCCAAATTCTTTCAGTCATCTGTATACTACCTCTACTGGAACTCGTAAATTCTCTTAAGGTTTCTACTAATTCCATTGAGAATTCACCATAAACACTAATTATTAACTTTTAAAATTTAGTTGAAACGTGTCATAGAAATTTCCAAAACAAGAGTTATAATGACATGGATAATTAGAGTTTTCCTCATTCACTGTCCCGTCCTTCAAGTAAAAACCTGTATGTACAAAACATCTAAAAAAAACTAGCTTGTATTCCACAGTTGGCTTTGGAAACCTGGAAAATCCAAAGTTAAAATTCCACTATAAATGCGTCCCCAGAATCTCAGTGTAAAACTTCTGGAGTGAATGATCCAAGTTGTGTCAAAGTGAAGGGAACATAAGAGGACATAAGAAGGGAACCAGTGTTGGCCTAGGACTATTCAGGCAGTTTGGATGTGGCTGCTGTGTGTCAGAGGGTAGATGGTAGCAGGGGTCGTGGCTGTTTGACTTCTCTTCTATAGGAGGTTTCTGAGAGGTTGACTATTGAAAAAGTTAGACACAGGCTGTGCAGTGGGGCCCTTCAGGCATCTCAGGTGTGTCCTCCACTGGTAATTGAGCTGTCTGGTGGGGCCCTAAAGTCTATATTGAAAAGGTGGGGCTCCTCTCTAGATGTTTCAAGGCAGGAAGTTTAAAGGTGAGGACAAAACTTCTTGTGGTGTGTAGGCATGATGTGGTGCTCTCAACCTCCCCATACTTTTGCTTGTTCTATCCCATTCCCTAGATTCAAATGACCTCATCTAGAGGCAGCTCTGTGCAGATGTCACCAGTGCATTCCCCACCAAGGTCCTAGTTCAAGGTGGGGCATGACCCACATTACACAATGGGGAGAAGAAGCAGAGTGGAGCACAGCCCCCAGCACTCATTTTGTGGCTGCATTCCTCTCGACAAGTGGACTGTCAGGAAGATTTGCCATAGAGAGGATAATTTGCAGCCTTTACCTGAGACTCTGGGGGAAGGTAGGCTATGGAACTGAGAGGGTGGTGAGGTGCATACATGTAATATTAATATCAATATTGGTTTTATTTTTGATGGCTTAGTAAGGATAAACTAAGATTTCAAGCAATGTGTTGTTTAAGAGGTTCTGTTATGAAGAATATGCATCCTTAATATATCTTGGGGGAGCATGTCCTTTCCCTATGGCTTGTTCACTAAACCTTACTAAAGGTGTTTGCCTAAGCCTCTTGCCTAATCTCACACATGCACCTATAGAAGAGATGACTCTCAAGACAGCTCAAGATCAAAGGATAATGTAAATGTGTTTCTGTGTGATATTTGGTATACTTATATATAGATTTAGATAGCTCTATGTTTTGATAATAGACAGATACTTTTGTAAGTACAGATCCTCTTTCTTGCAAAGAGAATCTAAGTGAAATTCATGTTTGCTGAGGTTTTTGTATGCTTTTAATATCTCATTTCCATTTTGTTTGGTTTAAGACAAACTGGGAGCAGCTTAAAGTACTCACACACTTGTTGTTTCAAGCTCTCACTTTTTCCAGTTGTATTCCTAATATTTCTCAGATTTTGTGAAAATGCATATTTCAGCTTCATTTGCAAAAAAAAAAAAATAAAGTGAAAGCATAAACTGAGAGTATCTGATGAATTTAGAGTAAAAATATGTGAAAGGAGTGTTTTTTTTAAAACAAATGCATGATTTTTAGAGGTTGAGTTGCTTAATGCTAGCAATAATGTGATTTCCTTGTTTGGGACATTTTCCAGGTTCCCAAATTGCCTTCAGCTTTTATTACTTCAGTGTCTTTCAGGTCTTGTCGCCAGTGTTACATATAGCAAAGTTGCAAATAAGATTGAAGTTACCAAGCTTTTTGCACAAGTCAGGTTTTATTTTGAGAGGATGAAAACGAAGTGAGAGATTCAAGAGCTACACAAGTGAGGTAGAGATGACACACACATGTATATTCAGAAGAAAAGTGGAGAAATGTGACACAGAGTAGTTTGACAAAAAGGAAGGAGAAAGGAGCTGGGAAAGTGACACAGCCAGTGACCCCACTGACCAAAGGGACACCCCACACCACATGGCATCATGTTCAGCACTAAAGCAGGGGGAAGCTTGGCTGCAGGACCACTGGCTGCTTGGATGGTGGTGAGCAATTGCTTTAATTTCCATAATTTCCTTTTCTTGGGCTTTATTTCTCTGTGTTATTTTTCTTTTTGTAACAATGAAACCCCATGAGTTTCCATGGGTGTTTTCAGCCCATGAGTTTGCTCACATTCAAATTCTCTTCCCCTCATCCTGCTGGGGGTAAAGCAGGCTGCTGGATGTATGGTGCTTAGTTGGCAGTGGGATTAGACCATGACAAAAGGGATTGCTGTTCCCTTTTGCCCCACATGCAAGAAACAAGATGAAGGTAAGCACAGTTCACTTTCAGGAATGCAGTGAGAAGATCTCTTTTTTCCCTCCCTGGACTTTTAAGATTACACTTTGCTGCTCAAATGCTTTTGGGCCCTGTTTATCTTTCAAGTGTTGATTGTTTCCACTCTTCCCCCAAACAAAATAAGTTGCCCTATCCCTGCTGTAAATTTGCTTAAATTTGGGCCAGTCTCAGATTTTATGGACATCTGAAAGCACAGCTTTGATGGTGTTGGCATATTGGTTTGCTGTCCTTGGAGCCTGGCAATCTGATAAAATCAAACCAAGTAACAGGAACCAGCAGTAGCAAGGAAAAATCAAAGAGCCATGTGTTAGGATTTGTTGAATAATATCCAAATGTCTTGTTGAAATTACAAGCAAGAAGGCAAACCTGTGAAGTGGAGAAAGATGAATAAGAGACAATTTGAATGGGAAATTGCTTCTTCAGAGTTCTGTTGATTTCTTTATAAAGAATATTTGGTTTTCATGTAAAACAATTCCTTTCCAATGGGCAATGGCAACCATATTCCCTAACAAAATGGTAAATTTATGTCTTATTGTATGTATCTGTTAGTTAAAATGTTTCTGCAGGCAAAATTATGCCTTTGCTCTTTTTTGATCCATCTCAAAATCTTTAATGAGCTCTTTTAGAGCTGTAGTGCACTGTAAAATAATTATTTCCACTGAAAATGCAAAAGAATTTATCTCCCTTGGCTCCTCAGCTATGTTAGTTTTGCAAGGTTAGTAGAAATTTTAATAAGTAGTAGTGCCTTTATTTTTGTAACCAAGTCAGCAGATCTTATCCTGACTATCTACAGGGTGTAGATCTGATGAGTAAGAAGGTGCTTTTTTTATATAGTTACTTTTCAGAGGATCACAATTTGAAAATGGTTGTGACATAACTGGGTCACATCTGAAATTTTTCTATAAGCTGCATAAAATGAGAAGTTGAGGTAGCTGCTTTTGTCAGAAGGTATATTCTTCGAGCTGTAGTGAATCATACAGCTCAGAGATTTGCATATTGTACTCTTGCTGAAAACTGCAAACTAGTCATAAATCTGTAACCAATTACTAGCCCTGCATATCTTAAATATTCTGCATTTAAATAATAACAAAGTAAGAATTAAGGGATATGTTATATATATATGCATACATAAGTGTCACACACTGTATTTCTTCTGTCATTGCCTTTGTTTTACATGTTAAACTGGGGCATGCTGTACTACAAAGAATATAATGTCCCAGGGTTTGGCTACTATGAGCATTGGAGAAGAAATAATTGTAGAAAACAGTAAAACAAGTTTCAGGACAGGTGAAACTGAACTGCAGCTGCATGTAGCTCCAGTATGTAATAAAATCTTTTCAGATTTTGATGCATAGTTTAACTTGTGTTTGGAAGCAGAAGTAGAATGATTTGGAGACCATACAGATTGCTAGCTGGACTGGGAAGTTACAATAAAACATTATTAAACTTTCAGGTTTTACTTTATATAAGAATTCTGATGCTGTTTTTATATGCTGGGCACACTGGCTGAGTCTGCAAATCTTCTCCTATGCCAAATAATGAAAAAAAAAATAAAGTAAGACAGATGAAGTAAAGAGCAAATAACTCTAGATATGTGCTTTAGTTTGAAGTATTTGAGGTTTTCTCACAAATGTTCTGATTTACCTCAATAGTTGCTCAACATAGTTTAGAAATTGGGCAGTTAATCATACAGGATGTAGAAGGGTTAATCCAGAGGCCACCAGTACTCTGCAAAACCTGATCCACTAACATGAAAAGAAATGTTAAATCCCATACAGACTGTGTGTAGCTCACTCATGTCTGCCTCACTGACACACACCAGGGCAGGTACAGCAGGCTGCTTATTTGTATGGCTCACTTACCTGAACAACAATGTCATTTCACTGAGGTCCTTCAAATGAGGTGGCTGCCTAAAATGGTATTGGGTTGTTCTCTTTATGAACAATAATCACCTTAGCTTTCATTGTGTTGAAAACTTCCATTTTTCTGTTTACTTCTCCTCCTTTGTGTTGTGGGTCATGACCCTGAGTGACCAAGAAGATAGAAATATCCAAAGGTGTAAACAAGCATTTTGAAGAGCAGAGACCAAGAATCTCTTAAAACAGATCAGTCACTTCTGGAAAAAGTTTTTTTGGTTTTTTTTTGGCAGCTGATCTACTTTGAGAGATTTTTTTATTCTCTTGCTAATTTTTGCATTATCCCTGCTGGACATTACTGCCCCATTGCTTAAGTCAAATGCCAAATGAAATGTTTGTATGGCTGTGCTCTAACTGAGGAGTAATATTTCCAATTGTGAAGGCAGGGTAGAAAAAATTATTTTTTACCTTTTTTTTCAGTGACCATCTGACCATCTTACAAAACAAAACTTTGAATTCAAGTGTCAGTTAGTTGGGTAAAAAATTTATTTTGTTTCCCTGGCTTTCAATTTCTTCTGAAAGTGTGTCCTCCTGAATTCCAAAGTTTAAAAAATTGAAAATCCAAACAGATATACTTACCATAAACAGTATTCAGTGATGGTCTTTTCCATGTTGCCTTAGGCCCTTGAATGGGTTTTATACTTTTTTCATGTTGTATCATAAAATACGGTGGGTTTTTTCCCTCAAGAATTGTACATTTGTAATGAAGCATCGTTCTAGCTAGGCCTGTGTATGCTCCCAGTGAGCTGGGGACAAAATGTCAGCTCAACTGAAATAAAATTTCATTAATGAATATTGAATTCAAGGATGAATTCCAAATTTGCTTAACAAACAGCTTCAATTCCTTTGTGGTTTATGAGTACTTTATATTTTCCTACCTAATTAGCTTTTATACTACTCAAAGTAAACATTTATCATTAAATACTTCAAACTCTATCAAACTTTTTTTTTTCATGAATTTCAGTTAGGATGATTGGAATGGGTATCACTTAACTGGAGAGAGTAACCTGTTTCAGCAACATGGGGTGTATTGCTGATATTTTCCCATCGCTGCAATGTGTGAAGGCTGGAAAGTTCAAATATTTCCCTTGAGGCAGACACTGTCTGGATAAATTAAGATTAAATAGCAGTTGAATATATTGGGCTATCCAAGGTGCAGCACAAATGATCTCTGCAAAGGATGAAGAAATTATTAACATTTTAAACATATCACCTGTGGAAAAATCAGTTCTGGTTTTCCCTGATTTGTCTAATTAATTATTTTAAATATATGATGTTGTAGCATAAAGGTATTTGTGTATTTCTGCAAACTCATGTTCTAAATGCATCAATAAAAAACATGCAAAAGAGATGGTATTTTTAGACGTGCAGAAAGAAATTTTTCAAATGTGGATTCATTCTGCAAAATCCTCTGCTTATTACGGGAAAATATATGTTCTGATGAAGCCATGAAACACTTTTTGATTATTTTCCTAAATCAGTGACTCGGACAAGAATTTCGTGCTCCACTAAGTCTGATTTTGTACACTAAATATTTGCTTAAAATAAAATCTAAAGAACAGCTTTGTCCCTGGTCATTTTGTTTCTTGATTGTAGCTGTTCTTTGGAAAGTACCAGTAAGAGTGGCTAATTTTCAGAAGGAAGAGCATATTGCATCTTTCCCTGTGAGGACTTCATCCCAGGTAATTGTCTTGTTTGAGCTGAATAAATCTTAGCAAGGGGAAAAAAGCCAACCCCCCAAAAAACCCAGTTCTTGCAGGACAAACTGAGATTGAAGGATTCTTCCTTCTCTTCTGCTTTACACAAAGGAGCCTGGAAAACTTCTCCTCCATCCAAGAGATCAGACATCTCTACAACAGGCACTGTGTTAGGCTTGCAGCATCAGCGAAAATCATGCTGTGTTGTCTTGAGTTGTGTTTGAAGCTTAGGCACTCTACAGCCTTCAGATACTCAGAATTTCTTGGTGCCCCCATACCTGATAGAATGTCCTGTGGTTATGCAGGTACTCTGTAGTCAGTTTTGCAAAGAAAAAGCAAGGAAGAAATGGATGTTAGGGAGAAATTCTTTACTGTGAGGGTAGTAAGGCACTAAAACAGATTGCCCAGAGATGAGGTGGGTGTCCCATCCTTGGAAGTGTTCGAGTCTGGGTTGGATGGGGCTCTAAGAAACCTGGTCTAGTCGATGTCCCTATCCATGGAAGGGGATTTGGGAGCAGGTGGTCTTTAAGGTCCCTTCCAACCCAAACTGTTGTCTGATTCTATGATTAAGCAGGTTGTAATAGATCATCCCAAGAGATTCTTAACAAATCTGTCTGTACAGAGGTGTTGATTTTGAATGAAAATCTGAGAAATTACAGGGAATTAATGTAGGGATTTGGGAAATATAATATAAGACATCTATTTATGCACAGAGCCTCAAGGAAGTAGCAGGTCAGCTGATAATGGACTTCAACAGAGATTTTAATGCTGAGAATGAAGTTATTGTTAACCAACATGATTTCATAGAAATTAGGTCTTGTCTAATGAGATTGTTAATGTTTCAAAGGACTACAAGTCTGGTTGATACAGGTGGCAGCTGTGCTGGCACACTTTTAGAAAGCATTTGACTTAGTGACACCAATTAAAAAATCATTACTCTTCACCAGTGGTAAATTCAGAATGGGTTAACTACTAATACACAAATTATATTTGCTAGGAATGGTTAGCAAAATAAATTATAATCTAGTGAGATTTTATGGAGATACTTCTTAGGTTAGTATTTTACTTAAAACCTAAAAGAGAAGTCAACATTTGAATTGGTGAGAAAAGTCATGGAGCAGTAAGTCATAGAAATGGTTCACACAAAATTATTTGGATCAAGTTGTCAGCTGGTAGAGATGTACAATAACCAAGTTATTTCAGCACATACAATTTCAGATGTGAACAAGTGGTCAGTGCTCAAGAGGACTTTTTTGGAAAGGGAAACTCCCTGGAGCAGCATCATTACCTGCGTGGGGCCTGCCTGTGAATGACATTTGTGTGGGTCCGGGCAGCACTAGGGAAATACATAAAAGTTCAAAAGAATTTTAATTTTTCAAGTAAATAAACTTAACCTGATCTTTATGCACTGAAAAGTAGTTGCTCTCTTTGAAGCAGTGGATTATGTGTCCAAGTGTGAGGCTGTTGTGCGAACAGTCTGATGTCTGTGGGGAATCCATCTGTCACCAGGAGCTGAGAAGAGCTCTGAGACAAGTAGCAAGAAGGATATACTAAAAATATTTTCCTTCCTGTATTTTGCCTCTGAGTCCTCACCTGTGCCATCCTTTTGTGCTGGCAACAAATGTTTATGGAGTCTCTTAATGAACCACGTGAATGTATCAGTCTGGGTTAGTTTTAACCCAGATCATCTCCCCGGCCCTTTACAACCACACAAGTAATAAACAGTTTGTGTTGGAAAACCATCGAGATCCAACTGGGTTTTGTTTTATTTTTAATTTCTGCCTGTAAACTTCACCATTTCACATTTACTTCTATCTTTTTAACAACTCACTTGACAATGCCAGCCATTGGCCTAAATGTACTTGAGGCATATCTTTACTGAGGGTTCTGTGAGGAGAGAGATGTGCCTAAAGAATTGTGGAGTGCAGACCCAGAAATTCATTGAGCAGATGTATTTTCTTTAGTAATACCAAATTGTGTCACAAATATTTGTTATGTGGATGACTATACAAAGTTTTTCTTCTTTATCTTCCTACATTTTCACCTCTTTTACAATTTTCCCCTTGACTTTAACAAATCATTCAGAATCATTCTAGTATAAGAATTATTTTAAATGCAATTTGAAAATAAAAGAAAGCTTTTTACTCTAGTTTTTCTGATTTTTATAAAAATTTTAAAAGGAGATGTTTTGTTTAATTTTTACAGGTAGCAGTAGGTCACCAAGAAAGCAATGTAACATTACTTTGAATTTTTTATCCTTAAGCAGAAGATGTATTTTTACTTAGGCAAAGTATAAATTACTTTCTCAGTTATTCAGGTTAAATGCAATCCATATAGCACAAAAATCTTACCCTGCTCATTGTTTAGCCATCCATGGAATCTGTGAAGAAGAAAGTGCATGAGGCTCACATTTCTAATGTAAGCAAATAGGACTTGGAATTCTTTTCTTTTATATATTAAAGAGTATAAAAAAGAATTAAATAAACCTTTTTCCAGTCCATTTAAAGTTTCTTGGGCTTGGGTCTTCATTAGATTTCTACTGGAGATAAATTTGGCTTCTGTATTTTTCCTATCCTGCAGATATTTTCCCACTCAAGTCTGTTTGGATTTTTACTTTTTATTCCAAATACTTGCTTCTAAGCCTTTTCCTAGCCTTCTCCTTATTATCAGCATCTGTTTTTCTTCCTTTCCTGTTACCTTTCCACTTCTTTGAGTAGAGCTTTTAAACATTTACAATTTTAGAAAGTTTCCAATCTGCCATTACTAGTAAGCTCTTCAAGGAACAACCCATCTAGAATTGTATAAGTAGGACATTGCTATTTCATCAAAATAATTAAATTTTTTTCCTAATTAAGCTTCAATTTAAATTGTAAAGCTCTTGTGGAAACCCTTGTGTTTGGTGGTCGTTTCCTTAAATACATTCCAGCGAGAAAGGCAAGGGCTGTGAGTGTCAGCAGGATATGCCTTCAGACTGTTTAGGTTTGATTGCATTGCATTATAGAATGCTTCATTACTGGTTTAACCTCTCAGAGGTTTTCAGCTGCTGTTTTATTTAGCTATACCGACTACAGTGCCTACAGCAACTCCAGGCAATGATTCCCCCAGTGGCATGCATGAGCTGCCCTGCTCTACTGCAAAAATACATTATGGCTGAATTTGCCCTCAGAGTTTGGAAAGATCTAAAGTCTTTGGAGACTAAAAATGTGGTTTTTTCTTTGTTTTAGCTGGCAGTATGGGCCTCTGGCATTTTAAAGTGCAAGTCATTAGCGTCCACAAGGGTGATGTTAATATGTCTGTGTTTCAATCTCAGGACATTTTCCAGTTGCTTCTGCCACAACAATCTCTGCCATCTCAGTGCTTTTTAAGCCCCTTGTGAATTCAAGTGAGCTTTGCAATGCCAGTAAGAATCACTGTAGGCTTTGGCTGAAACCAGTTGCTACCTGATTTATTCTTTTTGCAATAGCTGGCAGTGAGGTTGGAAGTCTTTCAGAGCTGTTTAACTTGAGGGGAGTGAAGAGAAAGAGGGACGTTAATGTTTAGAAACATTAACAACCATTGAAATAAAAGTGAGAGGAATTTGGACGTAATCTTTTTTGTGTTTTAGTAGTTTGTGTTTTTAAAATTGTGGAGCTATGGTTTATAATAACAATACTCAGTTGCACATATAAAATCCCAGCGGCAGTGATAACAATGGCATTCAGAAATAAAGGCAAACTAAAAGATCAATTGAAGTAGTCAAGAGCATAGCCTGAGGGACCAGATGCCAGTCCTCATGGATGAGGAGGGTGGAATCTGTCAACAAAGGTAATGCCTTGTGGGAAATGCAATAAGGCATCACAGAGAATGAGGGCTGACCCCTTCACCCAGTGTGTAAGTGCTGAGTGTGGATGAACAGCGTGTTTGGTCAATTGCTGCTCGCTTTCACTGGGAGGAATGTCAGAAATATTCCCCCTTCCCTTTTAGACTGCTTTACTGTATTCCCTCCAGTTCCCAGCTCACACATAGTCCCAGCTCCCACAACTAAGAGGCATGTAATCTAAACAGAGGGATAGGGCAGAAGAAGGAAAGAGGTCTGAATGTGAAGACAACCGAGCGAAGCTAAAAACATAAATGTTTTGGCAAGGCTTGACACTTTTAGGCATTTCATTGGGTCTTGGGGAAAATGAGGTGGTGTGGTGCCAAGCCAATACAGCCTGAGGTCAGCTCTCAAGGTTCACAGCCCACATGGCCTGTCCCCTTCATGTAAACATAAAAGATTCCTGGGGACAAAGAGAGCCAGTTTCTCTTAGTTTTCTTCTGATTCTTTATTTGTTCTCCCCTTGTTTAAATGAAGATCTCTGCCAGGGATTCTCTCATCTGCAAACAGACAGGGTGTCTCTGGCACAGGCAGGCTCCTGTCCTCCTGCAGGGAACACAGGTCTGTAAGAAAAGAGTGGGAAGGGACATCAGTGCACGTGTGCTCACCCACACCTGTTTGCCATCCTGTACCCAGCCCAGTGAGGGTTTAGTGGGAGGGCTTGAAGGGAAGGATAATCCTGGGTCACATTTTAGTTGCAGCTTCCCAACAGATTTGGAGCTTTATAGGATGGAATTTCTGGCTCTTATGAAATATAGGAAGAGTCCCAAAAGAGTTGTGGTTTGGACAAAGCTAATCTAGGTCTTCAGAGATGTAGATAGTGAGATGATGGTGTATCAGCAAAAAAAAACCCTCTCCAGTTCATCAATTTACTTTTACATTAATTATCACATTCATTGATAAATATGAAACTATTCAGATGTTTCTCAGATCTATTGAAATGTCACAACTCTTTATTTTGGTCCTGAGTAACACATTTTCCTTTGATGTGTAACTTTTACTCAAAATATTGTGAGTGTGTGTATTCATTCTGGCCATTTCCTTGGGTTCATGTGTTAAAGTAGCAAATAGCTCTGGCCCAGATAAGACCTTAACAAAACTCATGTGTTACTCTGAATGTTGGTAATATTTTATGCTGTGTGTAGATCTGACCTTCTTTTACACACTACAAGGAACTAAAAACTTCAGTATCAATTTCAATTTTGAAGAAATTATAGCCATTCTGTAAAGAAATGGAAGTGGTAAAGATGGATGGTGCAAGCATTAGGAAGCACGGGTCAGATGTTGGCTAATTTACAGTAAGTTTAATGTCAACATCTGAGGAGAGGGATGGACTCTTTTTTGTATGCCTTATGGGAACTGCAGCAGTAAATTTATGGTCATGGGAATGAAAATTTAGAGTTTTGTGAGGTTGAAAAATTAATGGATGACAGGGCTAAGCACAAACTTGGCTTCACTTCCACTTTTGTATTTTGGAGCACAACTTGCCTGTTTTTATTTGGTTTAGATATGACGGGAATGAGAAAGTTCTGCTCATGATCTGAAAACTATGTTGAAATGCTCCTTTGAAAGTGTCAATTTGACAATATTCACAGACAAGTACCAGAATTAAAAACTAGTAAGCAGTGTCTTGCATTTATCTTTACTGCACATCTGAAGCAAAGACACACTTAGGAAGCTTTGTACATGTTTTATTGACAAAAAGAAGCAAGGATGACTGGGGGCCTGTGTTCATGAAACATATGCCTGTATGACACAGATGTTCAGTGTAGCAGAGGGATCTGATGTATTTTCAATGTAATTTATTATTGGTTATTTACAAAAAAAAAAAAGGATAATGGACAAGTTTATATTGTTCAAAAATAGCATTCCATTTTATACAAACTCCACAAACATTGTTTGAGAATAATTGTCCGAGAATAATCAGCATTCCTTCTATATAAATTCAACAGAAATTGTCTGACAATAATGGCTATAACAGGTTCTGTTTTGCATATCTATCATTCTTCCAGTTGGATGCTCTAAAAGCATCTGCCAAACAATAATAAATTTAGCTTTACAACACCCTGCTGGTGTGAGTGAATATTATGAACACTTTTTTAAATAGGAAAACTGAGGTATAGAGATATTAAAGCAAATGCCTCAAGGGTAGCCACTGACATTACTTTGGGAATGCTTCCATTCTCAGTGAAAGAAAATGACACTACATTGTCAAACAATATATTCTCAAATTGGTGAAACTGTGAGAAAAAGTTTTGCAGTGATTTCATCCCTTCTGCACTCTTTGCCCTTGGAAAATGAGCAGTAGTCTAGAAGGATGTTAATGGTTGCAAAGAAAATCAGGTTTTCTGGAAAGAAAGGGCTGTAGTGAACATCATCAGATCTTTTGCATAATGTAGTGCATTAAATACTGTGACCCATACAGCTTGTAATAATGTACGTGGACGTGGACATGACTTTTAGATTACTTTCTAAAATAAATTGTGAACATTTTATGTTTTGATGATTAATCCATTCCAGATTTTCTAGACATGCGTTTAAAAATATTTATCTTAAATGGGCAGAGAAGTATTTCAAAATGTCGATATCCTTATACCTCCAATGCGGTATTATAAACAGAAAGGTGTAGAAAAATTCTCTCCATTGCTGCAAATATTCAGTTTTGCTTGTGCAGTAGGGAAACCCATAAAAAGACAAGGAAGCGACGTTGCAAGAAATGTTAAAAGATCTTGCAGTCTTGATGAATAATAAGCAAATAGCACCACACGCTGGACTCCATTATGACAGTAGCCCATAGGTGCACCCAGTATTTGATCTACACTCTACTCCACAAGTACAAGATAATCAAAACTGCTGGGTCTTTACAGTAATGTAAAGTTCCTTTGGCTTTAAACAGGATTGATTCATTTATAACTTAATGTTACTAATCTTGATTTTCTTGGCTTCTGCTTCAATCAGCTGTGGTATAAAGTCTTGATGGAGTTTATTGACAGCACCACAATGCTCCTGCCATTTTATGTACCAGAAGATCTGATATGAAGGTGTAAAAATGGACATCAAAACCAGTCAGGACTAAAGGGACCTCTTAGTGAAAGGGACCTCTTACTGGTTATGTGCCAGTGGAAAGCTTACAGCTTGTTTGTAAAAGGAACCCTGCCTTATGTCCCTATTCGAGAAAAATTCAAATTTCATCTCGTAGCATTTTAGGCTTGCATCTTTAGAATTCTGCTTGTGCTCCATGGGACACCCTCCATTACAAGAAATAAAGGGAAATTACATGTATAAATTACTCTTTAAGTGCTTCAAACTTGAGAAACTATTCTTAACAAATATATTATTATTGTGCATCGTGTGCTTATTTCCTAATCTAGTAATTAGCGTTGTTTCATAATTTGCAATGTGGTTGTGTGGTCAATCCTTATTTCAGATACTTCACAATGTTTTTCTATGTAAGTTAAATAAATTACTTGGTAGTAGAATGATCACATATCAAACTCAAAACCCAAAATGGGACCCTAGCAGTTAATTTTGCAGGACTCACTGCAGATGTAAGTCGCAATGCTTGGCCTGAAACTGAGCATTCTCTTTTGAGTGGAGCATTTCCACAGATGAATTGTCTCTCAAGTAATTAACAGAATTAAGTAAATAAATTATTTAGAGAAAAGATAAAGCAGAGGCCTGTGGGCAAACAATTCTGATTTATTTGAATCTTTTCTCTATCGGTGTTCCTAAATGTAGCTCTGTGTCAATATAACGAGTTGCTCTGTCAGCTTTTCAGGGGAGGAAATCTTGCTAGATTAAATATCAGATCTCTAAGGACTATTTTATTGTTTTCCTTTTGGGACAATGCTGTAATGCTAATGGGGTTTGCAGAACAGATCTTACCCATGAAACAATGATATCAGTTCTAGTGAATCCTGCTTCAGAACGTCAAGATGTGGAATAACAGCTGACTCATATTTGCTTCACAAAGAGACTGCCTCAGTTTCTGAAAAATCAGAATGTCTTTCTTCACTCTTGTTTTTCTAACTGGAGAGTATTGAAGTTTTCTTCTTTTTTTCCTGCTTGACCAGAAACTCTTTGTGGGTCTTTTTCCCTTATCTTCCTAAGTAAGCTCTTGGTGAGTATCCTCCATTCTGGCTGGAGAGGACTCATTTCCACTGGGTTGTTGGTCTAAGAAGAAGAAGGCATTAAATTAAAAGCTGAGCTGCTGAGTTTGAGCCCTATAGTAAGGTCTAATCATACTACCTGGTGGTTCTATGTAAATCAATAAGATCCTGTGAAAACCAGACATTTTTGTGCACCAGAGATGTAGAATTACATTATTTAAATCTTGAATATAAGTTTGTTGCTCATAGTTATCACTGTTACCCACACTGGAAGTATTCTGGATCTTTACTTAGTTTCTGAAAAAGAAGGTGGCTGAGGATCCCTCTTTCATTTTTTTTTTTATTTAATGCCATTAACATCACTGGTTGTAAAGTTCTACAGGCCTTTGAAAATTCTCCCCATGGTCCATTAATCCAAGGTTATTAATATATTTACTTGCATAGCACTTTGAGCTGAGGACACTTCTCAGACACTGGCCTAAATTGTACTTTTGAGCATACCAGTGATAAAAACAGAGTTAGAGAACTTCATGCAGCCCAAGATAACATAAAGAGGGGACCTTCTAGGTCTTCACACCTAACATGACCACACTTAAAGTGTCACATAACTCTTTCCATGACCTTGTCAAAAATCATTGTCCGAAGAGCAGACTTTTTGCTTTCACTGATTGGATGTGAAGCTGCTTTCCAGAAGCTCCACAGGAGCTTCCTGCAGCAGCTCCTTGGCCTTCATACAGATAGTCTGTCATGGTGAGTAAATGGAAATGCTTATTTCATTTTTTTCTTATAAGAAAATTTGATCTGTAATCAGATCACATAACTCTCTTCCCATATTATCCCATCAGAGAGCATCTTCTTGCAGAACCATTCTGGTTTGAGGAATTCTTTCCTGAGCTAAGTGATGTGAAAGCTTCTTAGTAACATGTCACCCAAAGGGTCTTTCCAGCTGTGTTGTACATTGGCAGTAGATCTTCAACAGGGAAGTCTCATCTGGTACTGGTTTGGTATCATTGCCTTTCTCATGCTGTCAGCAGATTGCCATCTGCAATCCTTCTGTCATCACTCATTATGCCAGAATCTTGCTCCTTGCCCAGATGATGGATCCCCAACTCGCCACATGGATTTTTTATTAGTATCCAAATGCACCATCTTGTTGTAGGATAAACCATTACTTCACATGTTTATTATTCCAGCCATCAGGTCTTTCTCTGAGAAATGTTGCCTCTGTGTGTGCTGCTCTACCTCTCAGCTCAGCAGTGTCAGCTCATCCTCTCAGCAAGCTGGCATTTTTCTCTAAAGGTCACAGAGCTTTTGAAAAAGTTAGTTTTAAAATTATCCTGGAATATACCTACTAATAAATCTCCCAAACTTGAAATGCTTATTTTCTACATTATTTGCTGTTATATCCTCTTAGATCAGCTCCCTGCGTACCAGATTTTCCTTTATTAATTTCATCTTCAATTTTCACAGGTAGCAATTTGTCAGATTTTTTCCCTGGAAAGCTGGCAGATATTTTACTAATTTCTTATAACTAGGAACTTGATGAAAAGAACAAGCTTAGACAAATGGGAATTACTAGAGAAAAATTACTTTTTTTCCTGCTATTTTCCATTCTATTTATTGAGGAATTTTCATTAGTTTCCAGTCTTTCTTCCTGATTTGCTCAGTTATTCCTGGTATGCTAGCATATTATTTATGTCTGATTATCAGGTTTTATCTCCTTCTCAACCTGTAAAATTGTCTTCCTGACTTTAAAGACTGTTGTCTTCAGTTCTCATTTAGAAAAGATGTTCAAGAACTTCAGTATGGGAAGTTTGAATGGAATGACTATATAATCCCAAAGTGAGAAACAAAGAGCTGAACAATGGATTTTCTTGCCTCAGTTGTCAATTGGAAATTTTTAGCACAAGAAGAACATAAATTTAGCTGATAGAACCTAATAAAATTTTTGTACTTATTGCCTTTCCCTATTTTTATGCCTTTTACACGAGTTCTAATAAGGGATTCACAAGGAAACCCAACTGGCAGTCACTTCCCTATACATTTTATCACATATCCCAATAGAGTGACATTTTTAGCATGCTTTTCCAAGTTGTTACATTAACAAATTTGCACTGATTTCTTTATCCTGTCATCTAAAGACCACCTTGTAGTAAGACAGTGAACTTTTACAGCATTCCATAGTTGATGCACTGTCTAATGTCACAAATGTCTGCTCAAATTACTTCACTAAGACTTGAGAAGAGTCTACATTGTGCCTTCCATTTGAGCTTGATTTGACAGAATCAGTCCCTGTGCTAGCTCATGGCACTTATCAGTTAGTCAGCCTTCCTCAGGGAAGAGAATTTAGAGTGCACCATATTCAGTTTTCAGATCAAGCCCTGTCCCCTTAGGAAGCTCTGTACTGCATTATTAAACAAGGTGCCATCAGCCGTAGCACCATGCTTAAACATTCAGTCAAATAAAAGACTACATCATTAGGTTAACTCTTTTTTCACCAGCTCCACTTATCGTTCAGCCGTCGAAAATAAAACACCCAGACAAAGGAAAATTTGCGACTTCTTTCTTTTCATTTCTCCTGAAGACTTGTAACTGTGGGCAGGAAAACCTCTCTGATTTTACAAAATAATGATTAAACTTAGTGCTATATGAGGTGAGGTTTTTTGAAAATTAGAATGTTTTTAGTTATTTAAGAGCAATGTATTGTTTATTCTGACAGTTTTATGTGTGGTTCTCATAGAGACTACTCCTTTTGTGTTTTGATTTAACAGTCATAGCTATGCCCAACCAAATTCTGCAGTGACTTAATTATGTCAAAGACTGAAAAGTTACAGCAAGCTATTATGTCTAAATGAGGAAAGAAATTGATCATAAATGTAAAAGTCCTTTTATTAAATATATTGCCTGTTCTACTGTCAGTGCACTGTACAATAAGATGTAAATAGATTGTGATTAAATTATGCATGTATCATCAGGAATTAGTATTTTATATCATTTCAGTCAAACCAAAAGTCACATCGAAGGGAGGTGTGCTCCCCCTTGAAAGTGAGTAGACCTAGGATATATATTTTAAGATTTGCATTTTAAATTTCCTTGGGTCTTCTCCTTATATTCAAAGTGAGTTTTTTACATCCTTATTTATCATGTCAGACCAGAAATTGTCAAGATTCTCTGAGAAAAGGAAAGATATCCTTTTTAAAGCTGCATGTTGATATAAATATGAAAACGGATTAAACTCTGCTTCCAATTTTCAAACATATGTATTTCAATGAATATTAAATGGTAGACCCATATCATCATCATGACTTATTTACTTTGTAGAGTTTTTATCAAAAAAGGGCTGGAGTTTGCTGTGGAGCGTGAAACTCCACTGTAATTGAGTTTAGAGTGGTAAAACCACTAAAGAGGCCATGGCCCCAGAGAGTTCCCTGAAACCTACCTGTCAGCTGGTGTTACATCACTGATCCAACAAGCCGTGCCTTCCTCTTCCCGCTAAAGATTTCTGTGGAGAAAAAAAGAAAAAAAAAAAACCTAAACAAAACACCCCAAGTTGCTCCTAGAAAAAAAAAACAAAAACCCTCTGCAACAGCTGCACAGTGTCAGCAGAAATAATGATCTGAAACTCAGCCTCCAAGGGATGCTAGTCTGGGTCCTAATTCTGTAAGGTGTCGTTTCTTTCATTGCAATGCCATTAAGCATGAAAGTAATGGAGATGACATGAAGTATTCTTTCACCAAAGTATAACAGGAGGGAGACAGGATACTTCAGGATATTGACAGGAAAAGGTGTCTTGTTTTGCTAGATCTCTTAAAGGATCCATGCATAAAAGTGACCCGTTAATTCTCACTATTTTATTATGAAAATTGCACATTTTATCATTGTAGCTTTTGAAATGTACATTCACGTGAAAATTGGAGTTGTGAGCAGGTTTAGTTCTATAGTTTGTGTGGGTTAAAAGCTGGTAGACTGAATAACTGCCAATACCAGGCTGCTTTATACTCACTGATGAAATCAGTCCTCAGGTCAAGTGTTCTGCTTGCAGAACTCCATTTACTTCAGTGGAATTTCACCTGTGCAGGATCTGGTTATAAACCAGTAGTGACTGGTGATATTTAACAAATGGTTCACTTGCCTGTTTTCTGCCCAGCAGACACTTGGATCTGAAGCAGCTCCCAAACACCACTATAATTTAAGCACCTGCACTACCCTTTAAGGCAGAAATGATGAGACAAACTACATGGGAAACAGCTCCTCTGTGAAACTCAAGGTGATTCCTGCACCAAAATGTCAAGGCAAGCTGGCAGGGCTGTGTGAGCAGCCCAAAATGGTGCATTTATTCTATTTTTGGCGTGAAAAGAGGCTGTCGTCTTCAGGCTGTCAAGTAAGTCCTGTGACAAAAACGAACACCTAGCTTCAAAGGCTGCTAAATGCCCCAACCTTATTTAAGATCTTGCCTCCACTGAAATTGGTGCCATTCTGACGTCGGATCAAAGTCTGTAAAAGCGAAGAGTCCAAATGTTTTCTTTTGAGAATATGTAGCTGATCATATTGAATCCCTTTTTCAAGAAAGGGAAAGAAGCTGCTCTGTTAGACTTGGATTTGTTTCAAAGATTGTGGCTGACAGATGCATTGTTCTGAAAACTACTCCTGCCAGTTTTTTTATCTATTACACCTGCATTAATATTCAGTGCAAATGAGTCCTCGGTTTGGTCTTTGAATTACTACTGTGATCATTGGTGCTGAAATTGAGAAAGGAAATGATATTTCTCCCATGTCCTGCAGATCAAAGTCTGCAATAGTGCTTCCTACAGGAGATGTGCTGCTCTCAAGAGTTGTCCTGCTGTAACATGCTTCAAAAATAGTTGCTGGGAGGAACATTGCAAATTGCTGTGTGTGACCTACTTGACCTTGGCAAGCACAGTCCCTACAAGTAGTAACTCCAAACTGGATCAGTGCTGAGAGAACTTCCAGCCTACTCAGGGAGTGATTGGGCTTCCAGCCCACCCCTGAAGAAGAATTAGGGCTGTTGCTACTGTGGGTGCTCTCCTAGCTGTATAGATGCATGTTTTCTTTAAATCCAAGAAGATTGCTACAAACTTGGGGTCTCCCAGTGTTTCTCCCTGCTTTCAGAGTCTTGAATGATTATTTATGAACAACACTGACTGAAGAAAATATTTAATGCCTTTCATTGAAGAAATCTTCTAACTTTACAATATTCTATGTACTTTTGCAATCAAGGAAACCTTTAGGCAAGTTATGAAATGAAAAACTGCTAAAAGAAAAACATTTTTAGTTTTGTCTTGATCTTAATGTAAAGAAGCAAAGTTTTTTTCTTCAAAGGATGCGGTTCAAACTTTGGAAAATATCACTATGTCTGTACAAAAAATAATTCTAATGTTAGTATTGATTCAGTCTGCAGTCTTGGGCGTGGAGTTGTTTGTTCTTAAGCCAGTCAAACTGTGGGCTGCTGCTAAAAGAGGTGATTTTCCTTGAAGGACCAGGCTGATTTCTCTACCCAGTATTTCCTGCAGGACATAGTTTTTTGTCCTACCTGATGGAAAACTTTTTCCACCCCCAGTTAGTTTTCAGTTGGATCAAGTCACTGACCTGGCAAAATTGGATGCTACAAGATCACTGGACCTGACAAGAGGAAAGTGGCGGAAGCACAGCACCACAGGCGGGCAAGGGAGTGACTTTTTTGGCATCAGTTTAGTTACACAAGGTGTATCATAAAGTCACTTTGCAGTTAATAGCAGTGCTGTTTTATTACACTAAGCAAACAGGGGAAATGTGGCTCAATATCTCTGAATTATCCTCCTTTTTTCCCCTTACTCTGCCCACCTTACTCTGCCTGCCTTCACATCAGCCTTAATTCTATCAGTACATCAACAAGATGAGATGCTTAAAATGAGTTTTTTCTCAGACTTTCACATGCAGAATTTTCTTCATTTCTCTGACTGAAATACAACTTCTTGCCTTCAGTCCTGCTCATCCCCAATGTTTTCTGGCATTTCTGTTTGAGGGGCCTGAAATGGAACAACAGAAGAAATAAAGACACGTTACCCCAAAGAATTTACACTTTGGTATTTATGGGAATGCACCAAATCTCACGTGTTCAAACTTGTCTTTATTGTGCCATGAGAGGTTTTAGCAATTGTTTAGGAGAACTCTGTGGTAATGTATGTTAGCAGTTTGTGCTCCTCAGTTGTAGCAGGGAATTTGTGCCAAGAGAACAGTTGGAATGACACTGGTACTGTGGATTTGACTGCTGCTATTTGTCTTGCTGTTCATACCTCACAACTGACTATGGAACAGCTGACAAAAACCAAAAGAACAAAAAACGGCAGCCTGGAAGTCTTCAACTTTCTTTACCTATTTTTCTGTCATATGAGGGAGGTAATTGGGTCATTGTCCTGGAGTTCCAGGAAAAGTATGTTCTTACAGTCTGTTCCACATCACACTGGGCTATCACTCCTGTAGTTTCCTGAAATAAGTGATAATCAAAATGGCCACAGTATATTCAAGGTATTTTATTGTAATGTCCTCCAGTTCTGTTTCAGCAGAAGGCTCATTACTTTTTAGATGTGCTCATCTGACATTGTCCATCAGCTTTCAAATAAAAGCTGTTCACAAATTATTCACAACTGCCCAAACGTCAGGGGGGGCGAAAATTTGTTTTTATTATTGTTGAAACTTAATTTAGTATCAGTAGCCTGTCCAGTAAGTGATAAAAGATATGATACGGATATCGTGGATCTTGTGGAGATGAACAGACGCTTTCCCTTTGACAAACAGTATCCAACACTAGATGGCACGCTTGGCCTCAGGATCGCAGCCACTTGTGCTGCTTTAGTCTCTTTTCCACAGTTTCTAATAAGAAATGTGTCAGTGAAGTTACAGGGCACAGCTGGGCAACCCTACTAGAGGAATTTTGAATCCTCTGTCGTGTGTTCTTCCCCAAGCTACTTCTTCCTTCAGATTTTGAAAGAAAAATTTAAAAATTCCTGAATATGGAGAGGAAATAAGAGAAACAGGAGGGCAAATAGTAGAGTTTCTTAGTAAGTCCTACAAAAAAAAAGGGGAGGGGATGAAAAACTATTTTAACCATTTTTGTCCTCCTCTGTTCCATCTCCATCATCTGTTATTCTTATGCTGGCAGTTTCAAAATGGTTGCATAACCTAAAAATAAATTGCTTCATGTCAGCTTGATCCATGTAAAAAATTTACTACATTACGATTCTTGATTTGATCATTGAACCAAAAATGCCCTTTTTCAATGTTCCTAAAGCAGAGTCATACCCTTACCCTCTGCTTGTGTCAGGAGCTGCCTCTACCTGCATAAGGAACTAGTGGGAGATAATGGGACTGGGATTAAAGAGCAATGTGGATGGATCTAAGGGTCCAATGTTCACACAAAATGAGATTCAAGGAAGTTACTAGCTCTAATGTGGTCCTGTGGGCTGGATTCCCAGACTTCAGGAGAGGCCTTGGAGCTCAATCTCTGGTGTAATTGCATTGGCCTTGGGGATGGCCAAAGCCCAGCTGGAATTTGATTTGATTACTGTCATGAGAAACAATAAAAAACATTTCTATAAATATATTGTCAACAAAAGGAGAGCCAAGGAAAATTTCCATACTTTATTGGATGTGAGGTGAAAGATTGTCATGAAGGATGAGGAAAAGATTGAGTACTTCTTGCCTTTTTTGCCTTAGTCTTTAGTAGTGAGACCAGTTGTTCTCCATGCACCCAGCCCCCTGAGCTGGAAAACGGTGATGAGCAGAGGAAAGAAACACTCATATTCCAAGGCAAATTATCAGGGACTTGCTCACCACTTAGACACACATAAATCTGTGTGGCCATGTGGGATCTGCCCAAAGGTACTGAGGGAGCTGGTGGAAGTGCTCACCAAGCCACTCTCCATCATCTCCCAGCAGTCCCAGCTCACCAAGGAGGTCACAGCTGACTGGAAATTAGCCAGTGTGACAGCTACAAGGAGAGTGAGAAGGAGGAGACAGGGAACTACAGGTTTGTTAGTGCTGGAGAAGGTCATGGATCAGATCATCCTCAGTGCCATCACACGGCATGTGCAGTGCAACCAGGGGATCAGACTCAGCCAACATGAGTTCATGAAAGGCAGGTCCTGCCTGACTAACCACGTAGCCTTCTATGGCAAGGTAACCTGCTTACTGGATGAGGAAAATGCTGTGGATATTGCCTGTCTGGACATCAGTAAAGCCTTGGACACCATTCCTCACAGCATTCTACAGAAATTTGCTGCCCATGGCTTGGGCAGGTGCACTCTTTGCTGGGTGAAAAACTGGCTGGATGGTCAGTCCCAGAGAGTGGTGGTGAATGGAGTCACATCCAGCTGGCAGCTGATCACAAGTGGGGTTCCCCAAGGCTCAGAATAGGGGTAGATCCTGATTAGTATTTTCATCAACAACCTGGGTGTGGCAATCAGGTGCCCCCTCAGTCAGTTTGGACACAACACCAAGTTGGGTGGGAGTGCAGGGCCCTGGAAGGCTGGATAGATGGGCTGAGGATGATGGTAAGAGGTTCAACAATGCTCAGTGCCGAGCCCTGTCTTTGTGTCACAACCCCATGCAACACTACAGGCTGGGGGCAGTGCTTGGAAAGCTGCCTGATGGAAAAGGACCTGGGGGTGCAGCCAGCTGAACATGAGTCAGTGTGCCCAGGTGGCCAAGAAGGGCAATGGCATCCAGGCTCGGATCAGCAATAGTGTGGCCAGCAGGACCAGGAAAGTGATTGATCATCAATCTGTACTCTGTATTGGTGAAGCTGCACCTCAAATGTTTCATTTTCAGCTCTCACGATAAGAAAGACATTGATGTGCTGGAGAGTGTTTGAAAAACAGCAACAGAGATGGTGGAGGGTCTGGGACACAAGTTTTCTGAGGAGCAGCTGAGGGAGCTGGGGGTGTTTAGTCTGGAGAAAAGGAGGCTTAGGGGAGATCTTATTGCCCTCTTCAACTATTTGAAAGGAGGGTGTAGCCAGTGGAGTTATGAGAGGAAATGGTCTCAAGTTGTGCCAGGGGAGGTTTAGATTGGACATTAGGAAAAGTTTCATCATGGAACGAATTGTCAAGCACGGGAATAGACTGCCCTGGGAAGCAGTGGAGTCACCATCCCTGGACATATTTAAAATATGTGTAGATGTGGTGCTGAGGGACATGGTTTTGTGATGAACTTGGCAGGACTTGGTTAGTGGTTGCACTTGATGATCTTCAAGGTCTTTTCCAACCCAAACGATTCTATGGTTCTATGATCTCTTAAGACAGATCTTTCCATGATATTACAAAATCTCCTTCAAAACCTGATTTGGTTATACCTAAAAAACGTATACTGCCTTTTAATGTATAGTTCTTACAAGTTCTTAAGAATGAAAATATTTATTTTGATGTCATCAGCACAGTGTGCAGTCTCCTGAGTTTCTCTGTACTTCTTGTCATCCCTGAGCTCTGGAAAAAGGCATTTCATTTAGCTATTGGAATAGAAGCTTTCCTGAAGCCCTTGTCCCACTAAATTATTCTTAGCTGATCTTTACCTCAGTTTTATATGAAAATGCAAACAGCTCTGTGGTATTTTTGCCTCATCCTTTTCCACTGTAGGTGGTCTGGACACACAGTCCTGATGGTGCATTGCTGATATCCAAGTACAGATTTCTGCTGTTCTGTTACAGACCTTCTCTACATAACTGGGATTATTATCAGAGTATGATCTCCCCAGCGAGAGCCTGGATTCAGTGTTTCCTTTTGCTGAAGGGCTGGAAACAGGACACAAAGCATGGCTTTCTGTCAGAAGATGGGATTCCTGGCCTGGCAAATGCAGGTACTGAACAGAGTCCAGAGATATTTTTTGCACTCTGGTACATCCAAAGTTTGGCCTAAATGTTTTAAAATAATTAGGCATCAATTACATCGAAATTTCTGCCTTTCCACCACTGTAATTTAAATAATTTTAGCTGCATTGTTAATGATTTACATCAACCAAAGTGGGAAGAAAATAAAAGCGTAGAAATCTTAGAAGTGAAAAAGAGCTTTATGTAACTGTCCACACAAGTAACAAATGCATTGATTTTAGTAGTTCAGCATCCTAATTTTTACAAGCACTGAAATATCTCCCAGCTGGATAAAAAAATGCAGGAAAACCAGCCCTGCCTAGCTGACACAATGCCAGAAATCTAATAAAGGGAATGCATCATTGGAAAGTACAAAAGTCAGCATGTCAACATAAATCAACTTTGTCAGAATGAAACAGATGTGTCCATTTGTTGGTAGATCAGATTAACGTAAATCAAGGCAGTATAAAGGTTACACATTATAGGGATTTGTGACTGGTAAACTTTCATAGTGGGATCAGAGATAGTAATCATCTGGCAGTGGGAATAAAAAGTCAAAGTGAGGCTTAAATGCTGAATCAAAAATCAGTCCTGTTAATGTCTAACATGCTGGGGTCAAAAATTCATAAGAGTCCAGCTGTGAAAATAAGATGGGAGCTGTATTAGTTTTCTCCATTCTGTATCTCACATTTAAGTGTTGTCAGTTGATGAGGGTTTGTCCCTTGGGAATTGTCATGGGGTACTTTAGTCCATGTAAAGTGAAAATTTTGCATCACATAGAGGATCTTGTGAAATTCTGTAAAGCATGAGGACAACATGCTGAGATTCATAATGGCAAGGAAGGAACAGTAGAAACAGTAATCTGCCACATGCCCTTATCTGAAAGTGGTTCTTGACAAAGAAGGCAGCGTGTTTGTAGTGCGGAAGCCAACAGAATCTGTGACACATTTTAACAGTCAGTGGCTATTAATGGATAAAAACTGGTAACTTTAGATGGATGTTGACACAGAGAACTGTTTAAAATAAATAGAAATCCCAATGGACCCATTCTTTTCACGCCTTTCAGTACTGTTTCTGTTTGTGGCATTGTGCGAAGTTTCATTATTGGGTCAGAAGTTTGATGTGAACGAGCAATAAGCTCTCTAGCAAGTTTTATATACTGAGAAAATGTGAAATAAAGAAACAATTCACAGGCAGCTTCTTTAAGATACATGGAGCATAATGTCAATGCAAAAATGTTACAAAGCTTTTTGCACTTGGTCCATTCACCCCTTTGTTTTCAAATTATAGGCTCTCAATTAATTGTTTATAACTCCATAAATTTCTAAATTTATGTAACCTTTTAATATCATGGTTGTACTGTGTACTCAATAGAAAGAATCTAAATTGAACAAACAACAATCTTTAAAAGAAATTAATGCTGTTTGGCTTATTTTCTAAAAAATATTTGCAATCCTTGACAAACTGTTTAACCCTTGTGATCCAAATTCAGAAGTACTTAAGAAACACTTTGCTCTGTATTTGACTCCACTCTCTTACTTTTAGTAAGTGATGCTTTCCAAAGAATAGGATGCTAATAAGGACATGGACACATAGCATCTCTCTGTGAAGGATGTATTATGTCTTTACACAGAATTGTTTCTTTGAGGTATGCAAAGAATTTTCCAATGTGTATGTGTCTAGTATTTTTAGCCTCATTTTGTAGATGGGACACCGAGTGATATAAAAACTGTGGGCAGATGATGCCACTACCTAACTTTTCTTATGAAAATGTAACCAAAGGAAGGTTGTGAAGGTATTGGCTGAGGCTGATGTGCCCCAAGTCTGTTTGTTTCCCCGACTTTATGACTACCTATTTGTGAGTAATTGAAGCTCTGGAACATGCAAGTCATGGTCTGAAATGGTGATTTGTTCAAGATAGCAGTGACAATTGTGGCAAAATCATAATACTATTACCCAAATATCCCAATTCTTATTTTACCATGCTGGTTATGAGACTGTGTTGCCTCCTGCCCTATAACTATAGTGAAAACAACATTTCAACAACCAAAATAAACTTCTCATGCATCTATTTATCCTCTGAAAATACAAGTTGAGAATAATGTCTGTAACTAGCATAAGATCATGGTATCAGAAGCGCAGGTTCTATGACTCTTATTTAAATATATTTAAATGTATTTTATTCAATATTCCCATGATTCCCATGTAGAAGACAGTAGTATCTTTTGTGAAGAAAGTTGGCATATGTTTTCCAAATTAACAGCAATGACTTTAAGTTTTAAATAAATCACCAAAAGGCCAGCTGACTTGTCCACTACATTATAGGGAATACACTGAGTTGCACAAGTTTCCTTAATACAGTGAGCTGCCAATATCCTGTGAAGGAGGCAGTCATCAATAATGGGAACATGATCCTGTGGAATTATGAGTTATGGTAGACCTAGAGAAGAAGAAAGTCTGAGCTAGGAGCTCTCAGTGACCACTATCAAGGAAGGGGAAAATTCAGTTTCGGCAGAAAGATCTGCAGACAGGCAGTGAAGGCAACCACAGACTTGTAGGGCAGCTGAAAAATGAAAGATCCCACTGAAAGAATTGTTGTTGTTTTAGAGTGTGCTCAAGATGAGGTTCACTTAAGACATGAAGTCTGTCTGAAAATCCCTCACTGGTATTGGTTCAGTAATGTCAGGTACTTAGGCTGAAAAACACAGCATGGGTGGAAAAGTGTTCCTTCCTGCAAACATTTGCGTTTTCTTGGAAGTTTCCTGCCTGAATACTGACCTGGCCTGACCCTATTTAGTTTGTGAGATCTGATGAGATCAGAGCCTGAGGTTATGGCACTAAACCAAGAAAAGTGATAACAAAACAAAAATGGCATGATTGACAGGGTAGTAGGCTGAACACAATGAACCTAAGGAGAACTATGTGTATGTATTCCACTCCTTAATATCCTCTTTGTAGATAAGAAAAATAAGCCTCACCCTGGAGCTAAAAGAGTAATGGGATGAGGGCTGCCTGCCTTACTTGATGGCCATAAACAAGAAGTATATTATATGAAGATGGATTACTGAAATGGAAAGTGGGTACTCATGAGATGCTACCTTGAGGCAGGACTGAAGCAGGAGCTATCCTGGCCTCCTGTGCTGTCTACAGTTATCTCCTTTTGGTGGCCCCACGTTTCTCAGTAAGCTGTGATATGACCCTGTGTAGTCCAACTTTAGTGCTTTTCACTGTCAGGTTCATTGAGGCTATAGAAGACTATTTTGCTTGGAGAAAAAAAAATAGATATGTGAACTAGTCACTGAAAGCATTTACAGATAAAAGAAGAAGTCAGCAGAAAGCTGTCTGAAGAGGTTTCTTTTGTAGTGCACCAAGGAAAAGAAGCTCCTTATGACAATAGGAAAAATGGCAAAGAAGAGTTACATAAGAAAGCTCGGGTTTCTTTTTTGTGCCCATGTTTTTCACTAATCTTGAAAATTATTGAGACACATGCTATTAAGGTGGTGATGT
This sequence comes from Petroica traversi, assembly GCA_025920805.1. Taxonomy (NCBI): domain Eukaryota; kingdom Metazoa; phylum Chordata; class Aves; order Passeriformes; family Petroicidae; genus Petroica; species Petroica traversi. Next base: position 15,692,538 of record JAHLSL010000010.1, read on the forward strand.
AATGATATTGAACTAATTTCACAGAACTCTAATGACAGATTTTTCCCTCTGCAATGAGTACTGGAAGTAACTTCAGAAATTAGGCCAAGTTCTGATGTTACTTGTAGCATAATAAATAGAAACTTAATAATATCAAAGGAATTGTTTTCAGTTTTTACCAAATGCCTATATCTGGTCAATGCTCAGAGCCTCTATATTTCAGTTTTTCAGAAAACTAGCAAGTTTTCTAAGCATCTTTAATTTCTACAGACTATTTTATATGCAAGCTGAAGGCTCATATAGATCTTCTTTTCGCTTGGAACAAGCCAGGACAGATCAAATGTCCCCGAGGCTTTTTTCTCCTGTGTTCCAGTTCAAGATAGAAATGCAAATATATTTAATGAGAAATTACTCAGAAGGTTTCCTATTTTAGAGACTCACAATTAGTTTGTGATTTCTGGATGTGCATTAGAGCTGGTGGGAATGTCTCTGCTGAAATATTAAATGGAGAATTGGATTTCTGAAGAAGTTCAAAATTCCAGAGGAGGGACAATTCATAGTTTAAAAATTATAAATGAATGAAAATTACAGATCGTATGGATTTTACACTAGTTCTGGTGAGAATCTCATAGATCTTCTAGACCTGTTAAATTGAATATAAAGGCCACAAATGTTTGGGTTATCATTTTTAGTGCAACCTGGAATTTACCTCTTTTCTCTTTTACTGGGTTTTGTTCTTTCAGAGGACATGAATTAACTTTGAGAGGAAGAGATCATTTTCTGCTGACTTTTCCAAGTACAGTTTTATTTTCTTGTGAGGCATACTTGTGAGTGTTATTGTTTAACATTCTGTGTAAAATTCAAATGCAATAAAATATATAAAATTCTTTTAGTACTGTCATTTCAGTCACTGCAAAGTGCAGTCTTCAGTCAAATTTGTAGGCATAGTTTTGCAACTACTGAGAAGTTACTTGCTCACTGAGAATAAAATCATTGTGGCAGGAACACCTAAAAGCTGGAATACAAATTGTTTTATAAAGATGAAGTAGTTCAGCCTCAGGTCTTTGTTACTAAACTCATGCATATGCTTTTTAGGCATCTGAGGTTACTTCTTGGAAAAGATAATATTGGACAAATCCATGGTTAGAGCTTTTGTCATGTTAACCATCCTTACCTCACTGGAATTGATTACACACATTTGGTGAAGGGCAATTTGAATGATAAGTTATTTAGTCATATTCTCATTTTCACACACCATTCAGCTTCCTACTGTCCTGGTGCTCATTCTTTACTCTTTTCTCACAGCAGTGTGCACAGCATGTCCCCAGCATTGTTCTGCATGGTTTAGGGTGGCATTTAGATAGGAAGATTGGTGTAAACACACAGAAGTTGCCAGTGAAATGTCCAGGCTTCTTCAATGCACACACAGCAGCAGCTTCCCAATGTCCCTGAAGAAAATGGAGGAATTAGCAGCATTTTACTAATGAAGCAAACTAATTGTTGCAGAAGGGTGAAGCCCAGTTCTCAGGTTGCTGAGCACTCTTATTATAACAGTGCAGGTTGAGGGAACAGAGCATACTCTGCAGCTATATCTCTTAAATTTGACCACTTAACCAAGAAACTCTGTCTCCTGCTGTGTAGAATATTTGGGGTTGAAAATTAACCTGATGATTCAAATTGGGGCAAAACAGAATCGAGAGCTCAACTCCAAAGCTACGTCAAATTTATATTTTTTTTAAATGTCTGTGTATGAACATGGTGAAGCATGAACTTTGCCAAATAGTGCAATGTCTTGATTTGCTTTTTACCAAGAGCATCATAGGAAAGCTCAAATCTAAACTGATCTTCATCCATTACTTCAAATTCCATGGTTTTTTCTTTCTTTTGTGGCTCTTATTGCCACACAGCATCACAACTGGCTTCTCATACTCAGATGCCAAACAGTAGAGTTATTTGATTTTGTCTAAAAGGATTGGCTGAGCTGCTCACAGCACTTAGGCATAGCTGCCCATGGCCTCGGTTCTAATAGATTGGAGGTATTTTTGTGATGGTAAAGCTGAGGGAAAACACCTGAGGCTGAGAGTGCAGACCTAATTAGAGGTATTTATCCAGAGTCTGAAACTGCAAAGTGTTTTCCTCAGTACTTGTGAGGAGCATCAGCATGGCACGATGCAGCTCTGAGACAATTAGTGCGAGCTGCTAAAATGGCAGTGCATTGGCACAGAGCTTTGTTCTGACTTTGGAGCCCATGTTTCTCGTAGAATCAGTGTTTGGCCATGTGAACTACCTGCCACAGTTTTAAAAACCACCAGTACAGATAGAAAAATACACAGTGGTAGGATGCAGCAAGACAGAGGGCAAGGCAGGACCATGGAAGAATAACCTCAGAACACCTTGGGCTAATTAATACGAAACTTCTCTCAGGTCAACACTTGCTTTTTGGAGCGGAAGACCTCATTGACAACTTAACTGGGCAGGCATAGTAGTCCCATAGGTCTGCTCATGCTTTCACTGCCTCTACCATTAGTATTTCAGTTGAATTAAGGCTGGGCAGTACTGTCAAAAAGTCTGGGAGCAGAGGCATTGTGAGGATCTTCAAAACACCTGAGAGAAGTGATATCTTCAGAAGCTGTATCTCTGCAAAAGCTAAAAATGCTGAGATCTCACAAGCTGCACATCAGTGATGTGTCCATAAGGTGAAAGGACCCTCTGGTTCTGTTCTTGTACAACACAGAGCAGAATTCCCCCAGTTATCCTGGGTTTATTGCATACATCAAACAGCCAATGATTAGAATGAGAGGGAGAATTATTCATCGTAAACTTCCCTGTATGATGTCCACCAAAGGCCAGATTTTGCCAGTAAGTGGGACTCTGTATTTGCTACAGGCAATACAGGCATATTCAAAAGGTCTGAACAATCACTTGCATCCAATGAACCTACCTTTTACAAATGTGTTCCAGTCTTGGAAAGGTATTTACATCTGCTGTGTGGACTGGAGGGTGCACATCACAATTTCTTCTCTGCATCACTGCCAGGCAGTGTTCCCTGGCATTCCTTTTTTTACAGTAAATAACTCTGTGCATAAATAAGACCCTAAAAAATTATTTCCCTTTGATAAATATTTTAGTGAATATTCCTGCTTGCACAGGGCTCTCTTTGGTTCCCCTGAAGCCAGATCTGGCCCACATACAGTGAAAATGAGGCTGTCTGCTCAACATGCAAAACTCCTTATGTTCTAGCTAACAGAAAGCATCAAGTAAAAGGAAAAGGACTTTTTCTTCCTTTGTCTTCCAGCAATGTTATCTTAGACAGCCACCAGCACATGATCATTTACATAAGGAGGGAACTGCAGAGCTGCTGCCAACTGCCCATAGTGCCTGCCAAAAACAGATGTTAGATGTTACTGTTAGAATAATGTCTTCTTCAGCTTGACATGTGAGTGCTTCAATCTTTATTTAAAAGGAAGAGGAAAAAATATGGTTGAATTAATGAAATGGAGCACACAACATACGGTCTGAAAAAATTATAATCTAAGGAAAAGCGCTGATTGTCCAATTGCCTAAGACTGCTGAACTCAGCTGGGTGAATTTGTCACAGAGAACTATTCTGGTCTGGCATAGATGGATTTAGTTACCTAACAGATCTGCTGTATTTTTATATTTTTATTCCTATGCCTTCACATCAATTTTTAAATGATTTCCTAAAGGCAAAAAGTAAAACTTACTATAAAACTCAGTAAAACTGTAAAGCTCTATATTGACTAGCATGGTGATAAATCCAGCATTCTTTTTATCCCCAAAATCCTCGCTTTAAGTAGCAGGTAACATTATCACAAAAGCTGTGATTTACACATGGATTTTACTATAATTTTGCATTCATCCTGGTCTCTCTATAAAAGCAAAATTGAGATAAAGCCTTAGTATTTTGTCTGCGAGATGTTCTATTCATTTATCTTACCAGAGGAGAAAGAAGATATCTGCAAAGATAGAAAGTATTACAAGCAGGGAACTAAACTACTTGGTCTCCAGAGCAGAAAAGATTACTTATATTGCAGTCAGCCTCTATCAAGTCTTATACTCACAATGGTTCTGTGGGGTCAGTAGAACCGATAAATCCTTGATTTTACACTTGTATGTTGATGTTGAGCTTTCACATGGACACAACCCAAACATTCCATTTGCTCCAGCCCTTCCTTTGGTTATAGCCACACTGTATCTTTTTGCTGGCCAGAGGAACTTAACATCCCTGAGATCTCTGTCCCTTCTTCAAGTGCTGTTGGAAGTGATTAAAAAAGTAATAAGAAATAGAGATAGGGTGCAGGCACACAAACTGCATGGTGTCACCAACACTGTTCTGTCAGAACAGGCTAAAGTGGGTTTGGATCCTCAGATTTTATGAGCTGGCTTGTTGCGGGTCCTGCAGTTAAAGGAATCTCAATCTTTGAGGTGTCTGTCCCCAGATAAATAGAAGACAAGGCAAAGTATCTTTCTCTCCCACTGCAAGAGCAGCCAATACAAACTTCCTCACAGGATGTGTTCCTGAAGTTTCTAGGATTCCAACTTCAAGCTGTTGAGTGGAAAAAGCAGCTGTCTAATTGCCCAGCTGCCTGCTCTGTGAGGGTGTGCAAAGTGCTGCCATCTGCTTCTCAAGGTAGGTGGGACAAGAAGGCATGTGAGTGCTTTTTGTCCTTCCTGCCCTCCTTTTCTTTCTCTTTGGGTGGGAAATGAGGTTGTCAGGTGTCCTGTGAGTAGGAGACTCTGGTGCACAGGTCTGGAGGAGGTGAGCTCTGCAGCCAGGTCATGGCTGACAGTAGGGAAAGCCCTTGTCACCTTCTCCTCACACTGGCCATGCCCGTGGCAAACTGGTGCTCCTTTGCTCCTGCGCTGGGCTGTTTTAACTGATTATTGTGGATTTTAGGGGGGTTTTGAAACTTTTTATGGGTTTGGTGGATGAAGTCTTGAGTCAGCTCAGTAAAGAGCTTCCTCCAAAGAAGAGGACGAGGGAACAGGATTACACACTTTGGTAGCACTGTTGTGCTGTGTAAGGTTGGCTCAGCCACCTTTCTTAAACACCAAAAGACTGTGCTGAGATGCCATCACCACAGGACGGTTACTCAGACTTTGTGATAGGCTTTCAAAACTGCAATAATCTTGGCTTTTGGTCCTTCTGGTTCTTTCAGCATTGTCAATCCCTTTCCCCATACAAATGACAGACTGTTTCTCCAGCTATTTGCAAAGGGTCTGGGGGAGGACACAATAGGGAAACGTGTTGTTGCAGCTCTCTGTGTTCGGCAGTTAAGCCCTTTGCATCCTCCTATCCAAGGAAGTATTTACATGAAATGTCAGTCACCCTGGGGAATTATATGAGAATTAATTATCTGTGGAGAATGATTTGGTCCTATTAATTATGGGTCTCAAGTAAGGAAAAGAATGGGCTTAATGTGTCATATGGGGTTTTTTCAGCCTGTGAACTAGGAACTCATCGGCATCAAATATCAATAATGGTTTTGTTGAATACAGATTGATGACCTCTGACAGAAATTATAGGAGAAACTTGTATCATTTTGTCTTATTATAGCTTACTAAGACCTTAGTCAAGATCGGGGTCTTATTTTCTTAGGCTGTCATGCAAGGGGTTAAAGCTGATGTTTATCAGATTATTGTTTGCAACCAGTCATGAATGAATAAGGCTTTAATGTACGGAGAGTCAGAAATAACTGATGTTAAAATGCAATCGCAAATCAAATACAGAATTTCATGGAGACAGTTAAAACATTATGTCTAATTAAGTCTTCATTTAAACATGTGTGTAATTTTGTTGTTCAGAATTATGTACAGCCTTGAAGACTGTTCCCTGCAGCGAGCCATGGTGCCTGTTTGTACTTGCCATTTGGTAAAAGAAATGGTGAATTTTAAGTGTTGCAGATATAGTCAGATATAAACAAAATCCTAGGGAGTTTTCTGAGTTATTAAAAATCTTTGTATTTCACCAAGAAAAACAGAATGTTTATCATATTGCACTTTTTAAATACCCTCTCTGAATTTTCCTGTTCATGAGTTTTCTCCCTTTCTTCTCTCATTGTTCAGCAACTTTCCTGAATGGCTGCAAAGCACCATACTGGCACAGTAAATTTGCTGGGATAGGATCCTTACTGGGGGAAACAGCTTCTTCACTGCAAGGGAAAGTCGTACTTAAATACCAACAAAATAAGTATCACTACCATGTATACAAATTCCTGATTGGAGCATAAATGTGTGAGTAAGATGAAATGACAATCTGTTGTGGCTTTTTGTGGGGGGTGGAAAATCCTGGTAGCTAAAGCAAAAATTGAAAGAAGGCTGCCATTTGTTTTTCTCATGGGCCTTGCCTCAAATTCTACAGAAAACCTATAGAAGAGTGCAAACCTCCACATTCAGTAGGACAGATCAATCAAGAAAAGTTTTTCCTACGTTTATTCACTACTGCAGAATGATTTTCCCAGGAATACAGTGCAAGCTTAATTTTTGTTCAGCTATTTGACTGATGCAACACCACACCTACTGTGCTTGAAGCAGAAAACATGTGAACAGAATTTGGGAAACAGCGCTCTGGTAGGAGCAACTAACACTGTGAAGCAGATGGTTCTCAGTTTTCAGGCAGTGGTGTTGGACTGGAGGTCAGGGAAATACATTGGCACTCTCATCCTTCATCCAATTCCTTTGAGCTGGACATTTAAAATTAAAAATAAATAGCAAGAGAAGCATCAAGGGAACTTCTTGCAACTGGGACTTTGTGTTTTATATTTTAGAAAAATCATTTCACTTACTAACTTGGATGGTGAGGTTAAGAAATACAGTTAAATGAAACCGCCAAATTGCAAATCAGTTATTTGGAAACAGAACAGAAAGAAAATTCTAAAGGAAACTAAGATGCCATAAATACATTGGAGAGATCAGTGTTGTAGCAGTCTGTTTGGATAGCATATAATGGGAGGTATGTTGAAGAATACCCATAAAAACAACTAAGGGAAGAGAAGCTCCTTCTTTCTTCTGTGTATTTTTCCTAAAAGTGTTTTTGTTGCATTCAGTGCAGTCTCCACTTGCAGTCTCCACTGCCCAAACTTTTTTTTTTTTTTTTTGGCGGTAATTTCTATGGAAAGGATAAGCAAAAATTGTAACTTTTCACAATTTTTCAAGACAGCCTTCCCATAAGTTTCCTCTTTTCATGTGTGTGTGTGTGTATATGTATATACTTAAACCGTCTTCCCAGGGCAGGATTGGGTAGACTTTTTAGTTATAGTGAGGACCATATGAAAAATAACATTACATCTTAATTTGTTTACCTACATCCTGTATTGATAGTAATTATTTTTAATTCCATAGGGAAAAAAAAGAGTCAAGCACTACTTCAAACCTAGCAAAAATGTTATTACCTATTTATTTCAAAATGAAATACATCTATGATACATCTATATGATCATCACATACCAAGGACTTAGAAACACAGCCCTGGATATTTTCACTGTCCCTTTCACAGTGAGTAAGGAAAATCATATTTATTAGTAAATTCAGAAAACGAGGAAAATATTCCTTGATGAAAAATTTATCTACTTTTAATAAGCACTAGCATTTTTTTTCACTTACATTTCAGTTTCTTATTGTTATAGTAATATTGATTTGAAAACTTAATTTCAGACACTTGAATGACTAAAAATAACGTATAAAAGACAATGAAGCCAAAAGACAGGCCCTCACCTTCATAAATGGCTGCAGTTGAGAGGCTACTGATGTGATTTTATTTCTAAGAATCTGACTCAGGGTGAAGAGCAAAAAGGATGTAAGAAACGACAAAGAAGACAAAAAAAACCAAAGAAGGAAGGCATGTACTGATACCCTGGGCCTTCATAGCTAATATATAGGTCCCATTCAACTAAAAATACATATTTTCTGCATATCTTCCAAGGAAATTACACATCAAAAGGATACATGCAAAAGTATTCTTCTTCAGCAGTTTTTCAGGAATTGAATCAAGGAGATTAATGAACAATTGTTTTCTCTGCCATGTTATTTTTGAGCTGATTAGCAGTTTGCTTGCAGAATACCAGAATAACTTCAATTGGAAAAGACCTCTAAGATCATTGAGTCCAACCTTTGACCAACCACCAGCATCTCAACCAGACCACAGCACTGAGTACCATGTCCAGTCATTTCTTGAGCACCTCCAGGCATGGTGACTCCACCACTGCCCCCCTGGGCAGTCCATTCCAATGCTTAGTGACCATTTCTGGGAAGAAATTCCTCCCAATGCATAGCCTGAACTTCCCCTGGCACAGCTTAATACTATGTCCTCTTGTCGTGTCTCTGCTTGCCTGGCAGAAGAGGGTGACTCCCACAGTCTCCTTTCAGGAGAAAATGACAAGGTCACCCCTGAGCCTCCTTTTCTCCAGCTAAACAACTCCAGCTTCTTCAGTCACTCTTCACAGGACTTGTGCTCCAAACCACTCATCAGCTCCATCGCCCTTCTCTGGTCTCACTCCAACACCTCGGTGTGTTTCCTGTTGTGGGGAGGCCCAAAACTGAACACAGGATTTGAAGTGTTGAATACAAGGGACACCCACTGCCCTGGTCCGGCTGGCCATGCTATTCAATGTTAGTGTTTCACATACTTAGCTTCAAAATGTGAGTAAAACACCACTGCATTTGGTATCACAGAGTACTCTGCCAACTCTGCAGAGTCACAACATGGCATTTACCACAAGTTTTATTCTTTATTCAAAGAGCTTCTTTTGTGAAATGAATATCCCACTAGTAAACAATGAAATCAGGTTGCTCTGAAGTAATCTATACTTATATTCAAGGAGATGTTCACTTCTCCTTTTAATTTTTCCTTTAAGGGAAGTTGTATTCTTTCCCTCTTCCTGACTCTTCCAATGGCAGCCTTGGACTTGTCAGAGCTTCCTAAAGGCGCTAAATACCCTAGATCCTGGTAAACTCAGCAATAAACAAATTGCTTAGGTCTTGGGTAGAGGTGACTTGAATTTCTGTGTTTATTTCCACCTGGAGGTCCCAGAGGAATTGTGTGTGGCTGTAAGATCACACACTGCATGCATTCACACTGGAGTGATGGTGATATTTACAGAAGCATCAAAGTTCACAGCTGTCTGTCTTTTCATAGATAATCAATAAATCATATGTCAGGTCTGGTGATTGTGCATGTCAAGTTACAAGTCATCAGCACCTAAGCTATTGAAGATGGTGCTCTGTTTTTGTGGTGGAAATCCACTCTCGCTAAAAGAAGCAAATAGAGAGGGGAGGGAAGAAATTCCATCATTTCTCACTCTGGTCAGGAAATGCAGAAATATTTATGAATAAGAACAGAGCCCTCCCAAGTAAAAGAAAAATCTGCATGGTCTCTAAACTGCCCTACTTGTCACCAGCTGACAGATCTGAAAAATGGGAACCACTTCTGACATTTACTGATTTTATGCTGCCAGATGGTGCATGGCACTTTCAGACCAATCTGATAGGGAAGATAGGAATGGATGGAAGACAAAGCAGATCATAATTGAAGCATCCTCTTTTATAATTCTGACCATTTGCCACTTCATAAATTAATCAATCTGATTTCAGATGTATGGTTATAATTCTACTGAAAGTCAGACTGCAATAAACAGTTCCTGCATCCCAGATGAAAATAAAGATTTTTAAAAAATAAACAGAATTCTGTGAGACTCTGGTATCAACTCTTTGCTTCCATTGGTTCCCTTCTGATACCAAGGTATTTCTGGTCTCAATTAGGGTTAATGTTTTGCAGGGCTTTATTCATATTACTAAGTGGCTTTGCAATAAACAGCTAAAAGTGGAAAACATTACAATTTTATTTCCCAGACTATAATTTTCTGCAGCAATAGAAATGCATTAGTCCTGGCTTAGACTTCTCTTCTGCTAATAAGGGCATGTTTTAGTGCATTTCTGAATCTACTGTACCTCATCCTTCTGGGGTAGTTCATTGACTTATTTCCAACTAATAAAACACAGGCAAATGCTGATAGTCTGAGATCTGGAATTATACATAACATCGAGGAGCTTCCCTCAAGATGGCACTACTGAACTGCTTCACATACCTCTGAACCCTTATGTAATCTTGTTTATACAGCATCAGGGTCATTTTAAAGCTAAGATCACACGATGCTAATTTGGCCAATGATTTTCTTTTTCATTTTGGCAAAATGCCTTCATCATGTCTAAGTACAGACCTTTAAAAGCAGTATTTTTTGATGGCTCTGTCAATAGATTTGTAGTCAGGGAATACTTGTTAAAAAATAGCCAGAGTTTACTTTTTGATCTGCCTTAGAAACCATGGACCACTGTGAAATCTGCAGATTTGTGTGCAGGAGATTTACAGGCCTCTTTTCCTGTTGGTGGAGGCTCTGGATCTTTGCCTTAACACATGAATTGACAAGGTTGGTACAAAGCAAAGGTGAGAATGGGAAGGATTTATTTTTCCAGAAGTTGCAAGTAGAGTGAGTCCCTGCACACTGCTGTCTATCTCCACTCTTAAGGAGGAAATCTTGCCTTTCCATCACCTACCTAAAGTCTCCTGAAAGTGCAGAAGTCAGAAGTCATGCAGCACCTAGAGCTATGAGGTGTAGGGTCTGGAGCAATGTCATTACTTCTCCTCTGATTGTAAACTTGGCAAGAAATACACCTCAAACTTCCCCCATGCTGTCCTGACCTTTGCATATGGCCAAAGACTTCCAGACTGGAAACTTCATTGCAGAGAAATTCTGGAGTATGATAAGCAGAGGCAGTCCATAGAAAACAGTTGCCTTTCTTGGTGTTTCCTTTTCTGACTTTGCACAATTGTCCTCAAAATCCTTCTCTCTAAGAGGGCAGCTTTTCATGATAATGTTGTAAAGAAATATTTTTCTATAGGGAGTTCTCCAGAGAATTTCTACATAGTTTGAGAGAAGACATCAAGGAACACCTCGCTGATCTGTATCAATGAACTGTAAAAAGAAACTGAGAGTATCAATGAACTGTAGGAAGAAACTGAGATAATATCATTTGCATTAGCAATCACTTTATAAACCACAGGAAAGAATCTGGTTATACTTCATTCAAGTGTTGTAGGAGATCAAATTAAATTATCTTCATATTCAGAACCAAAGAACCTGGCCATGCTATGCCAAAACTATGCTCTGCCTTGAGTAGCTGATTCATCATAGCAAACCTCACCTGTGTACCTATGAATAATGTGAAACAACTCAAGTAACACAGAACCAGGAAAAAGGTTTTACACTGGAAGATGGGTAGCATCATAAGCACATACTCAGTTCAAATTAACTAGTGTTTTGTTACTCCTAAATGTTTCCCCCATACATATAGATGAAATCTGGATTTTTATGCTTTAAAAGATGATTAGATTTATTTTTTTTCTATTTTTTTAAGCTGAAGCAATCTCTAAGAAATGTAAAGGTTTGTGTGTGCTCTTCCTGTTAGGTGGTACTGATATAGCTTAGTCTATGCTTAGCATGAAATTTATTCTATTCCTATGAGGCTTCTGGGTTCAGACTCTGTGGGCCCAAAACCTTGTCTGCTTGATTTCATAAGGTTTATCACCCCTTCCTCAAAAATATTGCCTTCCCATAGGTGCAATTGCAGAGATCTCAAATTACTGTGAAAGAAGCTTCCTGTCTGCATGGGATGCTGCAACAAGAGATGGCCAAAACTCTTCCCTGCAGGTGAACAGGTGTCAATTTTGCCCAGCATACCCTAAGCTGAAAAGGCCAATTTAAGTAAAGATTCCTTAGACAATACTGGATATTTCTGCAAATAGTGTCATGCCGAAAAATAATAATTTAGCAGAAGTTGTGACAGAACAGTTGAGGGCAGTAATACAAAGACAGCATGTGGGACCTCTGCCTTGAACAGTGTTCCCTGAGGGAATCCATGAGAAAGGATTGCCACCAGGATGCTGGTGGGTTAAGTTCTGTACTCCCTGAGAATCACTGAGCATTACTACAAATCCCCAAATTAATACCATGGGTTTCACTCTCCACGTAATAAAAAATGGTGTTTTCAGAATCTGTTGAAGTTATTTGGAAACAAGTGGGTATTATCCATTGTATGTTTAACAGAAAGTTTGATTGATTGGTACATCTAACCAGCTTTTGGATGATGGAGGAAAAAGTGCATATCAGACTGCATTTTCTTTATAACAAAAGCCCAGACCCCAATCACTATGTTAAAAATACACATTATAATTCCTGTGGTTTTTTTGGTAAAAGAAATTGCCTGAATAAATCCTTTTGTCTTCCTCCTTCTGTGAAAAATTTCCATTGCTTACTGGGCCTTAGTCCCAAAAGCCCATATGCATGTGCTGCACTTAACAACATGGACCTTCTGACTGATTTATGTAAGACAACTTTATGGAAATGTTTTCAGAATTAAGATCCTATGTCTATTATGGATGAGCTGCAGGATATACTTTGCTGATCAACTGCTCAGTGGTAAATTATTATTGTTTGCTTATGTTACTGGTCTGCTCACCATGTCCTAAATGCTGTCCTTAAAAGGCATAGCCCCTCCTACAAAGTGTAATGGTTGGGAAAAGTATGAAACAAGGGATGAAGGGTAAGGGAGGAAGGCAGATAAAATGTGAAAAGAAACCCAGACACACTTCCAATCTTCCAATACCCACTGTTCCTTTTGCTGTGGCAAACAGGGAAACAATTGCAGAATGTATGAAAGAAAAACTATTTCTAGGATGCAATAAGAAACTCAGAACCTCACCTCAGAAAATTACTTTCTGAAGGCATCATTACTATCCTAGAATGACAAAATTTTCACTCCCACTTATCTATGCCTATTATACTTGTCTCTGTTTTTTCAGGTTTTCTACCCTTCCTCTTCCCACTCAGACTTCATTGCGTGGCTATGATTTAGTAGCTTACTGAATGGTTCCTCGACTATCCATGCATTTGTTAAATATTACTTAAAATTATTCCCAGATTTAAGGATAACAAAAAGTAAAAAAGCAGAGGAAGAAAAAGTAAAAAAAAATAGAGAAAAAAATAAGGTCTGAGTAAATCTTCACATGTCAGCCTACTCAGCCTCCAAAAATGACCCACTCTTAATACATTGAACAGTTCCTTTTGCTTAGAATACAATAGCTGCCAGTGAAAGGTGCAAGAAAGTGAACTTCTAGCTGCTAAATCTGTCGTATCCACTCATGTATGGAATGCCCCTACTTTCATACTCAGCAGCATGAAGTAACATCATAGGAATTTCTGGTGAATGAATGGACTTGCAAGAATGGATGTGAGCAACTAGTGGATGTATGATATGTCAGTTTGATTCCGATGAGAAAGCAATATTCTCATGCCCAAGCAGAAGTAAGAAAGGCACTACTAAGCTGGGCTTTCTCAGAGAAGCAGCTCCACTGCTAGATGGAATCTAATCAATGCAAGCCTGCTTACAGAGAGGTTGGCATCAAAACACAACAGCTGAAGTGTAGCAGATGGCTAGATCTGAAGGAGATGTAAACAGAGGCTGAATAACTAAGCATTGCATTCTGCAGATGTCAAAGTTTCCAGGCTGTAAGAAGTTTAGTCTAAGTGCTCTCCTGAAAGCTCTTTTTGTTTTTGGCTACTTAAGTCCTGAACTCTACCCACGCTCCCTCCACATGATATCTTAGAGGCATCTGAATTGCCTGGTTTTCCAGCATGGGGTTGATGAGAAGTTGTCCCTGAAAGGCTATCAAATGCAGAGCATTATAATTTGCCTGCTTCTTGTACATGGATCCAGCTAGCTCTAGGTGCTCTAGGTACTTCATTCTCAGCAGCAAAGAAATACTGTAAAGGTGAGAACACTGACATCGATATGGTTAAAGGATAGAGAAGTATAAGATGGAGTGGTTGATACCAATTTCCTGCAGATCAGGGAAGTAACAAAATACCCTTTTCCTTCCCCTCACATTCCCAGCTTGTTCTATAGGGCTTGCACATGAGGAAGAAGGTTTATGCCTACAAGAATGGCAGAAAACCAAAAAGCAAGGCTGTGTGCAGCAATTGTCCATGAGGCAAGTAGATTTCTAGTAGTCCTCCAAAGAGATATACAGACTTGAAAGCTACATGATCTGTTCTGTGCATTTTCTGCTGCCTACTTCTTTGTCATCTCCCACTTGTGGCTTGCACTTCTTTTCATATCACACTTCTGCTGAGAACAGGCCGCTACTTTGTAGATTATAAGGACCATTCATCTCTTTCTATATTCCCTTAAAACACTCTGCCATTGAAAATAAAAACTGTGAGATCTCTTCATCAACAATAACTGGCCTGTGCATCATATTCTGCAAGTGAGATAGTGAGTTGTTCATTCTCAATGTGCTCTCCAAAGGGTGTACTTGATGCTGTATACACAGCAGTGTCCTCCAAAGTCGGGTAATTCAAACTGCTAGGGCAGATGTTTTGACTAATCGTCAAGGAAAGGACAGCAAATGGCAGTGCAGAGGGGAATAATAGCTCATAGGCTGAGCCACTACCTGGAAACTGATACAGAGAAAGGTCTATGAGGAGAACACTGTTTCCTGGCTTAGGAGTAGTGGAGAATGAAGTTCAATAGAAAAACCACTGTGAGAAAATTTACTCAAATTTAAAGAATATTTCTAGTCTCTTGCTGTCATTTTTAGTTAATTGCAATTGTTCTTAAAGGGTAGGTATATCACAAAGGATCTTTTTGTCTCATTTCTACCTTGCTTTGCAGGAATGCCTGCTTTATGCCCTCTTAACTTTGGGCTGCTGCCAACAATGCAGCTTAATTAGTGTAATATGCCTGTCTCCAATCATCTGCAGTGCAATTCTATGCCTTCTACTGCCGACTTTGTGAAAGGTCACCAAACAACACACTACAGTTGTCCCTCCAGTTCCTGCTCAGCAGGAATCCTTCTTACCTCTGAAACAAGGAATCATCCTTTGGACTCCTTTGGCCATCTCAGTGGCATAAAGATGAAGGGTATTAAAATTAGATTTGGATGCCCACTGACACTGACTCAATAAAGACTAATTTTAATAGTGGCTTCTGCTGACAGATAATCTCAAACCATGCTATAAGGATATTATGGTACTGAAAGAGAGTATCTTCTTTACAGGAAGAACAAAACATGACTGTGCTTCAGCAAGCATTCAGCTAGCAGTATTACCTAAGAGTGGGGGTTTTTTGCTTTGTCAACAAAGCTAGAGATAATCAACTTCAATCTGAGACAGAATGTCATGGTAGAAAGTAGCCCTGAATGACGTTGGCCAATGTGATGATTTTGCTGGTGACATTTCTGTTAAAGCTGACAGTTCAGTTTTGGCATATGGAAAACATTTTGCTGTAATCTTAGTCACAGGCCACAAGGGGAAATAAAAGACTGCATCTCTCTGAAAGTGTAATTGCGTGGTGTATGGTAAACATTCCCAATTGTAAAGGACTTTCTTCCAGATAAATATTTTTAAATGCTAACATGGTCAGAAGTAAAATTCAGATCCATACTGAAACGAACATTTTTTGGTAAAATATATTTTCAAAATTAGTTTTAAGTTCACATTCAACTATAGCTAAATACCCTTGTTTCCTGAAAGGAGGAGCATAGTGAATTATGTAATTAAAGAATTAATGGAGGTAAACAGAGACAGCCAATGACTGTGATTGTCTTTGAAGTTCTGGCTGTTTTCACACAAGGTGCCTGAATGCTCTGGTTGCTGTCAAACCTGATGCTTTATCCTGAGTAACCCATTTCACCTCCCTTTCCCCAAACATGCCACGTCACCGAGACCTTGTCAGTACCCAGAAAACCCAGGTGCTGCACTGATGGACATCAGCAGATTTGAGACATCAGTTTCTCAGACAGCTCTGGGATTAATTTTGTCCTTTTGGACTCAACAATTCCTTGCTTCTCTAGCTGCATCTTCCACTGCATGCCTTTCATTGCAAACTTTCTGTGTCTTCTGGCTACAAATGAACACTTCAGTCTTCTGGTACAAATTCAGTCCTTCCACACTCCAAGGCACTCACTTAGGAGGGCTGCTCTGGGCAGTGCTGCACACTCTCAGCTGAGGTCTGATACAGGGGGGATGTTGTGCATGGGAGATACCAATGGGAACCCTGTTTTTGTAGGACTTTGTCAAAATTCCCCTTCCTTCTACTGCTATGGGGTGGGTTTAGCACCAGCCAATTGCTATGCTTTTCCTTAGGGATCTCATGCAGTATTTCAGACAGTGTTTCCTGTAGGTATATATTTATGTACATATTGAGATATATATATTTATATACATAGTTACATATTTATGTACATACACATCTGTATGTATATGTAGAATTATAAGTTCCAGCTTGTTCAGATTCTTTTGGAGTAGATGCTGCTAACACACTGCTTTCTAAGCTCCAAATGTGGCTATTTGCCATATGCAAGGAAAATGTTATGACTTTGTTTAATAAAACGAGGAAGAATTTCCAAGCTGGTCTAAAATCATCTAGGATCTCACCCTGGCCAATATCAGATGCTTCAGAGAAAAATGTAAAGGATGCTACAGTATGTATTTCTGGAACAAACTTGTTAATTATATAGAATAAACCAAACTTTGCTGCCATGGTTACTGAGTGAATATTAACCATCCATTGTAAGAAGACAAAACATGAGTGGAGTCAGCTGTTACCACCCCGAGTGATGTATGGGGTGTGAGGAGGTCAACACAGTCTACAGCTCACTCCAAACTTTCTGCTTCTTACACAAACACATCGTTTGCCTCAGTATGGCAGCAGGGACTGCACATCCCTGTCACTAATTAAACCGTGGGGTTGTTTGTCTCAGCTGTTTACTACTGAAGTGTTCATATATATTCTCATAAATCTTGTTCGACTGGTTGCTTACTCAATTCTTCTCTGTGGTGTTTCTCAAACACACCAGTCAGAGCCTTTGCTTTCAGTTTCTGAAGCTATGCAGCAGGGGAGTTTCTATACACTGGCAATCAGATACCAATATTTACAGTGTATAATGAACTCCATCACATCCATGAGCTTAGCCTCTGTTGGACAGCTTTCTCTCAATAACCTTTAAACAAAAATCACTGGTGTGGAGTTCAGCTCAGAAAATGGGATTTCCTTCCCAGAGGCTCAGAAATGCCTTGGAGTCATATCCTTTCCCTGGTGTTTCGTGTGAGTCTTCTGGACTTTCTGTGAGCCTACAATTTCCCAACAGTAGTGGGTTGTGCCAATAAAGCTTCAATCTCTGCTTGTTAGATGTGTCACTGGACCTGACTGCCACCTAAAAGTGAGTTGGCACATTTGTCCACTCCTCACGGCTGACTTACCCACAGTTCCAGCTCATCAAAACACAACCACACCATCAACTACTCAGAAAGGCAGCTCAAACACCAAGTGTGGGGTCACTGAGAAGGGTGGTGAGACCTGACTGCAAACCTGCTTTGCTGGACTCTTCCCACTTCCCACACGTCCTGCACCTCCAGGGAGGGAAGGATAGAGAAGATAACACAGTTGTGTGCCTTTGATTTCCCTCCAGTCTGAAGCCCCATTCCTGATGAGTAGCTCTGAACACGTGCCCTGAAGAGACAATACCCCCACAGCCATTGTGTCTGGGGTTATATAATGCTGAGTTGCACAGTTTTTGCTGTGTGTGTTTCTGCTGGGGGCTGCCAGAACCAGTGGCTCTGCATGTTGTTCCTGCACCCAGGCACTCAAACATCTACACTGCTGAACACACACCAAGCTAGGAAAGCACTATTTAGTGTTTGTATTTTTGAATGACTAACTACAAATATTAATTTAATTTTACTGAAGAAATTTTAAAAGCCAAATTAAAAGCGTGTGCCTGATTTAAAAAACAAAACCCCACAAAACCTGAAAAGCATCTTTGTGAGGTCTATTTAAATGTTTGGAGGCAATTCTGAGACAAGCATCTAAATATAGTCGAGTGATTCAAGAGTTGCATTAGCCTACATGATACCAGCACTAACTTGTCTGGCAGACAGCCAAAGCTGCAGGGCCAGATTGAGAGCTGCTGGAAAGAGGACTTACTTGTCTTAAGGAAAGCAGTGCCAGTTGCTTTTATTCTTTTACGTGTATATTATATGACTAAAATATGTAGAGAAAGAACGTAGGGTAGAACTAGCACCAAATGGTCCTAATTTTTGACTCACTGACGTTCAAGTGTTTTAAATGCTCCACAAAAACTAATGTGTTTAGTTGAAAACTTTGCATAATGCAAGTAGGATGCTTGTACAAATAAGTATTCTACAGCACAGGAAAATTTCTCAATATTGGAGCACCTCTGCAGGCTGAGAGAGCTGGAGTTATTCAGCCTGGAGAAGAGAAGGCTCCAGGAAGATCTTAGAGAACCTTCCAGTGCCTAAAGGGGCTGTAAGGTGTGGAGACGGGCTTTTTACACAAGCAGGTAGTGATAGGATAAGAGGCAATGGCTTTAAACTGACACAGGGAAGGTTTAGATTAGATATTTGGAAGAAATTCTTTACTGTGAGGTAGTGAGGCACTGGAACACCCTGCACAGAGAAGCTGTGGATGCCCCATTCCTGGAAGTGTTTAAGGTTGGATGGGGCTTTGAGCAGCCTGGTCTAATAGGTGTCCATGGCAGGAGTGCCCAAGGAAGGGGGTTTGGAAAAAGTGCTCTTTAAGGTCCCTTCCAACCCAAACCATTCTATGCATTTTTGATGCTATGAGTAAGTTTTATGTTTTATGAACTAGTGGAAGAGTTTTCCAACATCTTCAGTTTGTTAGAAACAAAGATCTCTCCAGAAATGTTTACTCACGATAGAAACTTCCTAGTGATAATTCATTTATACCTTCCCTATGACCTACCCTTCTTCCTCGTAAATTACTATCCTTTATGGAGTTGTGTATAGCTGAAATTGCTCTTTCTGATCAACAAAACATTCCTGACATCTGCAAGGCTATTCAAAATCTTTCCCCATTTCACCTCAGCTGTAATCAGATTTTTCAGCCTTTCTGAGACACTGGGAGTCTCAGTTTAAATGTAAGGTCTGGTCTTGAATCAACAGCAAAATATTTCCCTTATCACAACCCTACTCTATTTGGTGAGACACATCTCTGGGAAATGACTGCAGCAGTCCTACTTCTGGCACTTCTGTAAAAGTGCTGGCAGTGCTGGGAAGACCTGAGCATGAGGTACAGCTGGCTCCCGGGCTCTGGAGTTACTCAAGTCCAGGGTGGGCTTTGTGACAGGCCACTGTGACCACTGCTATACCCAGCCAGTTATCTGTGAGAAAAGCCCATTTCTAATCCTGGGACACTTTCTCCAAACCCTAGGTACCTTACCTTATTATGTTCTTAATTCCTGACCCAGCTTTGGATGCTTTCAAGTACCAGAGACTATGTTGTTTTGTAATTGCTTTAATAAAAGTGCAGATGAAAATCAGTTAGAGCTGCACTACTGGCAGCAAATGAATTTCACTTAGAAGCTATTACAGCTACCAACCCCAAATTATCCTCATCCCAGCTGGAGTAGTGCCTCAGTCAGCAATTCACCTTTTAAAATGTTCTTTGTGTGAATAAGAGAAAAAAAGAACCTAATTGTCCTTTGTTGTAATTTTTATTGGTGCATTTCTAGTGGATCTTTTTGCTTAACATTACAACAGAGTAACTCAGCAGCTTTGTGTGAATCCAAGTAACCATTCGGATTAACATCGCTGCCATGGAAAATGGAGGCAAATCCTCAGGGTGGAGATTCAGCCCTTGGCTCATGCAGAATCTGACACAAGCACCAAGAAAAGGTTATGTCATTTGTAAATTTTTGACAGATTTTCAGCATGAACTAGGTCAGTTATGGCCACATCTCTGGCGTGGGATTCTGGATGCCAGGGTCCAGAAAAGTACTGGCAAGTGCTGTGCGATACCCCAAGCATGTGAACAGCAGTCCAGGAAAACACTTCATCCTCCCAGAATGTTTTACTCACTGCTGCACAATCCCTGTTCTGAGCTGGTCATGGAGGCTTTTGGTACAGGGAAGGCAATTTGGGTCTGAGGAAACTCAACAATGCCATCCCCAGCCACCAGCAGTGCAGAAGGCAGTTCCATTGCTCCCTCTTCCCCATGGGTCCATTGAGGCAAGAATCTCGATTCCCTATGGTTCTCACTGGTGCTGGCTGTAGAAATGCAGAGGGGCTTCCATTTCCAGTGAGTGCTCAGGATAATCAGCACTTCAGGAGCTGTTAGAAACTTGCAGGTTTGGTTGTTAATACAGAACTTTTCAGT
Source organism: Petroica traversi (assembly GCA_025920805.1). NCBI lineage: Eukaryota > Metazoa > Chordata > Aves > Passeriformes > Petroicidae > Petroica > Petroica traversi. Next base: position 15,712,785 of record JAHLSL010000010.1, read on the forward strand.
ATAGAAAAGTGTAGAGGTGAGAATCATTTAAAGAGCAAGAAGTGCAAGCAGGAGGAGGCTGAGTCTCAGGGACACTAACATCAGACTGAAAGGTTTCAGAGGTGCTTGGGGGTTGCAGGGTCTGTGTCACACTGAGACAGGAAAAAGGAAGAGGAAACAAGACATCCCTTTCTGGTGGTTGCATGACTTCAGTGCAAAACACCTCATTCACAGAACAGGACAGTTGTTTGAAAATTGGTGAAAATGGGGGCAAAAACACTCACTAGGATGCACCAAACTAAGGAACCAACTAATAAGTTTGCTTTCTTTGGAAGGAACTGTGTGTTCCTGCAAGTCTTTTCACACTCAGGGTGAATGAAGAAGGCCATCAGTAGCTCTGCTCTGTGACAGAAGAGGGGCTTACAATGTGCAGGTTCAACTATCTTAAATGTCCAGGAGAAACCAGGGAGATTTAGTGTATGAGAGTCCCAACAAAGAGAGTTTGGGAGCAGATTTTAATTTCCCTGTAATGTGGCCATTTTAATATAATTTTACTTTTTAAATATGTTATGTTCTATCCAGAAGTTCCTTGTTTTTCAGTTTAGGTCAGCTCTTACAATGAGGTTATTCTCAAAATGATGGTGTTATGTGACCCATGGCTACTAATTTCCATATCTAATTATTCAGTTTGCAACTAAATAAATAGGCTTTATTTCAGCATAGTCTTATCTTATAAATTGAATTATAATCAGCATCCTCGGCCTGTCTGATCTTTGGGGCCCTTTGAGCTACAACAGTTAAAATATATCAACTTCTGTCACACCAGAGAGCCATGTAGCTAACATCTAATTTATCTGCTTTTAACTCTTTAGCCCAACTTCATGCTTACAGTTTTGAGAATCACTCTTTTGGAACAGTCTCAGTTGTCCTTGTAACATCTAGCAACCTATTCTAGTCACTCCACTACTGTACTCATATGTTCTCCTGTTATCACTTAGCTTAATGTGGCATTTTAAAACCACACCCTTCTTATATTGCAGTACAATATTTGTGAAATATTACCTTGCAAAATGCTGCATTGTTGGCAAGAGCTTGAAACTGAGATGCTCCTTTAGGATCTTAGCCTAAGGTATTGGCATTTGTGTTAATGTACAGAACTTCTGATGCTCTGTTTTGCAGGTATTACCCATATTTTCCTGACACCTGTGACAGAACTGCAGATATTGATAAATATTGATATTAGGAGAAAGAGGGATGATATTAGCAAAAAGAGTTTAGGAAGTGTATTTTCTTGAGTTCACTGACTCAGTCAATCACTTGTGACTAGCCCTATGCAGGCTTGAGGGTTATTGCCTACCCTTCTGAGCAACTCAAACATTTGTTACATCCAGGTGAGATGAATTGAGACCTAAGACATTATTCAGTTATGAAACATTCAAACTCAGCCCAGATTTCAAACCCAAGTCCTTCCAACCCTTGTCCTGACAGTGACAGCAGAGACTCTGTCAAATAGTTCTTCAGCTGTTCCTGTGGTTTGGTCTTTAGTGACTCCACTAAGTCTACTGGCTAAATAAGGTTTCAGAAGCATAATCCTATCTATCTATCTATCTATCTATCTATCTATCTATCTATCTATCTATCTATCTATTATATATATATATATATATATATATATGCATACATTCGTATATGTTATGCATAGTATAAGCAATAGATACAAAATAGTAATCCCCTTGATGATACATGAGATGAAGCAGAACCCAATTAATTTCTCTTCTATTCTTGGCAGTTTTACAGAGGTGCTTAAAAAGTAACAAGTGGTATCTTCTGTAATGAAATACTTGTTTGTGATACAGAAAACACAAATAAATAGGTCTGTTCCCAAAAGTGGTCACAGCTTTACAAAACAGTTTCATAAAAGGGTTGCCCTTTGTTGGTTTGGCCAAAAATGTATTTTTTAGCATACTCTTCTTCTTAGGTTTCTGAGGCCAGCTGACTTGCACTGTCCTTTGCCATTATCTCAAAGAAGATGCACACAATTAAATGTCATGAAATGAAAATAAAATTTGTTGTCTTTCCTTCTGATGTGCTAATATTTGTTTGACTGACTGCTAGTTCAGTGTTCAGTATATTTCCACAACTTGTACATCTGTATTTGAAAGAATAACCAGAATGATCACATCCTGTTGTACCTAAAATAGACAGGACTAGCATGAAATGACATTTGGTAAAAATTATTCACTCTTCCACAATCCTGTTCCCTGCCGTGTCCTTCATGTCTGTTATTGATCAGACCTTCACACGATGCTGAAAGCCTCTCTTTGAGGCCATGCTTTCACTGCAATAATAAAGTAGGTCATTGATTAACTGGAAGTATGACAGGCAGCTCCTCCAGTCAGGTCGTGACGTACTGCAGGTCTTGAGGGAGGAGAGCAAGCGATGAATCAGTAATGTGAAAAGAAAGAAAGCCCACAGGTTTTGGTCTTTTGGGAGGGCTTCTCTCAGCAGCATAGTTAGCAGCATCACCCTCAGCAAGTTGACGGCTATGCAAATTCACCAGAGAAGCTTTTCAGGTTTCCAAAAAAAGAAAAAGAAGAAGCAAACATGTAAGCTGAAATTCTCTTACCCAACTGCAGTACCTAGGGAATTTTTTACTTTGCAGGCAACCAACTCATACGGGCTACTCCTACTCATTGTTCTCTACATTTAGGTATAATATATAATTAAGCACTGTATAATTAAGCAGTTTTACATGCATTGGTTTCCACTGCACTGTCTTTTGGCAGCAATTCCTTAAGAGTCCTTGTCCCCAGCTCTGCTCCATGGCTGCCCACCCTCTCCTGGCTTCCAAGCCCTCAGTGGGAGATCCTTTGCATTGGCACACTCAGGGCGAGTCTCAGGGTTCCTCAACTCCGGCAGCACAGAGCAGGACAGTCCTGCAAGCAGTTCTGCCTCCTGTGCACCTCGTGGTCCCAATCTGACCATTGCCATAAGCCCCATGGACATCCTCTTACTCTGTTTTCCTGTGCCCTTGCACTTTCCAAGAAAAATTTGCAGCACACGCTGGTCTTTCATCTGCTGGCTTGCGCCATTAGCAACATCTAAGGAAGGATGGTGCTTACACCTCACAGCAATTCCCTGCCAGCCTCTCACTGGGAGAAGGACACAGAAGTGCCTTTGACTGAGCCAGAGCCTCATCCTGACCAGTCTGGGTAGCCAGTATTCCCTCTTCCCCTGCCCCTACTGAATTTTTTTTTTTGTTCCAAAGTGGAGCAAAAGTCATGTTCCATGACTGGCATTGCTAGGTGTCAAATCTGCTCATCAATCAGTTCAGAAACAGAACAATGTTGCCTCAGCACTACGCACTGTCATCCAGCAGGTTTTACACACACATTTGATGTGATTTTTTTCCAAAGCATGGAAAATCCACAATTTCTACTGCTGCCTCCTCACTGCCTCCCACTTTCCTACCCCATAAAAGCTTGCTCAGCCACTTGCAAACGTTTTTTTCAGATAGTAGCACTGCCCACAGTCAGTCTATAAATTGTGTTCAGAAAGAGAAAATGAAACAACTGGCATTTATTTAGCTATTTTTGACTCGCAGAGCTGTGGGCCTCATCATCTCCCACGCACTTCTGTCTCATGTCCAGATATCGGGTGCTGTGACAACTCCAGCCCTGCACACTCTCTGCCTGTAGCTGCAGTAGCCTGAGCTAAGCAGTGGCTACCTCCATAAGTTTAAGAGGGAAAATTACACTTACAAATGAACTCAAGTAGCATTGGCTGGTTTTAATTCAAATCTGTGAAATTTATTTTTATCACACTTACATAAATACATGGTATTTATTAGAAATAAATATTTCAAAAATATGCATGTAGTCAATAAATTATACAGAGAGATGTAAGATAGTCAGGTGCTCAATATATTTGTGCGAAGAACTTGTAGTATTGAGCATTGCCAAAGTATGTGGGTCACTGTCGATGAACAAACATAATTTGATTCTGTCATACTTCAGTTTTATTTTTAGATTTTTTTTATTTTTTTATCAGCAAAGTAGGAAAATTAAACAATGCTGAAAAATAATTTAACATAGTCCTCTCTTTGTTAAAAATCATTATACATAACTAATTAATTAAAAATTTTAGTCCAGTCATTTACTCTGGAGCTTACTTGCTTCTTTTCTTTCCTTCCTTCTTCCATTAATTCCCTCTTTCTTTCTTTTTTATTTAAAATATGCAAGCATTTGTGCCTGATCGTGGCAAACAATTTATCAAATGTAGCAGTAGGTCTACATGGCACAGCCCAGTGTTTGATGCTATCAGCAACTCTTAGCTAATGATTATCTAAATGCTACAAGCCATGAGAAAGTTGCCATAAACTTTTTTAAATGAAGCAGCATATACTGGAAAATGACCAAGATTACTCAGCAGTTTCTTTTTAGGAAATCTGCCTGTTCTTAGAATAGAAAAAGCCTTTACTAGTCCTTTTCCAGCAAGAACAGAATACAGAATACAAGGATACAGAACAACCACGTATTTCCTTGGCTGAATTCATTCACTGTCTATTTAGACAGAGAGTGACATCAGAAGTGAATTCAGGAGTTACTTAATCAGAAAAACACTATACAGGTTAGAAAGAATTTTAAGTAAAAGCATCCCAACCCTGTGGAGCAGGCCCTCTTGAACACTTCCACTGTCATCCTGCTGGTCAGTCACAGCAGCTGGAGTCTCCCTGTGTGTGGTGTCGAGGGGACTGAGGTACTGGGATGCTTTTCCAGGTCACCTACACTCAATGGCTGTGGAGCTGAAGTGAGGAGCACTCTTACCCCAAGATATACCAAGGACCTGGACATCCCACCCTTCCAGGCAGCCTCACTGGGAGTGAGCAGGGACTGCCAGAGCACTTGAGAGTCTCCACTGCCCAGGCAGGTGAGATGATGAGCTGGGACAGTGGCTCTTCCATGTGGCCAAGGGCTTTCCTCCTAAATGTACCAGAAAGCATTTAAGGGCAGAAAGAAGATAAATAAACCTGTGGTTTTCCCTCTTGTAGGCCTACTCACTGGATTATTCACTCACAAGGTCTCAGTCTCTGGAGGTAGGACTGGGAGATTTTAGGTGTGAGTCTGTGAAACCCAGTTTTGATGTTTCTCTTGGAAGAGCTTGTGGTGAAAGAAAAGGAAATTCCATGCACTTCCTCTAGCTTCTGGTGGCCTTTGCTGGCAGAGAGATCCTTTTCCAAAGGTAACTCAAGAATTATTGTTTGTTATGTCATCTGCTGCGGTCAAGTATTAAATAATCTTTGAAAAATCCTTTGTTCTGAACCTGTTTTATGGTTACCAAAGTGGATTTTTTCTACTCATAGCAAAATTACAGAAAATGTTAATTTAAATAGCTGATAGAAAGCATAAGGAAATGAGGATTTTGCCTAGTTTTTGATAATTTAATCTAGTGTTCATCAACCCACTTTAACTGTTAGGAAAACTGAAGAAAGAGCAATCTATCAGAAGACTGAGTGTTGCTTCCAGCAACATTTGATAATGAGTTTACTAAAATAGACACTACTTTAAATTTTTGTATAAAATACAGCTTAAAATATACAAAGTGTATTGAATACTGACTCTCTGTGGAAAGACTGCATGCTGAGAATGTATTCCAAAAAGATACCTGTGGGCATGTGCATAAGGGTATGTTGCAAATATATATATATGTAGGTACAATAGTGAGTTTTATGGGAGAAAATGTTTTTCACTCTCTCCTGCTGACATTCAAAAAGTAGCAATGTCTGCAAGATTTGATTTTGAGTAACATGTTTGTAGTAAAGCCATTACTGAATAGTATTACTGAGCGACCTTTCTTGAAGAGAAATATTTCTGATTTTCTGATTTTCTTTGTGTGGTTTTTTTTTTGTGATGTGCTAGACATTGTTGAGAGATATGCTGCTAACTGCTCTCATTTACAGCCTGGGTTAAGTGCTGAAATCTTTGGGCTGTGTGTGGGGATTTGGTAACCCTGCCTGCCCAGTGAATAAACAGCACTGATGTTTGGTATATGTGACTTTGAGCTTGTCCTTGTGGTTGTACTTAAAGCCTGGAAGGCCACGTCCAACATTATGGTGTCTGACACTCAGAAAACACTCTTTCCTCAGAGCTTCTTGCAAAACCTTCAAGGGGCCTGTGTTCTTGTGCAAGGTGTGCCTAAAGGTCACGTGCTCCAATGACACCAATGTTTGCTCCTGCATTCAGCCAGCAGGAAAGTTCCAGTTCTGGCTAAAGCCTTATAGAAACAGAGTCAGCAGCACTGCCAAGGGTACCCTACTTTATGCAGTGTGTAGGAGTTATTACTTAATTCACAGAATTAAAAACAAACAAACAAAGTCCATTTTTTACCAAGCCTACTAGAACACAGCAATAGGAAATGAAGAGTGGCACTAATTGCCTGAAATACTAAGTGCATGATATAGAGATGACTATAACCCTGGAAAAGAGTTAGTTAGTAAACCAGAACACAACAGGAATAAATCCAGGAAACATCCTTCACTTAAAAATAATGAAAGAACCAATTCAGAATGCATTTGCCACGCTGTTGGGAGAGTGAGAAACAAGTCTGCAGTCTAAACTAAGAGGTTAAGCCATTTCTGTTTACACAGATTTTAACATATCTGATAGAAGCAGGGCCTCTGTTTTGTAACTAGATTAGCTGATGTGAATCTGGCTGCATCTGTGTGGCATCACTGCTATAAGTGGGATCCAAGGGGATGACTAATTGTGGCAGTGGATTGGGTTTCTAGACTGGCCTGTGAGGTGGTCAGGCAGCCAAACATCCGTGTATAGATATGCCCTGAGCAATCCCAGTCCATTCACTACATCCTACATGCAGACATACGACTGGTGAAGTTTCCCTAATCCTTAGCAAAATTAAAGAAAATCTATATATTAATGTTCCAAAAATTAATATGAGAAGGAGTGAAATGTGCTTTTCCTGTATTGCTGTACAAGTTGGGGTATTTTGGGTAATTATATAACTTATATGAAATGACAGGCTGGAAGAAAATGAAATCTGTTTCAGAGGAAAATGAAATATAGAGTATACAATTTAACTTTTCCCTGGAAATTAAGAAAAGTAGAAGAGAAGAAAACAGCAATAGTTTCAGCTTTACAAATGTTCATCTGGTTTGCATTCAGAGTCTTTCAGTAAATGCCACAATTAAAAACTTCAGAACAAAATTGACACGATTTTGCTTATTACACAGATGGTGATGTCAGCTACATAACTCCATTTGTCATAGCATCTTATTACCCTCTTGAAATTCTGAGTGATGGAAACAATTAAAATTGGAAGAGGAAAAAAAAAACTCCTCGTGTTTCAATCTAATAATGAGAAATCCACCTGATAAGCAGATGTTGCTCAGTTGTTTGTCAGAGTAATGCAGCTACCTAAATGATTTTATTTACAACCTGAGGTTTCCTACCAGCTTATCATATTTGTGTTAGCTTTGCTTAATGAAAATAGCAAAATAGAGGGATTTTTTTTCCTAACCCCACATGTAGAGCTGAGAACTCCTACAATATTTTAGATAAGTCGGGGCTGTCATTGTTGTCATCCAGACAAAAAGCAGGAGGATGGCGTTATTTTGTTACTGTGACATGTTTCTAAATGTACCTTGTGGATTCATATAACCATAGGATGGGATGTCTGCTGATGACTCATGCTGACTCACCCACTGAGCCAGAATTTACTGAGCCTTCTTCTGTGCCCACACACAGTGATATGATTTCCAGTCTGAGTGAATTCTTTAAAATTTAATTTAGTGGGCTTTAACTACAGAGACAGATACGCTTCTTCAATGGTTGCCTTAATTTGTTTTTATGTCTTATTAAATGTGTGTTCAGACTATGTTTTGCAGAATCCTTTGAAATCAATTTTCAAAATAATGTGGATGAGTGCGACTGTGCTTTGCAAAGATGAAGGTCTGTCTGAAAGCACTGGAGGGAGGAGCATTGATAATCAACTGATGCCATGGACCTAAAGGCCTAATACATAATCACTGCCTCTCTGCTATAGCTTCAGCAGCAGTGCTTGTGGGCCTCCACTATGGTAAGTCCCTAGGCTTAGGCAATGAATAATTAATTTAAAAAAGACAAATTGACCTGATTCTGTTTTTATTTGTAAGACTGAAAACTGCACCACTGTAATAAACAGAATTAAATGGTATAGAAATAGGTGTGAAAGCAACTCTTAAAATGCTACTACAGATGTTTTCAGAGTGATTGTCTTTTTTCTGAAATAATAGAAATTATATGGAAGATTTTAATAGGAACATGATCAATCCAATTATTTGTCTCCAAATTCTGGTCAAAATCTGCTATGGTGTAGCAGCCTGAAAAGCAATTCCTGTTATTTCAGTATATGCTGTAGTGACTGAGAAGACTGCTACCCCAGTGAGAGTCTCTCTTGGAACCCAATAAAAGCTTCTCTTCAATCTCATACTCTTTGATGAAGACTACTATGTTTTGTTAAATCAGGATTTATGATAGTCTCATCCTGATTCCAGGATTCTTCACCTACCACACAGGCTAAGGGAGAGGAAAAAATATTTTGCTTGGACTACTTCTGCATGATTTGCTTTTTAAACTCTTCTGACCAATGAATGTTAGAGCAACAGAAAAGATGCATATGTCTTCCCCCATAATAAAAATTATAAAATGCTTCAGTAAGTTGATCAAGGTCTCTAGACTTCTCTTCACCTTTCCAATACTGTGAAAAGACAGTTGATGCCCCCAAGCCACCCACCCTTCCCTCTTTCTGTGGGATTTTATGTCACTTCTCAAAGGTCTGTCAGCTTTGACAGTGGTTTTGGGTTGTGTGTTTTACTTCTCTTGCTTCTGCAGTCAGTCAGGCATGATTCCTAATCTGCAAGAATTTGTCTATGATTCTGTCTTCTCATCTCTGGGATTTACTAAACTGCCCTGTCCTCTAAATCTGAAAGTGCTGGATGAGTGGACACTTCATCCCCAGTGGTTTCTGCTTCGCTGACTTCCTTGTACTTTGAGTGTACAGTCCTTTGCTTTGCTTTTGGAGAACAAAGCCCCCAGACTTTAAGTCTTTAGTCACACCTTCCTGCCTGCATCATTGTTCACACAGGGCTTTCTTGTAATTCTGTCACTGGAATTCAAAAGCTGTTGGGTTTGTCCTTTGAATTAAATGTGTTTGAAAATAGAATATAACTTCTTCTTTTTGTGACTTCAACCTTCAGTGATCATTAAGATTCTGTATGTAATGGAGCATGGTATGAGGAGAACCACACAGCTGTATGACAAGGTTTGAATAGAAGCTGAAATATGTGTTTCTCCCTGAGTCCCCACATGTTCTGCTCATTAACATTCCTTCTCTTGCTGTTGCACTGTCACTCACAGTCTCATTTGGTCTGAGACCATCCATGATTTCTATCAGACAAAGGACTCAGCTCTGCTGAACTCCTGTGAGAGGGATGCTCTGTAGCAGAGCTGCCCACTTTTGCCTACAACTTTCTCAAAAGAAAGGAGATGCCCATATACTGCACTCCATCTTTTGCTGCAGGACACAGCAATTTCCTGAAAATGCCATAATTACTGAATATATCCAACAGGCTGCTTGCAGCAAATTTCCCATGCTGAAGAGATGAGTGCCCAAGAAATACAGCAGCTGAAAGTAGATTAGTATCTCCAAGTAATTCAGACATCTCATTGCTGCTCTCCTGCTTTCCAAGCAGCGCTGCAGACCTGTGAGGAGGAAAGAGTGATTACTGGATTAATTGTTCTGACAGCAGCTCATTTCTAAAAGCCCCCTTTCTCAAGGGGCTCTGGTCCTTCCTGTATTTGACTGCTGAGAGGGAAAGGGCCTCTAGAAAAAATGGTGAAAGAAATAGGCTATTGCCAGCACCAAAGCAAGTCATCTTGCTTACAGCCTATTCCAGAGAGGCACAGACTGAATAAACCACTAGATGCCCCAGCTCTGTTTGACATCTCTGTAAATACTGTATCTTCCTTTCTTTTACTCCTGATTTGCAAAAAATATAATGAGAATGTGAAAGTGATGTGCTGGTAATTGAAAAAAAGCAACATTTTTTTTCAAGCAGTGAAAATTTCCAAGGCCCCTCTAGCAATGCAAATAAGAAGTCTGTGGTGTTTAAGCTAATACTGGCCTATCTTAGGTAAACATACATGACTGCAAAGCCTGTATCCAAAGGTCCCTCTCTAGCTGAATAAACTGGCACTGAGTTTTTCTGTACCTCTGTAGCTTATTCACTGCTAGCATCCAGTTTTAAGTACCATACTGTGATATGGCAGTGCCAGCAGTGTGTTTGGCAGTGTCCACTATGTACTTACCTCTGTGCTTATTATGCCTCAGCTGTGGAGCCTCTCCTAATGATTTTTATTTCAAACATTTTATGAAAAAGCTGACCTTATTAACATGTCAGAGCTCTGTGCAGTAGTGCTCTCTGGTTATTATGTCGTTATTCTTTCTTTTCCAGCTTTCACAATTTTCCTGTTCTTACACCCTTTTGAAACAGACTGTAATATTTACATTTTTCTGAATCTTTTTAGAGATGCAAGAGACTCACTTGGCTTCTCCTGGCAGTTGTACATTCTGCGGTTCCCTGTGGCACTCTCATTTGACTGTCTTGGAGTTCCACCTGTTCTTCTGCCTCACCCCTCCTTCCCTGTGATTTGTTGCATCCACAGCAGAGCTAGAGCACTGTGCAATCTCCAAAAGATTTCATCTCAGTCAAGCACCTGCAATTGTGCAATCTCATGTGTTCAATAAACGCCTCACTGGGAAGACTTCTCCCATAGTGTAACACTGACTCTTGCTATTTTTTCAAAAGAACCTTAATTTTTCAAATTTCTCCCAGGTTATGGGCATCCTAAAGGTTTGTGTGCCAAGTCATTTATTTTGACATGAAGTGTTATTTCTTTAGAAAATGTTATTTCTTTAGAAATAACATTCCTTGTGGTTGTCGCTCTTACTTGAAATCACTGTTATAAAAAAGTAAAGCTAAATAAGGGGGGAAAATAATCCTAGTAAAGCAAGGGTTAAGGTTCTGATTAAAATAGGGAAAGAAGCACACAAACAAAAAGCGTAGAAAAAAGACAATCCAATTTCAATACGTACATTGTTCTGGCAGTCACTCACAGCTTGCCTCTGGGAATCAAGGAGCTGGTACAATGACACTTCAGGATCTACTTCTCTGCTGGGGTTCGCCTGCCTCCGCCCAAAGCATGAGGGACTTCCCAACTGCAAGAGAGGCTAAACCGCAGAACATTCTTTGGACCATCTCCCTTCCCTTGTTTCCTTCAATTTAGAGGCTATTCTAATATAAAATGTCATAGTTTTGACCAGTCAGAGCTGTTGAGGTGAATGCAAATGAAATCTGTTTTCTATTGCCTCAAATGGAATAATCTCTGATATGCAGTGATCCTTTGACACATTGATTTCCAAATTTAGATTTACCTTCCTGCTCAGAAAGTCAGTTGAATTATAACTTGATTTGAGTCTCCATTTCCCAGGCAGTGTAACTTCTTTTGTGACCTTTTTTTCCATGCCTTTTTAAGATCTCATAAATTACATATAATAAAACTATCAACTGCACATCAGACCCTAACCTCACAGCTTGTGAATAATAGATTGCTTTATTCATAGGGTTCAGACATGAGATGCCACTAATAATGATGATCAGTTTAGGGTCTGGAGCATTTTCTCAAATAATTTCATTCCTTTTACTTCCTCACTTTATCACAGAAGCTTTGCAACTATCACAGTAACTTCCAGCTCTAATTCCCTTAGCCATAGTTAATTATAGATATCCTGGCAGTGGCATAGTTATTTATTTCAGAGTTTCTTGATTGTGAGCGGGCTAATCAGAGATCTTCTGGGGGCCCTTTCACTTTCAGAAATACTGCTTTTAAAATGTCAAGTCCTATCATCAAGGCTTTGTTGGTTTTGTTTCATTTTTGTACTGCAGAGTATAAAATTCATGAAACTGCTCATTTCTGCAAAGTGGAACATACACATTTAAAATCTGATGTCCCCTTGTCACCAGCTTTTGATTATCTTCGAAATTAGAAAATATTGTCTAATAATTTGAAATATACTTATCTAGTTGGGTGATAGGTAGCTTGTTAAAAACATGTGCTTTACACATTTAGCTGACTTAGTAGTTCTCTAACTGGCAAAAAGGATTTTCCCAACATGCTTATTTTAGCTGACAGTCCTTTGGTGGAGTGTGGGAACAGGGTTTGTAACATTCGTTGCGCAGTGAGACAACAAGGCTGTTCTTATTTTATATTTTCTCTCAGATAACTACTAATTAATTTCTGTGTTTCAAAAACACCACGGGATTTTATTTTTCCTTTGAGGGGAATCAACCCTCTACTTCTTACCTGGCTTGTATTCCTGCCAAGACTGGTGGCCCTCTGGCTTGAGCAGAGCTGACCCCAAAGGCTGTGATGGTGGTGCTGGTTTGTCTCTGCTGTAACAGGAGGGAGTCAGAGCGCTCGGTACCTCAAAGGAAATACACAGCACACTGCATGTTGACACTGTTATTATGGCTGGCATATTTTGATCATCTCATTTTCTCTTTGATACTGATGTACAGTAAAGTGTGAACATTATCTTTAAGCTGCAATCTGATCTTACCGAGCTCTAAGTGCAGCGAGGGGCAGTGGATTTTCTCTTCAGCAGCAACACAAACAGCAGGAGCTCTGGAAATTGTAGTGGCAACAGCAGCTTCTGTTGTGACAGTTCTCTCGTAGGTCACCATGGTGAGAATGGATCTGAGTGTTGGGTTTTTTTCCCTGTCCAGACGTTAATATGATTTCTAGAATCCAGAATAGCTTATATAAATTATTACCCTTGTCATTAATTATCTTCATGCAGATATGCTAGCAAGAAATACACACATTTTCTTTTTTAGGAGGGATTTAATAACTAGACAAAGGATTTGACAATACTTTAAAAATCTTAAAACTGTTGTTTTGCTGATATATAGTTGGAAAAAAAACCCAATACCATTAATTGGGAAAAAAAAGCAACAACATGGAAGCTGGCCTACACTGTTTTCTTTTTCTTTATGAAGATTCATTATATGCTTTTATGTTTTTAAATTAAAAATGTTTGAATTATGGGTGCTGCAAGACACCACAGCAGATGAACCGGATTTAGTATGCAGAAGGCAAAGCTCTTTGCTCAGAGCTTAAAATTGAAATAGCTGTAATGTGACAGTGTCTGACATGGGCAGTTTGATGGTTGCGGATAGCACCCATCAAACTACCCTACACAAACGTAGAAAAGGAATAAGTAACTCTTTTATTTCTTGAATTAGGGGCTCCATTTTGAGTCCCTGTTATCCCTCCTGTTTATCATGCTCATTATCTTTAACTTCCAAGCTGGAGTGCAGCCTGTTGATCTTACTGGGAGACTTGGCTGTTGGTGTTTCTTTAACGGAGTCACCACCAAGTGTTTCCATTAGCAAGTTCACACCAGCCCTGTTTGCAGCTCTGGCCTGCTGGGCCACTTCTTCTGGGATTGTGCACCACTGGCATGGATACCAGCAGCACTGCTTAGACATTATGAGATTTAAGAGAAAGAGGCCCTTCCCTTGCCTCGAGCTTAATTTCCTTAGTTTGATTGATTTCTTGCCACTTTTCCTTTCTACTTAAACTGGTATTCATCAGTGGCATGCATGTTTAACTTACTCAACAGTCTCTGCTGCACTTCAGCAGAACCTTCAGGAAAAGGTTCAGAGACCTAGTGGACATGCATGAAGTTTCTGTCAGAAGACATTTTTCCTCCCTTAGCCTTAAAAAAAAAATTAGGCTTCTCGGGACCTGCTTTATTCATTGTTACTGTTTCAAGTGTGTATTTGGGCTTCCCTTCACACTGCACAGTTTGGTTGCTGGTGTTTTTCCCCTCAGAAGGACAGTGAGTCACATCTATTCCAGTTTAACAGCTCCTCTGATCTTAACAGAATGCCCTCACCAGAAACATCCTTGAATAATCCAGACCACTCACACAGATCAGATTGCTTCTGCTGATGTGTTGCCCCATTCCAGGCAGCTTCACTTACCCATGAGAACAGTGTGTGCTCCAAGCCCCTGCTCTCACTGGGGTCCTCAAGCTGTTATTCTTCCTCAGCAGTGGGGATAAAGAGAGATGACAGTGAATGGAAATGTGGGAAGGTATTTTCAAAGTGACACTGATTTTATGTGGGAAGGTATTTTTAAAATGTCAGTGATTTTATGAAGCAACCTTTGCTACTCTCCCAGGTAATTGCTTCTCATAGTTACAGTAAGGAAGGGTAAAATAGTGAATTAACAGAAATTATAATTCCAAATGAATTAGGAAAATATCACAAAGATTAAATAGGAAGCGGTTAACTTGTCATTAGATTACTATTAGAGACTATGGTTAGGAAAGACGTGTAAGTGGGCAGCAAAAAGTAGCAACGGAAGTGCATTGACAGTAAGAAATATCAGTTAATAGCTGCATATTTCAGTGATAAACTCTGCAGGCATATTTTTATTTTTACTCTCATGTTTACTTTTACATTTTCCTTAGAATGGTCTCAGCTATAAAACATTGTGTCTATGCAGCATTTGAAAGAATGTTTATAGGGAGGATATTGTTACTAGAAATCCTCTATTTTATGGAGCTTAAAAGCAAGCTTGTTAGGCAAACTTGATTGACTTCTTCAATAACATAAGCTTAAAAGATGATAAGGACATCAATATTTTACAGTTGACGTGCTTCAGTTTTTGGACTACCTTAAAGCATAGCAAGCTCTCATAAAATACTTCAGTCAAAGGTAGAAAAGATAATCTCAAGTCCGGAGAGTCAGTGAAGAACAAACCACAGCAGTAATAAAGATGAAGGCACATTAGGCATGGTGGATGAGAGTAGTCTGAGCAAAAAGTGGTGCTTTAACATCAAAGCAAATGTTTAGCAAAGCAAAGCAAAATGTTTAGCAGAATTTTAGACTGGAACAAGGAGATGTGTTAACAAAACTAACGCTTCTGATCTGTGTCCCGTGCTACCTACAATTCTGCACCGAGTTCTGAGCTTCCTGGTGGCAGGGAGGAAGTGTGAACACACGCTCACAAGTTACTGGGTTACCCGGGCGAATGATTCCTTATCAGCAAGGATGCTATGGCAGCCTAACACAGCTGAAATGAACATGTTTTCCTCTGGCAGCTGGGTGAGCTGGGAGCGCACACACACAGGCAGCTATTACAGCTTTTCTGTGGCGTAGTAACTTATTAAGCCATGCTAAGTCATGGCTTAATTACAAACTGGCTTGACAGCTTGTGGCTGTCTGTCCCTACCCAATTTAACAACATGAAGAAAGCTGAAATGTAGGCAATGGAAATAATCATGGCACATCAGCCCCTTCAGTTGGTTGCAGCCCAAAGCCAGCTCATGGCTGCCTGTGTGCACCTCCGAATACGCACTGCCACACTGCCAATTAAGTGTCTGTGTGAAGGCACTTAACCTGTTGCCCAGCCACGCTTAAGACTGCATTTGTCATTCTAATGCTGAAGCTGAATGACATTTCATATCATGCTGTGATAAACTACAATATTCTGTCCTTCTTTGTCATCTTTTTGAAGTGATGAGCTCTCAGCAGCTAGAGGAAATTTCTCATACTAAGGTCTTGCTTTTATATTCTTGAGGTTAACTGCATTTCTATTTCTCCATCAGTTTAAATGTGTGTGCTATCCTAGTTTTCCTTCCTGTTGGTACTCCTAAGCACTGGGTCATTTACAAATTTATTCCCCAGCACTTTCTTGTACCAATGTCATTAAGGAAAATATCTAATAGGTTTAAGCCCAAAACTTATCTTGGGCAGTGGAGGAGTGTGGGAGGTTGTGATGGTAGGAAGAAAAGAGGACAACCTTTATTCAGACACCTAATTTCTGATCATTAGATTTTGTTTTATCCTTTGTGGATAATCCATCACCTCCATTACTCTCTGGTACTGCTCTGTTAATTCCTGTCATCTCCTCCTTTATCTAGAAGTTGAAGGATATTATCAAAGGAAGATCTTAGGTTAATCTGGTAAGGCCCACCTTAGTAAACAAACATTACACTTTCTCATTTCCTGATATACTTACTTTAAAAAGCTTACTTCCAGACAGAAGTGCTTTCATTTTACATGGTTTTCTGGCTTCTGGAATGAGCATTATCTGTTCTTTCTGCTCAGAAGCTGTAGACTGTTTTATGTTCATCTTATGTGTAATACCAGCAATTTCCTTTCCCTCCAAGCTATTAGCCATCCTGCCCTCCAACCCTATGTTCAAGATCACCATCTTTACTGAAAATTGAGGTTAAAATGTGCATTTAGCTTTAGAGTCAGATGTAGACTATTTCTAAACCCCATTTCTTCCTCAGCAAAAAGCAACATCACTTCCTTCTTACAATATTAAGTCCAGCCGGATAACGTCTTGCTGTTTTCTCAGATGCCATATACCACAAATCAACCTGATTTTCCAGATAAATTCTCCTTTAATTCTCTCACCTATTGATGTTTTAAATCCTTCCCAAACCAGACCTTTTTTCTGTTTCATGCTCTCTGCTCATAATTTTTACCCCTCTCTTGATGCCACTTCTTTTCCACTTGTTCCTTGAAGCTTCTACCTCAAAACTATTTTGCTTTCTGTGAGATACAGGCTCCCAGCCATTTGGTTTCAAGGCTCCTAAGCCCTCTCCCATGTTCAAGATTTCATTATACAAGATGATTTTGTTGCCAAGTCTCTTCACTCATCACAGTTTCCCTTTCTGAAGTTGTTCTATTTTCTTTCACCCCTACCTTTCATCACACAAGTTGCGATCACCTATTCCAGGGTTATTATTTATCATTATACCGTTGAGGACATATTCCTGAACCATTCAAAAGCCTTACTTTTTATGGGCTCAGTGACAGTTTGGAGAAGGATTTAATTTACTACCACAATCCAGAATATCTGGCCCCAGCTATGAGTAGCATGTATTCCCCAGATTTTTAAATGAGAACTTGGAACCTCACTGTCTATTTCTTCGAAGCAAACAGTACCATCTCTTCAACAATATGGAGTTTTCTAACTGCCTCCAAACCTTCCACCTAGGGTCTGGAATGATCTCAGGGCCCTCTTCTCTCAATAAAATCTGCAACCATCTTTTCCAAAACTACATTGGAACTAAATTTAGAGTTTTTATATTATTTACCTTCTATTTGCAAAACATCGCTTCTTTAACATAGAATATTACTACCCACTTTTATTTTTACTTCTGTGTTTGTTCAACCACAAATTCCCTCTAATCCACGTGTTCTGGTTAGGAACTGAGTTTTGTGTTATCACAAGGAGGGCATCCTGAACTGTTTGTTAAAATTCCTTCATTTTTTTCCCCCCCAAAGTGCTGGAAACAGAATATCCTCTTTCCAATTATTTAATTTTGACACATTAACATTACTTTTTTGCCTTTGTCTGTATTGGTCCTTTTCTCTTTGCTACCCATCCTACATTCTTCCTATTCCCCATTGCTGTGTTAACATTTAATCTTCCTCTTGTTGAGCAAAACTGAGGTGAAATATTACATGAGTCTTTCAAAAATTTCTCTGTTCATTTCTTAATGTGAAGATGACCTTATTATCTGTGGTGATTTCCTTCCTTTCTTCACAGATGGTGTAATCTAGAAGGGGTACACAGGGAAGTGGTGAAGAACTAACTATTGTTGTTTAGTGAATTAGTTTCCATGGGAAGTTACTCGGCTGAAAATGAAAGAGTTTGTTTGCTTTGCAGATAAAAAAGTATCCATGTACCATGAATATTGTCAGTGTCTGAGAATGCCTTCTTGTGAAACCAGAGCAGTCACCATTTGTCAAACCAATATGAAGGCCAGTTAAAACACTAGATGTATACATGCTTCATTGCTTGAAAACAGATGTAAAAATTGAGAAAATGACATGAAAACACTGTAAGATCAAGTAGCTTCCCAAAGGTACTGATTTTTGGCAGGACCTGGTTTATAGCTCATTAATTTGAACATTAAACAAATTTAATTATTGAGATTTGTCAATGGCTACTGTGGAAAGGATGAATCTCCTCACCAATAACAACAGAATATTAAAAAATGGAAATTTAAAAAAACCCTGTAGAAGAAATCACCGTCATTTCCTCTCTACCCCACACTATCTATTTCCCATTTCTGCAGTTCTTTTCTCATTTCTATTTCCCTTTCTGTAGGTCACAGTTATTTTCATCGCCACTAAGAATAAAATGGGCATCGCATGTATTAAAAAACGCCGACTCTTTCAGGCATGCACACATCACTGTCGATCCAACACACAGGTATTCCCGCAAATATCCTGCTTGGAAATCTTAAATGCAGCTTAACCAGAGCCAGCCATGAAATGGCACAAAATTCCTGGATTAGCCATTAACTCCACATTGCCACATCCAAACCATTATTTCACCTACTTATTACTTCACCGCCCGGCACTGCTGCTTGCTTCTTGCCACACACACCTCTTGAGCAATGCCAGCGTTGAGTTTTAGCCCACAGAAACCAGCCAGATATGCACATTTTCTACTGATTAGGAATGTGCTGTTTACGCTGGGTTATGGACTCTTGTGCACAGTGCAGGTTACCAGTTAATCTCTAACATTTAAGCAGGTCATGTTTGAAAAGCAGTAGAGGATGTCACTTATTACTTTTGAGAAAATGTAGGGCAATTAATTTATTATTATGGGAAGTCCATGCTGTAAAGGTTGTACAGCTAGTGAGATGATATGGAAAGCAAGTATTTTATTTTTTCTCAATTTGTTACAAAATTATATGGAATTAGAGCTGAAGGTGAAAGGAATAGGATCAGAACCCCTGTAAAACCTAAAAGCAAGGAGAAAGGCAGGGTCAGAAGGTTTGAATGACAATTGAAAGACAAATTTGTGCTTTCTTGCAGTATTTGTGTAGATTTTTGTTGCCACTGGGGAAAGAGTGGCTGCTACAGTGACTTAGAAGAGTCAGTAGTAGCTGAGTATACAATGTTCATAACGAGCAAATTACCTAATGCAACCTAGGGTATCTCCCTGGCAGGTGCCCAAGAAGCAAAGTAGAGGGTGAAAACAGGGACCTGATAAAATCACAGTCCAGTTCCAAACCTGCTGAAATCTGTGCAGGATTTAGCATTTCTTTAAAGAGTGTCAAGCTCTCAAAAAATTCCTGGTGAATCTCTTGAAATAAAAACAGTTTCAAAAATCCAAGTAATATCTAGGCTAAATAAATTTTGCATTCATCGACCCAAAGATACGGCAATTTTTAGCCAGATTTGTCATTGCTTTAATAATACATGAATTATATTTAAATGACTATGGGATATAAGCCTGACGAAACGGGGGAAAAAAACGAAAGAAAAAAGATCTCTAGCTATAAAAAAGTATCTTGAGTCCCAGATCATGTGGACATTGCAAAGTTAACTAGGTTGATTGGCAGCTGGGTCTGGGCACTCAAATTAGCTTGTCTGTGAGCAAGTTTTCTATGACAGAAGGGTAGCTGCAGCCTCAGCATTCTGGCTCTTTCTGAACCAGCTCACGAGTGCCTGTGCTGAGGCAATCGAGGTTTCATTCTCATTCAGCTCTATCAGCTGCTGGGGAGCTGTGGGAAGCAGCACTGGCACACAGGAGTGAACTCTCCCATCTTCTTGGTGTGGAGTAGATGCATTTGAACCTCCAGAAAGCAAAGCTTTGGCTCTTGGGGCCGCAGCTGAATCAGTCAAAAAGTGCCCTCAGAGCTCTGTGCGAGGATTCTCTAACGTGAGTGGTGATGCCCATGGCCTTAGAGGTAAAAGCTGCCATAGCATTTTCTGAGCTCTGGACATAACTCCCGGGGCCCTGGAAAAAGAATCCCACCAGGCGCCTATGTGGAAGACTGGGAGAGAATTTCAACTCCAGAAAGAAAAGCTCCCATCTTTTTCAGGGTCAGCTCCTTTCGTAAACACTCCAGAAAATGAATAGATGAATAAATAAAAATGCTGTACAAACTGCGTTTTGAGCCGTGGTCTCAATTCCCGCGTGTGACCGTGGCTCATTCACGCTGATGTGTCCAGTGCGTGAGGAGGAAACAAGCGTAAGGAGAGAGACAAGGGCTTCAGCAGACCTGGTGTGGGAATTGGTGCCATTTCTAAAGTTTGGGTTCTCGGGAGTGTAAGGCAAGGAAATCCCTTCCAGCTTTCCAGGAAAGCCTGTGGGGTATGACCGCAGCACCTGAACCTCCATACAGAGCTGTAGGAGCAGGAGATGAACCGCAGCTGGCTTCAGCTGACTGAGAAAGGTGGGAATAGCACGGGATTACGAGGGATCAGACGGACAGATTTTCATGTTCTTTCCTGAATAAACAGTTTTGGTTCGGGGCAAGAAGGAAGCCGGAGGGCAGGCGGGCGCTCGCAGGGTGTTCATTCCGGCCTCCCGCGGCGGGGCTGTCACTGCGGCCGGAGCGGCGGCGGGAGCAGCTGCCCATTCCTGCCCTTCCCCTGCCGTAACTCAGGGCTGGAGCAGCCAGGGGGGACCTTCTCACCCTCCACAGCACCCACGGGAGGCTGCAGGGGTCGGCCTCCTCTCCCAGGCAAGTAGCGAAAGGATGAGAGGAAACAGCCCCAAGCTGTGCCAGAGGAGGTTTAGGTTGGACATTCCGAAGAATTTCTCCACAGAAAGGGAGATTAGACACTGGAATGGGCTGCCCGGGTAGGTGGTGGCGTCACGGTCCCTGGAGGTGTTTAGGAAAGCCTGGATGTGGCACCCAGTGCCATAGTCTGGTTACACGGTGGCGCTCGGTCTGGGCTTGGACTCGATGAACTCAGGGGTCGATTCTGTGATTCAGTGACTCTGCTCTTCAGGCGGCCCCGGTGCTGGCAGGGCCCGCTGGGGCAGCGACCCCGAGACGCCTCCCTCAGACACCCGAGCGGGGCCGCGGC
>JAHLSL010000010.1:15734143-15788792 GCA_025920805.1 Petroica traversi
GGGCAGGCGGCGAGCGGCGGGCACGGCCCCGGTGTCGCGGGGAGAAGCTGCCTGTGAGGCCTGGGCGCTTGTGGCGAGCTGGGGATGAAGTCACAGGCAGATGGGCAGTGCCTGGGAGTCTTCAGGAGAAAGGAGTTGAAGGTAGTTCTTGTTCTAGTTTGGAGCTTGCTGGCTCTGCGAACCCGATGGATGTACTTTTACTGTAATTTGCAATCTCTCACTCGGAAGGAGGGAGTAATTTTGATGACTTGGAGGCAGCTAGGAAAATCTGTACCTGTCTTATTTTGTGTTCTGCGGTAGGCTGAGGGATCTGTTTATACCGTGGGGATGCAGGTGGTTGGTGAAACCACATGTATTTGGGAGTAGTGGTACAGGAAGGCCTGTGAATTTAGGAGTGATAGGTAAACAGGATTCTGTGTGTTGTGAGAAGTAAGGTGGTAAGCTGGCAGGCATCTAAAGGCTGTGGAGGAGGGAGGCTTTGGGTGGTGGGGAAGCCTGTGTACAAGTTACAAGCACAGTGGTAACAGGTTGCTACAAGGTTCTGAACTTGTTTTGTTTCGTGGCCAGTGTGGTTAGACTTAATGTGCGAGACCTTCGTGTGCAATATGAGCTGGTATGTGGACAGCAAGTCATGCGTGTTCCTACTGCTGTGCTTTGGTTTGTCTGCTGCTTACACTGGGAGCTGAGAGAGATGCCCGGCTGTCACCAGCTCTGTGAGCTCGCTGTCTGGTGTGTGGAGATGGGCTAGAGCAGCGAGCAACGTGGTCTGGGAACTTGAGAGGAGCTGTGAGTTGATTTTTTCACCTCTGATGGATTGGAAAGGCTGAATATTTGTTGTTTGGTCCATGGAATACGAATGGGAAAACATGGAGCGAATGTTGGGATCATGATAGTAGTGTTTGGAGAAAAGTCTGTGCAAGTCCTGGGGAGCTGTAGAACTGTAGTTATATATGTTTTGACAGATATCAACCAGTTAAATTTCTGTCTTATATTTAATCAATGCTCTCTTCTTGTATGTAAATTTTCGAGGATGACTGTGGACTTTAAGAAAGTGAGGGAGCTTGGGTTGGGTATTTGGATTCAGTTGAAAACGAGGGGAAGGATGAATTTGTATACAGGGTGAAGATTATGTTAGGCTATGTATACACGTGTGTATCAGGGGAATGGTATTTGTGCAAAAGGGAAACTGGAATTTTCGTATTGCTGAGTTAGTTAGTCTGTGTATAGAGAGAGGAGGCAGGCGTTTTTGGCTGAGGCTGTGAAAAGTTGAAATGGTGTGGGGGAGGGATGATGAACAGGCTCAGGGTCCTGTACAGGTTGGAGGCTGCGGGGATTCTTTCCTGCTCATAGTATGGAGAGAAGTATTTAATAGTTCTGACACCTAGGAAAAATGAAAAAGTGAATAAAGATGACGAGGCAGTTTAGTGTTATGAATATTGCTGGATTAGAGGAGGTAACAGGGCAGTCAAGGGGTTTCTGGTAAAGTGCTTTTTTTTTGTTTGTTTATTTTGTTCTGTTTGTTTCGCTGGATAAATTGACCATTAACTTTAAAGGTAAACTTTTGCTGAAACTAGCAATGATGTTGACAGGTCAACAGCTAACTAAAAGCACTTAATATGGTGCAGACAAGCTCCCATGTGTGTAGGCTCAGGGGCTCCAGTACATGTGTTATATCTATTTATTACATGCATTTTTTATACCTTAACACTTAACAGAGTGTGCATATCCAGAGGATATGAAGTCTGTAGTGGACATATACTTGTGTTTGGGAGAGGGTTAGTGCATCAACATTTGAGGGTCAGAGATCTGTGAAGAGACAATCCATTTAGAATGGAAACTGCTTGGATCAGCTGGAAATGAGGAGTAATTACATGTGTGTATCCCATGTTCTTCAAGTTCGGGATAGTGTGTTCTATTTATTTATGTAGCTCCTCATCTGTTCTGCAGATATTTAGAGGAGGCTGCTGCATAGGGCAGTGATTTAATTAAGGCACACAACATCAGGATGAGGGAAATGTAATTAATGTAGCACGGAGAAGGCTGCATAAAGGACGCTGAGAACCCATTTTTCTTTTATATTGGTAGCCATGAGGTGATCAGTTAGTGAGGAAAAGAACAAGAGAAAGAAATGAGTAGTCTTGTAGTTATCCTGGACAATCCAGTTCTCTTGTTGTCTCTGGTGTGCATTGCTCTTTTAAACTTTTCCACTGATAATCACTAATGTATGGTTCTGACTTAGTAAACTTGTCTCAGGAAATAAAAACCTATTGCAATTGAAATTTAAACTTGTGAAATCTGTGTGTTGAACAATTGTTTCGCATGCTCACTGTCAAAAGCTACTGCTCTCAGGGGTCCAATAGTACTAGAGAGATTATTTCTTACAGGAATGTGTTGTTTCTGTATTACAAAAGAGAAAGACACTAAAATCTGCTCTTAGTAGTGAACTTAAAAATCTGTTTATGAAGTATTTATATTACTCTTTGGAGCAGGGCTTATTTAGACTGCAGCAAAGGTTGGGGATGTGTTCAGAACAGTGTTCAGTGAGTACTGAATGTCCTCCTTAAATGGAGCAAACTGCAGCCACCTTGCTGAGTGCTGTCATAGTGTTCAGCAGGGCAGAGATGGGATGGGCTTGGCTTTACAGTGTGGTTTCGGTTGCTTGGTTTGGTGTTTGTTTTTTTTTTTTCTTTTGCGTTCCTTTCCAAAAACCACTAAAACTGAAAATCGATCATTTGGTAGTGCCTTGCATCATCAGTCCAGTAGGAATGTTCAAATCTGCAGTATAGGTCTACTGTAACTTAAGAAATGGGAAATAGCTGTTCTTTTCCAGTCAGCACTGGAAGATAATTAACTAGCCATTGGTTTTTACAAGCACAGTCTCTTCCAAGTGAATGGGAAAGCCTTGGTGAAAGAATCCAAATTCTAGACTTCCAAGTTTGAATTGTAACAGATCATATCTTTGTGTCCATAGTAGGGTTTTGTTTTTTTTCCCTAGTATTGATTATTTCTGCCCGCTACCTTAATCAAATATGCTCTGTCTTGTTTGGAGTTTGTTTTTTTTTTTAGTTCTTGTCACTCGTTCACTGATCTCTGTGAATTCTGTGCTGCACTTCACTCCCCTGTGAAAAAGAAGCATTCTTCAGATCCTGGGCCTTTTAGCAACTGAAGTGATTCAATCTGAATATTGATTGTCAGAGGAGGGAAGTGGTCATTCTGTTGGAAGACTGTTGAAATCAGAACAGTTGATTTTGCTGTCTTGGTTCCTTTCCTATGTATTACTTTTTTTATTCTGTGCTTCCGTTTGTACTTGATAGTCTTCAAGATTTGGCTTACAGCTGTATAGGGTGTGAATTGGGACTGCTTCCTTCTCACTGTCTGTTAGCAGTATGAATGAAGCATAAATGTTTTATGCAACTTAGAGGAGTCTGGTTTAGCCCTGCCCTCCAGCATATCAGGTATACATAAAATGTTTAGGGAATTTAATGTCAAAATCTGGACCAGTAATTGCAGCTTCTGAATTAAAACCAAACAACAAAAAAACAGCAACTACAAAAACCCCCCACCCAAACAGAATGACATCTGAAGCCCAGAAAGGAGAAATTTAAGATGAATCCTGATGTAAGAACAAGGATGCAGAGTTTCCATAAAGATTATCAGTATTGGTTTTTCTTAACAGACAGCTTTGCAGACTCTTTAGCTGTTTGGGTGATGTCTTTCAGCCTTAGACAGATGTCTGATATGGCAAACTTTGCTCAAATTACTTAAAATTTGTGTAAACCTTGTACAGATTCATATTTGTATGCTATGATAAAGTCAAATAAAAATTCTGAATAGTTAATGAGTGTCACTCCAGAGGAAAATGGTCTGAAAATCTTCATGAGGTGATAAGAAATTACTGATCTGGGGTCGTTCATCTCTAGTTTCCTGAGATGAGCAGTTCAGCTCACCTCAGTTTCTTGAGACATTATTGGCATATTGAAACATAAGGGTTGCCATCGAGTGCAGGTCAAATTAGTCTTCAGGCTCTTGGAAAACCTTTTGTTGGGAGGGAAAGCACAAAGATGTTTTAATGTAGAGAATGATGGCAGAAGGGAAAACAGTATCTGAGCAGACAGCAGCTTTTCTTATAATTTTGAAGGAAATTACTCAGGCCCAGGTGTTTTTGTTCTGCTGTGAAAAATGTTATCCACAACTCTTCTTTTTTTTTTTCCCTGTGCACCATTAGTTTCTTATTAACATTACTTGAGTGTGTCATTTATGATGTCACTACATTACTATCTCCTGGCGTGGGTTCTCTTCATCTTTGATGGGAAATAACTTTTTTCATTGAGTTTTCTTTCAAATAGTACAACTAGGTGCTTAAGTCTGTTTTTACAAGAGTTAACATGAAACAGATCAGAAAAATATTGCTTGAGGATGTTTTAAACTGGGCTTAAACTGGAGAGTTTAAGATGCCTCTTTAGTGAGTATGGTAATGCCATGTCAATAACAAGAAACTTCCAGTTAAATCACAAAGGAAAGTGTCATTAGTTCTTCGTCGTTTTCATGGGATTAGTGTGTTAACAGAAGATGTCATCTTCAATAATCCTACTTTTGTGTCTGCACCCCATTATAGGAACTTGACCTTTACTGAATGTAGAGCAAACATGGCTCTGCATTGTTAGCATATGAATTAATTGTTTTTATCAAGGAGGTAATGAAGTAAGATGATAAGGATTTGTTGAGCAGAGGAGGTAGCACTTCATTGTAAGTTATTCATGCAGTACTGCTTTGGTCTCTTCTCACCAGCTTGTTGGTACTGCTGAAGGCAGGTATATGTTTGAAACTCATGATCTTCTATTTAAAAATTTTATAGAAAAAGAAAAATTGGTAACAGGAGAGAACCTCTCAGTGATGGAACTATTTGTAAAGAACTGGTGTTTTGATTCAAGTGAAACAATGAATATTATGTTGGTCAGCTTATTCAAAAAGAAAACCCTCTGTTCTGGATGGCTTTGTTGGTTAAGCTGATGCACAAGTAGTAAAAAGCATTATTGAGCACATGCTGCTCTTCCTTTCCTATCACCACCTCCAGTGCAACCATTGATGGAGTTGCATTTTCAATGTTACTTGAAAAGTTTTATAGAACAGTAAGTGTAGGTGATGCATGAAGTATGTAGATCTTGGGTGAGGTATTTTTTTCTTTATTCAGAAAACTTTTCTGGAAATATCCCACTAACCTCTGAAATGCCTAACTTGTTAAGGGATGGAAACAAAAGGGGATGAGTGGTGATGCACTGCTGCTATCATTACTCCAGAAAAAGGAGCTCCTTGTGCAGCCCTCCTTTCTACGGCTTTTGAGGTGCGTGTTGACCGCTTAAGTCTGTGGGTTTACTTCCTGCTGCTTGAGACTCTCACAAATAAATGGACAGTATCTGCCACGTTGAGTATATTTACATTAGCAAGCAGTGTGCTGCCGTTGAAGAAGGTTGTAGAGTGAAGCTGCAAGTTAGGTAGACTCGGTGTCTCCAGTGTGTGTACTTCATGGGGTTTATTTTAGCCTAATTGTAGTCTGGTTCTGTGGACTGAGAGTGTTCCAGGCTTTCCCAGAGTTTTGATGTAGGTTAATCATGGAGACATTCAGATCATGTGTTCAGAAACTTCTGTGAGATGTGAACTAAAGCACAGGAAGTGGGTGACAGATTTACTTCAAAAGCGTGCTCCTAACTCAAACAGAAGTGCCAGTACAGCTGTACCCACTAAAAGGCACATTATAGCACTGCAGAGGGTGCCGAGCTATGCAGGGGGAGTGGGTTCTGCTCTTTGCTGCTTCCTAAGTGTTGCCAGGTCTACAGAAATTGAATTGTCCTGCTGCTCTCTGAGGAATTCTTGTTTATCTTGACTGGTAACTGAATATCCTTTCCCAAATTACTGTCTCTAGTTTTGAAATTTTGTGTGCAAATGACTGCTGTCAAAACTACAATAAATTCTGGCAAGTAGTTCTTTCATGGTTTTACTTCAGTTAATAAAGAATGAAACTAGCTGTGTGAGCAGCAAGTTATGAAACCTGACTTCCTGTGGCTTTGTGTCTTGTGGTTGTTTTTTTCTGGGTATAGAGTATTGTGAGTTCTGTAAGCATTCTCATGTGTTTGGGGCACTCTTTGTCCTCTGTCATGTATAGGATGATAGTTTTGGTAATGCAGCTGAGCTTCTGCTGCACTTGTCCTTGGATGTCTCTCCTTGATGTGACTGTTTATTTCCACAAAACTCTTAGGACCTGATTATTCGTGAAATATTTACCCTTGTGTAAACTTTTGAGTTGTGTTTCAGTGAAACTGTGGGGGACATAACGTGCACACTTGGCTTGCTGGGGTTTTATTTTCCACTAATGTTATTTCTTGTTTTACTGTTTGTGTATATGTTTGTTTGGTTTTTTGTTTCTTAAAAATAATTACCACTGTTCAAAGTTTCTTCCAGAAGAGTTAAAAGTGTTTCCCCCTCAACATTTCAGGCAGTGTGTTTAGAACAGGGAATTGTGTTCCTTGTGGCAGCTTCTTAAGGGATGCTCAAAATCTCTTCTTTATATGATAGATAAAATTCTTCAGAGTATTCAGCATGCTTGTAAAACCACATCCAAATAAATATTGTCAGGTGTAAAGCTGCCTTTGTTTAGTGCAGCTTTATATACAGTACTGCATATAGTAGTTTTGGACCATGATTCTGGGAGACAAGTGGCTGAGGGTTTTCATATTGCATAAGTCTCCAGAGTACAGCCAGGCTGGATTTAGAGGGTGGTGGATTAGCAATTGGAGGGGGCAGGGACTTGTGTTTGTGATTGCCCTTGTGACCTTGAAAAACTGCAGTAACTGTCATGTGCTTTGAAACTTTTCAGATGAGAAGTATTGTACTGAAACTATGTGGTACTGCGGGCAGTTTTGAGTGTTCTGTCTTCAGTGTATAAAACTGAAGAAATTGTTCCTTTTGCTTCTGTTTGAAGTGGGTCTATTCTCAAAGCACTTGCCTTCAGAGAGCTTCTGTAAAGGTGTGAAAGGTGAATATAGCACAGATGTTACTCAGGGTTTTTTCTGTGTCCTTTCTTCTCCTGCTCTCTCTCCCTAGTGTAGTAATAAAATATGTCTGTACTATTTGTTCTAGTTCCTGACAGGAAAATCTTATCCTGGTGAAAAGGTGCTCTGCATACCAGCTTGTGCACAGGACCTCACTTCAGATATGGTACTAGTTGCAGGCACTGGTTTCTGGTGTCTGACATGAAACTTGATTCACTGTGGAACATATGATAAAAATCATTTATAGCTGACTTTTTGCTAAAAGGGTACTTTTTTTTTAGTGATCTTGTTCAAAGGAAACATGAAACTTTCTTTATTTCAGCTGTTGTAAAACTTGAATCCAGACCTAGCAGAGGTAGTCCATTGACTCCCCCAGGTAGTGTTCAGTCCCTCATCATGGAAAGTAAAGCAGCTCCATCTAGCTCAGGAGAGCCCCAGTGCACAGTACAGGCTGTTAAGGCTCACAAATGCCTCACTTTGGGTGTTGTCAGTAAGAACTGAAGTGACGCCTCTAAGGAGGTTATTAACAATGTCTAATTACAGCTGGGATTTACACTCAATGATTGTTATTCAGTAATTGTGGGACTACTGCCTATACATGTATCAAATGCACTCCTCAGATGGGATGTTTATCCGTTTACTAGCTTGTCATGTTTTCTGTGCCTTTTTCACTTTTCCAGGAGACCTATTACAGCAAGAGCTTTTTTGTTTCACTTTTCTTTTTCTCTGAGGTAATGTCTTTCCTGCTCTTTTCTTTGCTGATTGCTTACTCTGGTGGATGAATTTATTGGACTCATCCAAACCCTAGGTTGTGTCTGATTATGTTACTCTGAGGAGTACTTATCTAAACAAGTAGAAGGTTGTGCACAAGACGTCAAATAATAGAGGTTTCATACATAAACAAGATGAAAACAATGTTGTGAAAACAGTAGGTAGAGCTGGGAGGAAGGGGCGAGTGTGAAGCCTGTTCTGTAAATCCCCTGTAAGTGCACCGTAATTCAAACTGCTGTTCAAAAGATAACCTCCAGTTCATAAGCATTCAGTCATTAAAAAAAAGTGCATTAATAACAGGAATTGTTTGCTTTGTGTGAGGTTTTCCAACCAGCCCTCTTTTAGATTCTGTGCATCTCTTGCATTGTAAAGAAACTGGAAACAGTTCAATGTGTCTGTCTCTTACGAGTAATTTGTGGGATCAGGGAAAAGACAAGCATACCACTTTTGTGGATGATTGCATTGGAAAGAGATGTTTCAGAGTGTTTGCTGGAGTCAAATAGCTGTGCAGTCTCCTCTGCCAGCAGGCCTTGAGAGCTGATCTGTTTTTCCATAGGTGACAGAAGTGATAGTTTAGCATTTTCCTGTGGTTTAAAATTGAAATAATAATTAGGCTTGTGTGTGATGTGAAAGGAAAGGATGGTTAGGACTCTGCTGTAGTGCCAGTGGTGTTTTGTATCCTACTTTTATATCATACTAAACAATAAATATATTTTACTTTAGTTTGGCTTTTGTTTTGTCTTATGCTGAACCATGTCTGTACCATTATTTGTCTTTTTACAATATCTGAGTGTGAAAGTAATGGAGGTTAAGAGCTCTTGAAGATCTATAGCTAGTTTGTAACATAAAATCAAACAGGATGACATCTCAATTTCTTAACTAGAATGTACCAAACACAAGTAATTCTAGGCCAGAGAACTTCTCTAAAATTTTTAATGAATTCAATATAGTAGCTGTTGTTAACCAAAACAGCTTATTTTGTGGTTTTGACTATTGTTACAGTATTATTTTAATTTTTAAAAAAAAAAGAATGCTGTCAACTTAGCATATCTGACTTTTGGAGGGAAGGGGATAAAGTTACAAACAGTTGAAACAGTTTCTCATAATATTTTTAACATGAAGTGAAAATGGTGCTTTACTTCTGATGTCAAAGAGGAAGAAAAAAAATTCCAGTGTAGTTCAGGGTTGAAATTAGCTTGTGAGCTGCTGTTGCCAATGGCAGGAAACAGAATTTACCATGGTTAGAAAAATGTCACTATGGAAGGTACTCTGCAATTGTACCTTTTGTAATTGCAATGAATTTATTAATTCATATTCGGGAAAAAAATGCTTTGAAAAATACCGTAGAGTCACAGATGTGTTTAACAACTACATTATTTTCAGTCTGAAATTTCTGAATCTGTACAGAGGGATTGTAGGGCTCAGTTTCTGCTGGAAGTCATCTTTTCTCACTGCTTTGATTTGTTCAGGCCTAGCAGATTCAAATCTGTTTTGTATGAACAAAAATTTGAGATAACAATACCATAACTGAAGTAACTAGTTTTTTTGGAGAGGTATCTTAAGGTTTGTTCAGACTTGAGACCTGATTATGTAGTCAAGTTTCACAAAGAATAGGGAACTTTTATGTGGAAAACTTGTTAATAGGTCTCTCACTATTTGTCCCTTCCTCCAAAGGTCTTGTTTGTTTATTGAAGCACTGATTAAAACAAGCTCTTGCATACAAAGCACATGTGACAGCTTAGATCTGTCATGAGTTGTCAGATTTGTGCTTAAAGCCTTTTTCTGAAGTCAGTTAATGGTCCTAGAACACTGATTTGGAAACTCCATCAGCCTTTTCTGCTATTTCTCTTCTTCTTTAGTAGTTGGCATCTTAGGCTCCTGCTAGTACGATGAGAAGTGGTGAACCGGGTCTACCTGTGAGCAAACTTTCTTCTGCACAGTTCTTTTTCTTCCACTTTCTGAAGTTGGGTTTTTCCAGTCAGTGTTTAGCCTCTCCTTCCCTTGATTCAAAGTCTGATGCTGTTACTGCAAGAGAGAAACTGAAATAAGTCAGGAGGGGACATGAAAAGTAGTGTTCCTAGTAAGAAAGAAAACTACAATGCTTTCTGAAGAACTTGCTACATAAATTCACTGGTAACTTCAGCTAATCAGAGAATACTTGAGTAGGCAGAGCCCAGTATTCATTGAGGAGTATTCCTTCTTGCTCTCATCATGGGCATCTGTTTTTTGTTCATTTGTCTGTACATCATTTTAAAGATTTTTATCAGCATGTACACTGCACTGCCTTTTATTACCATGTTCTGCTGCCTGCCACTACCTCTGCTTGCCTTTCAGGGGTATCCTGACTCTTTTTGATATTGGCATGGATAAGACCCAATGAATTGACCACTGACATTGCTGGTGAGATGGGGAGAACCTTCTTGCTATTAGTCTTCATTCTCTGTCCTTATTTTTGGGCTCATTTTCTCTTGTTGAATCCACTCTGAAGAAGATTGAGAGAAGATTTAGTCTGTAGTGCTTTTTCTTGAACTGTGCAAGTTATTGGGTTTTTTCACCATGAATTGTGTGAAAAGTCCTGCAGATACTGGAAAACTTAGTGCATTTATGGATTTGCGGTATCATGCAATTGGTAGACTTGGATCGCTGGTGCTGAAGAGGCAAAGATTCTTTTAAAGTGTTTGGATGACTGAAAAGATGTATTTTGAACTGCTTTGTTCAGAGAAGGAAAGAATGAGCTGATGTGACCTGGATTATTTTTTTTACATTAAGAGGGAAAAAAGCAATAAAGCTTATTAGGTTCAACTGCCAAAGGATAGTGCCTCCAAAATTTTTTAGACAGGAGAGTTCATGTAGCTAGCATGTAATTCAGTAAAAGCTTAGTTTCTTCTGTGTTGGTTTGTAGTCATTAAATCTTACGCTACTGTGGTGAGAGTGCTGGGCACTGGATACATCAGCTTCCTTGTCAGCCAGGCACGGCTGATCCTTTTTGCAGCTGTTTAAAAGCAATGGGCATCTCATCTTCTTGGAAGTTGAGTCACTTACTGCACATAATAGAGCTTTGGTTTTGTCTCTCATTATGGGGAGTTTGTTCCATCTACCTAAACAGACTTAATGCATTCTGACCAGTTGGTGAGTATCTGATGTTCCTCTCTTTAGTTAAAGGTCCTTAGAATAGTTTGTTTTTTCACCACTTTTCACTGTTGATACAGAACAGAAAAGAGTTTTTGCTAGGCATCTGCATGCACTCAGGCATTTGCTTCTAGAACCCACTCATAATCCTGACTTTCATTAAGGAAGAGGTTCTTGTATAATTGCCAAAGTATGTTAGTGCTGTTGCATTTCTGCAGTTTTCTACTTCTGACCATGTGCAGCATCCTCTTCCTTCTCATGCTTATACTTGGCTGTGTCTCATCTCGTGGTAAGACTTGGGAAATGTGCATATGTTGGGTACATATTGCTGAAATTAATTTTCTTTTAGATCAATTTACTGCATGAGGATGTGGGAGCAACTATTGATGCCAAAGTTGGGGTAAAAACTGCCCATGACAGGAGGTGGCCTTAGAGCAGTTATCAGTTCAGCTGAGCCTAACTTAGTGTAAGGTTGCACGCTGACTTGTTTTAAATGAGGTTCTTGTGGAGTTACTAACATTGGTTTGGATACTTGATGACCTATCTTTCAATGGAAGTTCTGTATTGACTTGGAATGTTACTGCTGATGAAGACTATAGAGAAGTCACATAACTGTGACAGTAGTGTCACCAACCATGTTGCATTCCTGAAGTAAAAGAGCATAGAATTAAATGTTGACATTAAAACATCTATTATAACTAAATTAAAAAGGTCCATCCTCTCTTTTGGATTTTCCCCAAATGCATAGCCTGCTACAGATGTTTATATGACTCCCTTCATAGTAGTCATTCCGGTTTAATTAAATAGCAGCGCTTGCTGACAAGAATATCTGTAAGTACATGAGAATACAACAGAAACCAAAACTTTGCATAGCAAAAGTCATGGCAAGGAGTTTGTCAGAAAGTTTCTGAGCAAGTCAAGCTGTTTTTCTGTGCTTTTTGTCACATTTGCAGATTTCCTTAGGGGACAGGAGGACTGCCTTAGCTCATCCACTTTGGTGTTGGTCACTGCTTAATGTGCGGTTAGAGTATCTTACCCAGTGCCTGTTTCAAGCCTAAGTTTTGATGAACTGCAAAAGGACTGAACTATTTTGGGTGAAACATGAGTAATGTCATCACTAGTAAAGAATAGAGTTTGCAGTTGTTTGTCAGGCACTGGCTGATTCTGTGTCCAGGAGTTTCCGTATTCATTCTGTTTCAGAGGTCTCTTGCAACAAGGTTGGGGAGAAATTCAGGCTATCTGAAAAGATAGAAGCAATCTGAATTCTAGAAATTCTTTATAATGTCCATAATGAAACATGTTTGAGTTTTCTTGGTCATTTGCTGCTCTTTTCCAATTCTTCCCCTTCCCTTTCTAAGCCACCTGTTTCTGTAATAAATTTTAGATACAGTTACGAAGACCAAGTTTTCCCTTTTATAACCTCTGTTTACTGTCTCATAGCCTGATACTTTGCAAATTAGCCAGAAACTCAATTGTTTGATGTCTGTGTTTCTCATGTTGAGACCTGATTTTTTTTAAATATGCGCAGTTCTTGTATTTAGGCATAGACATGGTTCCTGTTCACTGTTTCAGGCATCCTTGCTGTTATATAATAAAGAAAGCTTTCTGTTTCACTTAATAAAAACATTAAATACTGCTTTATTTGAATAATACTATCAATAAGTAGTCACTTTACCAGTGCTTGATTGACCTGGTTGCCTTCTGTCAGATGACTAGGTCTTCAGCTGAAGATAGAGCTGTGAATTTTTTATTTATTTATTTTTATTTGGACCATAGCAAGATGTTTTGGTGTCCCACAACATACTCCTATTTACAGCTTTAATAGACTCAGACAAATGAGAATTGGTTGAGGAGTCATTTTAAAGGTTGGCTGGCCAATGGATCGTACTCTATCTGGACAGCAGTTACAACTAGTTACCTCCAAGGTCTGCTCTCTACCAAATAAAATGCTTCATCACTCACTCTTGTTGAGTATTTTTGCTATTAAGCAGTAGTTACTTGGCATCTGCCTATTGAGTAGGCTTGGAATAAGCAAGGTACATTCATTGAGTAATCATTTAATCTGAGAAAGGAAAAATATTCTTTTTCAGTGTCAGAAATGAAGTTTTAGAACATTATAGTTATGAGTATGTCTTGTCTCTCACTTGCCTTTGGTATTCTGAACCCTGAGGTAAAACAAAGTTTATAGAGCATTACTGAGGAGGGAGAGGTAAACAAGATGCTGGATAATGAAACTAAATCTCAGTTTTTCTGAGATTAGTTTCTTTTCACAAGCCTGGGCAGGGAGGGAACCTTCATCTTAGATGCTACATGTAGACAATCTCTAGAAATGGCAATGCTTTAGTCAGATTCTTGTTGCAGAAACAGTATTCTGATTCTTCTCATGGCTTTGGGGGATATGCAACCTTATTTCTTTCTTGTAATCAAGGGATCTTAGGTGTGTTTCTGTTTGTGTTTCTTAAGACATCTGTAGCGGCCAGTAACAGGCTTCTTTGTCATGGTTTCTGTGCTTCAAAAGAAGTTTGAATCTCAGATTTTAGTCCCTCTTTTCCTTTGCATCCAGGATGTGGATATGTTACTGTAAACAACTGCATTACTTCTCCATTATCTCTGCACTTAAACATGCATACGTACACATGATTGTGTGCAGGGTCTCTCTGTTACGGGGTTTGGAAATGGATTTGCTTACATGCTTACATCTGTAAAAGTGATACTTACTGAAAGTGGGAATTTTTTGGCAGGTGGTCACTGAATAGTTGGTGTCTTAGATCACTTCATACTTTCATCTTTAACAAGTGAAAAGCAGTCACTTGATGTGTGGCTGCATTGCTATAGACAAATGTGAACTTCTTGTATAGCTTGGTCTCTTCCAGTGCTTGACAGAGTTAATCAGTTTCAGTTACTATGAAGCAGTTAAGTGAGAGATTTTATTGAATATTGTGTTGAACCATCTTACTACTTTCAGACTCATAGGCTCTTCTGCTTTATTCACCCCACTATACAAGGAAGAGTCTCTAAAGTGAATCTTTATCAGAAAGACAAAGATCTGGAAGAAATTTTACTTTTGTACTGCGTTCAAGGTAAGACTTTCAAAATTGTCCATGATCAGATGACACAAAGCATGAATACTGAGACTTGGCAAAATGGTACAATTTCTGAGTTCTTGGCTTGCATATTATACTGTTCCTTAGTTCTCTTTAATAAGTGTTAAATATTTCTGCATATTTCTGCTGAAATCCACTAATGATCCACTAGTATATAGCTAGCTGTGGCTGTGTTCCTTACCTAAATTAGTCAAGCTACTTGTAGCTAATGTTTACTGCGGAGCTGTCTTTTGGGTAGTATAGGTATTGCTGATTGCAAAACTGATACATTAAGTTGCATGATATGCAATGCCTTAATAAATTGGTAGTGTCTTAGTAATTCTTCTTTGTTTACTTTGTGGTCCTTTGCTGAGCTTGTTGTAATTCTCTGAATACAGAGAGTGAACACAGTTTTTGAGTAATATTTTGATCACTTTCAAAATATCGGGAAATAATTGGGATTCATAGGGCAGGTTTGCTGCATTTTGGAGAAAATGGTAGATGCATTTCTTTTAATAAAGCCATAGCTTCAACCACCTGCACAGTTGTCGCTTTTCTGTGAGTTAGAGCACGATCAAGTAGTCGGAGCCATTAGGATTGTTCAGCCAGCAATGCCATTGCCTTCGGCTTACATGCACAGTTCAACAAAATGTTGATAATGTTTGTTGTGTCATTACCACACCACTTCCAGGGAAGAGTGAGTGTATACATATATAAATATTTATATATGTATATGGGGCCGCGAAGCTGATTAGAGGGCTGGAGCACCTCTTGTGTGTGGAAAAGCTCAGAGTTGAGGTTGTTGAGGCTGAGAGAGAGAAGGCTCTGGGGAGACCTTAGAGCAGCCTTCCAGTACCTAAAGGGGGCCTGCAAGAAAACTGGAGAGGGGCTTTTGACAAGGGTGTGCTGTAATGGAACAAGGGGTAATGGCTTAAAATTGCAAGAGGGTGGAATTAGATTGAATATTAGGTAGAAATTCTTCCTGTGAGAGTGTTGAGGTACTGGGATCCATTGCCCAAAGAAATTGTGCATGTCCTATCCCTTGCAGTGTCCAAGGCCACATTGGATGGGGCTTTGAGCCACCTGGTCTGGTAAGAGGGGTCCCTGCCTGTGGCAGGTGGGTCAGAGCTAGATGATCCTTAAGGTCATTTCCAGCCCAAACCACTCTCTAAAGACTGGAAAAGCTATCCTTTTACAGAAATGCTGTTTGCATAGAAAAGAGAATACAAGGCTGTAGTCTCCAGTCATAGAAGAGATGTTGGAGACACTCAGAAGGACATGGGAGGTGTTTTGGGGATTAATGTATAAGTAGCAATTAATACAGGCAGCTGGTTGCCTAATGCTAACTCTTCAGTTTTGGGGGGTGGAAACCTACTGAAATCGGCACTCATTGTGCTGTGTTCCGCATCTGTTTGAAAGCTCAGATCAGCAGTCTTCTTTTCATGTACCTTCTTCTGATTTTTTGTGACTGGGGGTCTGTTTTTTTATGTGGTAGGTTTTGCTGAATTATTTGTGTAATCCCCAAGCTAATTGTCTGCTTTTCTTTTAAACTGCTAAATTCATCTGATTCTTTCAGTTGTCATTCTGCAAATGCCTGAATACTTAAGAGTATTCCTTTGTGTGCCATGATTATTTTATGAATTCCTAGTTTGATCCAGATAGTTTGTTACACTAGTATAGAATACATACAGGTTAAGCTTTGTGGTAGTAAAGTGGTAAGGCTGATATGTGAACTTTGGAATGTAGAAATAATTTTAAAATGTCTTGACAAGTTGTCTTATAAACGGGATGACAGCGTAGGGTGCTTGCCCCCTTGCTACAATTAATGTGCTTTTTTAGTGTGTCTTTGTGCTAAGATTCTTCCATCACTATTCAATTCAACAAAGGTGTGTCTTGCAGCCAGCAGTGTACAGGAGCACCTTTGGTGGAGCTGGAGATGGTGTCTTAATCTGTGTTATCCAAATTTGCCTGCAGCTGATGTCTGAGATGATGAGTAGCATGAAGTGAATGTTTAATTATTAACACGCTAACTTTCCCGGAATCCTTTTGGCTGACACGTCTATCATTACTGCATTGATTGCCTGTAATGCCCTTTCAGCATCTTCTCTGATATTGATTTCTTGAAAATTGGCATGTTCTTCTTGTATGTTAGCTTTAATGTTGTTACTGACAGAATTGCCCTTTGAATTTTTGCAAGTAGAGTTCAATATGTATTGTGATCCTGGTGTAGTGGTAAAATTCAAAGTTCTTATTCAATAGAGGTATCTGAAACTTCAGCATTGAAATATATGTTGCAAATTGAGAATTTAAACTTTTGATTAAAAGTGAGTCCAAGTGACTTAATGTGGAAGTTGCAGTATGAATTGGACAAAAGTTTTTAAGCTTACAAGTTCCAAGTGGCTGTTTCTTGCCAAGTACTCCTGTTTAGATGACAAGTGAAACAGTTCAGATAGCCTCAATGCAGACACCTGAAAAAAATTTCATGTGTCCAGTCAACGATACTGGAGCCTGCTGCCAGAAAAAAAAGGTAATGGAAGTTTCCTTCACTCTGCAGTTCCTAGAGATAGTAATTTTTTTTTAATTAGACTTCTTAAAAAGATTCTCAAGCCTGATGGAAAAGTAGAGCACCCTGTAAAAGAGCAGGGAGGAGAGTAGTGTATTTTCTGAAATAGTCTAGACAAGTCATCTGTGGTCTGAAACATGACTTTCCATACCATACTATGCATTGAATATCGTATGATTACAGGTATATTGAATCTGTTACAATATGGCAGTATATAGTTATATATCATGTAGATCAGCTGCTTCTCTTCAGCATGATTTATAACTACTTAAAAACCCTTTGAGATATGCCTGGTTTGAAATGAATCAAATCAGGTTGATTGAGGAAAGTGATTAATCTGTGTTAGCAATAAAGAAATTATTTTCTAAACAAATGGACCCTCTTAAAAAGTTTTAATTGCCTTTACATTTCTTACTGCTGAATAGTAATACAGCTCTTAATAGTAATACAGTGCTGTTACTGAAGTAACTTTGCTGGTAATTAGAAGAAGCATCTTAACCTGGAAGAGACAAAAGAAAAAAGTTCTAAAACTGTAATTGAGATATAATAATAACCATATATTTTAACAATTCCTATTTGGAGCCTTCAGTTCCTGTATTAGTTAAATTACTTCTTTTGAAAGATTGTGTGTGTACGCTGTGAGTTGACATAACAGATGCTTGACTTCTCTCTTTTCAAGCTGCATGCTTTTCAGTAAGCATTAAAATGCCTATAGCATCGTAACTCTTAATATTTGGCAGCTCCTACTGCTGGTTTTCTTATGTTACCAATTTGAACATGCTGGTGATTTTATTGTGGTGTTGAATGACCTTTTTTGCATTTAATTTAACTCCCGACATATACAAATTTAGCAAGTGGTAACATGGCTAAAAAAAGCCACAAATAGATCCAAGTGTCTAAGTAGTGTGGCAGAGAATTTATGCCTCCTGTAACTGTCTGCACATCAGCAGTGGCCAAGGTTTTTAAATGTGTTGTGATGGCTCAGTTTTAATGCATTTATGCATTATGTGAAGACTTACCATTAGAAGTTGAAGAAGAACCTTATTCAAGAGAGGGGAAGTCCTTCTTCTGATCACTGGTAGCATATATAAAGGAATAAAACCCCATTCTTATTATCGCTTTTAAATTTGATGTAGCTTGAATTCTGTCATTGTCAAACATACTGATATTAGCAAATTCTTGCTGTATTTTTTGTACCTGGTTCTATCTGAAGTACTGTTGTTTTGATAATTTTTATTTTTTACCCCTCTTTGCGGAGTTTAAATTCCTTCCAAATTTTGGATATACTCATGCTAACACTTATGATTGTGTGTATTATATTTGTAAGATAGGGAAAAGTGTGATTAGTTGGTATGTATATATTGTAATGGCTTCATTCCCCTAACAGATGAAATGCGATGCTGTTGTGCTTCTGAGAATCCTTTGTGGGATATTTATTCTAAGTACAGGATCTGTGCAGAAAGACATGTATACACCAGGTTTAAGTGGTTTTTTTTGGTTTTTTTTTTGTGTCAGGAGCAGCAGAAATCTAAGATGTGATATTGAGGATACAAAATTCCTAATTGTCCTCAGTGATAGTAGCAAGGCAAGGTACTTGATACAGGACACTAGCTGACCTCTTCTAAATGCATTGGTAGCCAGTAGGAGCTAAGTTGAGGTTCTCTACCCAGATAAATATTAGTTATTGAGGACTCTGGCTTAAAAATCACTGAATACTGTTCAGAGAGGAATTAGTCAAAGTAGCCATCTGTCGATAATCTGTTCTTTCCTCTTGTGACCATTTCCTACAAGACACTCAGAAGATAGCGACCTTTTAAAAACTTTCCGACTTTAACGGTAACCTACAGCTAAAGCATCTTAAAATTTTGTAGCTCAGTCACCTTTGCAGTCTTAGTAATGAAATTATACAGTCATGTCAGGTTTCTTACCTCTATCCTACAGCACAGTGAAATTCGTAACAATGGAGTTTCTTTATTGTCCGAAAGCACATAGTTCAGGTCAGTTAATTCAGTAGCAGCTATGTTGCTTTCCCTGATTTTGCTGACAATTGATTCTGTAGGAGTTTTTTATGGTTTTGTGCTTAAGATGCATTCTTTGAAAGGCTTAACTAGAAAGGGCTAAGCCTTTTCTGTTGCATAATCAACAGAGAAAGTTTTTGTTTTCAAGATTTCTTCTGAATTTGCTTAAGACTATAGTTTGCTAATACCTTTCTCTTCTAGGGAGAGGAGTGACAGACTCTGGATGCTCTTTAATACTTCCGTAGTAGGTAGAGTGGATGAGACTGTCAAGTGAGATGTGGTTTAGGGACAGGCTGGTTTGGCCCTGAGGACTTCAGAAAAGATGCGGCCTGTAATATTATCAGGTGACAGGTGGAGTGGATTCTTCTCATAACATCTGACCCCAGAGCTCAGGTTGGTTTTATGCAGATGGACATTTACAAAATCTAAATAGTCTACCCACAGTGGTTACATTTTTTTAAAACATCAATTTGAAGGCCAGATGTTAACGAAGACAGCAAATGGTTAGATATTTTCAAATGAACTCATTAGGTATTGCTTCCCAGGTGTTCTAGCTAGTAATGTGATATTAAATTTGCCTCATGGGGAAACAGTGTAAGAATGTGCTCAGATGATAGACACTGCAGTAATAGTAAATATGATCTTAGGTTGCCCATGCATATCACTTCAGTGTGTCTGAGCTGGAATTTTGAATCCTCATCAGGAAGATGAATGATTGTAGACTCTGCCCTTTGCATCAAGGAAAAACACAAACCCATACAGAATACAAGCACATCTTTCTCAATCTGTCACTCCTGGATTGCTGTGGAAGGCGTAATGTGTATCTAGAACTTTACTTACTCTACAGCTATTATGTAAGGTAAGATAAAAGCTAGTTAGAAACTTTTGCAAGCTTTTCTCTAGAAAGTCCTAGCTGCCCCAATAAACATGTTTATTCAGAGTAAAAGTCCTCTGTTTACAATACTTTGTTGTTTCAGTTGAGGGTTTTTTTTTAAAGAAATCTAACATATAAATGGAATACATTTTAACTCTCGAGGGTAATTCCTTCTCCTTAGTTCAGCTAAAGATCAGATAACTGAAAATGGTAGCGTTTTGTACTTGGGTGTTTTTGCTGAA
Organism: Petroica traversi; assembly: GCA_025920805.1. Taxonomy (NCBI): domain Eukaryota; kingdom Metazoa; phylum Chordata; class Aves; order Passeriformes; family Petroicidae; genus Petroica; species Petroica traversi. The sequence continues at coordinate 15,753,870 of JAHLSL010000010.1, forward strand.
GCGTGTTAGATGGCTGTGCTCTTCAGCCTCCTCTCTTCCTAAAGCTGGCTGTTTGCAAAGAGGCCCAGTGTAAGTGATGGAGAGATGATTCCACACTTCTCTGCTTGAGTTGCGCTGAGCATAACTCTGGTCTGTTACAGAAAACAGAGGGATGAGTGCTTGCCAGTGATGTCCCAGTAGGCAAATGCAGTTTGCGTACGTGCATTCTGAATTCCATTAAGTCTGGCTTTTGGTGTTCCTTCATCTTCTGCTTGTATAATTCAACCAAGTTTGATTTCCTCATCAGCCAGATGAGCAGTCTGTGCTTCAGGCATTCACTTGTACCAGTGTAGCTTTCTGTGTGTCTGCTCAGCCACAGAGCAGGGAACAGGAACGGGCTGCTGAGAGCAAATATCACTTAAGCTACCATTGCTGCCAAGATATCCACACAGCCATGAAGAGAATTTACTGATCTAAAGCTTACCTGAAAGTGAGTCACAGAGAATTTAGCAATTACAAAAGTGCAAATATGTATTAAAAACAGGTCTGCAGGAGGAAAGTTTAGAATACATTTTATAAGATGTATCAAAAAGCAACTTTCTGATGCAGTAACTTATGTCCATCATTTGTGAGGTGATGTTTAAAAGTATGGACCTAATTAGAATGCTAAGCCCATGGTATTATCAAGCTTTTAGGTGCGTGTGAAATACTGGTCTAACACTGTAGTTCTATTGGAAATTCATCATTTAATAGTTTAAATTTCTAACTGGCTATAGAAGCTTGAACTTCAAAATTCAACTTGCTGAACTAAACTTTGACTGGAACCCCAAGTAAATTTATTTCAAGGCATTTAGTTTTTCAGGAACTTCTGGGTTCTACTCCTAAAACACAGTGGAAGAATACTTTTGCAGATTTTTCAAAGCCACAATATTATATTAACTGCTTCAAAAAGGATAGAGTGCCTAAATTCCTTCATAGAGTTTTTAGTTTTGAACTTTAGTTAGTTCTCCTTACTTTAACTGTTTAATATTTATGTTTTAATGCAGCTTCCATGTTCGAAAAGGGGAGGAAAAAATTCACCAAAAAACCTCACACCCGCAAACCCACAAATCAAGACTTTGTTCAGTCTTGGTTCTCTATAGAATGAAGAACCACTTAGCAAATGCAGAGAGAGTTCATTATCCTTTTATTTCAATGGATGAACAGCTCTCTCTTTAGGGTGGAAGTTGTACATTGTATCTAGTAAGCAAAAAGAAAATAACTCTTGACTTAGTTTGGGCTTTGTCCTATAGGTACAATAGGGAAGGGCTACTGCATGAATTTGCAGCACTAGTGCATTCCCCTGGTATGTGCTTTCACCCTCCCCACAAAGTCAGGAAGCCCAATGAATGCTCCTTTCAAGAAGGGGATGTTTAGGTTTGCTGAATGTTGGATACCTGCACTTGGTAGGTTGCAGTTTACTAGCTAACCTGTGGCATGCACTGCTACTCTTTTCTTTCTCCCTTCTTCTGTCTTTTACCTCTGCAAAACCTTTGAGTGTGTGTGTGTGCAACCCATTTTACAGTTCTGGGGGATAATATTGGCCATGGTGGTGTTGTGCTGTCATAGGGTGGATCAGAGCACATCAGATTATAGTTTTTTCTGTTGGCGTTCAGTCAGTGAGTTGGTTTGTTTGTTTGCTTATTTTAAAGCAGCAATGATTTGGTAATCCATGAAAGGTCAGAGTCCAGGTCTAGCTGGTGGTGAGGCAGATTAAACACTTTGTTTTTCTCGTACTACTCTGACCAGAGTCTGGAAACTTGTACAGGACTAGATATTGTAGTGGTTTTGTTTGTTTTAAACATTAGGATTCAGCTTGAGGATCATTAGTGCTTTGCTACCAGCATTGGTAAGTGTGTATTTAATCATCAAGAAAACCAGCATTTGACACTTACACTCTGTAAAATAACATGATAGGGTTCTTCAAATCTCTCTGGACTGCGTCTTTTTTTTTTTCTTAATGAGCTTATTTTGGAATATTGAATTTAGTTCTTTAGCAGTGAATGACTTTGTCTATTTGGTCTTATCTTCTGAAGAAAATACTGTAAACGTGGTCAAATTCAAATGCTTTATTAGCCCAGGAATATTTAAGCTTTTCTCAATTAAAAACTGTCCTACTGTAGGGTGCTGGTGTCTCAGTAGCAACAAAGTTTATTGAACTAACTTAGTCCTACCTAAATATTACACGCTTACATAGCACAAAGACTTAAGTAGCCCAATAAAATGCTTCATGCATATTGTAAATTTGTTAAGCCTTTAACAGAAAGCATCCAGCATTATTCTCGTGATGTAATTTATGATGAGCAATCTGGACAAGATGTTTACATTTTTGTGTTGTGAGCATTTTTGGCACTCAAAGTATTATGAGCTGGTTATAATGGTTTGTTATCCCAAGGCTGTATCATGTATCTAAATGTCTTTTCCTACTAAGGGGAAAAACCCCATGCAGCTTATTTGCAGAGGTAAAGAGTCACTACTGTGCAGATGAAGTAGAAGTAGTGTACCTTCTTTGTGCTGTATTCAGTGGTGGAGGCTGCTTTTGTGTTTTGGGAAATTGATAACGGTATTCCTCACTTTTGAGAAGTGAGGCAGTGTAAATAGAATTTGTATAAATACAATTGTATTCTGAGGTAAAATGCTCTTAGCCCAAAATATCTGTTTTTTAATCTGTCCTACTGTAAGAAGTCTTCTGCCTAAAAGTCATCCTGGTCTAAGGAATCACATCCTCTCTAGAGTAGAATCTGGGAGGGCTCAAGGCTCTTGCTTCTGAGAAATATAATGCTCATCTTCCATGGCTGCTTTTGTGAGTTTGCCACTTTTAAAGGCCACTGGATTAACATCAGAAGCACTGAGGCTCCTGAGCACTTCATTGTGCAAGCACCTTTTAACCCTCCTAGCTGGGGGGATGTTCTGAAGGTGGGAGACAGTGCATGGAGGGAGCTGTGTCCTGGGCATGTGTTTCGGGTCTGTGTCCTAAAAGGGAGAAGGGAGAGTTAAGTGATTTAAGTGATCATCTGCACTGAGTGTGTTTCATTTTATTCCCTGAAGTTCCTTGTTGTGGAAACAACTTTTTTACTGAAACTTTTTTTACTTTTTGGAAAGGGCTTTTGCCTTGTAGTCTGATACAGTGTTTTAGGATACTTTTTTGGAGTTCATAAATGATTTAGTGGATGCTGCTTAAGGTGTAGTTACACAATACTTGGAACAAATATGAGTTGGCAGCAGCTCCCAGTTCTGCATTTCTGTAGTTGGCACTTGTCTGATCTGGCATTTCCTAAGCTGGTTTGGAGACCTCAAGTAACAGGAAATAATTGACTTTTTCTGGATTAGTTTGGTTCCTTGAACAATTCATCCTGTTGTGGTCCGTAAGAAGAGGAGAATGCTGGAGAAAATTCAGGGCTTGTGGTGGAGTCGAGCTACAAGCATAGAACTTCCTGAACTCTGCAGTTCTTCGAAAGGTGGCAAAGTAGTCCTTTTGTGCAATTTTTAGTAGTTGAAAAGCACTACTGAGTGTTTGGAAGAGGCAAGATGTAGTGAAATGTTGTTGTAGCTCCATTCTTCTTCCATCAGTGGACTTGAAGGCAAGGTCTGCAGTAGGTCTTTATCACTCAGCTTCATCAGAGTGCTGTTATCAGTTGAAAATCTTAAGTGTCACAGTAAAATTTGTATTTACCTCCTGTCCCAGACAAAGCTGGCTGTCACCAGAATTTTTGCTGCGATAGTTTCTTCTACCAGAGTACTCTTATGACAACTTCTGTAAGATGCTGCAGTGGTTTGTAAGATTAAATATGCAGTCCCTGATCCACGAAGGGTATTTGCATCCTGTAGATGCTGATGTTGATGCACAAATCTGAATTTTTAGTTACTTTTACATTTTAAGCTGAATTTCTGGTTAGTTTTATAGAAATTATTTTTAAAGAAATGTAATGATTCCTATTTCAGAGGGTCTGAAATCCTTTTGCAGTTGAAGCTTATTGCTTTTGTTTTAAACTCTGGTGCATTTTTGCATCTAAGGAGGCAGAATAAAGAGTTCACAGATTATACATGCTGCTCATGGTGGGTTTAAATCTTGACAAACACTCAAGGAGTGTGTTCTGTCATCTGAGTAGGTGAATAAAATTAGGACAGCACAGTGATGCAAGCAGGCATGCAAAAGCTATTCCTTCTGTTACTGAATTTAGGGACTTGAATGGCAGGTAATAGGCTGATGACTTTTTCAGTACTTGTCAGTATTGGTGAAGGAAATAGAGAAAAATATTAATCTGATTCTTTGTTAGCATAAATCTTGAATATGGTGTTTAGAGAGTTTGCTGAGAGGTCTTTGCACATCCAGGCACAGCTTTAGTTCAAACACTTCTAGTTAGGAAATGTGGTACTCACGAAAAATTTAATGTACAAATCTGTTGTACACCATCTGGAGTAGCTAACTACTTCCTTTGTTTCTTTCTAGGAAATACCAAAATAAAGCAGATGTTGTGTCCTGTACTGTTAACTCGAGGTTTTGCAAGTCATTCTGTTACATGCTTCTTGGCAGCAGGAATGTAAACTAATTCTTTCAGCACTGAATAGAACCTTGACAAGGTTAAAATTACAGGTAAGAATGAATTCTGCCACTTGGAAATTTATGGGAATATGTAATTGGCTTTACTTTGACTGTATTTTTAACTTGCAATTTGTAATTGACCGTGGATTTAAGGAAATTTCTGAACAGATTGGGCAAAATGATGGTTTTTCTTCTTTAAATAGATTTGAATTTTGCTTACTGTAATTTTTTGATAGGGAGGAAATATAATTCAAGTACAGATGCTTTCTGTTACAATACAAAGCACTGTTAATAAATGGGGGGAGGGAAATGTAATTTTTCACCACCTAAAATGTCTGCTGACCAGATTTTGGAGAAGTTATGTCATCACAGTGAAGACTGTACAGTGTCAGTGAAAGTGAAGTGTTTTGCCCACTGTGTGTTGAGATCAGTTTACTGTCTGCATGCGGCTTTTTTTCCCACAAGGTCTGTATTTCCCTAAATGCACTAACAGCAGCAGTGCTACTTAAATTACCTATTTTAATCAGTTACAGAAAATCTCTGAATTTCCCTTACAAGGTTCCCTGTAGCTTCAGCTTTTGAATCACCTTTTCAAGGGTGAGGGTTGATGTCTTTTTCCAGGTCAATGGAAATGTTGTGGCTGCTGGTTTTCTTGTCATTAACTTTATCTGATTATGATGGAGAGCTCTTGTCACACTGTCACCTTCTTCTGAATGTGTGTATAGGGAATTAAGAGTCATTGTTCTTTGAATCCTTTTTAAAAAAAGGATAAATATAATGCTTTAAGACCATAGTAATGGAAAAAAGTCTGCTATCACCACTAATATCTGGCACAGATTTTGCATATTTTGGGTTGTATGTTTCTGAAAGGTTTAGTTCTGCTTTTAAACTGGGGCTGTGTGTTTTGAAGACTGTCTTTGAAATAGGCTTATAGCATGTGTCTATCTTCAGAATTATGATCAAGTGAAAGTTTTTCTGTCTTGATTTCACATTTTGGTGTCTTTGACAGGAAGAGTTGCTTGCCACTTTTCAATAGGGGCAGGCAGGAGTCTGGGCTGTTGGTCTGAAGCAGTCCAGTATGTCTTATTCTGAAGTTCAATAATATGTAGGTTGTAAGTCAGTGACAGGTTTGTGCTGAGGAGGTGGTGTTGATTGTTCTGCTGCTAAAAGGAAAGAAGGGTTCAATTGTGGTTTGTTTGGAGATTTTCTGTTAGTATTGCGTTGTTTGAATGTTTGTACTTAGTTTGCAGTGATGTAACATGTTGAAAAAAGGCACAACCTTTCTTACAAGTCACACTTAATTTGCGTGGTCCTTTAACACTCACCCAGCCCAAACCTTGAGTCTCGCTTCCGCACAGTTTTGTGTGAATCAAGAAACCACCCCTCAATTATGTAAATAAAGGTTTATTGGTTTAGTGTGGTTTTGCAGACCTGCTGCAGAACACTTATTCTGATGTTTCAGACCTGTTTTGGAACAATTCACTGACAATATGAATAGGTGATTCATTGCTGCCCTAGTCTCACAAAAGTGTGTCTGAAGCTTTTTGTAAACAGGCTTTGAAAAAGGTAAGAGAAGTTCTTTTAAATGCCTAAATTTAGAGCAAGGGAGAACTCACTCCCAATGACATAATGTGTCTTGATAATGAGTAAAATTCTTCAGTTTTAATGCCAGTAGTGTAGTGAATAAACTTTGGTTCTTTTTCTTCAAAATCTGAGGTGCTATTTCTGTAGTAAAAGTCTGGCTGCTGCTTGTTAGATTAATGATTGTAAAGGAAAAAACTAAATTTAACTCAAACTACTAAGTCTTTTATTTAATTTAGAAAACCAGAACAGCAGTTCTGCATAGAAATAATGAAAAACTTTATTTGCGAAGGATCACTTCTATGCTAAGTTAATGCTTTGAAGTATCCAAGTGCCACATGTGCATCTGCTTTGAACAGCCCAGTAAAGAAGTGAGAATATGCTTATTGCAGGAAATATGAGCAAATACGGACAAGGAATTTCAACAAATATCATGGGATAGAAATCTTGTCATGTATGATCAGTAGGGTTAAGCAGCAGTACAGTGCAGATTTCCAGGTGGTATAATAAAGCCACACTGAATTGCTGGGCTTGAGTTAAGGACAGAATGTGACTTCAAGGATAATAAGCCTGGACATGTAATAACTGAATTTACCAGGTAGGCCTGTTTCACTGAAGTGCCAGTGCACCAAATTTCTACTCCAAGAAAATGGTACTAGAGCATGAATGCTGAATTAGGCAGAGCTATCTTTACTTTTAAAGATTTTAGCTTCCATTCTGTCCCCAGGCAGGTGCTGGCAGCAGTAGTCTGCTTTGCACTGTCTGGGCCCAGCCTTGTATTTGGTGAACCAGACTGGGTATTTGCCTATGTTGTGTATTAACTTTTTCTGAAAAACTGTTTGAAGGTAACAATAGGATTGAATTTCCTAGTCTTCATAGTGTTTGGAAGAAGTCTTGGTAAAGAAAAGCTGTTATCTGGAAACCTAAGAGGAGTGACATTAATTAAGACATTGACTACAGTAGTCTCAATGAGAATGACACTGCATACTTCATCAGTTAAGTCCCTAGCAGTGGTGCTAATCTGAGCTAAGGGCTGCTGATAATCAGAAGTCACACTCTCAATCACAGAATTCTGTGTAGCTAAGAAAAGTACTATATGTTTTCTTAAGTTCTCATTTGGCTACAGAATTGTGTGAAATTGACTTCTGTAACTTGAATAAGAAGGAAAATACATGATAAAGGGTCTGTGACTAAAAAATACATCAAACTGGGCAATGATGACCTTGTACTAAGTGCTGTGATTAGAAAGCTAGAGTCAGAGTCTACTTTCAAGGGTTTTGTGAAGTATATCTTGAATAGAGGTATGATCTCTAACTTTGTACCTATTGAGCTGCATTTCAAAACAATAAGAAGCATCAGCATGAAGTATGCAATTTGTCCATGGGAGACAGATGGTTGCCACTTAGCTGAGCTGGAAGATCTGTAGTTAAGTAGCATCATGCATATTTTAGTAAGGTGCAAGAAAGCAGACTATAAAATTAATTTCTGAAAGGACCACAAGCATGTTTTTCTGGTGTTAACAGAGCTAGAAAGGTTATAGCCCTTAACCGAGCTCCTGGTGCTCCCTTCTATTTTTTTTTCTATTCTGTTGAAGGTTACAGCCCCCTTGGATCTGCTGTCTAAGCTGCTGGCTTCCAAACCCACTGCAGTCAAAGTCACAAAGTTTCAAAATACTAAAGCTAACTTTGCACTTCTTCAGTGAAACAGTTCGAAGAGTAAGGGCAAAAACATCTCAGCCAGCAGTTCTGAAAGCAAAGAAACTGCTGGCACAATGTAGTGGTGAGTAGCTGAGGCAGAGCAGAAGTGTCAGTGTTGTCAGGTAGCGCTACTGACATTGAAAATAGATGTGAATCTACAGCATTAGATTACACCTGTGATTGTTTTGTGCCTCCAGACCAGTTTGAAATAGTTGAAGTTCATTCTCAAATCTTCATCTCCTTTGTAACTTGCTAGTTTAAAAGTAGTGTGGTGGGGGAAAGTTGTTTATCTTTGCTGTTGGTTCTTTTCCCCTAACTTTTGTAATAATGAAGCTGCTGAAATTAATTTTAAAATTACAACTGTATGCTACCTGATAATGGGGATAACTTGCAAATTTTTTTTTTTATTCCTGATTTAGAAGCCTGTTTGGCTTCTTTCACAACATCCTGGCAGGAAACGTTTTTGGTAGGAGGCTCTATATTGGAGTTTTAGGTTGGTACTTAATTTCTTTCTGTCAGTATCTTTGGTCAGCTGACATCCTTCCTAAAGGCAACACCCATGGCACAGATTACCTAAAAACAAACCAAAATCCTCCAAATTAAACCCAGGAGTGGTAATAACTGTTCTTCATTTTAAAGTGAAAATAAAATATTCTGATCTTATTCTTAGGTTGTAATCATTTGACTGTGTGTATTTGTGGCTACATAGTTAGAGTAGCTGTTACAGCCAGGCTTCAGTAACTGTTGGCCTAGTGTAAATTCATGTAGTGCCACCATTTTTAAGGTCAGGAAGTTAGAAGCAAGACCAAGTTTTCTGGGATCAAAAATCAGAACTATCTGCAGTGTGTAACAACACAATTACTGCATAAAGTCTGTATGTGCAGACACAAAAGAGAGAGACTTCAAGAGGGAGAGAGACTAAAGTTTGTTGTTTTTTTTTTACTTAAACTATGGAAGTTATTTCTTCCTACACTTTCTGTAAGTTCTGAAATTTTGTCATAGATACTTTGATTATTTATTTGTCATTTGCATCTTTAATATCTAGTGCAGCATTTTTTCTTTTGAAATGTCATTCTTTTTTTATAGCTGGAGCACATGTGCTTTGTAACAGGAAACTCTGGCACTTGTTTCTTTTCCACAGCACTGACTTATTAGAAGTGACTAGCCTGTTGAGTGAATCCTTCTGAGGAAGAGACATTTTACAGTACACTTTTATGATCTAAGCCCAAAAGATTTATGTTGGACCATTCTCCTATTATGAAAAGTTACCTTATTGCCTTTGGGACTATTGGCCATCAGGGGGGTATTAGTTTAGTTCTGATGTTTTTTATGAAACTGATATGTGATGTGAAAATTATTTTATAGTACCTACAAAAACTTTGATTATGGCTTTTAGATCTTTGTAATCTAATTGTGTTGGTTGCTGTCATGGTTTAACCCTAGCCAGCAACTAAGCATTGCACAGCTGCTTGCTCACTCCACCTCCTCCCTCCCCAGTGGGATGGGAAGAGAATCATAAAAATGAGAAAATTCATGGGTTGTGACACAGACTTTTTAATAGGACAGGGAAGGAAGAAAATGAATTAATATATGCAAAATAAGTGATGCTGAATGCAGTTCTCACCACTTGCCAACCAATGTGAGCAGTAGCCCCTGGCCAGCTTTCTCCCTGGTTTATACATTGAGCATGATGTCATGTGTTTTGGAGTATCTCCTTGGCCAGTTTGGGCCTTTTGTCATATCTGTGTCTCCTCCCAGCTTCTTGTGCCACTCTGGCCTTCTCCATTGGCAGGATATGAGAAGCAAAAGTCCTTGCCTTAGTATAAACACTACATAACACACCGATACTTTTTCGTTGTTGCTATCTACTTTATTCTCATACTGTATCCAAACCACAACTCTATACCAGCTATGAGGAAGAAAATTAACTCTATCCCACCTGATAGCAGGACTGTATCCACCCCTTATTCCGTTCCATTTGCATCCTATCCAGGTCCCACACTTTCCAACATACCCAAGTAACTGCTATCACCTTTCCTGTATTTTGATATATACATAGAGATATCATTCCCATAGTAGATGGACTATCCCTTCAAAACCTTTGTTGGATTTTAGTCCATGACTTTGGGCTTCATCTGTCATAGTAGACCTTCAGGGCAGGAGAGAGTGTGTGTAGTGTTGGATTGTTTTATGCTGAAGCCAGTGTGAGTTCCGTCACTGCTGCGATTGTCTGGTTCTATCATCAAAATTCATTCTTCTTTAATCTGGGTAATTCTATTACAATACCCTTGATATGGCATTTAACAACCATAGTAATGATGACTTACAATATTTTATAGCAAATAACATAATACAGTTCAAATCATTTGCTGTTCTTACCTGGAATCAAATTGCCTTGAGGTACACATTGCGCTTCCCCATCCTTCTGCATTACCCACCAAGTGCACCCAGGTCCTTGAGCAAACGCATTCCTGGGGGTGATCACTGGATCTCCTGTTCAGATCCTTTGACCTTTATTTTATGGCAAAACCAGTTTTCAGAAGGATTTGAGCTATTTTTTCCCTCTCTCAAAAACTTCTGTACTGTATTGCCTCACAAAATATTGTTGTCAATGTATTAGGTGTTCAAGAGCTTTACCTTGTTTCAGTACTGTTTAGGTCAGTCCATGGCTGTGTTTCCACCCCTGGAAGTGTTGATTCCAGGTGTACGGGATGGGCTGCGCTCTCTTTCCAATGGCTTGAGAAAACTGCATTAGCAGTATCAGTTGTGCCATATTGCTTGACTGCCTGTGACTCCAGTTTGTATTGAAGTTCCAGCAGGTCTGGCACAGCCAGACACAGCCACAGAGGTGGCACGGCTTTGTTCAGGCCGTGACAGTGTGCTGCTAGTCTGCACTGACCATATGGGACTGTTAGAGAGCGAGTGAATTCTGCTGGTCAGTCCTTGGCTTTCCATTTGACACGTCAGCTTATGGATGGTATCTTGGTTGGTGTGATATTGCTGCCAGTGCACTGTTGTGATGGCACCTGTAGTTCTTTAACCCTCAGCAACCCCACACCAGAAGTGTCCTCCAGGAGATGGGGCAAGGAAGACAGCTATTTAATTTCTACTGTCTCTGAAGCAGCTATGCCAAAAGCCCAGGAGTACCCTTATGGGTCCCTGAAATATGCCCTCCTGAGACAGTCAAGGCCAAGGATGCACTGGACTCTCAGGGTCAGTCACACTGCAGTGCTTCTGGCACTCCTTCTCAGTAAGTCTCACTTTGGCCTCCAGCAGAGTTAACTGTTGGGATTGCTCTGCCACTCCAGAATCACAGGTGGTGCCTGCCCCTGTGCAGCAGTGTTTGCTAGAGCCTTTGGCTCCTGTGGGCCTGCTCTGCAAGGTCATCCAATCCACACAGTCCACTAAAACCAGCTGTTTCATTCCTCCACCTGGCTGGAGGCAGGGCCCCTCTAGTCCTGGTTGTAGTGTTTACTATTTGCTTCTGGTAAATGTGAATCAGTCCCTTGAAGATCAGGAGTAAGAGCGGTCCCTCTACCGGGTCTGGGAAGCTGCCTCCTAGAGACTGGAGCAGCAATATCCTGCAAGAACCCCCTCTTGTGACTGTTTATCTTTCAATTTCCCTACTCATGTCTCTAGGGTCAAGGTAGATTTTTTTTCTCACACTTCCTCATGTCCTCTCTGTGGTCACACAGGGTGACCTGTGCTGTTTATACTTACTCCTAATAGTTGGGACACTGCTCCACAGGTGGGGAATAGGATTCATCTGCCTTCCTTGTATACAGCCAAGATACAGGCCTGTAGCAAGGAGAGGAGGCATTTTGTTTGTATTATTGGACTTGGTAGATTTGTCCACCATTTGTCTTCCATCTTTCCAGGTCATTAGTACTCATTAGTGAGTTGGCAAATGACAGAGGTACAACAATCTGCTTGTTGTCCAGATCATTGTGAATCTCCTCCAGCATGGCTATTTGCCCTGGATACTGGATGCCTCTATCCATAATGGTCTACTTGCCTGGGTGGCATAACATGTTCCTTGAATGAAGACCTTTCCTTCAAACCTGACAGGAGTCACTTCCAGAGGCTGAAGGCTTGTGCCCATTTTCCAGGTGCTTTGTTAATGTTCTCTTCTGTAGAATGGGATCCCAGCTGCTTGGTTTCTCTGCCCACTGATTCCAGGCTACTGGCCTGTTACTCCAGCATTGCAGCAGCCAGGCGATGCCCTTGCCTGGATGATGGCTGAAATCTTTTTGCATATATCACTCAAGGATAGGGATCAGATGATTAAGTGTGTCTTTTATGTGTTCTGCCTCTTCCCTCACCTCTTCTCACAACAGCCCTGCTGCTTTTTCCCTCACTAAATGAGCTCACCTCCATGTATCTCTGCTTATGTCTAGTAGAAGCTGATACAGACAGGCACAAGTTGGTGCTTTGGTTCAACCACAGTGCCTGTCACTGGGGTTAGTGTAGCCCCTGTACCCATCATTTTGTCATCACATCCAGAGGCCTTTTTTTACCCTCAGGGGTACTGTATAAGTGTTGAACAGGGCTCAGTAGGCTGAGGTCAGGCCACAGCACATTGCTGGGGACTTTGTCTCTCTGGAACCACCAGGGTGGCAGCTTAGTTCTTCCAAATGTTTAACTAATCTTTCCAGATTTTGCACTTGTTCAGGGCTGAAGTTCCAAAGCACTGGAGGTGCCCACTGTCCTAGGCACTTGCCCACGCTATCCCACACACCCTGCCAGTTACCGCTCTCCAGCCTCAGGGCAAATCCTTGGGTGGCATTCTGAAATAGTTGTTGCTCCTTAAACAAGAAGTTGAACACATTCAGAAAACATAGCAATAGAAATGCTGGTTTGAACATCCCAAGGATATTAAAGATTCCCAAATGTTGTTTTAATTAGCCTGGAGGAGAAAGGAAAGTGGAAGGGAGGTACCACAATCCCCCATAGATTGGGTCTCTGAGGAGAAAAGGTAAAAGTTGTAATTATTATAGTTTCCTATAGATGGCTCCCAAAGTATGGAGATGTCGGCAGTGCTGACTACAAATACCAGATCAGTTTCACGACCAGCAATTCTGTCATATTATGAGCCAGTGTTAGAGTACAGCATAACCTTAGTCCTGTTTCCATGGGTGACAAACAGCACAGGGGACAATATATACAAGTAAAGTATTATATAACACAACTTTACGAACAAGGACACTGACTTTGAGAGCAAATACATCACCATTGTGACCAGTGACTAAACTAATATAATGAGTATTTATAACAAATTTCTTCTGACACTTTCTAGTCAGATTTTTCATTATCTCAACCTGTTGTGCCCTATTTTGGGCACCAAAAAGAACTGTCATGGTGTAGCCCCTTCCAGTAACTGAGCCACACAGCTGCTTACTCACTACCCTGACCCAGTCAGATGGAAGAGAGAATCAGAAGAATAAGAGTGAGGAAACTTGTGGGTTGAGATAAATATGGGACAGAAAAGGAAGAAAATTTTAATAATAAAATAATTGAAATGTACAAAACAGGTGAGGCACAATGCAGTTACTCATCACTAGCTGACCAATGCTCAAGCAGTTCCCAAGCAGTAGCCCTGGCTAGCTTTGCTCCCAGTTTATATATTAAGCATGATGTCATACAGTATGGAATATCCCTTTGGCTAGTTTGGGCCAGCTGTCCTGGCTGTGTCCCTCACGACTTCTTGTGCCCCTCCTGCCTTCTTGCTGGCAGGGTATGAGAGCTGTCAGGTCCTTGCCTTAGTGTAGCTAACAGCCCTTAGCAACATCTAAAAACCTCTCTCTGTTAGCAGTTATTCTCATGCTGTATCCTAACCACAACTCTAAACCAACTACTAGGAGCACAATTAACTCTATCCCAGCTCAAGTCAGGACAGCTCTGTCCGTTGTGACAGCCATCAAGTAAATATTTCTGCCTGTTAAATATAAATCTAAACGGAAAGGAGCATGCTTTTCACTTAAAGTAACTGCCTATTTCCCTATAAAGTAGAAAATCATGATTATCTATACCTGAACAAGAACCATATGTCAATTTTTATGTAGATCGTTGGAGGAAATCAGCAGGCGTGGTTGTCTTTTAAACACAATTACAAGCTTGTGTACAGACCTGATTTTAAGGATCTTTCCTGTATGGCTGATCTAATACCTAAGAGTCTTCACTGTGTAGCTGGGGCAGAAAGGATATTGATCATGAATTTTTCTTGTGTGTCAGAGGACATGACTTTTGCATTCATTCATCTATACCTCAAAAGGCTAGATATCTTTGGTTTCCTGAGCCTGAATTGTTGCCAGTGTTGCCTGAATATGAGGTAAAGACCTCACATAGGATTTGACTCGGGTAGAAAGCGTTAGAGAAAAATACAGGTTGGAAATTCAGTCAAGAAAGCCTTGGGTTAGATTTTTGCTCTGGGATGTCAGCTTTTGTTAGAGACTTGTTGCCTTGTTTCCTTCTCTTGTAAATGACTCAGCTATTGATGTAAGACTAGAGGTGAACAGTGTGTGCTAGAGAGGTATTTGGACTCTCTGCTTTGGTATTGTATTGCTCAGATTCAGCTTCTTCATTGCTAGAGAGGGGCAAAGGCCAGCAATTTCTTCCTATAAAGTAATTTCTTCTCTGTAAAGGCATTCCAAAAGCCTTTGAGCCTCGGTGATTATTGATCCTTGCCAGGCAGTAGATTTTTTTTAAAATTCTGATTATTATAGTTTTATTTTTTTTCTGAGGGTTGGAAAGACAAGGAGAAGAGAATCCTAGGGTTTCATTTTTGATGTGAGTAATATATAGTGTTTTAAAGAATAGTGTGGAGCATGGACAAGAACTAAGGCCTTCTCCATTTCCAAGAAAATTTTGGAAATTACAGTAATCATGTTCTTCTTGAGTTTGAAAGTTTCATTTTTAATTTTATGGAAATTAATATTTCCATATATTTTCAAATCAATCTGTTACAGAATTAAATTTTGTACTAAAGTGGGATCTTTAGAAAATAAATCTCAAGACTAAAGGGTACTGAATTTTTGAGTTTATGCTGATTAAAGCCATGACTGAATTACTGGTTTGCAGGTAGGTGCTTCATCTGTTCCTCTGCTGTTTTACCTTGAGACTAAATCTTCCTCTACAAAGATGTTTGGGGCTTAATGCCTTAACTCCCTCAAGAAATATTGAGATTATTTGACTAAGAGGAAGCATGATGAAGTCTTCATTAAAAACTTGAACAGTGGAAGGGTATTCATGCATAAAATACATGATACAAGTGAGTGCTCAGTTAGCCCAAGGGTAGGCCTTAACAGTAGGTCTTGGTAGGCTGGACAGGGATCTGATGGTAACCTCAGGACGGGTAATCAAGTCTTGTACCTGGAATAAAGTAACCTTGTCTCTCTATACAGCCTAGCTGATGACTCCTAAGGAATGAGGTTTGCCAAAAAAACAACCCCATGGGTTGTGTCCTGGTGGAGAACCAGGACAAATGTGTTGAACATTAGAGAGCAGTGTGTCTGCTAGAGAAGGTGCATCCAGTATTTTGGGAGAAGTGATGGTTTTTCTCTGTTTGGATCTCATGAGACTGCATCTGGAATACGTGTGGACTGCTCACCTCCCAGTCTGAGAACCTGGAGGAGCAAGCTGAGCAGAGAACACACTGTTACTGAGGGGCCAGAGCCCGTGATGTGTGAGGAGAGGTGAGACGTGAGTTTCTCCAGTGTGGCGGAGAAAAGGCCAAGCTGTCATCCAGCATTGTCATGGGAGGGATAGAGAAGGTAGAGCTGTGTTCTTCCAGGAGATGTGTGATGAAAGTATAAGAGGCAAAGGACACAAGTTGATTCCCAGACTTACTGATAGGAAATCAATCTCTGCATCCTTTATTTGCAATGTTAAATGGGATATTTAGAATATTAAGAACATAATCTTGAATAGTGTGGCTTTCTTTTTTTTCCAGTTTCCAGATTTATAAAAAAGTCAAACTACTTATACTGAGAAGCTTCTAACTTTATGTGGATTATTTACTTCCCTTAGCTCATCATATCTCTTGTAATTGAATAAATTTTCTTATCAACATCTTTTAACTTAAAATCCTATGTAAGCACATGAAAGTCTTTTGGGGATGGCTGAGAGTTGAGCTTGTTCAGCCTGGAGAAGCCTGGGGAGATCTTATAGAGACCCTGAAGTACCTAAAGGTAGCATACAAGAAGGCAAGAGAGGGACTATTGGCCATGTGTAGTGGTAGGGCAAGGGTAAGGGCTTCAAACTGTAAGAGGGTAAGTTTGGATTAGAGATAAGAAAGAAATTCTTTACTATGAGGGTGAGACACTGGAAGATGTTGCCTGGAGACGCTGTGGATGCCCCATCCCTGGGAATGTTCAAGGGCAGGCTGGATGGGGCTTTGTGCAGTCTGGTCTGGTGGAAGGTGCCCCTGCCCATGGCAGAGAGAGTTGGAAGAAGATGATCTCTAAAGTCTTTTCCAGTCCAAACCATTCTATGATTCTATAGTAAATATTTAAAATGTTGTTTTATGAAGGACTGAGTATAATTTTTTAAGATATTACTGTGAGAGCTTTTCTTGTATTTAAGTGGGAAGTACTGCCTTGGTTCCTTTGGCAGATGGTCGTCTGTGTTCCCCTATTGTCACTTTTGCCATGCCTTACAAAAATAGCATTGTACATGCAAAGCTAGCAAGACCAGTCCGTTCTTATTTATGAGCATGAATTGATTTTCTTCATGCCACAGTAAAACTGGAAAAAGAGTAGGAGTGGTATAGTTGTTGTTTTTCCATCATCTCTGCAGAAGATGACAAAATCATCAGGGCTGCAAAGGTATGTGAATTACTCTGCCTTCATATGAAGATCATTTGATTTTTATGAAGTAGCTCTTCAAAAAAGACAACACCCCACTAAAAAAGCACTAAAAATGCAAACAGATGTTTGTAGATTTGCACTTCATTTGTGTCATGCATTAATTATGTTTTCCTCCTATATAGTTGTTGACTTTTGCATGTGTGCATGCTTTATCATTTGTTTTACAAAGAAGCACAGGAAGTGGACAACAAAGCTTATATGGAATGGTGATTTTATAAATAAGACTTCTTCTCTCTGTTTTCCAGATTCAAAATTGCATAAACATGGGTGCATTTTTGGATAAACCAAAAACTGAAAAACATAATGCTCATGGTGCAGGGAATGGCTTGCGTTACGGCCTCAGCAGTATGCAGGGATGGAGAGTGGAAATGGAAGATGCTCACACAGCTGTTGTAGGTATTCCCCATGGCTTAGAGGACTGGTCCTTTTTTGCTGTCTATGATGGTCACGCAGGATCTCGTGTTGCAAATTACTGCTCCACGCACTTATTAGAACACATCACTAACAATGAAGACTTTAGGGCGAGAGAAAAACCTGGATCTGCTCTTGAACCTTCAGTGGAGAATGTCAAGAGTGGAATCAGAACTGGCTTTTTGAAAATTGATGAGTATATGCGCAATTTTGCAGACCTCAGAAATGGCATGGACAGAAGTGGCTCAACAGCAGTGGGAGTTATGATTTCACCTGAGCATGTATACTTTATCAACTGTGGTGATTCACGTGCTGTTCTCTATAGGAATGGACAAGTCTGTTTTTCAACACAGGATCACAAACCTTGCAACCCGAGGGAGAAAGAGAGAATCCAGAATGCAGGAGGCAGTGTAATGATTCAGCGTGTTAATGGCTCATTGGCAGTTTCTCGAGCTCTGGGGGACTATGACTACAAATGTGTTGATGGTAAAGGCCCTACAGAACAACTTGTTTCTCCAGAGCCTGAGGTGTGTGAAATTCTAAGGGCAGAAGAAGATGAGTTTATCATCCTGGCTTGTGATGGAATCTGGGATGTAATGAGCAATGAAGAGCTCTGTGAATATGTAAAGTCTAGACTTGAAGTATCAGATGACCTGGAAACAGTGTGCAATTGGGTAGTGGACACTTGTTTACATAAGGTATGTAACTGTTTTCTCCAAACAGCTGTTCTAAAATTATCTTCTGGTTAGATGGATACGGTGTTAACAGCTGTTCTTGGCCTACTGTTCCCCTTCTCCAACTTCTTTTCCTGAAAGTTCTGTACCCATTTGACTGTATATCCTTGCTGAAGAATATCCACCTTCATCCTATATGTTTGGGAAGGTGGTAGCAATTGCAAAAATAAAGACTATTGGGTTTTTTTTTTCCCCAAGGAATGCTTGCATATGGTTCTAGCTCTAAACTTTGATTCCAAGTACAAAATGTGTAAAATTAATCTGTTTTGTGGGGTGTTTTGTTCGTTGAAGTTGGGGGTGTTTGTATCCTTTGCAAAATCAGTGTTGGCACCATCTCCTCTTCAAGGTGTTGTTTGTTTGTCACCTGAAGTGGTGCCCTCAGCTCATTGTAGCTTAGATGGAGTATCACCACCTTTGCATCTGAGCTTGCTTCCACTCCTCAAATTTAGTTTGGAGCAACGAATGGTTGGTCTACATATGTTAAATAGGTATCCATTTCCAACATTCCCTGAAAAGTGCAACTCCTGCTAGTACAAACAGAGTTCCTTTGTTAGGCCACAGACTAAACATGCAATTTTGAGAAAAATACTAAAATTCACAACTGTAACTCTGTGTGTTTTCCAGAAAGCAGGTTGTATTCCAGCATATGCCATACAGTGTGTGACTGGTTTAAATGCCATGGCTTTTCTGACCAAGACTTTGACTAGCCTTGTTAAAGGGTGGTCACTCTGGGATACTTCCAGTAAAACTGAGCGCTGACCATGTGTTTATTTTCTAAAGTCAGGTCCTGGATCTCTGTAACAGTATTAGAATGCTGTGTTGTGACTTCAGGCTGTGGATTGTACCACATAATGCTAAGTGATAGGTGTCCTCATATGCTTGGTAAAAAAGGGAGTGTAGGCTAACTCTTAAGTAATATTTTGGAAGGAATTTGTTCTAATGTCAAATTCTTAATTGCTTCAGGAGAAGGGTTTGTTGTGATAGATGATTAGAACTATCCAGTAGCTTGGGTTTACACAGCAACAATATGCAGTGACTAATGGCACTTAATATTCTACACCAAAAAAAAGTTAATTTGATTTGGTTTTCAAACGAGTAGTTTAAATTATGATTCTGCTGGATCCCCTTGTAAGAGAGTTAGAATTGTGTTTTTAAATTTGGCTGTGAATTATAATTTTGTAAATTAAATGTGAGCAGGAGAGTGATATTAGAGTATGCTAATAAAGAACTGGCATTAAAATTAGTATCTAAAAAAGCCATTGGGTGATATTTCTGAGCCTGTGATAGTCTGTAAGGTCAGCTTGGCCTTATAAAACAAATTCATATTTTATACTTGCTTTAAGGACCTGTGTGACTCAGGTGCATTCTGATAAGCAGACTTGTAATGCATGTAATGACTTACATGAATGCCCTGCAACTTAAACAAATTAGTTGCTTGAGCTAGGCTATTCTGATAGTAAGGAGAGTATTCTGCATTCCATTTTGCAACAGGAGTTGTTTTACAGTTTGGCTTAAGGTAGCATTACATGACTATCTAATTTCTGACCTGTTTTATTGAAACTATTTTTAAGTGGTTGACATGTAAATAAGTCCATTAATTATTTAAACGTCAATACTAAGAGTATACAGTCAAAATCAGTAAAATTAATTCTAGTGAGCAGTGTAGTTGGGACACTTAGAGGTTCTTATTGATAAAAATACAGGGTTTTTTCAGGGTTTCTTTTTTTTCCCAGGTTTATCTATAGAACTGTATTTGGAAAAAGTAGAAATATGATTAGATTAGAAAAATTAAGAGTAAGACTAAAGATACTAACTTCTTTTCTTTTTCTTTTTTATCACATAGGGGAGTCGTGATAACATGAGTATTGTATTAGTTTGTTTTTCAAATGCTCCTAAGGTCTCAGATGAGGCAGTGAAAAAAGATGCTGAGTTGGATAAGTACTTGGAATCACGGGTTGAAGGTAAGAAATCCATGTCGTTCACTAGATAGCGAACAAATCACAGTTTGATTGTGATAGTGAGCACAATAGTGTCATAACTACCTTGAGTGTGAAACAGAAGCCATGAAGGACATTATGCCACTTCTAAGTCAGGTTAAATTCAGGCCTGGTTATGACTCTGAACTTTTTGTGTGTCAGGAAGAATGCTTTAGGCCATGTGCTTAGTTTATCCTGTATTCTGCAAACATTTTCTTAATGTAAGCTTTAAAGTTTTCACTGCTGTCTTTATAGATTAAAGTTCAACTACAGACCTTGCAGGGCATTAAATCAGCTCAGTAAATTGTGATCTTGCTAATGTCCTGCTTGTGAAATACTAGAATGGATATTTATATTAATTCTTCCTTTTTCTGTGCTAGTTTTTGGCAGAAAGAAGAAGCTGGATTGGGTTTTTGTGTCAATGTCCCAGTAATCTAGGTAGTTGATGTAGCCACCTGGAATTTTAACGTATAATGTATGATGGTCTTTAGGTGTCTCAGAGCACACAGCTATTGTGTGTGGTGTCTTTTCCTCTTGATTAAATGGGATCTAAATGGAAATGGGTTGTCTATTTGTAATTTCTGTTGAGATTAGACAGCGCTAGTGGTCACTTCAAATGCCAACTCTAGGCCTGTTTCTTGGAATTTGGCTTACATCCCAGGCTTCCTAGATGACACTAGTTAAGATAAATACCTGTTATCTTCTGTGTCAGAGTACAAGAGCTGTTAATAGGCTCTGGGAGACAGCCAGGAGCAGTTGCCTTCACTGGCAGCAGTCAGGTGTGCACAGTTATAGGTTAATATTCCCAGCTTCTTGGGAGCTTCTGTCTGTTAGCACGTAGGTGAAAAATATATGAAACTGAAGTGAATTTTATTGCTTTTATGAGTGAATTTTAAGATTAATAGGAAAGCTGAGAATAACTTGGGATCAGAGTGACTGGATTAATTAATCTATTAAATGATTATTTTAAGCTCTATTATCACATTCACTAAATAATATACGTACCCAAAAAAAAGTTGAGAGTTTGTAGTCTAAACTGATGTGGAGTCATTCCAAATATAATTCAAAGTGATTGTTTAGATTAAGTGCTTCAGAGAAACTAATTGCTCCAAAGCTGGAACTTCTGCGGCTTCAGCTCTTAATTTTTATTTTTTTTTCCCCTGGTTGAGTTCTGTGTCATTCTGTGTTCTGCTAATTGGACAGAGTTCAAGGCCTTTTAAGGACAAGTATTTAGCAAGAAATTACAGCATATTTGAGGAAATTCTGACAAGAAGTGGAGACAGTAAATCAAAGAGACTTCAGAAGAACTTGAAACATCTATCTGATCTTTAAAAATTTTTGCATTCATAAATTCTATGAAATTGTAATTTTGACACAGTCTCCTTAATTAAGAGAAAAAGAAAGTTGTGGGACTGCAGTCTACCTTATGCAGGTGGCTTGAATATTATTAGTTCAGGAAGGATAAAAGCCTTAGCAAAATGTTTCAAGCTACTAAGCAGCAGGAGGAAAATTGTTTAGAAATATGTTGGAATTTTTAAAAACAGTATCTGATTGAAAGGTTTAAGTAGTAAGCAATAATACTTTTGACTTAAAAACAAAAAAAAACCCCATGTGGACAACAGGATCATCTCAAGTGTTGGAGATGGGAAAAGTTCTGGAAGGGGAAAGTTGTTTTTTTTTTTGGTTAGAAGACAACTCCCTTGATCAGTTTAACATTCATCTTTTGACTAAGTGTAGTGTAGAAAATAGTACATAAAAGTGATGTGCCTTCAGTTGTGCCTTGTGATTTAAGAGCTCACAAGTTATGTGCAGCTGGCTGATAGCCAATAACAGTTTTATTTATACCTGTAATAAAGAGATTCTGGAAAAAAAAAGCTGTCTTGGAACTACCAAGCTGCAAAGATAGATGTTGACAAAATGTAGACTGTGAGTTCTCTTGCATACCCTTCTCTTTTACTAAGTGACTCATATAAATGAGGGCAACGTTAGAACTTAGTATGAAATCCTTAGGGATTTCCTGAAGCAGTTTTAGTTTGATCAGTGGTGTTTGTTCTTAATGAATACACACTGTTCTGTTTCTGTTCTCTTGTGGACCTTAATTTCAAGCTGACTGTACTAACCCATCAAACCTTTTAGGTAACAGGTTTTTTTCACTACTATACTTGGGCCTTTTAAGCTCTGTCTCAGGGAGAAAAGCAGTGCTTAAGGCATGATTTTGTTTGATTTAAAAACAAAACAAAAAAACTTAAAAGTTGAAAAATAGTTTAATACTTGCGGATGTAAAATTTGTAGTCTTTCTTTGTACATTCCTAAGTGGAATGCTGAGGTTTTGTATATTTGTATATTGAGTTGAATTAGTAGGTCCATAACATCTTTCCAGAGTTCTTAAAGCAGAATTATTGTCTTAATACCAAGATATTTTTTTTTATGTGAACAGGTTGATTAAAAAGTAAACTCAGCAAGTCATTGTTTACAGAGATTCCTAGTAAAAGAACTATACACACCAATGCTCTTTTGCTAGTTTGGGTTTTGAGGCTGACTCAAAATGTAATGTGGATAACTGCATTCCAAAGCTGCCACTTGTAGTGTATACTGAAATATTTAACGAGGTTAAGCTTGTGCTTGAGTCATTTCTGACTCTGAGCACAGCCCTGCTACTGGTTTGAGTCATTTAATTGGTCCATTTCCAAAGCACAGTCACAGAGTCAAAGACTGGTTTGGGTTTGAAGGGACCTTGAAGATCATCTAGTTCCCATGCCACTGTCATGGACAGGGCCCCTTCCACAGGTGTTTTGGGCAGTAGGGAGGTTATGCTGGGTCACTCTTTTCCCCTTTGCCCCTTGAAAATACTGCTTTCTGCTCTCTGTTGTTCAGAGGTCCAAAGTTTGGTCTCACGAAGGGAAAACTAGGCACAAAAGTAAATTCAATTCTTTGATAAGTTTCAGTTTGTTTGAAAGGGTGTATCAGAATTGCAGTTAATAACAGACAAACCACAGAACCCCACAAAACCCAAAAAACTCTACTCTCACAAATTATAAATAGGGGCGCATGATCTGTGTAGGCTTAAACAGTCTTATTGGTAAATACTCAGTTAATCCACTGACTTGGATGATGCATTTAACATATGTGGAATGTATACTGTATATAAAACTGATTTATCATAATCTGATAGCTGGGCATGAATGGAGGTGCTGGAATACTGAGAACTTGTGATGCTGTCTGGTTGGGGACTTGGATTATATAAAATGGAAATAATATGTTACCTGAATTTTCAAAATGCCTATCTGTGAGTTAAGTGTTAGGTTTTTAGTGAAAAATGGTTTAGGAGTAAAGTAGTGGACTTTGTAGTGGGCTTTCATGAATATACGTATATAATAATACCAGGAATTATTCTTTAAGTATCTGGATTATATTAGCAATGCAAAGCTAACTAGGGTTATTCTTAACATCATAGAGATGAAGGTGAAAACTTTGTAAATTCCCATAAATCTGTTTCTGAAAACATTTTGTTTCTGTGGTGACCTTTGTCAAGCACATCCAGTGTGTATCTGCTAACTGATATGTAATGAAAATGGGTCATGCTTGCTTGTTTGCTTTATTCTCGATTTTCTATTAGGAAGCTCTTTTTTTTTTTTTTTAAGAGAGGGGACAGGTTCTGGATAAAATTATTCACTGTAATACCAGGAAGAGAAAAAGATAATGAATAGTTTAACCAGAATTTTTGATTTACCACCTTCTAGAATGGAGAGAAGATGCTCATGTTTCAGTTCAGCACTCCCTGAGAAGTTATTCATCAGTTTATTATTATTCAGTATAACATACATGCTTCTAATACTAAGAAACATACAGCCATCTTTAACTGTGATTGCTCCTTTTCAAGAAGATATAAAAACCCTAATGTTTGCAGTTAATTTTTAGAAATTGCTTGCTTTTGTAGTCTTTCTTAAATCTTGCCATTTGTCTGCTTTTCCTGTGTACAGAACCAGGTGTGCTTGTGGTATAAAAAGTTTATATTCATAAAATACATTTCCTGTCAAATGTGTCTCAGCAAAATTATATTCTAGCAGTACAATTACTTCTAACTAACTAGAACTGTACAAAAGGAAGCAACGTATAAGAGGAGTTGTGGCTAATTTGTTCGAGTACGTGTGGAAGAGGTGATCAAAATCCTAAGTTTCAGGCAGACTTACTCAGCTATAGTTTCCTTTGCTAGCCATGATTCATTCTTGATGGATGGATGGATGATAATACACATCAAGTTTCATGGAACAGTGTTTAATCACTTCTAGTAGTAGTGCACCTGTCTTACTCTTTACAAAGATTGTATGGTACTGGCTTAAAATTGGGATTTAGAAGTGTGATAGTGTCTTATTTCTTACAAGGTAATATAATTATTCTACAAGTGATTGCTTTGAGAGGCTTTACTACAGATCTGCCTCATGCAAAGTGAGCAAGTGCCTTGCCAAGCATTTTATTGATCTTGGTAGTCCTAAGAGAAGCCTAAATATCACCTGCTTCCTAGGTAAGTGATAGACATAAAGAATGATTTTAATTCCAGGAAACTTGGGATGAAGGGTTTGAAGTAGGTAGGTGGTGTGCTTTTCTATTAACTTAAGAAACTCATAAGCTGCAGGTTCCAAATCAGTCATGCAAAATATAATCAATTGAAAGAAAATTAAATTATTTGTTTATCTTACCTTGGGATAGAAGCCAAGATATAGAATGTCTGAAGTTTTTTAGGATGCTACTTGAGAGGATTCATTCATAGTTCTTCTTAATCAAATATATTTTTGTCTAGAACAGTGTCTACAGGAAATTGCATTCCGTTCCTTAATTTAGCTGATTTTCAGAAAAAAAATCCTCTCTTAAAAATAAGGGACTCATGCATACAACTCCAGTTTTTAGGTAACTTAGTGAATATTTTTATGCTGTGGTAGTGGTTGAATGAGTAGAGGCTGATGACTGAAAGCTGGAAGCATTACTTACACTTGTGTGAGTGTATACACAGATATTGCACATTCATCTTAACAGCAACCTGATGGAAGAGAACATGTGAAGATGTACTTCAGTTTAGGCAGTTCTTTTCCAAGGCAGAACTTACTAGTGCTGGACTTGACTTGTGTTATATGTCAGTTCTGAAAATGGAATACCGTATTTTTAATTTTTCCTCATCAGTTCCATCCTGTTTTGGCCACTTGAGTGCTGATATTATCTATCCATTATATATCCTCTTGATTGCATGATGTCAGTGTGTTTATGCACTGGAGATTCAGGCCTTGGAGGGTACAAGGTGTTACTCAGAATGAAGCGTGACAGAATCCTGGGGAAGCATTATGGCATGTAATGTGTTGCACTGCAAGGGAAGCTAACTGAAACAGACTCCCAGCTGCTGTTTTTTTCAGAGAGAACAAGCTGCTATCTCCAGGGTATTTCATTCAGTTCATGGAAGGCTTTTGAATTTCTCTTAGAGAGTAAGGCTTGATGCATACCGGAAAGACAGACCATTAATTTAAGCTCTGTTCCGTGCAAAGACTTCTAACCTAAAATGTAAAAAATCTTTTCCTGTTTACATGTAACTTTTTCATAATGCCTCTGTTAAAAAGTGATAATATCTTATATTTCAGTGTCTTAGCCATTGGTTGGTATTAATTCAGGACTTCTTTTGTTTCTAAATTAGAAATTATGGAAAAATCGAGTGAAGAAGGAATGCCTGATCTTGCTCATGTTATTCGTATTTTAACTGCAGAGAATATCCCTAATTTACCACCAGGAGGTGGTCTAGCTGGCAAGTGAGTACAATACGGGAATTTCTTGAACTGTTAAAATCACTGACACTCTTTCTTTTGAATCTTTATAAATTTTCTTATTGTAATAGTTATATTCAAATCAAGTTTTTTATATTTGAAGCTAACGTACCTTTTGCCATATATAAACATTTGTGTCACTGTTCCCATTCCAGAATGGTAAAGAGGAAACACATCAGTCATATTCTGGTACATAACATACTAATTTATTCTTTCCATATGGCCATTTCAAAAAATGTATACTTGGCTTTTTACTGTTTTACATTTGTTAAGAGCTATCAAACAACGTGAATATCAAAATGCCAGGAGATGAGTTTTCCTCGTGTCGTGTTTCCCCAACCACTTAATGTCCATTGCAAGTTTGGGACAGTTCTTATTTGCTCAGCAAACATTCTCATAAGAATTTGTTTTATTTGTCTAGTCTGAAACTGAATGGTAGATAACCAAGAATATTGATCTATAATATGCATCTTAAAACTTAATGGGAATATACCTTCAGAAATTACATTGGTTTTCTTGGAAGCCCAATGGTGATGTTCTAGCAACCTATAACTTAAGGATTTTTATGAATATAATTTAGGATTGCATACAAAAAATTGCAAACAATTGTTAATCTGGAATTCCCCAGACAATAGGACTCATTATTGTTCCCTGGCGTAGAGCATGTTATTTCTGGAATATTTGTGGTTTACAAAACGTGAAGTCCTGTCCTCTGAGCATCTGTGTGTGTGTACATCTATTTTCACTGCATGTACTTGTTAGTGAGCACTGTTTGCCATGATTTTATCTTTCAAGCCTTGGAAGTATCTGTACATTCTGGGCCTTTTTTTCTACTTGTGCGCATTCCAGGCATTCAGAGAAGTTTTGGTGTGCCTGTTCTTCTTGGTGCCTCCGAACTGCTGTGTTTTGTTGTTTTCTCATTAATAACTGCATCATGTACTGCTGCACTATTCTGGACCTTTGACATATAGGTTCTGTTTTAATTTGTTGTGATCCAGGTTACATTTTTCATGGACTTTGTTCAGAATTTGCATTTTGGTGCCTTTCTTTTCATCTTGTCTTTTAAAGTCCCCTGACTTCAGGGGTGTACCTGCAGTTTCTTTCAAGAGAATATTATACAGTATTAAGTAACTTGTTCTTAGCCTCCAATCTTGGGACAAAGACAGGCAGTGACATATGCAAGTTCATTTTCCTTGCAGGAAATTAATGGAAGTCTTGGAAAAAATATTACTACACAACTCAAATCCACATACTGTGTAACTTAAAACTTTTGTCCTAACAAGAGAATATTCTTTTTCTTGAAGTCATTATCTTGTGATGTTACCAGGTCAATGAAGTGACACTTGGTCCTTGTGTTTTAGCTCCAAGCCGTGGCTCAGACAAGTTGCAAAAAGATCTTGTGTGTGGCTGACATCCACAGCTTTAGCACCAGTACAAGTTCCTCCCAATTTTTAGTATGTCTGAGTTGAAGACATGCAATACAGTGTTACTGTGACTGGAGTATGTTTGCAAACCTTAGGAGCCCTGCAGTAGCTCCACTTACATTGGCACTGTGCAGTGGTACTTCCTTCCTTCAGGCTTCTCACAGTGTAGCAGCCCCTACTGGCCCGTTCTGTGAGACAGGAGATGTACAGGTATCAGCTCTGCTGTGGTCAGTTGCTGTTGCTGTTTTGTCCTCTAAAATCTTACTCTCCAAAGACTGTCTTCTGGCTTGACTCCAATCCCCTTGTGATTTCAAATGCTGCCTTGAGAATGGTTGTTGCTGAAGTCAACAAAAGTCCTGGGCCTTAGTAGTTCTACTCAACATCTTGCTCCTGAGTTTTCCCATCAGAGAAGAACACAGAGAAATACACCATTGAAAGAAAGAAAAGTTAATTTAAAGGGTTGACTAGTTTCCAAGGACTTGACTTCCTTGTCTATTTAAATGCACTGCAGTGGCTACCTCTGGCGTCTGTGGCAGTCTTCTTTGGACTGTCTAGGCATTTTCTGTTACACTGAAGGTGTCTTTGCTTTCTGTAGTACAGACATTTAGTCAGAATTGTGCCACTTCCCTATCACTAAATGTGGAACTAAATGGGGAGAACCCCTTCCTCTATCATTGGCAGAATCAGTTTCTTTTCTCTAGGAAGATCTTCTATCCATGCTGGTGGATTCCATTCTACAGAAGCTATACAACCTTTCCAGATTTCTTAAATATATTCAGAAGGAGCCTCATTAAACTTGTAGCATCCTCAGTATTCTGGGACAGAAAGTTCTGTTGCATCAAGAGCCATGACCGTGTCTTTGAGACATTTGCTGCTGTCTTCATCTGATGCCTGTGTGTTCTTTAGAAGAGTAAACACTTGGTGCCCCTCTTTCTGTGAGACACAATTTTTAGAGATGTTGGTCATTTCCAGACTTAAGAGTCTTAGTCCACATAGCAGTTCTGTTTTGTTGAAGCTGTCAGTAACTCTGATTAATTATAGCTGTCTGATTGTTTCTCAGTTTTAACTTTGACTTGAAGATGTGAGTTCGTAACCTTTTTTGCATCAGAAGTCTGTTTATATGATGGGTTTTATTTTTTGTAACATTCTTTGTGATTATCTTGGCTGCCTGTGAAAGTGTGGCCTTAAATGGCATTGCCACCAAAAAAAAGTCTAGCTAGGGGCTTCTGTACTTTAATTTCTTCAGTGTGAATAGACAGTGGAAAACACTTCTCAGGGGTTATATACTCTGCACACCACACTTCAAAATTTTGTAGGCAAGTTGTAACCCATGTACATGTAATGAAAATGAGGAAAACTGAACTGTCTTCAAGTTCCACATCCAGAAATAATGCAAGAAAACCAGCAAACTTGAAGATTTTTTTTATAACAAGCAAAATAGATTTGAATATTACTCTTGACAAAATCTGAATATGAAGCTCTAGAAAGAGGTGGACCATGGAGAGAGTAAGGTAAGAAAGTGGTTTTACTTTGCTCAGTCTTTACAAATCCTGACCAGTTGCTAGATCCCCAAATATCTTGCTGAAAGTGAGTAAAGACACAGAGTGGGTTTCATCTCTTTAACAGGCAGATAAATAGAAAAATACCTTAAACACTTCAAAATGCCTACTCTGATCAAACTTTTCTCAATGTTTTGAGATGCTTTATTGTGCTTAATTTTTTTTTAAACTTCTCTTTTTAGGCGTAATATTATTGAAACTGTGTATACTAGGCTGAATCCACACAGAGACAGTGAGGGGGTAAGTTCTCATTTTGATTGCTACACACCTCTTTGTTAATGTGAATGTCAAAGTTGTGTCATACATTAAGCAAAAGTGTTTATCACTAGGAATAAAGTATTAGAAATACAAGATATGTATTGTAACATATTGCTAATTTTTACCTTGCTTTGGATGGATTTAGTATAAAAATTCATCCTCTAAAAGACAGAAAACTGACACCCAATTCTGAGAGACTTTTTAAACTTCTAAATGACTACCACTTTCTCAGTCAAACCTTTGAGTCAACAGTGCAGGGTTTTTCTAAACTACAGTTTATTATTGTAAAACATAAGTAGTCAGCAAATTCATTACTTAACTAGCTGCTATGTCTACTGTCCCGAAATGAGTGCAAGAGGATACAAACACACTTCCTGTTGTCTTCTGTAAGTGTGGGAGGCCTTGGTACACTGAATATAAAAGATAAGACTAATACTGACTATTTTCATAGCATTTAAACTATCTTTTCATACCCCATTTCTACTGGTCTAAGGAACAGTGTGAAGTGATTTTAGATTATTCAGTTATGGTTTCTAAAATGGCTTACATTCTTCTTCCCATTTCCTACAAAGTCAAATTTTAAATCTGATGTTGAAATATGGTTTATTCTGCCTCTAAACCTGATTATTAGGTGGCTCTTAAAATTAGCGTAAGTAATAACTGATGTTTCTATCAATTGTGGTTAAATTTGTTTAAAAACTGTGGAAAACTGAAGAACTGATAAAAACATCAGTGCTTGTACACGTTGTCATTTCCTGTTCAGTTTATGTGAACTGCTTTGTGGAAGTACCATTTCTATTCTAGTAATCCTTTGAAATATTTTTTCTTCTGAGATGGCTACAAGGCCCTCAGTCATGTAGTTATTACAGTGAATGGTGTTGCACTTGAAATACCTTGAATTTATCAATTGTGCACCTTGAGATAGTAAATATGCAGTCTCACCACAATTGTTATGTGTTTTCCCATTGTCCTCTTCTCTTAACTGCCTATATATGATTTATTATCTTCAGTTAGAAAACTTGTGTGGGTGGAAGGGGGCACTACTCTATTAAGAGGACAAATGGAGAAGAAATCTCTTAACTTCTTAATTTTTCAGGATTTGTTCCATTGTCTAGTTTGAAAGTGGTAGGATATACTTTTTTTCATTTCACTTTCAAGAATTTGTGCAACAGTACCCCAAACCAAGATTCTCAAAATTTTCCTCTTTTCGGCTTCTTTAGTCCTTCAGGAAGCTCTGCACCTCTATCAGCCTGCTACTACTTTTTGTATTTAGCCAGAACTTGCCCTGCTTTTTGGGGAAAAGTGTTATTTGCAGCTTATTTAAAAATTAAATTAGAACAGCATAGCTTTTACAAATTAATTGGTATTTTAAGAAAAAAACCCTGGTTACATTTTGGAAATGTTATATGCCATAGTTGCATTTATGGTGCACCTGTTCTAAGTCCAGATGTACTTCTCCATAGCCCTGCAAGTTTGCTGAAAGTCCTAATATGCAGTACAGCATCCTTTTGTCTATTGGCTCCTTTCAGGAAATGTTTATGCATCATCCATTTTAATTTAATAAAACAAGGTAGCTAACCTAAATACGCATTTTGCTTGTAGAAGAATATACCATTAACAGCTTTGACTTTTCTTGCCATTAAAATCCCTCAGTAGTTGTTTTGGCTTTTAATTTGGTTTCTTTAAAAAGAGATGTGAACACTAAACTGCAGTCTGCTTCCTAGATTTTTCTTACATGGATATAGAAGTGCAAATCTCAAAAATTATGTGTTTTCAACTGAGTGGATTAAATTCTAGTTTGATCTTGTGATAGCATGTCATTTGCCAGTCAGCACCTTTATTCTTTTCACCCTAAGTGATATTGGCCCAGAGCAGTTTGAGAGGATGAGCTCTCCATTGGTGAAGGATGCAATTCCTGCTTGCATTTGTCCCAGCATGTTGTCTTACTGTCCTTGAAGTGGGGGAATCTACTGGGCCTCATCTCTGGGACAATGAAAATATGACTTCCCTGCTGGTCTTACTCAGTTTCAGGTGTATGTGTGGCGATCTTGTAGCCTTCTGAACTGGACACTGTAGTGTCCAGAGAGCTTATAAAGGGAAGGGAACTGTCCAGTTCTTCAAAATCAGCCTCTTCATAATGTCTGCACAGAGTGATAATGTTGCTACATTTAAACAGGAAGCAAGGATTGGGATATATATACTGTTCATTTCCTTCCAATGATGACATTGCCAAGTTGAGACTAAAATCTGGCTAATGATGCCCCTGTTTAAACTACTTGGAGGCAAGAGCAGATGTTCATATAAAAAATCAGAAGCTAGAGAAATGGATGCTGAGTCTGCATAGCATCAAGGTACACTTGACTTACACCTGAGCATCCTTCCCTGTGTGTAGTTAACAGTGCACATGTGTCTGCTGAGAGTGGGTGTTGTGCAGAACACTTCTGGTACTGACTGGAAAGTCTGCCTGTGGCAGTTATCTTCCATCTCATGGTTATTTATAAGACTAGAGCAATTTTTATCTTGAAAAAATAATCATGTCATTGGTTGCTAAAATATTAATGCAAATGAGTAAAAAAAACCCCTCCAAACCACTAAAACAACAACCAAAACAATCAGATTAACTTTTGCAATAGAGACTATGACTTCCATCTAAAGACTCTTCTTTTTACTGTGTAATAATTCAAAAATAGTTACTGTGTTCCTGTGAATTGGATCATAATAGCTTTGCAGTTAGTTCTTAGTATATAAATTAGAACCTTGGTTGTGTCTCTTTAGGTTAGCTTTGTTTTACTCAGCACTGTAAACATTTCAGGTAGTGTTGCACTTAAATTTTTTTTTTTTAATCCAAACTAGTAGTGGTAGATTTTTATTCTTCACATGTGCATTTTCTGAGAAACCTCAACATAGAGCCTAAGTAAGGAGATGTGCAGAGCAAGAGTTTGAGAAATGAAAGAATCCTTACTACAGCAGCATTCAGAGATCACTAGGCTGGTTTGATGGAATAGCATCCTAAGTTTTGTCTGCTAGGAATCTCGGCTGATTACAAGTATTTTATAAATCCAGGGCTGGAGAGGGCCTTGCTCTGGAGTCACAATGAACAACTTTACCAGTGTTTGAGCAGGGTCTCCTGCTATAAATGTGGTGGCTTGTGCCTTTATAAATACAAATGAAAGCACAGAAATCTGTTATATATTGGGGCCTGATACTTTAAGATCTTCAAAGTGAATTTGAAAGAATGTGTTCATAGCTAAATAATTGTTAGCACTGTGATGTTACAAATCCACTGAAGATTGTTCTACTTACTGTGTTGAAGTACTACTCTTCTTCAGTGACTCTACTTCTCTGATTATTTTCATTTTTTGGTGTGCTCCTAAGACTAGGAGACTACTACCCAATTAGATTACTTCACTGTATGTATATATCCTTTAACACAAACAACAATGTTAAAATTACAGTGGTGTTAATAGCTACAGTTGCATTTATTTAAAGCTGCCTTTGAGCATCTCACTTGAAATCAATCATATTTCTCTCTTGTTTTTATTAATAATACACTCTGTCAGTTGGCTGAACCAAATCATATACCATTAAGGGCTGCTACACATAATTAAAAATAAATAAATGGATACAACTCTTAGACCATTCTCAAAAGGTCATAAATCTAGTCTTTAATACAGAGCAGCCCTTTTAATACACATAATTTAATAGCACAAAATCTGTGTAAAAATTGTGAATGCTCATGTTGAATGTAGCTAGCACAAATTTATTTTTGTTTTTATGGTCGGTAGCACCTAAGTTGAATTGAAATGTGAAAGAAGACAAATGCTACCTTGCACAATAACCATAGTTTTCAGGGACCTGTTCTAGCCATGCATCATTAGAGAGAAATCTCTGTCTATATAGTGTATAATATATAAAAGAGGCAGTTTCTGTCCTACTGTCTGTGGAAATTTCCTGTCTGTTAGCACTGAGGGACACAAGGGAAGCGCAAAATAGCCTGCTGTAAAATAGGGTGCAACACCATGCAGGATGTGAGTTTGAATATCAAACGCTAACAGCACTGCTAATTCAACTCCTACCAGCATTTGAATTGCTTAGGAGCCTCAGGGCTGCTATTATATTGCTTATTGCTTTTACTCTTCAGTGTTGCATGGAGCAAAATTATTCACTTCAGTCTGCCAAAGGAATTTTTAAAGATCTCGGTATTGTAAAATGTGGGAATTTCAGGGTGTGTATGTGCTAATGTCAACCTCAGAGCAAAACTGATGGAGTAGATGAAATATGGAATTTAGATGTTCTCTGAATTTTAAAAAGCTGGAAGTCTTCAGCTGTGTTGCCATGTTTAATATTATCTAGGCCTATACATAACTCAGTTTTTTTTTTCTTTGTCAAACCAAGAAACAAGACATGTCTGTAGGCTCTTCTTTATGCCTGGGTTTTCGCTGACATTGTGCTTATAAGGCATTAAACCAGTTCCATTTCCTATATTTAAGCTGCCTCCTTTATCTTGCTTCTCCTCAGTGGGCTCTTGAAGAGAAGAGAGTATGGAATTCTTGAGTATTTTCAGATTTGAATATGAAAATGCTAGTACATGGGAGTCAAAACATCTCAAACTAAGACGTGCAAACCACTGTGAAAGTATGTCTCTTATTTCCTGAACAAATTAAACACAGAGGGATGCCATTACATACAGTAATACTCATTTCTGTGGTAAAATTGTCCCCATTTTAACTTGGACTGTGCTAATCAGTCTTGGGGCTTCTATTCCAGTAACATTACATACAGCATGCAAAATCTTACTGATCCTAGGGTATTTCCTCAATACTGCTGTTAAGCTTGTGAATGAGCGACAGCGGTACTTGTAGTTAGGAAGCTTTTGAACTACATGACAGTAAAATGAGGTCAGCATGAAAACAAGGCAGTCTGAGTTGTGCCTCTAATGTCTTGCAAAATCTGCCAGCTTCCAGAGATACAGTTTCATTTGTCTAGATTGATAAGTTGCTAGATATTAATAATGTAAAATGTACTGTTCCCTTAAAGCAACAGTACTACTTTAGCACTTGAAAGTGTCAGTGTCGAAGCACTGTAGTAGATGTGCAAGTCTGTCACCAAAAACCACAACATTTTTTGCAATTGAAGGCTTGTAACCAAGCAGGTCATTTGCTGAGGAGACTTCCATTCCTTAATCAGCACTTGATACTCAGATTTTGTTCTGTAGGTTCTTAGGTTTGACATTAAATAACTATTCTACCTGCTAACTTTTCTAGGCAATACACAATCTGCCTAAAGGTGTGTCTTTCATTGTTCAAATACCAGCATTCCCCATGCTCATGGGTAGCTGCTTGCTTCTTTTCTGGCAGCATCGTGCATGCAAAAATCAGAGTGTTTACTAAAACACTGCACATTTATTTGGATGTGATGCTTCAACTAAACTGCTATCAGTAGAGTTATCCGTTCTCTGAGTTTTGCACAGAACTTTGCTGCTACTGGCTGTGCAGAAATTCACAATTAAATTTATTGACCTAGTGGCTAAAGAAGCTTAAATATTCAAAATTTTCCACTGATAAATGACCAAAGTTATGGGGTGGTATCATCTGTATTTATCAAAGACATGTGAAATAAAGGAGTTAATTTGGAGGAGGTATTTTGACTGGCTCAAAATGAATTGAAATTATTTAAAATGCTGGTTTCGTAGTTACCATTTCTTAAATTATATTGTTTAAAAGGATAAACATGAAATACACGGGTCTAAGTTGTACGTTGCTAAGAAGGTGTTTTACACTCAAATAGAGAGATGTGTTCTCTGTTTGGAAAAAAAAATGGGGTTTTTGTTTGCTTATTTTTTAAAAAATTGGTTAGAAAGTGTTTTAGTTTAACTGCTGATCTTTTTGGGGTGTTGAATCGCACCCGAAGGAGCCCGGCGCGGCCGAGGAAGGCGGACCGCAGGGGAGGTTGCTGGAGGCGCTGCGGCAGATGCGGATAAATCACAGGGGCAACTACCGCCACCTGCTGGAGGAGATGCTGGCCGGGTTCCGCCTGGCGCAGCTGCCGGGCCCG
>JAHLSL010000010.1:15789192-15833773 GCA_025920805.1 Petroica traversi
CTCCGCTCGCAGCGCAGCCCCCGCGCTGCCGCCCGGAACGCTTCGCTCCAGTTACGTGCCTCTTGTTCCTACGGAGCGCGGGCTGCCTTAGGAGGCCGGCTGCCGTGGGATGTTACCGGCATTGCGTTTTAGCTAACCAGTTGAGATTTTGGGTTTCTTTTTTCAAATCCTGTGTGCCCAACAACAGGAAAAAGACATTTTAAGTTTTCTGTTTGTTTTTTTTTTTTCTTTTGAGAACATTATTAAATAATAGTTTTTAATGCTGTGTAAAGTAATTTACAATTTACGTCTTAATTGTATCTTTTGTGCCATTTAATTTAATGACACAAATTCTTCAGACTGTTTTTTCTTCATGTACTGCATGTTTGCGTTTGGTTTGTGTGTAGTTACAGCTAAATTACAAAAGCTGTTACATTTTAGGTTGTCACTTATGAAATGTTTGATTTTTATTTTTTCTTCAGTTTAGATTGTGTCCAGTGTTCATCATAAACACTGATTTTCTAGACAATGGTATTATTACTTCTCAGGTTGTAGCATAGCATATATCCAGAAATGAAAATGTACTTAAATTTAGTACCTGGTGTCAAGTTATAAGAATTTGTGAGCAAGCGAAAATAAAGAATATGCTGTGGAATAATACCTGTATGCATATTGACTCTTTTCAACAAGCAATAAACTTTCTTTTAAGTGTTGTAATTCTGTGAGATGATTTGAAACTTTTCTTGCCTTCTGGTGTAAACTCATGGCGTTCATTGGTTTCTACAAAGCTTTGCATGATTTTGGGTTTGGAGCATTCATCATAAATGTGTATTTGGGCAACATTTCTCAGGTTCACACTAAACATCAGCTGTGTAAATGAATAAACTATTCTTCTAAAGTTTGCCTTCGACAAATCTTTTCCTTGTCTCTTGGGGTACAACATGTACAAGTACATCCATTTGGGTAGGTCGGTGATCATACTGGGACTTTGCAGTGGTGGTAGCTCATCTGCTAATAAGTGAAATCCAGATGTTTTGTATCAGTTGTCCGTTCATAACATAACACTTGCACAAAAAATATAATTGTTCAAAATAGGTACAAATTTCAGTGCCTTAATGAGAATGAACCTGCGGGAATTTCTTGTGGAGCAGGAATACCTGAGAAATTGAGTTCCGTAGGATTTTGTAGAGGTGGTTTTTTTATGTTTTGTAGTCCACAGATGTATTGATAGTTGTGATTTAGTACAATTTTAGGTAAATTTTGGTATTAAGTCATTCTGCTATAATACCTTTACTGGATCCATGTTTTATAGAAGTAAATTCCAGCATGACATTGACAAACAGCAAATATTTGAATGTGGAAGTGAGCAGGTAGGGAAAACAATGAAAATGTTTTCTGTTTTATGCTAGTATACTTCTTAAGTATGCCACTGAAATCCAAAGTGCAACAAAATGTTTTCATTTGTATTGGTGAGTAGTAATGTTTCTCCTCTTCTTTTCCTGTAGGGTTCTGGAGATCTAGAAGATCCGTGGTAGCCTTACAAATCTGCTAAAATGCTTTTGGTTCTGAAAGGGGGAAAAAAAACTTTTAAATCTGATTTCTTCAATACAAGGGAAAATTTCTGGTGGATTTCCAACATTTTGTGAAATGGGCAGAAAGATATTAGAATTTTCCATCATTTGTTCATTTTTGTGTTTTCTGATATTGCCACTCTTAGCATTGCCTGTACTACAGTGTTTTTACCAGCCTCAGGCATACTGATTACATCTGTAATGAACTTTGGCCCTATAAAAGAAGGAAGGAAGGAATATTCTCTCAGCAGATCGGTGTATGTACCTGAGGTGCACGGGATTGTAGGTGTACTCTGAAGACACACTGTGGCTAAATGAAACATGCAACACACAAGCATGAGAGAGAGTACAAATAATTGTTTGAGACGTTTCTTATTTCACTTTACCGAGTTGGAAGGCTTTGCAGCTCTGTGGCTTGGAAGTAATTTCAATTGGGCAATACGCTATCAGATGTGTATGTCTTTATTTTTAATTTTCCAGTTTTACCTGTATTACCAGACCGTTAGGTTTCCCTGCGGTGTCCAAATTGTGATACGTTGCCTACTGCTTGCTTGAAGATAAGTGTATTTGGCAATAATATATGAAGATTCTAGGCATCTAAAACCAGTAAGAATTTTGCGCATGTGTACAACACACCCTTCGACTCTTGCTAGAGAAAAATCTTTTTAAAAAAACCAAACTGGTGAATTTATAGTTAGTAGTGACTTGCTTTGACATCTCTCACAGCTGCAGGTTTTTTTTAAAATGCTGAAAATTTGCCTTTATTATAATGTAAATTGTGATTATTTTTTTGTTCTATATGTGGTTTTCTATAGTTTTTTGATTTTTTTCAGCTTAAGATACAGACAGAAGTCTTGTGTAATATGGGTATAATTTTTAATTGTTTGCATTATTTTCAAAGTTCAAATTATCACTTTGAGATTACTATAAATACACTTAAAATTATCTATTTTAAATTAAGAAAATATTAGAGATATTTTCATGGGTTCAATGACCTTTCATTTTATAAGCAATGGGCATGGTACAGAGTGGCTGTCATGTAAGGTACTTGAAGATTCTTAGTTTAATTCTATTTTTGCAATAACCTTGACTTTTTTTCTGACTTCTTTGAGTTGTGCATGTAATGAGTCCAGTAAATGCTGAAAATGGGGAAGAGTAAAGTATTTATCTAAAATAAAAGCTATTGGGGAGGGGAAACAATGAATGTATCCATCTGTACATGATTTACATGCTGTGGATGCCTTGTAAACATTTTCCTATTTGTTTAAACTGTGTTTCAGCGAGGATGTAATTGCCCTTGTGTGTAGTTTTAAGCTAATGACAGTCATCAACTGGTTTTGTGTGAAATTAAATTCATGGTATTTTTCTGTAACTTTATCCCCGTGGTGAGTCTGTAAAAACCACATGCTCTTTCATACTGATGCCGAAGGCCAGCTTTTCCAGTCATTTTGATTCACTGTGTATCTGATTTATTATTTTTTTTTGGTCTAGAGAGGATTATTGCCACAGTATATTTTATTTATTCATTAGATTTTAGCCTTGTAAGTTAAAGTGTTTTAAATGATGATGTTAACAGGTATTTGTCCCTTTACTGGTTTTTTTGGGGTTGTTAAAAGATAGGGAATGAAGAATGCAAAATGGTTTATTGTTCAGACTGTCCGCTCTGGTCCAACCCTGTACTGATAGTACCTTCCCAGTATGATATTGTGATGTTTCATACAATACAGTGAACATAACCAACTTGTTATCTTCAATAAAGGATTGCTAAAACAGTGTGACATGCTTTCTATTTTCTTGAGAAGGACTTACTAAGAAGATGCAAGTGTTCCACATAGAGAGATAACCCAGTAGGATTTATGAGGTCTCTTAGTTGGTGGATTTCTGTTTGTTCTGTAGCAGATGTGCCCCTTAGTCTCAGAAGGCACAAGTCTCCAAGTGGGCTTCACTGAGGGAGGCAGGAAAAGACAAACAACATTTTGTGCTCCTAGGGCAAATCGATCCCAAGTTCAGCTGGAGTCTTAGTCCAGCTATGGGAGAGCTTTCATTTAAAGACTAAAAATTCAGATTAAACTTGACTTTTTGGTCAACTAGTTTCTTGAAGTTTTTTAAAGATCTGACCTTAGACCTATGAAATGTCATTTTTGCACAAGTTTAATAGAAATTTCTCTGATGTTAATGCTTTCATGTTAGAACTTTTATTATTTTTTTTTTTTTACTTTTACAGATCTTTTTTTCCAGCTTACTAATGTTGGTTAGCTGAGTGGAAAAGGAGAATGGAATCCTCCTTGATACTGATATGCAGGGTAATAACCTGCCTGAATAGTTAGTGTTACTGTAGAATGGACATCTTTACAAACAACTGAAAATTTTTGAGTCTACAAATCTGAAACTTCTTTGAACTTTTTGTTGCATTTGCTTGTGCAGCTTAACCCCTGCATGCTTTCCTCATAACCTGGAATTTTAATGCCTTGTTCCAGCAGTGAGACTTCTGGTACTCCATAGGCTCCAGTTTGTTTGTGTAGATTTTTTTACATGAAGAGGATAATCTCCCTCAAGTACAAGGGTTTATGCTTCCTTGTAGCAAAGTGAAGCATACACACACTTTTTTCAAAGAGAAGGATCATAGCTTGCACAGCTATGTCAAAATGTAAATCAAGACAGCTTTTTCCCTCGAAATTAGCACTACTCACCATTCATGCATCCACTTGGTTATGAATTCTAGTCACATTTAATTGAAATACGGTGTAGATTTCAGCAGCCTGGGAAAGGCTGTGCTTGATGACTTTGTGTTCTTAGTGTGAGAAATCTGAACAAATGATAATTTTTTTTCATGTTTTTGCCATAACTTGT
The DNA here is from genome assembly GCA_025920805.1 of Petroica traversi. Taxonomy (NCBI): domain Eukaryota; kingdom Metazoa; phylum Chordata; class Aves; order Passeriformes; family Petroicidae; genus Petroica; species Petroica traversi. The sequence goes on from JAHLSL010000010.1 coordinate 15,793,593, forward strand.
CAACATTTTAAAATTACGTTGTCTGTATTAAGTTGTGACCTGGTAACTAACACAAAGATATTTCTGTACAACACTGAGAGTGGGAAGTACCTCTCCCACCTTGGGTCTTCCTGTTGTATCAAATTCAGGTTGATTTCATTTTTATGACTTCTTTAACAGAGGCGAAGTCATCCATATCAGTTCTCAAATCTGCTCTCTGAGCAAAATAAAGATCTGATTTAACTGCTCCTCATTAACATTTTAAATGGAATAGGGGGTAATGAAGTTGTTGCAAATATAAGTGATGTCACTCTGACCTCAGAAGTTTGATATTAGGGTTTAACTACTATGATAGTCTCCTCTTAATAGGCTGGATTTCATGTGGTTATTTGAACCTGCATGCAAGCCTTTGTAAAATTTGGCCAAAATATCCATATTTTTCATGGCCCTAAATGTGAATCTGATGCTGGCGTTGCTATTTGGATGGTTTAAAAAAAACCCAACAAACCAAAACACAAAAGGAACAACAAAAAAACCCAAACCCACAAAACCAAACAAACTGTGAGGTTGTTAATTCTTTTAGCACACCAGAGGCTAGCTATTAGTAGCTAGGTAGTTTCTTGGTATCAGGTGTAGAATTCAGTCAGCCACTTCATCTCTGAGCTTTTGTACACTGTCAGCCATAATAACTGGCTTAAATCTTAAAAAGTAAAATTAGCCACAGAAAACAAGTTTGGTTTTTTTTAGCACTTTCAGTGGAAATCAAAATCAATAGGAATTTGAGATTAGTTGCAGCATTGAACAAAGCTGTAGGCAATTTTTACCACATTAAGCTAAAGGCAATGCTGCCTATCATTAGTTATAGGCCTAACTGGCAAAAAAAAAAAAAGGCAACAATGCTAAGCAGTTTTTAATTATCAATTAATTTGCTGTTTGTTGGCTAAAAATCAAATTCTGGATTTAAGGTTTATTTGAAGGCTTGTTGGTCTTTATAGCTCTTCTTTACCTCTAAACTGAAAATGAAGTTGGAAGGAGCTGCACTGGTGCAGGTAAGCAACTCCATGGTGTACTCCCAGAGATGAAGGCAATTTGACAAACCACAAGAAAGAACCCAAAGTCACCAAATTCATGCAGTCTGATCCAGGTAAGTATGCAATTTATGCAGCTGAGGCTCCACCTAAGCTGGGGTCTCATGTCTTTGTAACCTGTTTTCACTGTGTGCCAATTTGGACTTGTCCTGCTTGTGTTTATTTGGGCTGTTGCTGTACAGTCCTGACTTAGCTCTGCTTGGTTTGTACTGTCTCATGTTCGTACCTGGCTGCTTCTCTGTTGGTCAAAGCACGAATAACTTTTGGATTTTAGCATGACTGTGCCTCTTGTTTGTGTTACACTCACTCTTGGTGCTTTTCTCTTGTTTCCGTAGTCCACTCTGTCACTTCACCAGTGCTGCTGTGCTTTGCTCTTCGTACATCTGAAAGGTCATGTTCCCCCAAAGAGTTTTCTTCTTCAAAAATCTTAAAGTTCTCCTTTGCTGTGATGCCTGGATTTAAAGAGTGACTGGGATTACTGAGCTCTTCCTTCTCCTGATTCTGCCTTTGGCTGTTCTTATTTGTCTATGTGCAGCTTGATTGGGAATTTTCAGAGAAAAGGTCCTTGCTGGGCTGATACTGTGATTAGTGGCTGAATTAACATCAACTAATTACTGCATCAGCACCTGATTTTAAACCTAACCAAGACTGGTAAGGATTCAGGTTGTGGGGATGGGATGACAGGAGAAAAAAATGGAGTTTCTCCATCAGTTGGGTAATCCTTCTCTGAAAGCAGTTGTCCTTCCCAGGAGAGGACAAAAACCACAGTAGTAGGAATGAATACACATTTTAAAGACTTGTCACGAATTCAAACAGTTCTGTTGGAAATAATTTTTCCTGTTGTGTCAAATCTGCTTCAGAAATAATGTTGACACTGGTTTTCTACTTTCTCAGACTTTTGGAATCTAAGGTGAGCTGTCGGGAAGTTGAGTCTATCGTGCAATAGTGTTTAGTGTTGTAAGGACCCTGTCCTTGGCCTTTAAAAAGCTGGAATCAAATTCATGAGACCCCTGATGGTGATGTTGGATCTTTAAATATTGAAGTACTGATTTTTCTGGCCTTTTTCAGGTGGCTTTTGGAATATGTTTGGTAGATACGGGGTATTTTCTAACAAATATTTTTCAGAGAACTTATGTGCAAGGTTCTGCCAGGAAATGACCAAGCGTGTTCTGCCTTGATCATTTTGAAAGAGCTGCAAAGCTTAAGTGAAAGAAATTGGACAGAAACGCATAGAAAGAAAATTCTCTCTTGTGAGATAAAACACTACTTTTGGAAGTTAGTGTCAAGGACATAAAGAGAACCCAAAAATGTTTCTGTATGTTATATTCCTTGTGGGACTGTTATATGTTCTCAGAAAGACCCCGAATTGTCTTTTTTTAAGATGTGCAAAAATAGAAACTGCGGTGAAAATGTACCATTCAATACTGATGTATTTTTAGCTACTTCTTTGGGGGGTGAACATGTAGATCAGTAAATATCCTACATTCAGAATATAGTTAGGTGGAAACTTGGAAGTAAATTCATTTTATCTTTGAAGTAAAATGCATATTTAAATTGCATTAATGAAGAGATATTTCCCATTATTTTTGTAAGGAAGCTTCTCAACACCATTCCCATAAAATTAGTTCTCCGAATATTGCTTTTGTTTTGTTTGGCAGGTTGCTCAGTTGCAGTATGGTGGATGCCTGCTTAATCTTGGGTGAATAATATACATTATTTAATTTATTGTTATTAGGGGAACCTGGATAATGTGAGGAGTTTGGTTTTTTTTTTTTAAATCCTTTATCCAGTGGTCATTGTCATAAACACATCTAAGTTTAATGGTACAACAAAGATTTTTGCCTGAGTATGTAAAGTGGATGTGTTTTCCTAGTGTGTTTTAAATCATATTTCAACTTTGGGAGCAGAGAATGTATGAAATTAAACCAAAACACTTTTCCCAGTTCCAATAAATCTGCATTTACTTTGGAAGGCGATAAGTTTTTGGAAATACTCTGCTGTCACAAACAGTGTCAAAGTGTTTGGAAGTGTAGTGCTTTACAAGAACTTCTTAGTCTCTGCTCTTAGTACTTTTTACATTATGCTGGCTGTAAAATTTTAAGATGGTGAAATATATTTTACATTCATCTCTTCATTCCTATTTGTCATTACCTTAAAAATATATAGGGAGTTCCATGCTGGTGCTTCAGAGATTACAGTTATTGCATTTAACTTCACACCAATTTATTAAAAAACCCTAGAGGTCCAAGCATAGGAGTAGTTGCAGCGGCCTTTTTTACATGTTGTTACCGTATTTCAAGTGCTGTTTCTGTGAATTGAATTTAAAAACAAACAAGGGGGAAAAAAGACAAAAAAACCCAAAAACTAACAAGAAAAACTCCCACAAAAAAGAAAAATTCAAACACAAAAAAAATCCCCACCAACAAAGTTATTTCTTTAAAATGTGACTTCTCATATGATCTTAGTAGCCCCTCTCCTTTGAACTGCATTAAATAAGAGATTTTTTTATTAATTAAAGAGAAGGAGAAGAAAATGTACGGAAATGTACCAAAGGGGTATTGTGTTATCACTAACTTAAGGATGTTATGCACCATCCATTTCAGCCTGCAGTATTTGAATATTTGAAAGATGTGTCTTTGAAATGCAGACCCGTCATGCACTCAGAATAAAACCAGTTTGCACTGCCCCCCTGTACTTGGTACAACAGACTCATAGGGAGCATAGCAGAGCTAGCAGCATCAGAGCTGGGAGAGACTGCCTCATATATGTATATATATGTATATGGAATGAGGAGCAGAAACATGCTTTCATCACCCTGGGTGGGGGGAATGGGTATGTGTGATACTTGATCTCTGCTCTGTTTGAGGGGAGGGAATGGAAGGGGGCATTAAAATGCTCTGTTGAGAGTGCTTGCAGAATGTGGGATTGTTTTTCCCTGTTCTGCTAGCATTACCAAGCGAGGTGCCAGAACTGTTTTGTGCAGATGCACCAAGTGAGATCTGGCACTGACGAACCCACATGGTTCTGTGGATTCATGAAGTTCACAATGGAAAGGTTGGTATTTACTGCAGGTGATGCTTTCTTCACCTTTCACTGAGCAGTGCTTTCACCCACATGGCTGGATCCTTGAATACCAGGCAGTTCCAAAACAAAACTTGTTTTAGGCAGTGTTTAAGAGAGTGGTATTTAGAGTTTTAGCAGTTCTTCTAACTTACAGGAAGTAAGGATTGTCTCCAGTTTCAGTTGTTGTGCGTTCAGGTGAATGTGAAATTGAGGTGAAGTTCTGTTACTGTGTCCACATTGAATGGTATGTGTGTATCTGGAAAATACTTCTTGTAGAACGTCTTCTTGATGCAGAGGTCTTTTTTGTTCTGGTCAGAGAGCTCATTCCCTGAGTGTAGACCCTTGTATGTGCCAGCTGTTGCTGCGCAGCATGCTAGGTCCTGAATTGAAGAATAGGATTTTTGTTGCTTTGGAGCTTTTTTACAGAATGTGTGCTTTCATTGCTCACACTGATTTTTACACATACTACTGCTGCTGGATTGATGTGGAACCATTAACTGCTGGTCAGATGTAGCCATCATAAAAGGCTTTGGGGTGCAATTCAGTACTAGAGAGTGAAGCTTTCTATTCAGACTGGAGATTTTTTATATGAACTGAACTCTTCCAGTAGGAAATTATTTCACAGGAGCACAACCTGTGTAGGTTTGCTCCTGGAATGCCTGCCACTAATCTGATAGGTGTGAAAAAGCAAATTGTTTGCAGGAAGCCTGTCTTGATTTACTGAGACAGGGAAAAGGAGTACATGGATGTGGAGTACCATGTATGCCTGTAGTACTGTGTGTGTAATTCCTGCAGGTGGGGAAGCTGAGGCACTGTAAAAAGCTGTACATCTTGTATGGTATGGCAGTAGGTGTGCTCATGTAGTGACAACTGCTGCCTGACACTCCCTTCCTATAAATCCTTCATCCTTCCACAAGAGGAAGTGCTTTGTGCTCAGCAGACTAAAAGTTGCACCTCAGATTCCAGTTCAGTGAATGTAAATTGTTGTCAGAGATGAGCCCTGGCAAAGGGAGATAGAGCTTTTGGGGTGCTGTCTTTTTGGTAACCTGAAGAATGGATGTTGTGGTGATGTAGTGTGATGCTATTTTATTTTTGAGCTTCTCCTTGGCTTCCTCTTGGGCTGCCTGGCTGTGCTGTCTATATTTTAGATCTCCCACTTCAGGGATGTTTCAATAACTCAAAGTCACTCTTGAGTTTATAGCCATCCAAACTTCAAGTGTCTGCCATGATTTAACACTGTGATGAACCTCTCCAGCTCATACAAGGGTAAGAGCAAGGTCTGAGTCTCTTGCTGGGAAATGTTTTGAGCAGTAGGCTGGAAAAGCAAATCCTTTGGAAGTTGTCATCCTCTAGGACAGAAATGGGAGGGATATATGCTATAAAGGGGAGAATGTAGATTGAAAAGAGCACAGTGAACGTGAGTGAGCTTCCTCCTAGAGAGGCAACAAAGCTGGAGTTTGTTTTCCTGTGGATTGTATATAGTGTTTGACCTTCTGTGGGGGAAGCATCCAGAAGGAGTCAGGACTGCGTGCTCTTGTTCTTGCAGCTATGATAGCAGCAGGCATTAGTGGATAATTGTTTTCATTAAAAATAGTGGGAGAAACCAGCCTTGCTGATCAGCCATGGGGGCAGGGGCCGGGTGCCTCCTTCCCCTGAAACCTACCCCTGAAATGTCTCGTGAGCCAAGCAGTAGCTAATTACAGTGTTTATAATGACATTAACCTTTAATCACATAGTCCATTAGTGGACTAAGAGCATTAAAAAAGTAACAAAACCCGCACCAAACCCTGTCACGGTGTCCTGTGCAATTACATTTTGCCACCCCCAGGACTTCAGGCTGATGGCAGAAACTTCAGATATGCTCATGGTAAAAGATACTGTGTCAGAAACTTGTTCCCCTAGACCTTCTCTCTCTTGACAGCTGCCCTCCAGGTCAAGGGAGGATTTTCTTAGTGCTGAGTGAAAGGTAGCTTTAAAGGTCAGATTATCCATCAGTCTTGCAGGAGCTGCTGAGGTAAAGCCGACAACCATCGTGTCTGCCTTTTAAACATACCTGTAAACCTGGCCCTGATTCTGTAAATAATGAGGTTATATTTGAAGTGCATTATGTCAGACTAGTTCCAGTGGCAGCAAACCTTTTAATGAAAAAGCATAGAGCAAGAGAACTTTTAAACAATAAACGTCTTCCTACACTTAGCACGTTGGGGTGCGTAATCACCCCTCTGCATGGTTTTCGGCATAATATGTGTGGTATTGAGGAGCTGGCAAGCTACTTGGCATTTGTAGAGCATCAAACAGTAGATGACTAAGTCAGTCAGTGCATCTAAATAATTACATATAAGAAATACTTGTGAAAATTAACCCCTCCATCTTATAGAAATAACCATGGCAATCTGTATGGAGATAGCAGCTATTACTGCCCACATACAGATTGGTTTTGTTTCCCTACCTAACCCTGAAGTAAACAGAGTAACTGGCACAGAATATGAAGTGTTTTCTTTACTACTTAATGCCTTTCAGTGGATTCTGCTAACACAGTTGCACTGGCTAGTTACTCCTGCTAAACTATAAAATAGCTCAGGAGGGAACCATTTCAGAATTGCTTGAGAGCAAGCCAGATGCATAATGCCTGCATACATAAAATATATTTTAAAAGGAAAAAGTTAAAGCTCAGTGGGAATTGTTGGTGATCTGCCTCTCCAAAGTGAAGTTTACGTTATTCCTTTATCAAATAATTTTAAGGCAAGCAACTCCTCAGGATGAAGAGAGGGAAAAAAATAGGCCTGTAATAACACAAGATACCTGTGTGGTTTTATTTTTAGTCTGTGAGGAAAATCATACAGGAGACAATACCAGATTCTTGGGCTTGTTCTCCTGGGTCTGTGGTAATTGATCCTCCAGAGCTATTTTAAGCTCCTTGGCTGTGTATTTCCTCCAGGCTTCCTGGAGGAATTGTTAGGATTCAAGGCCCGGGTGTCTGCCCTAAGTGTACCTGTGTTCCGCTGGCACTGCTTGTGCCTCAGCTCTCCTCCCGGAGCAAGGCGGAGCTGGTGTGAAACAAACCGGGCCGACCCTACGGGCTGCGTGTTCACCAGCGCTGCCACTTGGTCATTTCCAGCAGGGCTTGTGTTCTGCTTTAACCTCACAGCCATTGTGGCGCTGCAGCTCTGCGTGCCCTGCAGCCGGCGGAGATGGATTCATCTGGATCCATCTATCCATGGCCCCCGCCTCCTGCCTGCTGCATTTATGTACCAGAGTACTGTAATCCTCCTCTTTTCAGCCAGAGGCTTGGCAATTAAGACACGATCTGCCCTACTTAAGGTACAAATAAGCCTTTAATGTTACTTGGGGATTACATTAGGACACGAGGGGCTCTTTTGAAGGCATGGTTTTGCACAGTGGGATTCACAGAGCAGGCTGCTCCTGCAAGATGCTCGAATAAGGGGAAAGGAAGGGTTTCCCAACCATGCATACAGAGAGCAGTGGCAGCTTCTGACTAGAGAGAAACTAAACCGGCCTCTATCAGTAGTACAAGTAGGTGTGCCAGGGGTAGGCTTAGATCAAGTAGGCCTGTCCATTCAGGCAATAATAATCAGAAAGTTTACTGGCTTAAAGAAAAGAGATGGGAGGGAGCTGAAATACTCACTTGGAACTAGTTGTCCATCTGCAATTCCAGCAGTATTGGTGGGTGTAGTACTCTGCTCCTGACTGCCCTGAGTCTCCTTAGCTTCTGTGACCCATGCATCTGTGACAGATGGCTGTGTTTGGCCATTGCTTGCTCTTGCCTCTGGCTTCCTTTGCTGTGCTTGGGTGACCGAGGGAGCTTTTGGGTATGCAGGAACCTATGGGCACTTCTAAACTTCTGAGTTTGTGGGAGAAAGTAGGTGGGGAGTACCAGGTCTTGAGGGTTGTTTGATGCAGTCTAAATTAAAAGTCCTGCATTTACACATTCCGTACTTTGATTGAATATTAAATAATTGAAGTAAAACAATTGAAATGGGGTGAGGAGTCACTGGCATTGTGCTGAATACAGGGGTACGCCCTGAGTGTTCAGTGCCTGCCTGGAAACTTTTACAGCCTACTGATAGGACGATATTAAGACTGTAGATCATTAAATGGGTGTGAAACTGTGTCAAAGCATTTCCCACTTCCGGTTTTCCTGGCGTTACTGAATTACGGCCACTGACAGCACAGCTGTTATCTCGGATGCTCCCGCAGCTGCCCGACACTGCACAGGCTGAGGCTGCTCCCAGGCACTGCTGTTAGGAAGAGGAAGAAGCGGATTGAATCTGTCAGCATCTAATACCTGTTCTTAGCTCAGCTACTGAAGACATAACAAGTAATTTGAATATTGCATGCTGGACTTTTTACAAACCGTAGTTTATAAATTGTCTTTCATGACTTGAGGCAGACGTAATAAACACTTCATTTGACTCACACCCCAACCTTGTCTCCACTGCAGCTGTCCATGAGTTTCCTTAGGACCCTGACCCTGTGGTCACAGGTAGGAGTTAGCTTTTACAGGCAGCTGAATATAGGGCAGCTCCTTGGCATATCTGTATTGCTGCGTGTGTCCTTTGGTATGCTGGGCAGGGGACACTGGCGGGAGGGGATGTCTTGGTGCTGGCTTCAGGCACTTGGGGCTTAGGGCACACAGATGTGTGCAGATGTGCTGGTTTGTGCAGACTTCGGACAGTGCTTTTTCCTGCCTAGAGTAGTAAGAAGAGGGGGAAGGAGGGCGAAGAGAAAAGTTCCTTTAAACATTTCTCTTTTTTCCCTTTTTTAAAATTTTATTTTAATGGGAGGATGGATTTTAATAGTGGGCAGTGGGTTTTTCGCCTGAGTTTTGCTTGTGCGTGTGCAGAGCTATCCTGTCCTGCCCCGGGGCTGGCTCTGGGAGTAGCAATCCGCCACTTGTGCCCCGCTGAGTCGCAGGATCGGTATGTACCGCAGCACTTGTTAGTGCTTAGGAGCTGGGGGTGGACTGGGGGGGGGTTGGTTAAAATGTGAAAAAGACGCACAATCAGCCTTTGGATCTTTTTAGTTTGTATTGTTGCGTTTGGGCCAGTGATTGCCAACACTTTATTCGCTTGCTGTCCGTGTTGAAATTACCCATATTCAGACTGCTTCAGGGAGGGGAGACTATGACCTGTCTGGAAAGCTGCATATTTACTAGATCTGATAGTGGTAAAACCTGAATTTCCCCCTGCTGTCAAAGGGAAGAGAAATGTGATGTACTGGAGAAAGCAAGAGTAAACATAACTGTGCTCAGCTGGTACCAGCCATAGGCTTTACTTTCTGGATGACAGCCCTTCCTTGTAGCATTTTGTTATCTTGCTGAAGATGCTGAATATGCAGAAAATCCGGAACACTTTGCTCTTTTTGTCCCTTGAACTTTGACCAGTTGGTCAGGATTGATTATCAACCCAGAATAGCTAATTGCACTGCTGCCCATTTCACTGAACAGAGGTGCAGTGGCCAGTGTCTCCAGGACAAGACCTGCCAAGTAAAGCAGTTGAGGTGAAGCTAGGAGCTATTGATGGAGCTGAGTGAGAAGAGAGGGGTGGAGAACAATGGATTTGTTCAAAATGAGGCTTTTGAGGACAAGGAGACGGACACCAGTAGCCAAGAAGAAGTGCCACAAACGTGCAGTCTTGATGTGGACCAAGTGGCTGTGGAGGACACAGAGCTGAAGCCTTATGCTGGGATGCCAAAGGAAGTCTTGCTGAAGTTCTCCAGACAAGCCCGCTACAGAGTCACCAGGGAGATCCTCTTCTGGCTCATCATTGCTGGTTCCCTGGCGCTCGTATGCGCTACGATTGCCATCATTGCTCTCTCTCCCAAGTGCCTTGACTGGTGGCAGGCTAGTCCTATCTATCAGATCTACCCCCGTTCCTTCAAGGACAGCAACATGGATGGCAATGGGGATCTCAAAGGTGGGTCGGTTTTCATTCTTGCTGTGTGCAGAGCTCTGTAACTGTTGTCTGTGTATGAGTGTATATAGAAAACAAAATCAGTGAAAAAGTACAGTCCAGTAGACAAAGCCATTCTAAAGGAGAGAAGCAAGAAAATTGTCAGGCAACATTTATAGCAACTCACATTGTCATGAATAAATCCAGAAGCTGCTTGCTCATGTTAAGTCTAAGCCTGGAGTTAGAAGGGAGGTTGAGAGATGGTCCAGGGAGCAACAGCTGCCGTGGGAGTCAGATAATTCCAAAAAACCGAGGCCAGTCAGGAGGATAAGTGGTGCTGAGCACCTGGTCATGTTTGGTGGCTGCTTTTCCTAAGGAAAACTAAAACTGACAAAGAGGGGAGAAGGATGTGTTATTACTTGTTTTCCCCATGGCCCAGGCGTTATCAGCTCATAAGAACTCCTGGAGATGAGGCACAAGGAAGCAATGCCACTTATCAATAACTGAGCGGAGAATGCCATGCAGAACAGAAAGCTCAACACCAAAATGGACAATACATTTCTAAGCAAGAAGTGACAGCCACACTGTACAGTACTGGCAAGTGAAGGGCAGAAACTGTTTCTGTAGTTGCATACCATGTCAGGAAGATAAAGGGACCTCTGTACCACCTTTTAGAGCCCATGGAACTCAAAACAAAAATCTTGTGTCTTTTCTGAACAGATGATGTCCTTTTCTTTTTAAATAGGTATCCAAGAAAAACTGGACCATATTACATATTTGAACATAAAAACTGTCTGGATCACCTCTTTCTTTAAGTCCCCTTTAAAAGACCTTGGATATGGAGCTGAAGACTTCTATGACATTGATCCCATTTTTGGATCAATGGGAGATTTTGAGAATCTGATTGCAGCCATACATGACAAAGGTAGGCTGTATCTCCAAGCAAAATAACTCTTGTAGTTCGAAGTTGTAATGTGAGGCTTCAGTTTGTGCTCCTGTGGTGATATTGGGCAGGAGCAGATGGAGGTGCCAGCGAAGGCAGGGTACAAGGCAGCTGCACAGCAGTGTCAGCTCTGTGGTTGCTGTTTCCTGCCCTTTGGCTCTGGGGCAGTGCTGGGAGCGGGACAGAGGGAGCTGCAGCACAGAGTGGCTGCGTGTCCTCTGCATGTGTTTGTGGGTGGTGGGCTGGCACCCACCCATGCTCCATCAGGCATATCTTACCGGCTTTAGAAGGCTGGGATCAAACTGAGGTGCAGTTCTGTCTGACTGAAGGTGAGGGAACACACGCTTCCTTCCTGCCCTCGCATCCTTGCTTGGTATGTTTATGCCTCAGACCAAATGTTTGCTCAGGTGTTTCTTCTTACAGCTGTTGAGCTGAACAGAAAATGGTTTGCCAGTCTGAAAATATTTGAGGTTTCAATAAAGTGTCTGGCCTTTAGGAAGGATGATGAAGAATTTCTGTTCACTGATGCTAGACTGGTGAAGTGCCTTTCCCACCTGGGAGGCGCGAGGCAAATGTTGAAGTCAGAGTTAGTGGAAATGGTTCATAACAGCAGAAATCTGTTCTCGTTTTTTTCTTAACCCGTTTTTCTCTCCCAAGCTATATTCCTGCTACTTGCAAACTCTAGTTAGTCTGTTTTGGTAGTCTGGTACTTTTCGTGGGGTTTTTTTTTTTGCCCCTCTCCTTCACCAGACCTCTGGCATGGAAGAAGCCCACATACCTCTGATACTGCATTCAGAAAAAAATGTTAGCATTGTTTTGGGGGAAGGGGGGGACTGGGCTCATGGGTTTTTATGTTTTTGTTTTGATTTTTAAGGGCTGAAGGTGATAATGGATTTAATACCAAACCACACAAGCGACAAACACCGGTGGTTCCAGCTGAGCCGCAATCGCACTGGGAAGTACACGGACTACTACGTGTGGCAGGACTGCTCCCAGGCTGCTGGAGCAGTCATCCCTCCCAACAACTGGGTAAACACGGCAAGGGACACATGCACATCCCAAGCTGGATGCCACAGAGCAAAAGCAGCTGTAACATGATTGTCCCAGTGTACACGGGGTTATAAATGACTGGTGAGAGGTACAAACTGTTAGTGCAGATGAGGATTTAAACCAGGTTGGGAGGTCAGGGGAAAAGTTCCTACTACAAGTGGAATTTTAAAAAATTACTTTTGTTTTATATCTTCATTCATTAAAGAAACACTCACACAAAATGGTTGTGCACAGGTGTTCACACATACCCCTGCTGTGTATGGGTATTCTGCTCTAGAAACTGTGCATCAGGTCCTCTAAAATCATAGCTGGTGGGGAAGGAAACAAAACAATGTGATCTTGGCTTTTTTCCTTTTTTCGGGAAAGTGATCAGGCCAGAAAGTGTGTTGCCTATTTCAAATAAATTTATTTTAGATTTGAACTGGTGGGTGCATGGTTAGGAATTTGAATATTCTAAAATCTCTGGGTGGAACTAATACTTTATACAAGTTAGTATAATTTCTCTTTAAACTTAGAGTCTTAAGAGCTATCTTAGCTTTTGGAATATTTTTATTACAGAGACAGTAATAAAGTTTAACATTTTTAACTTGCTGACTGTTGTTGGCACTTCTAAGAGATAATAGCAAACTACAGAAAGCTCTAAGTTAACAAAAGAGATTTTTAATAAGCTTTAGCAGAAGCAATTCCAAAATAAATGTTCCCACCCACATTTTCCCCTCTATTCCATGTAATTTCCAAAGAAGTGAACTTAATAAAAAATCTTCAAAATCCACAACACTGAACAAGAAATACTTGTGGCAAAGCACAACTAGAGGGAGAGCAACTAGTGACAAAAAGAAATGAAAATCATAAGTATCAAAATCTGTTCAAAATGTAGTCCATTGATTAGGCATTTTGTGCTTTATTTTATGTTGGTAGTGCCTTATGTTATGATGTATGCATAGGAGGAAATGTTAGCTAAATTAGTAGTTCTGATTATTTCCCTCCCTTGGCAGGTGAGTGTCTTTGGGAATTCCAGCTGGCAGTTTGACGACGTGAGAAAGCAATGTTATTTCCATCAGTTTGGGAGGGAGCAGCCAGACTTAAATTTTCGCAACCCTGCTGTCCAACAAGAAATCCATGTAAGTATGAAACTGCTGCTGAGCAACAGCAGAGCATCTCTTGCACTGAATCCTGTGCAGAGCTGACTTCCTCAAGGACAGGGAAGTTTTTATCTCTGTTGATAAAGAGCTGTTAATTAGCCATTCAAACGTGGGTATGGCACCTTATTTTAGCAGAGAGATGTTTGCATTTTCAGGAAAGCAGAGACGATGCTGATTTGAATTACAAGGAATGCCTGGGCTTGTGGATAAGGGGGAGATAGTGAGTTTCAATCTGTCTGATGACTTTCCAGGGGAAAAATTAGTGTTTTCCCAGTGAGAGTGGTGGTGATGGCGCTGCTCAGATGGAATCTCATTCCTGTCTGCACTATGTGTCCCAGCAGACAATGTAAATTCATTAAAATATGGGGATGTGGGCCTGAATGTGGGGAGCCTGACAAAGGCTGCTTCTTTTTCCCCCTTTCTGTGGGTTATCCCTCAGCAGGCAGCACAGCTACTTCAGGTGTTTAATTGAATCCTTAAGCGTTTACTGCTTCGTACTGTGGAACTTCGGTGCATTTCTTTGGTCTTCACAGCTGCCCAGCCCTCCTGGGATGGTCTCTGTGGGGCCTGTCCCCTCACCATGAGGGTACTGCATGAGCTGGAAGAAACAAAACTCTTCTGGTCATACTTTTAACTCAAGCATGCAAAGAGACTGCTCTTGAGACTGGTCCTTGAAGAACTCTGCCAGGAACCTCACTGTGTCCTGATACTTCCCTTAATGCCACATCGTGCCACTTGTACCTTTTTCTCCCCATAGCATTGCACATGCTTTTTAATGGTCCTGGCTAATTATTTTTTTAAATGACACCTGATACATTGTTGAAGGTCCAGTAGCAAAGAGATGCTGCATTTCCTATGCAAAAAACAACAAACAAACCACAACAAAACAAAAAAAACCACATGAAAGCTGGGGACTTTGGCCACTGGTAAATGTGTATGAACATCATGTTAAAGAATAATTTTTGTCTGCTATTTTAATTCAAAATCCTGTTCCAGAAAGTTGAGAGGGCTGAGCAGGAAGCAAATGGACTTTTGCAGAGAAGCTCAAGTCTTTGGTTCAGCAGCACAAGGGCACCCAAGAACAGCCGAACTCAGCAACCCGCATGTTGTGGCTTTCATGTGTAAATTAAAGTAGATTGGTGCCAGTGAGAGCCTTGTCAGTGCTGGATGTTTGCAGTGCTGATACCCGGGATTGTTTTTGTGCTGAGCACAGGCAGAAGTGTGAACATTTTTGGGTAGATTCAGTATTGCACAGACACCAAATTGAGAGCTGCTGCTTTCAGAATGGTGCTATGAGAAAATGCAGCTCAGTGAGGCTGAGTTTTTGTTTGCCAAACAAAACTCTGTATGTACAGCCTGAGTGTGGACTAATTCTACCTGCAGCCTGTTCACACAAGTGTACTTAATACATTTTTTAAAAGGCAATTCAATAGACATCTTTAAAAGAAATTTTAAAAAATGGTTTTTTCCTCAGATGAAGACAAGTATCACATTTAAAAGGACATTTGCAGAAACCACTCAAGAGGGACTGAACTTTGGAGGTTTTTGTTAAAACTAGGGCAATTAAAACTGTAGTAATATGTAGTTACTGAAGTAGAATATAATTTTATTAATAGTAACTAATGTTGGAATTTGATAGTGAAATTTCAAATCAATAGCATTTGTAATTGTTGGATAATAATTTTTCATGTTCCTGCAAATCAACAAATAAGTCTGAAAATAAAGGTAATTACATCAGTCAAATAAGAGAGAACAATTGTTTTAAGAGCTCTATTGTGTAAAAGAAAATTGGTGGCACAAGGTTTGTGCAGAACAACATATTCCTGCATATTTGAATCAATGTGTTCTAATTGTGAGCAGCCATGATGAGCATTCAACAACATCAGCACTTAGCATGAGCCCAATTGTGTTGATGGATGAGATTAGAAACTGCTTTAGTGAGTCATGCCCTGGCTTTGGTCTCCAGAATTATGGGAGAAGTTACAGACCAGTCTTTTTCTTTTTTGTACTGAATGAAATAATAAGACATACTTTATTTAGCAATTAATTTGACCTTAGAGCAACATGATTCACTTTAGCCTTTAGAAAAATTTGAAGTACAAATCAAAAAATGAATTGTTATGTCTTAACACCGCCTTACAAGTTTAGTTTTCTTTTTAAGAGTTTACAGTTTTAAATGGGGTGGGCTCACTCTGACTTTTCAATTTTTACCTTTGTCTAGGATATTATAAAATTTTGGCTCGGCAAAGGAGTTGATGGATTTAGTTTCGGCTCTGTTAAATTTCTCTTAGAAGCAAAACATCTCCGAGATGAGCCTCCAGTGAACAAGTCTCAGAATGGAGTAACGTATATTCTAATACATAATATTCTGTCTTTGCTTTCTTTCCTGCATTTCCTGCGGAGACAAGAGTGCCTGGTTTGGCTCTTTTGGGTCTAAATTGTGGCTGTAGGAAAATCAGGTCAGCCTTGGGTGGGTCCTGGGTGCTGTGCAGAAATAACAGTCACCACAAAGAAACCCCAGTAAGAACTAGAGCAAAATTAAAAGCTGCTGGTGTAGGCCTTGTGACACAGTGAGAGGTGAGAGGCACATTCACTGTTTGCTTTTGCTCTGAGAGTGAACTTGGTGACATTCGCAGATAGTGCCAGCACTAGGACTCTGTTCTCCTCTGTATCTGGGGATCACAGACAGCTGTCAGCTCCACACGTGCGGGTGGTGTTGTGTTACCCCATATCAAGGCACTGTCCATCTTTCCAGCCTGGTGTGGGGCCACAGCCCCTGCTGTGCTCGCTGCTCCAGATGGGCTCTGTTGGTCAGTGCTGTGTTTGGGTGTTCCTGCTGAAGGATGGGATCCAAAATTATCAGTCTTGTGCTACTCTAGAGTTCCTCAAGTGCAGTTCAGCTCTGTGCTGTTAGTGTCAGCATGCTGAACTCAGTTCAGTAAAAATTTCTGAACTGGTGCACTGTCTCGGGAAAGGATGGGAAAGAACTGGAAGAACTGTGAAACCTAAACCATTGGTGAGCTAATGTGATGTCCTGTATCCTGCTTTAAGGAGAGTATCACAGCCTATTCCCAGCTGTACCATGACTACACCACCACCCAGGTTGGTTTGCATGACATCATCCGCAGCTTCCGTCACACCATGAATGAGTTCAGCAGAGAGCCTGGCAGATACAGGTAACCAGCACAGCTGGCCTCTTCTCTGATGTTCATCTCCCTCTTGCTAGCAAAAAAAAGCTTTTTTAATAACATAATACACTACAAAAATGCAAATCCTCCAATGCACATAGCAGTGCATGGGCTTCACTGTCTCTTGCCTCGTGTGTGCAGAAATGAATTGGCTTTGCTTGCTCTGCTCCATCTAGGGACTGTACAAAGCTAAGCAGGAAAGGAAACCATTTGAATCACAGAGATGCTGCAATTCATCAACCCTCTGCCTGATTTATTGTATAATTTTAATAGTGCACTTCAAGTGAGACACGCAGAGAGTGTAAAATCATGGAATGGTTGAATTTGGAAGGGACCTCCTGAAGTTCTCTGGTCCAAACCCCTGCTCTTTAGAGCCACCTGGAGCCAGTTGCCCAGGAACATTCCAGTAATGGAGACCTCCCTGGGAAACCAGGACTCAGTCACCCTCACAGTGGAAAAGTTTTCTGATGCTCATAGGAAAACACCTTTCCTGTGTTTCAGTTTGTGGCTGTTGCCTCTGGCCCTGGCACTGGGCACCACTGAAAGAGCCTGGCTCTGACACCTTTGCACCCACCCTCCATGTATTTACATACATGGATGAGATCCCCCTGAGGCTTCCCTTCCCCAGGCTACACAGCCCCACCTCTCAGCCTTTCCTCCTGGAGAGATCTTTCATGGCTTTAGAGGCAGAGTAAAGGGGAAGGATCGCCTCCCTCACTCTGGCAGCACTCTTAATGCAGCCCAGGATGCCGTGAGCCACTTGCAAGGGATCATTGATGACTCATGGTCAACTTGGGGGATCCCCAGGTCCTCTTCTGTGAAGGAAAGCATGGAAATTGCTGAAATGGAGTGTATGGACGTGGATCCAGAAAGATAAGACTTCAGTCAGATACTTCAGCCTTGTGTTGACACTTGTAGATTTTTCTCCAGTATTTTCCAAGAAGTATTTCTCCTTGATTCCTTGTCTGCCTTACCAAATATTGTTTCTCTGTATTAATCTTTTTTTGATGGGGAGGGGGAAGTGAACATAATTCTTAATGCACTGTGTCCAACAATTTCTAGCTTTATTCTGTCTGTGTAACCAAAATGAGCCAAAAAAGTTATTTGTGTACCTCTTTGTAGATTTATGGGTTCTGATGATGATGAAAAGGAAGACATTGAAGCAACAATGATGTATTATGGAACGACTTTTATCCAAGAAGCAGATTTTCCCTTCAATTTCAACCTAATTAACATGAAAAATCTATCAGGCAACAGTATTTTTGAAGCTGTCGACTTGTGGATGAAAAACATGCCTGCAGGAAAATGGCCAAACTGGGCAGTGAGTGTTCTAGACCAACTCTCATAGAAAGGGCTTGTTCCTGTAGGTGACAGAAACCACACACACACACTGATTTCAGTGGGATCAGCAGCAGCCTGAGCTGAGCTACAGCCGCTGTCCTTGTGAAAACTCTCAGCTGCTGTAGTTGGAGTCCTTGGCACTGTCCAGCTCTCCTGCCCTTCAACAACAGTTCCACTCCCCATGCAAGCATGACAGAAGGGAATTTATGATCATGCCTCTCCCTCAGTGTCTCCAGTGGCTAAAACACCAGTGAGATTGGAATTGGAATTTGGATAATTATCTTTAACCATAAACTGATTCACTGCAATGGATTCTGGAACCCGCCCAGGGCAGGGCAGAGCAGAGCAGGCAGTGGAGGGTATTTATCTTAAAACATTGCTCCTTTTCCCTAGGAAGCATGCTTGGAGTGTGCAAAGGATCTTTTCAAAGCAAGCAGAGCAGTCCTCAGACAGCAGAGAAAATGTAAGCAGGGAGAGTTATTTGTGATATCTCCCTCTCTTCTGCCTCATGTGCTGCTGGCAGGACTTCTGTGTATTAAATTTTTTGAGACAGAAGTTTGTAATGGAATCAAGATAAAGATAATGGACCTTACAGCCCTGGAAGGGAAACAAAAAAACCCTGAAAACATTTACGGCCTTGTTAAATTAATTAATCAATTTCACACATGCAGGAAAATTTTATAGCATGTGTTTAACAGAATTATGTTTTCTTCAGGTTGGAAGCCCTAATGCTGCTCGAATTTCAACTCGGATTGGGAAGGAGTACATCAATGTCATGAACATGCTGCTTTTAACCCTCCCTGGTACTCCTGTAACTTACTATGGTGAAGAAATAGGCATGGAGAACATTGCCTCAGAAAATGTAAGTGAAGAGCATGTAAACTCTGCTCCTGTTGTTGTTTAGTTCCAAGTAACAAAATATTCAAAAACAGAAGAACTTTTTTTTTGTTAACCAGACCCAGTCTTTCTCACTGCTGAAATGATTTCCCATATTCCTGATGGCAAACCACTGTACAGCATGTGGAAATGGCCAGGCCAGAGACCAGAACCAAGGCTTTGCTGTGTGTCTGAACTGGTAGAGTTCAGTTATGGATGCTGATTTCTGTCCTTCTTCAGATCAGTCTTGCATGGTTTGCAGCAGTGTGGCTTCAGCAGAAAGGACAGCAAGTACCAGCACTGGGCCTGGCCAGGGGTTAGGAGAGTGTGCTGCAGACATATGAGGAAAGAGGAGCAGAGCCCTCTCCTTCTTCCCATGGGAGTGCCCTCATCATTATGTCAGAGCCCATTATTTCTGGCTGTTATTTAAAGGAAATCAGGGTTCTGATTCTGTCCGAGCCACGGCTGTCGTAAGTGTGCCCAAGCTCAGAAGAAGGGATCTGCACAAAGGGGATCCCTGGGGGCAAGTAGAAGTGGCTTTTGGACATCATGCATAGTCTGTCCCAAAAGGGAACAGCTCATCTCTGCCTCTCCTGACCATGTTGAGCACCATGAGAACATGGTCCTATGGCAGAGGCTGCTTCCCTGTGGAAAGCCTCTGTTAAGGAATGAGGCAGCCTCTGACAGTGTTGGAGGCTAGCTTTGTATCAAAGGCAAAGAGGTACTTGAAGCACAGGATCACCTCCAGGTTTGTCTCATTCAGATGTGAGGAAATGATTCTCTGATTTAAAAGGAAATCTTATTTCCTCTGAGAAACCCCTTGCTCAAAGTATCTCCTGCATTTTCTTGCTGTTGCTGATTACTGCTGACAGAGTGATTCTCTCAAGAAAAGTGGCTCACCCTGAGCTCCTCAGGGTTCACTCTCTTTTAGTGGCTACCCTGTGGCTCAGGGCTTTGGAAGAATGCAAACCCACCCTTCCCTCAGCCTGGAGAGGAAGGTTCCCTGATTAATGGGTGTCTTAGGAAGATGGAGAGTATTTGCTCAGGGTGATATAATCTTTAGCCCCAGCATTTCAAACACTTCAGGAGACACTGAAAGAGGTAAAGATGAGAGGCAGTGTTACCAGTGTTGAAAACTTAGGATTTTTTTTCCCCCTGCTTTTCAGAATATGCTAAAAAGGAGAAACCCATTATTTATAATGTCACAAAGCAAAGTGACAATTTCTTTTGTTAGGCTGCTGTTCTGACAGATTGTATTGAAAAGTGTCCTTTATATGAAAAACAGTTTTCATAGAAAACAAACACTCAAAGTATGTGCAAAATATTTTATGCCCTCTTATATCATTAAATTTAAGTGTCAGATCTTTTGGCAGCTCTTCAATAACAATGAGAAAGCTTTTTCAGAATTTTTCTGAATTCTTCAAAATGAGAATTTCAGACTTTTTTTACATCGACACTTTTTAATCAGCTAAAAGCCGGTTTTCAATAGATTTGCACTTGGAAATAATAATTTTACCTTTCTAACACAAACAGTCCTGTCAAAATTGTACCTCTTGCAAATGTAAGCTTGAAGAGCTCTGGGGTGAAAAGTGCAATAGTTACAAAAGAACAGACACTGAACAGCACGTACTTGTTGTTTACTGTTATTTTAACGACATCTCTTCTAAGGACTCATTACCTCATGTATTCACTCACTGCATGTCTAGATATTTATCAGAATATCCTGGCTGTCATCAGTAAACTTTTATCCAACCATCTGTTGCAAGGGATGACAAGTCTAGGACGAGTCATTTGGGAATTCCTCATTTTACCCAGAGATGCTGTGTCTGAAATGATCCACTCCCCTCCATTTCGGGAACTGTTTGGTTCTCATTTTCTCCACAATTACATCCTCATTAAATTTTTAATTTAAACCAAAGAAAGCGATACTGAAAGGGTGATAATCTGGAAGATGTGAGAACATGCTATTCAAGGAGCAGCTTTTTAATTTGCTAATCATGACTTTATTTTCTAGGCGACCCTCCCAGAGAAATCCCCCATGCAGTGGGATGGAAACGTTAATGCTGGTTTTACTGAGGGCAACAGCAGCTGGTTACCTGTTAACTCTGACTACCAAAGTGTAAATGTGGAAGTAGGTATTTACATGTGTGACAAAATAAGGGTCTAAAGATAATGTATCTATTTTGCTCTGGTTTCCTTTTAGTAGTGGGCAGTAAGAACAAACTCAAGAGGAAAAAAAAGCATTGAATCCTCACAAGTTTTATTAGAAAAGGAAATCCTTGCACAAGAAGGAGCCTACTTCATCTATATTCATTTAAGCCGAGCCACTACAATTAGGATGTTGATGTGGTAATTTGGCTCTTTAACATCCTTTTGATATTAAATTGAAATCTGGTCTCTTTTCCCCCCCCATTTCTATTGCTATAGACAGCACTGGTTTTGTAACAAGAACTCAGGATAGACCAACTCTAACATAAGTAGAGCAGTGAGTCAAACAGATTTTGCTGACCTACAGTGCTGACCAAAATTGAAGGCAGAAAAAAAAAATCTAAGCAGAAATATAAAACACGAAATAAACCCTGTGACTGCAGTAGATTGGACTCAATGAAAAAGATTCCGTGTCAAACTTTGAATGGCTGTGGCTTTCTCCTGAATCAGTAGTACTGAAAGGAAGCTGTGGGAGGAACCAATGGTATTAGTGCTGGGGAACTGCTGTGCTTAAAAACCTGCGTGTCCGCCACTCCACACCAAGGAAGTGCGTGAGGAAAACCAGTTTTCCAGTGAATTTGCAGGCAGACTTGAAGAGGGCTAACTGTGAGCACGGGGCTCCGATAGGCGCATTCCCAGCAGCCGAGAGGGTGTGAGAGGGAGCTGGATCCTCCCTGCAGTGCCAGGAGCTCACCCTGTTGGTGCTGCTCTTGCAGGTCCAGAGCACCTGGTCCAACTCCACCCTGAGCCTGTACCGAGCGCTGACCTCGCTGCGGAACCAGGAGCTGCCCCTGAACCGAGGGTGGATGTGCCAGGTCTGGAACGACAGCGACGTCTTTGTGTTCGTCAGGGAGCTGGATGGCTTGGACAGGGTCTTCATGATGGTGCTCAACTTCGGCCAGGAGACCACAACAGACCTGAAGGCTGCAGTTCCTAACCTTCCCTCTGAAGCTGTTGTCAGACTCAGTACTCATTTCAGCAATGATGGTAAAGTGGTCAGTACCAATCAAATTAAAACTGACATGGGAGAAGGCCTGATCCTTGAATATAAAACAACAAAGCCTGTTCATACTATGGAAACTTTTCAAGGGAAGTGTTTTGTGGCAGAAAAAGCTTGTTATTCCAAGGCCCTCAATTTACTGTACATGAACTGTTAAGTAGAGGAATACCTACACTTTCATGTAAATTTAGAAGATAATAATTTCAGGGAAATGCTAAAAATACTCAGTTTTCTTTGGCTTTTAAAACTTTATTTGTATACAAAATAAAAATTCTGAAAAACCAAACAGATACATAATTGTCTTGTATCTGTATTCAGGATGAAAAGGTAAAAATATGGTATAAACTCCCCCTTAGAGTCTGTGGAGAAGAAAAGTAAACCTTTTCTAAAAAACTGTCCTGTTTAAGCCTGTACTTTTGGGAGGTGAGGGAACAGTCACTTTCTGGGTGCTGACCCTGGAGGTTGCTGGTCTGTAAGTGCTCCTGTGGAATCCCAATGTGGCCCCATGTTTGCTAAAACAGGTAAGCACAAGCAAGATTTGTGCATACTGTGATGTAGCGCTGCTCGTTGGCTCACATGAACAGAGCTGCTGGACAAACTCATTTCTGCTGGCAGCTGCTTCTGCACAGCCTGGCAGGGCAGAAATCCAGTTCTTGGTCTGCATTTTTGTAAAGCAATGCCATGCCCAGTTGTGTGTGCTTGTGCCCATGAAGCAGGGATCTGAGAGCAGAGATCCTCTGGAGAAATTGTTTGCTTTCCATACAAATCCAAATCTGACCCAAAGTTTTTCAGGTGGTCAGTGTGTTTAGGAGCTATTTGCAGGATTTGCTGTGATGTTGGGGATGGCACACTTCCTCAAGTTCTCTGTTCAGAAAAGCAAGGTGTCTTGCAACCTAAAATAATGAAAATGTTTTATTACAAAGTAAAGTTCTTTGCACTATAAACTTTCAGGCTCTTGTGTAGCTGTTCTAATCTTCTTCCTTTACTATACTAATGCTAAGAAATACCTTGCCCTAAGACAGCACGTAGCTTTTCCTGGAAAAATTCATCTTGGGAATAACTGCCTCAACCACCAAATTAGCATTTTCCAGGATTTGCTAAAATTAAGAATAATACAATTTGTATTCAAATGTGACAGTCTGAGACATCAGTAAAAATGTCATGTCTTGGCAGCATTTTGCTTTTAACAAGCACGCTTGTGTAAAGTGCAAAATCTTGAAAGCTAATTGTAATAGCTTTGATAGCACAGATCATGCATTTCAAAATGTAAAGATCCAACTAATCACGTATGTTTTACACATGAGGAAGATGGGAGTAAATAGTATGACAATTTTAGGCACTTAATACTCTACAGAGCAAGACTTTTCCTACTGGAATGATGTTTTGCACTACTTGGAATCTCTCATTCAAAGCTCTTAGAACATTACAGTGGGAATTGAACACTATTTTGAGACTATTTCAATAATCTGGCTCTGTCACTGTCTCTTTTATATCTGTGTATATATATATGTAAAATCAGCAGTTGCTCTAGCAGTTTTCCTTTATACTTTAAACATACTTTCAATGACTGCCCAACTACTGAGGCAGAAGTATCCCTTAAGGGGACACATCCCTGCAACAGTTATGGAGCTGTGCAACAAAGGGACCATACCTCATTCATTGAGTGCTCCCAGGATGAATCACAATGACTGCCACTTGCCTGGACATCCAGGATGATATTAGGAATCCAATTTCCTGGAACAAAGAAGCTGGTGATCATTTTACATTGAATGAACAAGGTAAAAATCAAGTGGATATGTGTATTGTTTAAGCATAGATAATTCTGCCTTCTGTCCTGACAGAATTTCTATTATTCCTTAAGAAAAAGAAAATCGTAGAGGGGCTTTCTTAATGAATTATTTGTATTTTTAATAACTACTTAGTTGGAAAATATTCTACTTAGTGTTTGTTCTCTCTGAGTCTTTTTGGAAAGACATGCTCTTTTCTTCCTGCACAAAGAGCACAACAGCAACTGCAGCACTTGCTGCGATTTCTCAACCATTGCACTTGTGCTGCTCACAGAGACAGGGCACAATGAAATTTAGAAAAGATTATTCAAGATCTCTTTCGGTAATGATGGTAAAAGCCTCTCCCCAGATTAGATGGTACTAAAAAATAGTCAGGCTTGAATGTACCTTTTGCTGGAAACTCTCTAAGCTAGGGTTAAGTTTCAGGCATAAAAGCACCTGTACCTTGGCCTTGTTGTTACTCTAGCTTGGACTAAGGACCTGCAGCTTTAGCAAAGTGACAAAAGTAAGTTTTTTTATAGCAGCAAAAATAAGGTTTTTCTCCAAGGGTTGCTGAGAACTGCAGCCTGGCCCTGTCAGGGCTGCACTGACAGTGTGGCCTCACTTTGCACAGTCCAACAATTGCCCATGCTGAGGCCCAGGAAGGAGTGAGTTCCACTCACAGGCTCCCAGTCTTTATGTTTGTGCATCTCAGAGTGTCCTGAGCCTGCAGTGGGGCTGGTGAACTGAATTCATTTAAGGAGGAGTCAATCTCTATGAGTTTAATTACATTACTATTAAGATTTTGGTTCAGTTAACTCCATTTATCTGTGACATTCTTATCCTTACCTTTCTTATTAGTTCTCCTGGCATGATCAAGTGCAGCCTTCCTGAGTTTCTGAACATACTGTAAAATTCCTGTCAGTGGTATCCGTTCATCGTTTTCATACGCTGTGATAAAAACTGATGGGTAACACTGAGATCAAAAACAACACCAGTCAAACACTTGACAACTGCTCTTTCTCACAGAGTAACACATTTTTCTCTTACTATACAACTTGTTAGGGTTTATTTAAAAACTTGTCTATTATGTAATTACTTAGTGTTTTCTAAGAGTTTCATTACTTTAACTGCAAAAAGTATTTTGGTCTGAAAAAATGACTTCATAGTAGGGCATAATCTACTTGCAAAAGGTCATAAAAACATCCTCTCCCCGCTGGTAAAGGTCTGATACCTGTCTGCTTGCTGATGATTGCAAAAAAAGAAAAAAGGGGTAATAATCATGGAATAGTTTACCTTAGAACAACACTTGGGGTTTATTTTTGCAATCTTTCTGGACAAGGTTGGTTTTTAAATAGTAAGACTTTTACTCAATGAAGCTGTGCAACACAGCTAACACATTGTCAAATATAGATTTCCCTTGAGATGATAATGTCAAAGCTATAACTCCTCCTCCTTTTCAGTGTTTGTTTCTTTAAATACCTCTAGAAAGGTATTAAATCAGTAGAAAATACCTCCGTCCTCCTGTGTCAAAGCCTGCAAAACACAGGAGAAAGACAGAACCTCCCCCACAAAAGAAGGCAAGTTGCATGTTAAGATTTGCTATACAATAGAGTAATCTATTACTTCCTGTAAGTCCTAAAACAAAACCAAGTTTAGAAATCTGTATCATTCATGAGAATGCACTGGGTCAATTTCAGTAGTCACTTGTGACTTCAACTATTTCTGAGATCGTTACTGAAATAATTTTTATTAGAGGGTTTTAAAAAATTTCAGTTATCTACTTCTGGTTTCCTTATAAGCCACTACACTTCATGCCTGTAGTATTCTGCACAGAAAGCATAGTTTTACCTGTGCCTTAATATTCTGGTATGGGCAATAGCTTTTGATATACTTCATACATTTTTCATCTTCTAATGGATTTCCCCATTCTTCTTGTTCCTCAATTGTCAGTGGGAGATGAGTTTTCATCATTGTATTTAGAACATCTACAAAAGGAGCCTTAGAAGTCATAAAAAAAAAAAAAGTTGGCAAATGGGACAGAGAGCCTTGAATATCTGAGTCAAGGTGTTGTCAAACAAATGAGGAAAGTGAGCTTTGAATTGGAATGTTTCCAATTCTGAAAGAATGAGGCAGAAAATACAGTTTAATGCTATAATCTGTAAAAGGTCTGCAGCAGCTCACCTGTAAAACCATGGCTCTGATCAGCTCTGGAGCAGCGTTGCACAGGGCTCCTGCAAGGACTCCCCCAGCACTGGCAGCTGCCAGTGCTGTGTGTTTGGGCTGAGAAAGCCCCAGCTGGTGCAGCAGCGTGATGCAAGCCCTGAGGTCATGGAGACCTTTGAGTTTATTGTGCTGACATCCATCTCTGTGCCAGCCAAGGCCCTGCTCTCCTCCACCCCTGAAATTTAAAGCAATTCAAGTTGGAGTCTCTTCAGAAAACATTACATGGCGTAGCTTCAGATAAGGAAAGAACAGCAGCAGCCACAGAATTGCAAATCAGAGTTTGCTTTCCCGATTAACTCTTCTTTGTTTTGCCTTTACCCTTCTTTATGGCTAAATAAGTCAACATGAAGACAAAATAAAGCCATTCATAATGATTGGTGAAAATACTAATTGTATAAGGGCACTCTGTGCCCACATGTGCTTGTGTCCTGGAACCCACAGGAAAAGCAACACTTCCATTTTAGTTCCATTGACATTTTCATTGTAGGCAACACAAAATCAGATAATGTTATCTTTTTATACAGGAAACTAAGAAAATATTGAAGACATTTCCAGTACTTCCATTACCCTTACTTATTAACGACAGTAGAGGAGTATTTCTGAGCTCCACATCAGACTCTCAGGATTTGTCTTCTTCTTAAATTCTGAGACTGTTAGAAAGTTGGGTTTGGGTTTTTTCCTCTCTAATTTGTGAATTTCAAATGTTACATTTTGTAATACAGAATTATAAAAATAATTTATACTTCTTTCTATGCAACCACAATTATGGTTTTAAGCCACCTGAAGCTTCCTTTTCTGGTTTCAAGTTTAAAATGGATTATTTGATTAGCTTGCCATTTTTGGGTGAAGAATTCATCTTCATGTAGGATTGACCTGTCTCTTAACATACTTAGTGGGGTGTGAGAAAGAACAGCACAATGCTTGCCACTGAATACAGCAAATTGAATATCTTTGCTGAATTTGTTTTGGGACTGGTATTTCCAACAGAGTTACTCATTCCTTCCATTCCTTCCCCTCCCTAAAGTGATTCTTTTGCTACCTTCCTTAGCTACGGAGAAAAATTTGAAGTCTATTGTCCATTGCCATTTTATAAAACTCGTGGATTTGTAGCTAAACTGGAGACAGAGGATTTAGCCAATAAAAGAACAAGGGTTGCAGGTTAAATGCTTAGTTGCTGCTGTGGAATGTAAATGGCTCTCAGAAGACACAGACTGAGCATCAGCACACAATGCTCTCAGAAGGAGAAGGAGATGACATGTCACTGCAATTTGAGCATGTAACTGAAATTTTTCTTGAGCAAAGATGAGACAAGAAGTAATGAGACTTGAAAAGATTAAAAGTTACATACAGCCATCATGCAGATTTAAGAAACCTAACATGCAAGGTGCTCTTGAGGTTTTTCCCCTGAGGTAAATTTAGAAACTACTTAAATAAAAAATCTAAGAAGAGATGAATAATTAGGTATAGGTACATGAAAATTTTTTTCAGTACATCTTCAGTTCTACATGAACAAATATCTGTATATTCTGCAAAACAAAATCTTCTTTCCATTTTGTATTGGACTTACCTAACATGGCAATATGCTAATATCCAACCCTCTTCAATTAACATCAGCTTCTCTTTTTTAAAGCTCATGTTCAAATCTATGCCATAAGCTCCATATACATGAACTAGAAGTGGTTTCCTGTGTAGTTCTTTAGAATTCTTATTATGAAAAACTGTAATTGGCACCAAAGTTTCATCCTGGAAAAGAAAGAGCAGTTTTACAATAAGGGACATTGCAGAAATCTCAATGACACATGGCAATGAAAACTTCAATTATTTATTTTAAAATGTGTTTTTTTGATTACAGTAATTTTTTTTCACTTACAATGTACAAAGCACTCTTGAAAAATAAAGCCTGAGACTGAACCTCTGCTGTGTGGGCTTATGGATGCAGAGTATAAATTCATTTAAGTGCAACACCTGAGGAGTTTTTAAACTACCAAAGTACCCAAGTCTTCCTTCCCCCTTTAACATCAAGAATATATGTTATTAACAAGAGAGTTTACCACTTACCACAGTACAAACTCTTTATTAACATCTCCAAATTTTTAAACTCAGGCTGTTAAAACTTTCCTTTCTAGATCTGCCCTGTGCAGCTGGTTGTGGGGTGTTCTTTTCAACAGCTGGCACCTTTTTGATTTATCATGGGGAGTACAATACCATTACAATAGCAATTCTCACTTATACTAAGATTCTTGACTCATCATGTGCTGTTATCTCCTCTGGAATACCCAGGTTAATAGAGAAAAAAAATCACGACTCTTTCTTGTTATTCTCTATAGCACTGAAGAAAACACCCACTGTTTAGTAACTGTAGCACCAGCTGCTCTTTCCATTTTTTAATCTCTGTTCCCTGCCAAATGCACTTTCTTTAAATGGGTGGGGAGGAAGGAAAGAATAAAAGGAATGGGAAAAAGACTGAAAAATCTTACCTTGCTTTTAGCTAGTAAACGTGTAGTGTGACAATTCGTAATAATTGGTACCTCTTGCACAGCTTGTTCAATGAGATTATTTTCTTTAAATGAATATGCAAAACGCTTAGGGGGGTGTACTGGGGAGGAGAGCTGAAAATAGCAAGTGCTGGTGGTATGTTCAGGATGAGATTCCAATTCAAATTCACAGGCCCACGTAGGTAGCTGAGAAAACATGGCATTTCAAGTGAGACCCTTACACTGCTTCTGTAAATTTTGCTTAATATGTCCTTCAGAGTAAATGGCTTTGGATATTAACTAATTATCTTCAGCTTGTATGTAGCACAATCTGTATTTCATTTAACTCAGTAATGAAACAGTCAAAAAGTGAAAGACTGGTGAACTTTTCCCCTAAGGCCATTGGATAAAGTTGGACAATGAAATAAAAACAAAAAATAAATTCAAATTCAGTTTAAAACAGGCATTAGTGCAGATATTTTAGAAGAAAACATTTGAAATTATTCTGCATTAGTTTTATTTTTTAGATCCTATTTTCCCTTGCATTTCCAGTTCTACTTCAACACGTTATACAGCCAAGTCCATGTCAGCTATTATGCTTTTACTGTGAGTTAGCTCAGTAATGCTAAGCCACTGAAAACCCCTGCCTCTTAACTTTGTTCCTAGTGCCAGCCATTGTGAAGAACAAAACCTTTTCCTGGCACATTCACCCTCAGACACTTACTGTTATTATATTTAAGGTTTTTAACTCTGCTAAGAATGAAAGAAATCAAGATTCATTCTTTGAGAGCAGCAGGGACATAGCCAAACCCTCTGCCAGACCATTACTTACTTGGGTTAGGTTGCTAAAGCCTTCTGAAAAGGCAGCAGAAGTCCAAGCTCTCCTGAATAACTGCAGGCCCTTTCTGAATAAATAAACTACGGCCATTTTAAAAAATGAAGATTTTGGAGACCAGTGTACTTTGTTGAAAACCTTTTTCTGTAGCAGTTTTATAGAGTGCAGCATTGGCAGCTGGTTGCAATAAACTTTTGAGTTGTTCAGACTGTATTTTTCAGGAAAACAAATCAATTAAATATTTCATCTGAATGGTCTTCAGAAATCACAGATTTGGATTGAATCACTTTGTTTTTAATCCACAAGTATTTAATAACTAGAGAAGGGAAGCAAATCCTTTGTACAAATTGTACTGCAATATCAATTCTTCCCATTTATTATGGGACAGTGTCCATACTTGTTTTCTGAACATTAATCTTTTTCCTGTGGGAGGGACCTTGCTTACACCAAAGAATGTAAATGAAAATAGGCTCAGTAAAATCAAGTAGAGCATTCAGGGAACTAAATTCTATTGCATTATAAATCTGCTGTATTGGGATGAGCTTGACTGTAATCCATTGAAGAAAGAACTGGCTCACAGGAAAGCTGCTCTTTAACTTTCTAAATGCTGCAATAAGCCACCACATCCAATCCTGAAGAGCAGCCACATATAATACAATTAGTCATAATGATGAACTTGCCAGTATTAGTAGTTTCCAAACTGCTTTGACTTCTGGAATTTATCTTTGCTTTCATTATGTTATTAAAAAAAAATTAAATAATGCTGGAAAAATACTATGCTGCTTAAGCAAATGAAAACGTACCTTTATTGACTGAACTGAGTGTGAAACAAAAGAAATCACAGTTAAGTAAAGATGACCAACATTCTTCAGGAACATAATGCAGTCATCACTGAACATCTCAAAGTCTACTAGCTTGGTTTTCTTTTCCAGTGCATAAACTAACTGCCAGTTCTCCTTGCCACTGGAAGCTACTGGTGCCTTCATCAACTGTAAAAAAACCACCAAACAATCTGGTATCACTTGAATGTTATAAGAGTTACTTAAATGTAGTAATGAGAGGTACAGACTTTCATACAACATTTTTCTTGTAATAAAATACTTATTTGTATTTGGGCTGTTTGCCTGTCTAAAACTGGAGATTTTTAAACTCTCTTAGGCAAAATGGAAGAACAAAGCAGTAACATTTGGAGACAACCAAGTCTCAAAAATTACTCTAGAGAAGATTTTAATGCAGTATGTGCTTTCAGCATGGCCAGCACAATTGTAGGTGGGTTTGATTACACAGACTGAGATCACCAACTTAGGTTTTGATATTGGGGAAATGACTGTTAAAGCCCAGTTATTTCTTGATGCTGTCAAAGGAGTTAGGATCAAATTGGCCTCCTGCAGGTGAGACTCCATGCTGCACTATCAGTCTTTTTAATCCATGCAGCTCGCTCTTAAATTATTTCAGTAGGCTGTGAAGAACAAAATGAAAAGCCAACCTTACTCTTTCTATACGACCTGCAATAGGTAACTAAATTAATGCTGTGAATGTAATTATCAGCCAAAATTGCCTTATACTCTGCAGGTTCTCCATATGTAGTCAGAATGTATAACTGGTCCTTTCTGTGCTCGACGTGGTACATGACCCCCGTGGTTCGGGCTTGCACAAGAGCAGGTGACTCAATGGGATGTCTGCAGTCAACCAGCCACACCTCTGAGGTTGTCTTGCTGTTGCTGTTGATAGTGACAAAACGCCTGTCTTTTGTGCAATAAAGGTCTACAAAGAATCTGCGGGGAAAAATTAAAAAAAAAAAAAAAAAAAAGAGCTTAAATGTTATTATTATTTTAAAATACATCAGTTGTTTCAGAATCATGGACTTGCACGTGCAAAGTAAGAAACAGCATTCCTGTAAGCAGCCTGGAGAAATTTCAGGCTACTTGGCTCCCAGACCCACTTCTGCTGCATTTACCCTGGGATTTAAAAACTCTCAATATTGTGTGTGAAACCTGAAATCTGCAAGGAAAGCAGTTCAGTTGTTGCCCAACTGAATCCAGGTTTTTGCATCATTGAGCTAGACTGGAAGCTCACTGATTCCCACAGGCTTTAAAATTCAGGCAAAATGTAGAACTTTTTATTGAGCTTGTAACCCTATTAAAAGAAAAAAAAAAGAAGTAATGGATAATTAAATTAATAAATTACATTATGTGGGAACGGCAGTAACACAAGTAAGAGCTATTATAAGAATAAATTGATAAAATGTCTATGGGCTACTGACCTAACTTTGTCTGAAGCAAATAAGACAAAAAGTACTATTTAAAAAGCAAAAAGCACAGAGGGCCTATCTGAGGCAAGATGGACAGTGTTGCAATGAGAAAACTGAAAACTAGGAAGTAGTTTTGGAACTAAGAAATTAGGAACTACCTACTGGTTTTAAATGCCCCTAAAATCTAGAAACAGAAAGCAGAATGATAACCAGTGGCTGGATGCCAAAAGTAGAGAAGTTCAGATTCAAATTTCTGTGAGTCATCCTAATTAACTGGAATGTCACATCTTGGATCAGAAGAGTTTCTTTGCCATTTTGAGCTCTTAAGACTGGATGTTTTTAAAAGCAAAACTGTCCAACACAAAAATCCAGATTCCATCAAGAAAATGCAAGGTTGAGTACCACAACCTGCATTTTACAGATCAGATACATGACAGCAATAATGATCTCTCTAGAATTCAGAGTATTTGACTGGTGAAGAAAATGATGATTTAGTATTTTCAATGCCTTTAATTATTTGCAGGTGGAGGATCTCAAATCTTTTTGGTACTATTGTTTTTTCTAATTGCACCCTCTTGACATCTTTAGGAGAACAGGCACAGAGGGGCACCTAAAGTCTGCAAGAAAAATCAGCCTCCTGCCTTTCTAATACCCGTGAATTTGGCAAGAATGTGGCACTGCCTTCAGTAGAGATTCCAAAAGTTCAGCTCCGGTGATCCTGCCTCTTAATAGGGTTGAGCTTAAATGCATGTTACACTTCTCCCCAAGGACTGTGACCTTGATATTACATTTTATTTTTCTTCATAGCTTTTTTTTAAAGGAAGTCAAGAAATTTTCAGCTTCTAAAAAAATCTGATTGCAACTAGAAGAGCTGGTGAGATGCAGAACAGAACTGCTCAATGGCAACACAAAAGAATGTCTTGCCATCTCCCATGAAGGAGTTCAGCTTTGAGCTACAATAGCACATGAACCTTTAGAGTAAGTTTCTAGTGGATTTACTGTAATGACTGTGACCTTCAGAATTATGCCAACAGTTTCCCTGTGGGGAAGTGCCAGGTCAGTGCAACTTGATTTTCCAAAACTATGCATCAAATGCAGCTGGAAAAACGGATCTTATTTATTCCATCTCCACTGCAGATTCCACCCTGCCTCCCCCCCCCCCGTAATGAAAGTATAATTGAAATTTTTTTACTGAATATGTAGCTTGAATTAAGAATAATCACAAATATTTATGGAATGCTGTATGAATATACTGTATGCTGCAATGCTGAAAAGCTAGTTCTGCACTCAATTTAGCAAAGAGCCTTTTTCTCTTCCTAAACCACTGCTTAAAGAAAGGTTATTGAGAGGGTATTCAGTCAACAATAGTTCTGTCTCTTGGAATGTTGTAATGATTTTGCTCATCCATTACCCAGAGCAAGGATTAGCCTGAACTTAGGTATTTTTTTTAAGATGTATCAGACATCAATAGCAGAGAAAACAAAATGAAATCCACAGTCTGATTTACCCTGTATGAAACTGTCACACATTCATTAAAGGACACCCTGACCTAAGAGTGACCTCGACATTTATAAACTCAGCTGAACTCATGAGGTAGGGGAGGAAAGTTAAATCTCTGTTGATCACATATCAAAAGGAGAACAGAGCACAATCTCAGGCTGTATAAGGCACTACTGACAGCAGCATACAAAAATGCATTTAATCATTTGAAGTATGATATGGAACATTTTTTTCCAAACCAGTTATATTTTACATATAAAATACTCTAAAATATGTAAAGGACTTGTTATATTTCAGGTACGTATTACCTTGCATCTTGTTCTGTATAAACTAACTTAGTATGTTTCTGGTAAGTGAAAGTTGTCATGAATACATTCTGGCATTTAAGGTTCTTCTGAGTTGTGTAATACAGCACATCATTTGCAGCCCATTCTGGAAAAAAAAGACAAATGCATATCAAATTCTGAACAGTGTGTAATATTACTGAGAGGAAATGAGAGTTCCATGGACACTGGACTCAGTGCTGAAAAAGGAGGGTTGCAGATGGCATGGAACTGAGGACAGCACTTCTGCATCCTGTGGGGGCTGAGGTAAGAGCCAAAAGGTTTGTCCATGTTTTCTCTGAACACTACATAACAAGAATCTCATAATGTATTAAAAAAAAAGCAAAAAAAGAGCAGAGGTCAGTGTTGCAGGGTGCAGTGAAGCTCTTGATCCTGTGCAGGTTCTGGAGGTAACAGGAAAATAAGAGACATGTGGCTGTTTAAAACAGCAGGGAAACAGGATTACATGGAGTCAGCAAGATAATAAAGACAACATAATCTCCGCACTGCTGCATGTGACTGCACACAAGCCATTTAGAGAAAAGAGATGATGCATGTGCCCCATGGGTACTGCTGAGATAAAAATTCTCCAGTTTTCTATGCTTGTGTATGTGTTCACCAACATAGAAAGGTATAAATACAGAAACCTTGTTATTCTGAAGTGATTCTGACTGATCCAGCCACATCCCTGCCATCTCTGCTGCTCCTACAGCCACCAGAATGATGTTGAACACATATGCTTTTAAAAGCTGTTGTATGTGGTCTTATGCATAAATACTGATTTTCAGTTCAAAATCGGAGGAATTAACAGCACCAAAATAACACAAACACTTTGCTTTCTGAACAGCAATGTGGCTCCAAAGTGCACGGGTAGCTGAGGGCTCACGATGAAGACAAGCCTTCAGAGGGGAAATCCAAATCTTCTACAGCCTAGCCTACAGAAACATCAAGGTCTGTATTTTCAGGAACTTCTGTCTGCCCCCTGCGATTGTACAGCACTCAACACAAGTACATAAACTTTGCAAGTGGTTATAAGACCTAATTCTCTTGCTCATGATTGAAGCACCTCTGTGCTTCATGACACTGCTGCTACACCTCACCCACACCTGATGTAACTTTACAGGATTTACCATTCTGGGAGGCATCTTTTGTACTCTTATTATCTGTCACTCCTATTTAGGCTGCAGGATGATACTGGTTCTTCTGGATCAACTTAGACAGATGTTCAAATCAAGTGTAGTGTGAAATGTCATTGGCAATTTTGCATGTTTAGTTTTCAAAAGGCATTATAATCTTCAGTGTGGAGACAACACTAAATTCTACTACTCCTCATTTTTTTAACAAGCAAGTTTTACCTAGAGTTTTATTTCTTGCCCTGCCATGGCAAATTGCTTACTGCTCTATATATACTTGATGACACTAGCAATATAATCCCAAGTACAAGATGTGAAACACTGTATACATACTATTGTACTCTTTTTGCTATACCCTTTAATATACATACAAAAAGAATGTTTTCCCTTTCACTTCCATTTACCTCTGCTTCTTTTAACAGCAATGTAAAGCACTGAATGAATTGATTCAAGGCCTGGCTGACTTCATTGGGCTCTGAAGTGTGACCCACATCCTGGATTCCAGTTGAAATTCCAGCCCATACTCACCAGTAGGAAGTACTTTCACACTTTTCAAGCAAAGCTGTCCCCAGCTACCAGTGACTTTAACTGTAGCTGTAAATGTTTATCAACTAGAACATTCCTCTAAAAGATCTTTATATTACAAAGAGTCACGTCAGTATGTTTTTAATACAGTATAATGGATTCAATAGAAAAAATTAGGACTTTTGTAACATGTATAAAGGCTTTTACAATGAAGGAAAAGTTTTGTCCAAAAAGCAGTCCCTTTCATCCGCATCGGATAACCTGTAATTATGCAGCATTTAAGAAATCACAAGTAATAAACAATTTGGCATCTATAAGGATTAAATATTGCCTTCATTTAAAAAAAAATAAAATTTTTAAACTAAGAAAAATGTTGTGTTGAAAGCTTGTGTGATCCACAAGGTATTTATAAACAACTTACCAAAGCTAAATATACTTGGAATTACTTTTTCCACAACAGGAAGATTACCAAGTTTCATAATAATGCAGGTTGCCTCTTCAGAATTTTCACTTTTTAAGCTGACGGCCATGTATCTCTGATCTGGTGAAATTCTGATCCGTTGAATAAAGGCATCAGAAAAGCCAAGATCTTCAATACTGAATAAAATGTCAGCATTTCCTTCATCTATTACATAGAAAAAAGAGATAGCAAAAAATCCTGTAATTAAGACACTGTCAAAATGAACAGTGATTGTTAATGTCTGTATTTAACAAATCTGCCTCCAGTACTCACATTCTACTGGAATTCATCAACACCAAATACCTGTTTTGCAAGATATTTGCAAATGCACTTTGTAAAAATAAACAAAAGAGTGTAGTTCCAAGAAAAGAAGTCCTGTAGTTATTACTAAAAATATTTCAGAAGTGTAGATCTTGGCTTCAACTAAACACACTGAATTTTAAAACTGAGGTAGCTAAAGCATGGTTGTTTTTAAAATATAAAATTAGAAATTCTTTTGCCCCACCACCCCACCCTCCGAAATAAAAAAGCATGGATGCTCTTTTCCTTTTTTCAAAATGTTAAGGCTCTGAAGTGTCTTCTTTCTTTCCTCTCCAGCTATTTACCTTAGTATCAATATATACTATTCTCTATCTCTCTTCACCTCACCTTTTCAGATTCAGGATTCTAGAATTATTACTCAATTACAGAATTGTATAAAAGTATTTTTAGTTAAGAAACAGATCAGTTAAGCATGAATGCAAGAAAAGAACACTAAATGATACCTGTATACCTTTTTTAGGAATCCTACCACACTAGGAAGATAAATCCCTTACCATCATCTGCTTTTGCAAGAAATATGCAGCCATTTTCTTCAAAGTACACATTCTCTCCAAACCTCATCTGTTCAATACAAACATATTTCAAGCATAAAATTAGCCTATTTCCTTTGAACCCCTATATACAGTCATTTTTCTGCTCAGCAGAATTGTGATGTAACAAATGGTAACAAATTGTAACAAATGACAACATATATTCCATACCAAAGAAGGAATTGCACATTTTTTCCGTTAGGTTACTTAAACTACCTCTACCTGCTCTAAATTTCACAGAAGGCCCAGATCATCTGCAACTGCTCTTGCAACTTACAGTGTCTTGTATTCTTTATCCAAAAGTCAGATGATTATTTTATGTTTATTTGCTTTTGCCTATGAAGAAATTAAGGTGAATTCACTGTCATAACAGGTATAAGCTGTTCTAAACATAAACTCCTACTACTCACAATTATTAAAATATTCAAAACTTTTACTATAAAACAATGAGTAAAGCGGCATTTTATAGCAGGAATGGCTTCACTGTCTCTTATTTGTAGTCAGTGATGGGAAATGTTTGTAGTGTTTGTCACTTACCCTTGGGCTTCCTGAATTGAGTGTATACATGTTGTGCCATTCTTCCAGTTTTTCTTTGATTCTCTTTGTCATAGCTTGGTACATTGGTGAAATGTTATTCCAGTTTTCCTGCTCTGATTTCAGAAGGTTCTGGTGCAAAAGGTCTGAAGTTACAATGGATGAATTTCGCTTCCTTTTGGAAGGGACTTTTGTTCCTTCCTGCTAAGTAAGGAAAGACAAGAATGCTACCAGCCAGCACCATGTACAGCAATCTGAGTACATTGAGGCAACACCTCCTGAGCCACAGGCCAAAAAACACCTTTGCATTATCACAAAAGTACATGCCAATAAAACAAAAAACTGCAGTTGGAATATGTTTTATTATAACACTTCCTGATACTTTGGGGAAGCACTTTTAACATGCTTTTCTTGACACATTGATTGAGGTCTTCTCTTCAAAATTTAGGGCACTATTAATATGTGCTCTTAATTGATTATAAGTAATTATGTTTGTTCCTCTTCTAGAACTAGGTTTTACTTTTTATGGAATTCTATTATTTTTCCTTCACAGCTTTCTTTCATAATTTCCTGTCTTTAGAGTGTAATTTCTCATTTCCTTTCCTAGACAACACTGCCCACACCTCTATCTCTGTACCTAAGACTCCTAGCAGTTCAGGGTCTTGCTCCAGCTCCTCAGAAGTGTTAATATAAATGTTCATAAGGTGCAGAATGAAGTGAAGCACTGAACTGATATGGGTTCTGCAACAATTTTATCAGGAATAAGTTTAGGGGTCTAGTTTTCCATTAAATGTGAGACTACTGCTGCCTCACTGCCAACAAAGCTGTCTTCTATTGTAAAAATGTTAGAAGTGTGTTCATACTGGTAGAACAACGCTACTTCCTCTTGCCTGCTGTGAAATCTCACTTGAGCAAGTAATAAGTTTCACAGCTTATATTGCACTACATAACAGTAGCATTTTATAACATTCAGTGTATCATGTGAATGTGTCTAATCTTAAACAGCAGCCTCTGCTTCATAGCCCATCCTCACTTTCCATCAAGGATTGATGATTTGTTCCTAGTTTGTCTTCAGAAACGCATGAGAACCAAAATGTGAATGTTTCAAGCAAACTCTGTAGGGAATCCATCTGCTCCAGTTACCAAACCCCCTATGAGTATAATGCACATCACTGCTGAGAGTGTCTGCCAGTGGTTCAGACCAGTGCTTCCTCCCACCTGGCACAATGCAAAGAAGGCAGATGGCAAAGAAATTGTGAAGACTCTTAGAG
The DNA here is from genome assembly GCA_025920805.1 of Petroica traversi. Lineage (NCBI taxonomy): Eukaryota > Metazoa > Chordata > Aves > Passeriformes > Petroicidae > Petroica > Petroica traversi. The sequence continues at coordinate 15,831,532 of JAHLSL010000010.1, forward strand.
AAGCTCTGGAGCAACTGGGTGATTGGTCAGGAGGAAGAAACTGCTGGATGCCAAAGTTGTACCACCCAGTCTCTATAAACTCTGTTGGGAGAGAACACCATCCCCCAGACCAGATGCAACTAAATAGTAACTTCACAGTGACCTTAACTGGATACTTAGGAAAGCATAAGAATGGCTTAAACCAGATTATTTTCCCCAATAGGTATTGCCCTAGCCTTCAACAATTTTAGCTCAGGAATTTCCTGACTTGAACATGGTTTCTGGATATTTAAAAAGTCTCTCTCATATGTCATATATGTATCTCATATATGTCTTCCCTTACACTTTCATAAAATTTGAGCATCCACAACTTATTTTGACAAGTTCCATGTTTTATGCATCTTTTGAGGATTGCCCTCCTTTATTTTCAGCAATTCCCACTGTATTCATTTGGAAATACCATATACAGCTGGTGGTCACAGTGTAGGGATATATTCAGAGTCACTGTGCACCTCCCTGCCTGGGGAAAAATCAGCATCTAGAAAGATTTTCAGGTGAGCAGAGGATCTCAGTGACAATTGCTGTGCAAACATTTGCTCCAAAGTAAACAGGCACAGCCTCCTTTCAGGTGAAAACCACGTGTTTGCACCCTGGGCCCAGTGGCACAGAGCAGCATTTGTAACTTTGTTAGTGAAGTGCCACTGACTAAAGCCAACCACACATTCCAGACCTCCTATGTTCTCCTTGAAGCATTTGCTTACATTCAGGACACAGAGTTAAGAGCTATTTACTTTATGGAGACAAATGAAAGAGTTACAACAAGACAAACTTTGTGTCACCTCTGAAGAAACACTGTCAATTTGAAACAATTTTAGGACAACCATGCATCCATCTGAAAACATGTTTAGAATCAAATAAACCAAAACATAAATATTTTAAAACAATACTAAATTTCATATAAATAAATTTCCTGGCTGTCATAATGCAGTAAGCTTTTATAATACCTTTAGCAAAATCTGTATTAGAAACACTGAGACTGAACACCTAAAATTCTTTCAGACTCTTTTCTGACTCTGTGAATGATATACTGCCATCCAATTGCACAATATTTATTTACAGAAACCAATGCAAATACTTTTAAAGTACAGTATAGTTTAGAACGTGTGAGCACAATTATGAGATGTCAGTATTTTATTTTAATATGATGGAAACCATGACTTACTGATCAACACAGAAAAGTCAAGATTTTTATGAGCCTGCCTACAGTCTGGTATCATCAGTTTGTTTGCCTCTACAGCAGCTGATCTCTCCCTGCAGTTTTCTCCTGACACTTTACCTAAGTCTGGAAGATACCAATTTTTTCATAATTACTATAAAAGGAAAATAAACCAAAATGCAGCTTAGGAAAGCTGGACAATGGCACATATCTTTGAACATAACTAATATCCTGGACTTTATCCCAGTGCTTCCAATTATCTGGGAAAAATGTGTTTTCTTTGACATGTAAAAAGTATGACTGGGTCCCCTAACAGATGTGCCAATGTGGTTGCTGATATTAAGTCTGTACTTAAAAAGCATACCTTGCAGGAAAAGAATCTGCATGGCAGGATGCTTCCAGGTGCTGCAGTCCTGTGAGTGCATGTACTTTTTGAACAGTCCAAGATGTGGCACTTTTTTGGTTTAATTTTACTGTAGGGACAGATTGTTTGAGGAGGATTATGCTTAGAGTGGTACTTGGCACTGAAGGTCAGCCCTTGGAGAAGACTTTGCAGTCCAGCGCAGCCCATCCTAACCTTCATTTCTTAATAGCCAGCTGGGAATTTCTGAAAATCCCAAACTGCCGATCGTTTACACTGTGAGTGTGAAATATACATACACACACATGAAATATAGATAATGTAAATTGCAGGCGTAAATATACACACATATGAAATATATATAGTGTTAACTTCCTCTTTCAAAGAAATGCGATTGATTCAATAGGTAAATCAATTGAGAAGGAAATAAGTAAAACTTAGTTTGTTGACAACTGGTGCCCACATTTTAACCTGCACATTCCCGGCGGCCCGAAGTTTAACTCCAGCGAAACTCTGAGGAGAAGGGGAGGTGCAGCCGTGCACCTCCGAAGGCCGAAGGACAAAACCCCGGGAAACTTTGGAAAAGTCGTTCCCCCGCACTTCCCCATCCTTTAAGAGGCACCCCGCGACCCCCGTTCGCAGGAGCGCTGCAGGGCCCGGCCCCACCTGCCCGGCCGGGGCCGCCG
>JAHLSL010000010.1:15834173-15978808 GCA_025920805.1 Petroica traversi
GGGATGGGCCCCGGGCGGCCGTGCGGGGAATGCCGCGGGCGTGCGGAGCGCTGCTCGCACCCCTGACCTGTGCTGGGTCACGTAAAGGGGCTTGCAGCGCTCTTCTGGAAAATAGGATAGTAATGAAAATATGTACGCGCATATGCGCACCCAGCGCTGTCTGAAGAGAGGGGAAGAGGGGGGGCAGCCACTGATCCCTTCACTTTCGTGACCGGTGACAGGACTGGCCTGGAGCTGTGTCAGGGGAGGTTTAGGTTGGATATTAGGAAAAGGTGAGGCACCCCTGAGGTTACTGACACTGGAACAGGCTCCCCAGGAAAGCGGTGTCGAGCACCAAGCCTGAAGTGTTTGGATGATGCTCTCAGGCACAGGGTGTGACTATTGGGGTCTCCTGTGCATGGCCAGGAGTTGGACTCGATGGTCCTGATGGCTCCTTTCCAACTCAGCTTATGCTATGATTTTATGATTCTAAAGTGTGCCTTCGGTAGATCCCCAAAACGGATACTGCTGGGTCTGGCTGTTTTAGCTGCCACCTCATCCCTGCCCTTTGCTCCCTGCCCCCCAGAGTGCCTTTGGTGGGGAGTTGGGGTGAGACCCTGCTCACCAGGCAGTGAAAACTGCATTTTGCTGAGGGGCTGTGCCTGGAGGAGGATGAGGAGGAAGAAGGAGCAAGGCTGTGCTTCTCAGCTGCAGCCTTCCACTCTGTTTTAGGACCTTTCTGAGCAGTGCAAGGTTGGAAAGGACTCCTCTGCAGATGAGCTTAGGCATACAGGCTTAAAAGCCTCAGTCTGTTTCATTGGTTGTTATTGTCATGGGGTGTGAAATTTACAGCCCTTGCTCCAGTGTTTGGTTCTGTGCAGATGGACATCTGGAGCTGTCCCTGAGAGGATGGAGAGGTGGCACTGGGTCAGTGGTGGCAGCTGGATTGGAAGGGACACTTGACTGCAGCTGGGTCACAGTGGGAGGCCTGGGGACATCAATATTGTACTTTGTGTGTGCTTTTGGTTTCTAAATTTGCTGGTCCTGTTCAACAGGACCAACTTCTCTTTCATTATAGTCCAAAGCAAGAAATGTCAAAGTTACTGGTAGGAATATCAGGTGTGTCTTTGTAGGTTTCTGTTCTAGCAGACTATGTAAGCTGCACTCTGTGGCTATTCAAGCTGTTATTTCTTGTCAACATATACTGCCTTTGGCATATTCCTGTCTCTTAAAATCATAATGAACTTTCTATATCAATAGATGGGGTTGTGGAAGAGTGTGTGTAGGTATTTGAGGAGAAGGCTTCAGTTTCTTTCTCAAACTACATATATCTGTGACCTTTTCCTCTGCAGATTCCCTTGGTTTTTCCATGTTCTTCATCTTTTCTGTTGATTTTTGTATGGTACGATGAGCAAGGATCAATTTAATCTTCATGGTACATCTGAAGTAAAAATCAGTCTGTGCTCTTTGCTACAGTGGTGCTCAGATCTATCTATGGATTGGAAGAAGGTATCAAACTCCCTTTAAATCCATTTTTAAAGGAGCACTGTCAACGTATTTCTTATAGTGTTTTTTAAAGCACTTTTCATACTGCTCATAATAACGCCTTACGTGAAATCAGTTCTGTGGTGTGTTTATATATTGAATTTGCTTTCATTCAATGCACACACAAATTGATTTAGTGTGGTAAGAATGCTTGAGTGCATGCTCGCTGATTTAATTAAGAAAAAAAAAGCCATTTTATGAGGTATCCTATGAAGCTAGCATAAAGAACCATATTTGCATAATTTGCATAATTACCTGTGTGCTCTTTATCAATGAAATGTTTTATGTATGTACTGAGTTTGAAGTTTGGCAATATTTTTAAACTTAGCCTGTCAGAATCAATAAAATTATTTTTTGCACTTAAAAAAGTGCCAAAGGGAGTTACCCATTTACTGTGCATTTGTAAATGACTGGATTAAGTCCTCTAAGGCTGAGTTTTGAGCTCTGCCAGTCTCTGTGGCCGAAGGCATTATCCAGTCTGTAGTTTTCAGCAGGAAAGTTGGAGAAATAGGCATGCATTTGGTTCTTCCCTATATGTACATTTGTTCCATACAGAAAGTTTCATGTTTATATATTTTTTCTGCCTGTTACCTCCTCTTGCTCTTCTCACACAAGTCTCAGAATCACAGATTATTCTGAGTGGGAAAGGAGCCACAAGGACCATCAAGTTCTTGGCCCTGGCCCTGCAAAGGGCCATCTCCAAGAGTCACCACATGACTGGGAATATCTTGCTCACCTGCTAATGTACTTTAACTTCTAGAAATGAAAAATAAAAGCTAAAGTGAGGACAGGTCAATGACACTTTTTTTTTTCCTGAACATAATCACTTCTAAAACAGTTTTTCATCTCTTCCTGCTCCTCTCTCTGTGAAGGGTGCCTGTGCTTCAGATATTTTTTCCATGTTTTTGTTAGTCTTGAGTTTGTAAGTTGTTTACAGTTGGATAAAACACTTTGGTAAAGAAATGATTTGTAAAAATAAAAACTGTAGTCCTATGAATGATGTTTTAAGTGCAGTTTCAGATTATGTTGTAGCTGATAGCGTGGAAACTTTCATGCATGTACAAAATACTGTGTTGCAGTCACCACCAGAGAACTGGCTGAGGTTTGTAGACCATAAACTGTTACTGAATTTGGCTCTTAATGCAACTAGGCTTAACACAAGGATATTCACAGTTAAATACAGGGATTTTCAGGTAACTGCCTTTCTCCATGTTGTTTGCAGAAGTTTCTTTTTGGTGAGGTTTTTTTTAAGAGACATCAATCAGTTTTGGGTTTTATAGGGACTCCTAAACATGGTCCTAATACTGAGACTAAATACCGAGGGCATTGCAATTTATATATTGTAATATTTATCAGAATCTTTGTAGAACAGGAGACTTTGGTGATGATTAAGATCAGTTTGTCACCTTTTGTTTTTATCAGTGGATTATTCTATAGCAGCAACATATCTTTGTAGCTTGTTTAACACAATTGTGATCCTTTTAGGATCCTTTGAGAACTGCCCCCCCTCCCACCCCCTGCCTTGGATCCTTATGTAAAAAACACAGAGCTAGATATAAACAATGTAACATATTCTCCCTTTGTGTTGTTTTCTCGGTTATACTTAGGGCTTTAGAAGATTTGACCTACTGTTGTAATTTTCAGATCTTAGACGTTAGATCAAGATCTTAGATCTTGATTTTTTATTTAAGGTGTGGAGAAATTTGAGTATTCAGATGTTCATAGATTTTCTGCTGACCCCGAGACTGAGTTTTACTGAATGTCTATAAGATGTCTCTGTACAACAAAAACTGGAAATAGAAAAGTGTTGTTGCTGCTGTATTTTTTCCCTGTTAGTAATGGCTTACTATTGCTTTAAAGAAGTACCCAAACAACACACTTTTCTGAAAATTTGGCCTTGCTGGTTTTCTTTAGTTGTCAAGAGAGTCTATTTTATTTTCAGACCCACGGCTATTACATGAAGGTCTTAATTTTGCTAGTCTTTTGATTTTTTTCTTCTGTTTTGATATTTTTGGGGTTTTGTATGTGTGTGTATTTCTCACACATTACACAAGCAGTGTGGACAGCACACAGACATTTTTAATACTTCATGGAAAATGCTTTTCATGAAGTGCCTTTCATATGCTGAGACCTGCCAAAGAAAATAGCTCCAAAAGCAGTAAGTCTGATGCCTCAGACCTGCTGTTAGAAACCAACAGTGTAGCAAATACAATTGTTCTGCTCACATATATATTACTTCCAAATATCCTGCAAAATAATAGGTCATGGCCCCAAATTGTGGCTGTTAAATGCAAGTGCATTTGCAGTTAAATCATGTCAACACAGGTTGTGTACAGCAAAAAAATTACTGACCTTTTTTTTTTTTTTGCACATCCTGTATGCAAAGCTTCTATTTAAAGTTTCATAATTCCAAAGAGCTGTTTCTCATTTGATTTATCTCTAGTTGGCAAAACTTGTAAATTGCAGTGCTGTCCTACTCAGTGGAGCTACTCCTTGTACCTCTATCAATTTATAGCAATGAGTTTATTTCAGCTCTTGTTATTTTTTTATCCATCACTGGGGACTGCATATGCGCCTTAATTTTAAAAATGCAATGGCAATTATTTATGTATTCTCTCCAATGTTAGGAGAAAGCAAATTAAGTCCAGGACACCTCTCCTTCCACATCACTGCCCTAAGGAATAAGTCTTTTTGTCTGGCAGGGAGGTGCTGGCTGTCATCTGAGCAATGGCACAGCTCAAACCAGCTGAGGTTTTCCTGCACAGAGGGGTTAATACCTCACTCCCTGAATATGGTTGAGTGCAGCAAACTGTGCAGGACAGAGAACCCCCATTTTCACTTTCCTGAACGTTTTAATTGTTTAAGAAATGCAAATGACGTTTGGTCTCGGTCACTGCCTTGAATTCTTTAGTCTCTTAGCACTGAACTTGCTGCTGTCAGTGTGTTTTATGGCTCACCTGAAGTCTGGCTCATGTGTCAGGCCCCTTATGGGAGCCTGGTAGGGGAATATACAGTTGTGGTGTCTGAAAGTGTGGGGTCTGGGACAGGGAGCTATTTTCTCAACTTGGGCAACTTTGGCAGCATCTCTGCAAGTGTGCAGCAGAAAACTTGTAGGCTGGGAAGGAGTCTGTCAGGGGAACATGCAGCACTCGGGCACCTGAAGAGCATGTTTTGAGTTTGTCATTTAAATTCTACAAAAGATACTCTTGTTGTTGTTGTTGGCTCTTTCCCCCCTATACAGGGACAGCGAGTGGCACAGAAATTGCTTGGGGAGGGCACTGCTTGGGCTGTGAAACTTGATAAAATGAGAGGATGGGGAGAACCCAGTTTGCCCCTCCAATTTTTGCTTGGGTTTGCTGGAGTGGGAGTTAAAAAAACAACTTTGTGTACTTGTGAACACAGTACATTTGCTTTACAGTTATTGAGACATAATTCATAACTCATTCTCTCGACCCCTACCATCAATACCACTGCATTTTGTTAAGGCTTGACATTCTTGGTTATTCATAACTACTAGCTGACAGCATAGCCATGATGGTTTGCCTCTTCACTTAAATAGGCACGGGTTTGTTCTTTTCTTGGAAGTTTTATTGTTAATGTATAATTTGTTCTTCATTTCAAAGGTTCTGAGGAAAAAGCACTTGAAAGATGTGCATCTCCAGCAAGTATCTGTAAGAAGGTTTGCATCCTTCAATCTCTTTTCAATAGAAGACCAGGATACAGAAGAGGAAGCTGGGACCTGGGTTCAGTACAAAAGCATCTTTTATCCCAAGTATAGTGTCTCCTTAAGGTAACCACAATTTAAGTACTTTCTAAGATCTTGAATGGACCTCAAATATAAAACTCATTAGTCATTCTTCCAGTGTTTCGTGTAACTAGGGCACAGTTTACAAATAAACTGGTGAATGTTATTTTTAGTTGTTTGTTACAGTGAGCAGCTTGTCTGACTCTTCTTTCTGGTACATTTCACTGAAGTGGCAGAGCTTGACTGAAAATACTGATGCTTGTAGCTAAAACAGAATGCAAATATGAGCATGTATTTTATGTTTTAATAGTCTTCTGTTTTGACATGCTTCAGCTATAAATAGGATATAAAAAAAACCTGAACACATTCGTAATCTTAATAAAAATTTTTATAACATGATTTTATTAATAATGTTCTAAAAGGTTTTTGGTAATGATCTGTATTTTATTCAGTTTTCTTCTTAGTGCTTCTTTTAAAAATCAATGATGATTTGGAAGCCAAATTCCTACAAAATAATATATACTTAATGAAGTAATCTTTTTTTGTATTAGGGGAGGTGATTTGTATTAAATTGACAATAAAAAAGTCCAGGCACACACAAACAAATCCACAGATACCCCCAACTTCCCCCTGCCAAAAGTCCTCTGAAGGAATGTCAGTGAATTCTCAGTAGCTTTGTTTATAACTCCCATTCATTACTATGTTTGTGGGGTTTTGTTTTGTTATTTTTCCCTTTTCTCTTGCTTTGGTCATGTTTTCCACTTTCAGTTTTATGAGTATGTATCTACCAAACTTGGTTTACCTCAGAAGGCTTGCAACAGTAACTTAAGAATTCCCAAATTGATACTTGTTCTGCAGAATCTAATTAGATCTGAAGGTGGAGGATTTTGCCTTCTCTGCACAGTGGAAGATGCTCTGGAGAGCCCAAACCTAAAACTGTATTTTTGTTAACCTGGGACTTTAGATTAAGTCAATCTCAGAAACTGAGATCTGACACAAATAAGCGACCATTGCAACATTTTTTAAAGATTTTAAAATGAAACAATGAAAAAAACCCTAACCAAACCAAAGGAGCCCCACAACACTACATAGATAATTTTAAATTTGCATTTTGATGTAAAATCAAGAACAAAGTTATTTAGAGCTTTATAAAGTCCTAATTTTCCTCTTTCTAAGTATACACTCATGGATGTTAAAAGGGCTCAAAAGGAAACTTTTCCACTGGAAAACTGCTGTTTGTAATAGTAGTAGGTGCACTGTTTTTTCATATGTAGACTTTCCCTGTAAACCACCAGTGAAGGCTGTAGACTAATTCAAACACTGACAGTCTATATAATGCCTTTGTGCAGTGTCCCTGTTCCTTGTTTCCAGGTCTTCAGAGGCACACTTGGGGATAGGAAACACGAGGTGTTTAGGTGGAATTTGGGCTGAACAAGGCTGCAGTTCCTTACAGTGCTGCCCTGAACTCCTTTAGTTGGCTGCCGTGGCTTGCAGCACTCACTGTCACTTACTTGATTCACCTGTTCTGGGGTTTTAACGTAGGAGATGAGCTAAGGTTCACCTGCACAGAAGCCAAGGGAATGTCAGACTGATCATGCTCTGGCATTTATGTACTTGTGACACTTTCTATGTCATCATTTTATTTGGTATTATTTACCTAATAGTAGTTTCATTGATAATAGGACACAACTCAACTATAGACTATGAACAAGCATGTTAATTTATAGTTATGTTTCTTTAATCATGTTCAGTGGAAAGATATCATTTCTGTACTGGAGCAGGCTCACACCACCTTTCAAAAACTGACTACTGAGGATAATATGGACATTGTCTTCTGGTGGAGATTTTATGTTTTCCCTGCATTTTGTTACTTTCCAAAAGATATTCAGTGACCTCTAAAAATGATAATCACTGATCATTTTAGGAATAATGATCAGAACTTGCTTAGTCTTATTCTTCTGTATTAAAATGCTTTCTCCACACTGAGGCAGTGCCTATAGGTAGAGTATACTTATTATTTCAGAATATTGCAGGAGGTGAAGAAGAGAAGGAGAATGTGTTTTTTGACAGCAACAAAGTATAAATAGACTGCAACAAAATCAACTTTACCACCAGTCTGTGTTAAATAAAGTTCCTTCCCTGCTTTTGCAGAAGCAGTAATTTATGGGATAAGTGTAACAGTTTAACATACATAATGGAGCAACACTTCTTGCTGAAACTTACATATCTAGAAGATAAGAAATCTTGGAATAAGTGTTCCTGGATCTTTGGGAATTGATTGTGTGTTGGAAACTTAAGGATTCTGTGTATGCCTTAAAGTCTTCCCTTCATTTTTTCTCTGTCCACTGACAAAATATTATTTTTAGTACTATTAAACTGCAGAAACAATTTTAACAAGTTAAGAAAAGCATATTAGTAACAATAACTTCAGTTAGGTAAATCCAGAACAGCATGCTTGTATAGGAGAGCCTTTTTATATCATTTTGTCAGGGGAAAAAAAATGTTGCTGTGGCCCCTCTAAAATCTTGACAAAAGTGCTTTGGAATTTTCATCTACATTGTTTTCCTTATGCATTAACATCTTCCTGGAAAAGCTCATTGCATATGTTCAATGTTAAAAGGGTTGTCAGCTAATATCTTGACAAGACTAAATACTTTAGAAAGTTCATAAGGTTGTTAGTGGCTTTTGGCAAAGAGTATAAAGGTCAAGCTATATCAGTTCAAGGGCTATCAAAACTGATCAAATTGTATATTCAGATATGCTATGACCTAGCTGGAATTACTGCTCTAGAGGGGCTTGGGATCAGATTGTCAGGCAAATAGAGGCTTTTGTAGGAACTACCAGTCATGTGCATACTTTTCTGAATTTTGTTGGTTTTGCTTTTTCTCTAAATAAACTCAGCCTGGATTCACATTCTCAGAAAGAAGAGCTTATACCATGGTTTTCTGTCACTAGTTTATTTTTTTGCATTGTTCTTAATAACAAATCTTTCAAAGCAAGAAGTCAGAACCCCAATATAAGACAATTTAAAAATTGCTTAAAAAGTTTAAGGTGAATTTGATGTCATTTTGACTAGATCCTTGAAGTGAAACATCATCAACTCATTTTAAAAAGTCCCCATAACTCTTCTGGTTAAATAGTGTGCTTAAACAGTGAAATGTGGGTTCATAATACATGGTGGAAAATGGTCCCTTGAGTTTTGTGTAGGTGCTTCACAAGAGCTCTGGGGTATCAAAAGGAGTGTCTGGTGAGTATGGGGTTTTTGTTAGCAGTGAAAGGTGTGTCAAAATGAAATTTCTTGTGTTAGAATCCAAAACCTCATTTGATTAGTGTAGTCTCATGTGGATTTGTATTGTATTTGATGTTCCTACACACTACATCCTTGTCTTGATGATGTTACTTGAACTTATAGCTTTCCTGGCCTGAACCCTGGATGCTCAGGCAATTTCTGTGTATTCCTCTTTGCTTCCACACTCTGTAGGTTTCTTTTTTTGCTTTTGAATTTGTCCAGGAGCCTCTTGTTCATCTACCTAGGCCTCCTGGTTTTCTTGTCTGGCTTCCTCTTGGTCAGGATGCATTGCTCCAGGGGTGATCCTTGGATAATAACCAGCTTTCTTGGGCCCCTCTTCTCTCCATGTCTTTATCCTATGGTAACAGATCCCTGAAGAGGCTAAAGTCTGCTCTCCAGAAGTCCAGGACAGCAAGCTTAATGTGCACCCTTCTTACTGCCCTAAGGATCTCAAATTCCACCATTTCATGGTCCTGGCTGCCAAGGCTTCCTTGGAGATTCACATTTCTCACCAGCCCCTCCTTGCTGGAAAGAACAAGGTCCAGCAGAACACCTCTGTGTCAGTTCCTCTTGAAAAAAGAAGCATTTCATGCACCTCCTGGATTTTTTTTATGCCCTGCTGTGTTGTCCCTCCAACAGATATGGGTGTGGCTGAAGGTCCCCATGAAGACCAGGGCTTGTGAATACAAGGCTGCTCCTCTCTCTGTCCATAAAGGCTTCATCTGCCTGGTGTCCTTGTAGCAAACCCCACCAAAATGTCACCAATCCCTGCCCTCCCTTCCATCCTGACCCATGAGTTCTCGCTTGGCGCCTCGTCCATCCCCAGGGGGAGCTCCAAGCACTCCAGCTTGACATGGAGAGCACCACTGTCTCCTCATCTCCCCTGCGATTTTATTCATAGAAATTTCAGGTGTATTTCTTAGCTTTTTCAAGTTCTGTTTAACTGTGGCAGTATTTCACTTTGTTGTTAAAACATGATGCCAGGGCTGAATATGTGTTTTCTTAGGGATTGGAAGATATATTGTAAGTAAATAGAGCTACTAAAAATATTTATTTACTACTGTCTTTCTAAATCCTTGTATTCTTCATCAGGAATGTGCTTTTAAATTTGAATTTTGTATAGATAGTTTTAGCAATGAAATTATTACAGATCATAAAGGTGCAGTGTCTCACTGTGGAGATGGTGCCTGCCTTTTAGACAGGAAAATTGTTCTTTTATTCGGGCTAAAAAAGGAGCAATCGATATCTTCAAATTTTCTAGTTCAGGATATGGATTTGCTTTTAAATTGTAGGCTCATTTTAAGAAAACAGAGAAAAAATAAGTTATTTCTGTGGTAAAATATTTTCCATTGATCGGTCATTTGCTGTTTCAAACACTAAAGTGCAGAACTGAAAAGAACAATATCAGCAGGTTACAGGAAGGGTTAAATCTTTGTAAAACGTGCTAAGTGTACTTTTCAGGATGTCATGCCTTTATTCTGAATATGAATGAACCTTTAGATAAAAATATGACAGAAACTATTAGATGATTCTAGACCTGTGGCTTAGAAACGAGGGGCACACACAGACACCACTTGTCTGTGGTACATAATGTGTTAGAAGATAGTATAGGACTGAATTCCATTGGGTATTCCTCTTGGATATTTCTGCTAATAACATTTTGAATTGTTCATGGCTTTTTATTTTATGGAAAGATATTTAAAAAGTGAAGGGAAAGGGATTTAAAGGAGTATTGCCTACTTCTTATGGACAATTTCTGTGGATATGACAAACTTGCTTTCTTCCATTTACTGCTTGCTCAGAGACAGTGTGTGAATTTAGCAGTGTGAAGGGAGGAGCTAGAAATGGAGGAAAGAAATGAAAAGTGATTTGGCAACCTACTTCTTTTACTCACTGATAAAGCTATGACTGTTCCATCATATTGCCCAAGAAGTGTGCATTTTTAAGAAACAATTGTAGTCAAAGAAGCTTTGTTTTGGTTTCTTGCTGTGATCTAGAACTGGAGTGAAAGAGGAGTTTGCTATTCTCTGGCCCAGAAAGAGCATCTGATCAGGCAGCAACGTTTGCAGATAACTCTCTGGGCCACAGTGACAATTGATGGTGATTTTCACCAAGGCTTTTTATGAAGTACCCTTAACAGTAATTTTTTACCATTATCTCATATTTAATTTTTCACAAATAATTCACTTTTAATTTATACGTTGGTGAATAGTGTATGGTGATGTGTTGTGTTTGTTTTTTTCCCTTTTCAATTTTATGTGGAAATCTATTCTATTTTTTTAGATTTTTGAAGTGTATAGAGGCATGTACTTATTTGTATTATTTTTTTTCATTCAGCTTAAGAATAATAGAAAAGAAAGAGCGTACTTCTGTTTCATTATGGTTGCTGAAAAGCATACCTTAATAGGGGCCTACTGAAGGATTTTTTTTTGTACTCTCCATGGCTATTTTTATGTACATGTAAAAGTCTGCCACTTATGTTGCCTGAATTGGAGAGAAAGGAACATTAATTTATTTAAAGATCGATCTCACTCTCTCTGACTTCATCCAAAGTTGGTTTATTTGTAGTTCAGAGTAAGGAATTCTGCTTTGCTTTGTATCTAGAGAAACATGAGTAGAATTAATTTATTGTTCATAGATTTGTCTTCTATTACTCACTGCCTCAGCCATAGAAATTTTTGCTTATTGTATCTTGAAGACTTATTATAAAAACACTATGAATCATTAACTACGCCAGCCTGAAATTCACTTTTTCCATGATGCTTACCTGTGCTAGTTTGAAGTACTAGATTGTTGAGCTCAGCAATCAGAGCTTTGAACAGCTTTGAAGTTCTTTGAACTGTATGACATCCATGACATGTTCTAAAGCACTGAATACTTATGTTCTTCTGTATTTTGAGATACCTGTAGAAATTTATGGGAATTTGAAGGTTGGGGTTTAATCTCAAGCATCTGTGATTCCTTTCCTTGGCTTTGATAGTACAGTGCACAAGACACTTAAGACCCTCTGTGTTTGTCAGCTGCACTGTGGAAGGCTGTGATGGTGACAGGCATTCCTGGAAACCAGATGTGATGTATCTTGGCAGTTTTCTCTGGGTTTGGTGATGGAGGAACAGCTGATGGGATGGGACAGTGAAGCAGCAGCTGTTCTGGAACTGCTGGGGGTGTGTGTGCAGAGCAGTGGATCCCAAAACAGAAGCTCTGTTTTTTAGGTGCAGGACTAAGAAGAACGATATTTATGGCAGAATTTGGGGTTAGAGAATATTTACAGGTGTAACTTTTAGTCTGAGTAAGGTGTGTGATGGGAAAGGGTTGGGGAATAGCTGGTGCAGAGTCTGCAGCCTCTCCAAGTACAGATCTCCAAAGAGAGAAACATGGCTATTGCTGTTTGGAAGCGTGTTGTCCTGAGCTCTCCCTTTCAGTAGATCAGCTGTTGGCATGTTGCATTCCTCAGTCCTAAAATTTGTCTGCAATAAGAGATTATGCTCCATTCCTCAATTTTTGGGTACCACAAATTTTAAGCCGTTTTGGCCAGTGCTGTGGTTTTACCATTTCTCCTTTTTGTGTTTGCCTACCTTTTGATGCTGAAATATACAAATTGTATTCTTTTCTAGACCAGGACACTTTGCTTACTTCTATTTTAGTTTCTTCATTCTGTTGAACTGCTGGTACTAGATTACTAAATTTTTCATCCTTACCTTTGTTTGTTTCACTTGGAAAGTTACATGATAACCTTTAGCTATGAACTGTGTACATAAAGAACTATGTACATAAAGAAACCAACACATGTTATCCCAAGACTACCCTGCACGCCAACAGAGATGAAAATATTTCTTTACTGCCTTGGCATCTCTTTCCCTCCATTTGCATTCATTTAGAGATGAGACATTCACAGCTATGTGAGAGCCCTCACCAGCCCCAGACACACACAGAGTTAAAGAGTTTGTAGGGTTCTGAGGAGTCAGCAGGGGAGAGTCTAAATGGCAGCTCTGTGGTTGACAGACCTACCAATCCTATCTCCTTTCTTATCACTTCCCTTGCACCAACTCTGTTGTATTGTTTGTCCAGTTTGATGTAAAACAAACTTGAAAAAAAGAAGTACATTAAAAATCCACATGGTCCACCAGCATTCCACTGCAGAGAAGGAATGTAATTTTGGTTTGGTTTTATGTAGCTGGTTTGGTTTTATGTAGCATTAATGCCCTCTTGAATCTTTTGTAGTACCACTCATATATTTCTTTGTCCCTGCTGATGAGCTCTGTGTAGTTTGTTAATTTGATTTCCATTTGATTTTTATTTTTTTAAGAATTTGTCCAGTTGCTGTTTGGTGCTTCTCAAAATTTAACATGTTAATGTTTCTTTATTTACTTCTTATGCTTATCAGAAGCTATAAATAGGGGGTTTTTAACAATAAATAATATAATTTCATGTTTTCAAAAAGATTGCTGTAAGAATGGAAAAAAACATCAGTCTTTCTTAGGAAAAAAACAGCTGAGAGAATGAGAACTAATTTTGTAGGTGCTAGAATTCTTAGATTTATTGCATTTTTTTTCAGTGTTTCAAATTAGTGTGTTCCCAAGCAGCCTTAGAAGCTATACTTGAAACATTATTAAACCCCTATATTTTCATACTTTGCTGCCTTGCTGAATTCCTTCTTGATTTTCTTTAATGCATTTGTGAAACAGCTATGTGATCTGATCATTGTAAAGTGTAAGACTAATATTTTGTTCATTTTGAGCTTAGATTAGTTTGGAGTATTTAAAACAAGATTAGATGCTTTTTTATATGTATGTCACTATACATTTAGAGGCAAATTTTAGGGAAATTCTTATTCAGTTTTGGTGCTTATTCTTTCTGCTGTTGTCAGTGTTTTTCTCACTGCATTCTAAAATTTGCAGTTGGTTTATGAAATTTAGGTAATTAATTTATTATCCCCACTTTTGAATGTATATTTCACATGAGTTATGCATATGTAAAACCAGAGAAAATGCAGTTCACTGAACATATTAATGAGTTTCATAGTTTACATTAATTTAAGTGTTCTTGATTTTTGTGGGAGAAGATAGCAATGTGCATACAGCTGCTGCTCAAAAACACTCTTTGGGTTTTCCCTTTCAAAGAAATTGTTTTACCAAAGCTCCTTCTTTCCTCTCTGTGACTTGCACAACTAAATAAAAAATTATGCTCCTTGGAAATGTTTTCCTCTTGATAGTGGTTTCTGAGAAACACTTTCCTCCTGATTCAGGGATTTCAGTGCTGGGACTCTGAAGACTGCTGATTGTCCCCTTGTTTTCCCCCTGGTGGCTACAACAGTACCTGTTTGCTACTTCACTGTGAAAGGGGGTGGTGAGAAGTGAATGCATACAGTAAATCTCTTTTTTGAAGATGAGGATTTTTTGATGGTTTATGTATCAGTAGAATCATTATTTATGTTCTCTTCCAGATTTCACAATGGCCTCCTAAATGTTAAAGATATTCTTACAAGTTTTGACAACACCGGGAATGTCTGTAAGTCACTGTTTATTTAAGTAGAGTTATTTAAGTTATTAAGTTTAAGTATTTAAGTATGTTGATAAAAGTCTAACTGTACCAATATAAAACTTTTCTGTATGAGCCCTGAGTAACCATTTCATTTAGCTGGGAGACTCCCTTACTGTGGTCAGAGGTACCACAGCATTACAGTTTTATGCAGCACAGTTGTTTGTGTTGGATACACCCTGAAGTTCTCCCAGTGCAGGTTATTTTTAGTTGTGGTTATGGTGGGAACATTAGAGGGACTGGACTGGACTGGATAAAACACGAGTTTATCCCATTGATTTGTGTTGGCCAGGGCCCAGCAGTGGCTGTGTGAGGAACAGCAGTGTAGGAACATGGGAAGCAATCAGGGATACCTCTAGCTTGGAGAGGACAAAATTGTACCAGAGAAACACAAAAGAAAGCACTCAGTCAAGTTGTGAAATTCCTCCGAATAGAATGTTTTGGATCCTAAAACATGAAATAAATTCAAAAAGCAAAGGGGAAAAAATTGTGCAAGAAAAATTTACTGTGGCTATTAAATATCCAGAGATCACTTATGGCTTAGGAAGTGCTGGGTGTTAGGAGAGTTAATGGGGCAGTAGGATGATATGTTTGTCCTGATCTTTCACTCTTGTCTAAGCATCAGTTACTGGCTGCATTAACCTGAAGCAAGATGAGCTCTAAGTGTGCCATCCATGTCTGACCCAGTATGGCTCTGCTTCAATATACTTATTAATAAAATTATCTATGCTATTAATGGACTTGAATTATCAAGTTGTGGTAGACCGTGGAAACAAATCTGAGCAAAAATATTGAGATATTTTTGATGTTCTGAGTAATTACTGTTATATAATTAACATTCAGAGATACACATACAATTCTTGTTTGGTTATTCTGCCTTATCTTTCAGGTTGGTGTATTTGTTTTCAAACAAGCAAACTGATAGAATAAAGTTGGTAAAATTTGCCAGATATTCAAGAAATATGGACGTATTTCCTCCTCCTTATTAAGCCAATGATATAGAAACTGTTCTGATATATGTGTTTCACCTCAAAATTCCAGTCTTAGTGTTCCAATGCTATGTTTCAATAAACATTAGTTAATTATATAACAACTTAAGCATTTATTTTGTATAGCAGAGAAAATACTTTGTGTGTGTGTGTGTCTAAAAGTGCTTCAGGTAATGAATCAGGACAGTGTAATATGGTAACACAATTTCTTGTTCTTTGTGTGGGCACTGAGTTTGTGCTCAATCTGCGCAGATTTCCTTGTTACCACCAAGAATTTACTCTGCTAAAGTTTTCATAGGATTTCCTATTAAGAGATGTGCTGTCAGCTCTTCTGTTAACTTCTTCCAGTATCTCATCAAGTTTTTTATTGATTGCAGATGGTAGAACAAGACTTACGCTCTAACAGGCACACCACCAGTGCTAACACAGGAGTAATATGACCTTTGTAGTTCTTCTCACTGTTTCTCTGTTTGTACAAAGATTCACAATTGTCCTTTTGGATTCAGAATTGCTTTGAGGGTTCATGCTGTGCTATTATATATAGCGTTTGCCAAGTAATTTCCAGATTCACTGCGTCCCCATTTCTAAATGCCTTTGTGTCAGTCTGTATTGATCTACATATTTCTGATTTATGCCTGTTTTACTATGCACTCTAGATTACACTCTATTAGCATAACTGTAAAATTATTGTCCTCTGGCAGCATGCAGTACTGGCTTGGAGTGTAATGATCACACTTTTTTGCTACCACCTGTATGGAATAAATGTTCTCAGTATCCAAGCCGGAGTAACTATGTGTCTGTCACACAATCATAGTAAAGTTCCCCCAAAGTGTGTGAGCCAACTGCTCTATTTGGGTCATACCTGACGGAATTTCTGTGCACTCCCATTATCCCTTAATTTGAGTTGGCTTTTTCTTTGATATTTTCCTGTGTATTTCTTGACTCTCTTTGTATTAACCCACTGTGGAAATGATGGGGGTGTTGTGTTGCCTCTTTTTACCCCCAGAGGTAACTACTGTTGTACTTCTAAAATTAGGTGGACTGTTTTATACAATTGCTGTAGAGTTCTACAATAACTTTTCATTATCAAATCATAGTCTACTCTAAAAAAAACCCCAGATATTTCTGAAATGGTCTTTGAAGTATCAGATTATTTCTCCTAATATCTAATGCTAATGGGGCTAGCCAGACCTGAATGTGCTATCACAGCAGAGTGCTCTGCAAGGGGGATGCACTGAGTAATTACAGACTTCAGTGTTCTTTCGGGACACACTTCATAGTCAGCATTTATTTACTGGCCACTACACTTAAATGACTTGGACTGAGTTACCAGAAAACAGGGCAATGTTGTAGTGTTCCATGTGTTTGTTTTGGTTGCCACACAGAATATTTATCAGCAAGATTAATGTTTATTCTAGAAGTAATTAGATTATGAAATAATTTTTATTAAGCAGCTTAGCCTTTGTAAAAACTGTATTTTGCTTTTTATCATAATTTGTTTCAAATAATATGATTTTGGGGGGGAAGTTTTTTTTGTTTCTTCTAGTAAGTACTTTTTGTTGAAACAAGCTCTCTCAGGGAGTGTTTCTATGGTCTTTCTGTTTCACATGTTGATTCTGTGCTTATGGTCTTTGACAGCCACATCACTATACACCATTAAAAGAAAAGTGGTAGAGCAGACTCCATTTAATACCCCTGTCTCTCCACTCCCAGTAGGTATCAACTCAGTACAAGATGAGCCACTAGCTGGCAGCATTATATAAAATATCAATAAGCAGCTTTTGAGGAATATTTGTGGCTGCTTCCAAAAGTGATGCCTTATACCAGAAAGACTTCACATAAAAGTAGAGCCAACTGCAGTAGCTGCCAATGTTGTATTGCAGGGTCCCAATTGTTAACTCTGAAAACTGCCTCTGCACGATGGCTTGTTCAAACTTTGTGTTTGTATACCTACACTTGTATTCTGTCTTTTTCCAAAAGATTTCTGAAGATGCATTTGCACTGTAGGATTGCCACTGTGAATGAAAATTCACATTACATGTTGCAATGGGTTTTTACTTTCTTAGAAAAATGTGGAAGGTTTTTCTCTCTGCTCATTCTTTGTGGGAGAGTGGTTTCCTCTTGAAAAATCTAGATGAATTCTCCACACATACAGGATGCAGTGCTAAATGCACTTCATTCAGCTTTAATTTTTTGCATAAGCAGGAGGCAAGGAAAAGAGGACTGGAATGAAGGGAAGGATCAGTCTGTTCATTTTAGACAACGATATGCCATCTGTTAAAAAGAGGGTACAACCTGACACCATCTCTAGTCCTGAGATAGTCCTTTAAAAGAACTGATGGATCCCAGGCAGAAGGTTTGGTGGTGGCATTGTGGGACAGCATCAGGTGGCCCCCAGAACCATGTGCCACGCTCATCGTGGCAGAAGAAATTGTCCAAAAATTAAGGGAAATTCTGCAAGGATGAGCTTTTGAGGGTATCTCCTTCCCTTGCCTTTCCAAGTGCGAGAAAGCAGTTATAACTGAAGTGATTATATGACTCTATCCCTGTAGTAATCATTGCAGATTCTGTAAACTTTTAAATTAAGAGAAATGATCAGGGGCCAAAACATAGACCTCTTTACTATTTGCCCCCAGTCTAAGCAAGCTTCAGGCTGTGTAAAGGAGAATTTTAATAAGGGAAATACAGCATATATTTGTATTTTCATCTAGTATCTTTTTGTCTGTGATTATCACAGAAGCAAGATATTCCAGAATGCTCAAGTAGTATGAAGTTGAAAATACACTATATGTAATAGCAAAACATTTTCTTGTAAACTGCATTAGTTAATAAAGTTCAAGAAACAACATGTTCAACACATACTCATTTTATTTTCTACTTGGCTGAGTGTACAATTATATGTTTTAAAACTGAAAGAGCAGCAGAGGGTGCTACAGTTACAGAACTACCCAGGCACACTCCAAAATTGTTGCTCCTGTAAGCAAGTAGGTCCTGTAAACACTTGAGCTTTTCATTTGGGGTAGATGTAAACAGGATAGTTTTAAATTCTCTTGCCTCTGTTTATAGAGGAAAACAGGTAATCTGCGTGAAATGCAGGAAAAGTAGAATTACACACTCTCTTTCTCCTTGATTTTTTTTTTTTATAGTTTAATTGATGGAAAATGCTGCATAGTTTCATCAAAACAGTGTCTGGATATAGCTCCTGTTACAAAACAGTTATTCAACATCTTTAGAGCTGCTTTTGTTTATGCTAATTTTACCTTAGAAGTTCTAGTCTCTGCAACAAGTTGCTTTGGAAAAATCTGGTTTTTGTTTGTGGATTTTTTTAACGTTTCCCAAATAAATAAGCTAGCTAAACTGAAGAATGTTTTTACCCTTCATATAATATTTTTCATGAAAATAATATGAAAGATTTTTTTCTTAAATTTCAAGTTCTCATCGGGGTTTTTTGGAAATACAAATCAAAGGGGAAACAAGGTAATAAATTATTTTTCTCCTTTCAGTTTTCACTTATATTTTTTTCAGTTTATACTTACTTACAACTGGTAATTATGCAACTTTATAAAAAATATACTTAAGAAAAATGTTTAAAAATCTACTTTAAAACACAGAACCTTTTCTTCCTTCCTCCATTCTCTCAAATAACTAAATCAAGAAAGATATCTTCTTTTGGTGGTGTATGAGGATGAGTTTAGAGAGCTACTTGTTTCTTCAGAGCTCTCACTGTATTCCTCAGGTATCTGAGCTCCTCAGGTGAGTGATGATGGCAGCTACTGAATGATCATGCTTGGAAGGATAGATGCCATAGAGTTACCTGGGGACAATCACCAGGTGACATCCTTTCTGGCAGCAGATGTGCTCAGGTATTTCATGAAATCTTACGTGGAACCAACCAGGGAGCAGAGTGCAGTTTTCAGGTGCTCCTGGGGAAGTTTCCCATGTTGTTTTGACTAAACATCTCAATGGTGAGAAGCCTGCTAGCTGGAATATGCTTCCTGCCTCGCTGTGCCTCAGTCTCTATTCTCACGTGAAGAAACTGCCACCCGTTGTCCTCTGAGCCTTCTCTCTTCCCTCTGGTGTGGCAGTTTGAAATTATTTACCATGTCAGAACCTGAGAGCCCCTGGAAAGTCTTCAACAAAAAATAAATTGTCTGGAAGAGTGTTTGAATAGCAACGATACGTGTCGTTTTGAACGAAATATTGTATTTATGATACCTGCAATTTGCTATTCACTATGCAGCTTCCTTTTAAATAAAACATTTCATGATCAGGGTTAAGAAAAACTAGCTGTTTCCTCCCTCCCTTCTCCATCCAATTCACTTCAATGATTCAGTTTACAGCATCATCCCAAGCAGTCACGTTGACATAACCAACATAAGGTGTATGGAATGGAGCAGAAAATAAGTATATGGAGAAAAGCAGGGACCTTTTAAATTACTCTTGCTACCAGAATTGTTTTTATGAGATTGTTCTCTGATGGAACATCAGTGATTTTGTCTGTTTTAAGTACTGTCCTGAAATATTCAGCTTTCCCCCACTCACTAAAATCTTGTGTTTTCAAAAACCTTTGTATGAAAAGAGGAGTCACAACTGTGGTCAGGGATCCGTTTCCTCTAAAGTTCTTTTTCCCTACTGTGTATTCCAAACATTATCTGTCTTTGTGCCTCTGCTTTCAAGCATGGCACCAGAGAAGTGGGAGGTGAAGAAGCCCAGCTGAGCACTTTTGAGTACTCTCTTTCTCCCTGGGTCAGATTGAAGTTTTTGTAGGAACTGGTTCTCCTGTTCAGGTTATTCCAATGAGAACCTTTTGGTAAAAATACGTGAATCTCTCACAGCAACCGCAGTTACATATCTGTGTTGCTGAGCAGTGTTTGTACCTTGGCACTCTAATTAGCTATGTTTTGGCATCATCTGTTGTCTTAATCTTTAAAAAGTAGTTGGCATTAGTAGGTTTCTAAGTGTACTACTCATGCTAATCTTCTACAACATGAAGTATTTTTGAAAGTATTCCATGTATTCTAGATGGATTACCATGAGAAATTGGATCTTTTGATACACATTAATTAAAATTTTGAAGATACAGTAAAACACCTTAAATCTGGTTGGTAGAGGCAGAAGAGTATGAATAATTTTAATTAATTTTGTGGGTTTTACTTTTGCTTTAGCAAATAACTTACCTTGTTAGCGTAGAAACACATAATCACAGAATGATTATATGCAGGTGCTTTTATTTGAAGAGCTCTGGGAATCGGGGTACCATACCCAAATCGATTCCGACATGGATCTGCAATGGATACAGCTTTATACTGTCCCTTACATAACCGTCAGCAGTTAATTGTCAATTCAATATTGTTCTATTGAACTTGAGCATGACTTTACCATTTCTATTACATATATTGTTTCCACCCAGGCATAAGCCGCAGCCCCCTTTATCCAACTACCCCCTAACGTTTCTCATGATTGTTATAATTGAATTATCGTTCTTACTTGTTTTTATTAAACAATCATCTTGTTAAGGGCAATTATTGCAAAACCCACACATGAGAACAGGTGCAGTTCTCATGACCACACTTCTACCTAACAAAGACAACACCTAAGGTTTACCTACTGTTCCCACAACCTATTACAACCCAAAATAATTTTTAACCCTTATACTATCAACCTTAGTCACCAATTTAATTGAGATAGGGCCGGATAACAATAGTAAGCATCCCTTTAAGATGTGCTGTTATTAATTCAGCTTAGTATTTTAATATGTTACAGAGTTTTCACTAAAAATATTTCAAATTTGAGCATAGTTGAAATAAATACTTTCCAATGAGTTTGATGTGCAGTAGATTGTTGCCATTTGTGGGGAACTTCCATATTTCTTTGTAATCGTTCTTTTTGTTGTCACAAATC
This sequence comes from Petroica traversi, assembly GCA_025920805.1. Classification (NCBI taxonomy): domain Eukaryota; kingdom Metazoa; phylum Chordata; class Aves; order Passeriformes; family Petroicidae; genus Petroica; species Petroica traversi. The sequence goes on from JAHLSL010000010.1 coordinate 15,855,160, forward strand.
CTTTTGCTTGCCATGTTCTAGCTGTGCTTTCAGTGCTGCTTTTCCCATCGTGAGACTCTCCCTTCTGTTTGAGACCACCACATGTTGCTGGTGGTTTCTGACTTGACATCAGATGAGGCATTTCTCTGTACTGTATTATAGTCTCACCAGTGGCTGGGTGTGGAGATAGCAAGGACAGACCATCTTATGTGTTTTCTCTCTACAAATGCAGCTGAAATGTTATGCATAACTTGAACCTTGTTTTGGTTTTGTTTCGAGTTTGGTGTAGAGAACTTTTCAAAAGTTGCACTGTGTTTCATTTTAAAAGTCATATTCAATATTCATTTTAAAAAGTCATATTGATATGGGTCAACTCATGTCTTCTTTTGAAAATGTCACAATGAAAGCTTTCAATTTAATTCAGCACTAATTCCTAAAATGATATTAAAAAAATCATACTTTGAGTAAAATATTCCTGGAAATGAGAATTTGAAACCTTTGGTGAATAGTATATCCTTTTGAAATGTTTTTTGTCTGATGATAGCTCTGAGTGAAAAGTATGATGAAAACTGATCTGCATAGCAATGGCCAGATGAAAATCAGATGTACAACTAGTAGTCATGTACTTAGCTTGATAAATTAAATACTGTTATTGAGAGTATGTACAGTTAAATAAAATTACATCAGGTTTAAGCTAGTCTTTAAAAATATTTTCAATAATATGGAAAGAGGTGAATAAGACATTCTTTCAGAAATATAAGGAACTAATTTTTGGAAAACCTAGTGGATTAAGAGCCTCCTATACAATTGGTTTGGTAAATAGAACATTTGTGAGGAATAACTGCAAGTTTGTTGTAATTAGTAGAGTCCAGCCTTGTGGTTTTTAATTAAGACTCCAAAAGGTTTAATTAAACCTGCAAAAGGTTTTAGTGACTATCTCTTAAACAATGACTTGGCACGTACTTGTTCTAAAATGGTGATTTCACATCTGCTCTCCTAATGGTAGAAAATATCTCCTTATATCTAATGGTAGCCTATTTTACTGAAGTTTGAACTTATTACCAGTTTGGTCCTTGGCAAAACTGAAATTTTCTTTTGCAATAGCTTTTTAGGCATATTAAGTCATCACATGGTCTTGCCTGTATCTTCTTTTACTTAAGCTACAGTTTTTGCTAGGCTCTGACTTTTCTGTAGACTCCATACATTCGTATCTTTCTTGAAGAGTGTTTATCAAATCTGGGCATAGCATTCCAGTTGAGACTTCTATAATGCTGAGTAAACCAGGAGATTTTGTGTTTTACAGCCTGTAATCCTAATATTGAATTTTCCTTTTACAACAGCATGACGTTGACTAATGTTGAACTGTTGACTTGCCATAAAACCCTGGACCTCTTCAGAAGGAATCAGTTATTGCTAACTGTGTATTTAATTAACAATTTTAATAGCTGGTGTTTGTCCCTGTTGAACTTTTTCCTGTTTCCAGACTTCTCCTAGTTTATTGCTTTTATCCTTTGAACCCTGTCTTTCAACTTTCTGGACTTCTAAAATTGATAAATTGCTAATGAAATAGGCATGTTCCTTTAGATGATCAATGAAAACACTGAACAGAGCACAGTCTGGTGTAGGCATTTATAGAAAATCCACCTGTTAAATTCACCTGCTGTTAGAGCAAACCATTGAGAATTATTCTCATTATTCTCCATAGTTGGTTTTCTTGATCAGCTCTTCACTCATCTTAACCAAATTTTATTTAGACTGTTTGTTATGAAGTTGTCGAAAGACTTTCTAAAGTTTTGATACAAGACATCTACTTCTTCTGCTCTATAAACAAGCCTCTTATCTTGTTCCTCTGGTGAATGCTTTTTTAATTAAAATCTGTAATTTATTTTTATTGTTATACTTTATCATGGCTTATGCAACAAAAGAATGAAAAACATGAATCTGTTTCAAGTTTTTAATTATGTGAAGATGAGGGAGAGGTTGAATTGAATGAAACATTATACTTAATTATAGAATGAATAATTGTCTTATGCACTGAAAGTACTCTGATGATTCTCTGCCTTACAATTTCACTCATTTTCTGAAAGCTATTTTAATTATTGATACTACAGATGTATACTAAGCTTCTATGCATAGTTCTGTCATGTAGTTCTTTGGTGTCCTGGAGGAGAACTGCAGCTACTCTGAGCTATGTACTGGTTTTGTGATATGTTTGGTAATCTAGCAAAAGTTAGTATAGGACTGTAAAAGCCATCTACCCTAATAACCCTTATTTCCCATCTTCCTACTTCTAATAAGTGTGCCAGAAAGTGAAATAATGCAAGGTTTGTGGTCTTTTAATATTATTATTTTGTTCGGAGTTTTTTTGGTTTTTTTGGTTTTGTTTTTTTTTGTAATTTAGGAATACTCAAATATATTTGAGCCTCTTGCACTAGAGAAATAGAATTCTGTAGGTAATATTCAGGACTAAAAAGAAAGCAGTTTGAGCCCATTATACCTTTTAACACCAACTCCTTGTTTATTGTATTTATTGCCAAACTGTGACCTTTGTGAGTTAAATTTACTTTCTTGTCATCTATGCTAGTACTGGTTGAAGATGTGTTTCATTATCTGAAGGTTTTTTTCCAATCAATTTTTTAGATTTCCCTTTATACTTAGGCCAATTCCACTATTTTAAGGCAATTTGTTGACATGTTTAAACGTGTGGTTTTAATCAGCTCAGAAGATAACACTGTCGTTCCCAAAGCACTCTCCTTATTTTTAACAATAAAAATACAATATCACATTTGTGAAACAAATATTAGGGTCCGTTTTAGAGGCAGGAAATCTTGTAAGTCTCTACTTTTGTTACAGAACTGTTCATGGTTAGAAGTGGGAGGCAGAACCAAGCCATCTTACAGTGATGGTATGCACAGGGCCACCTGATTTGTAACCTCTCCCACATACGGGTTCATTGCAAGATCTTTGTCAAATTTGCTGTGTTCTATTTTCAGGAGTGCCTTCCCATTTTAAATGCCACCCATTTGGGTTGTCTGAATTGAAGGACTTAGAGCTGTGTCAGAAAAAAGACTTGGGCATTGCTGAACTGAACTTTAGATGATCTGAGAACAAAATTTAGTCCTCCTTCAGGTAAGGAGGCCTTTCTGCACATGTAGTGGCATGGCCTGGAATTCACCGCAGCTGATACTCCGAGAATTGTGTGTCATTAACTCTCCCTCTCTTTGTAATTTCAGTTCTTAACTTGATGTATTCACATTCTTAAATTCTTTCCTTTATTTAGATGCTTCAGCTGTGCCTGTTAAAAAGTATAGAAGGTGTAATTTTTTTTTTGTTTGCTTAACCTCTTATGAAGTAGCTGCAGATTTTATGTAGAATTTATGTGATCTCAGACACAAGTCCAATGGTTATAACTCTCACAAGGTGGTTTCATGAAAGTAGGGGCAGTCAGCACACCTGAGTTAGCAAAGAGAATGAGCTCAGAGCTTTTATATGCTCACTTACTGGAGCTCTTTTTGGACAGTAAGGCAGGAAACAACATTGCTAAATGTATTGGGTGATCCCTGACATTGTGTTAGGAAAAAACCCCACTGCAATCTGCCAATAAGTATGAATTTAGAATGTGAAGACAGTAGCATACCTCACCATAAGTTCATACCTAGTTCCATAAAATTTACCTCTTCACACAGCTAAAACATTGAATATTCTTAAGCCACTTTACAAATCAACACCTTATGTAAATTATGTCAGGCTAAAAATACTGGAATGCCTTAATAATAAAACATAATAGGACAAAGCAACTTGTATGTAGGGTCTTTATTTTTGCTGTATTTTGGTTCTCATTTTTAAATTGTGGCAATTTGAATCAATTTGTAGGTTTACTTACTATTTAATTGGACGTTCCCAGAGTAGAAAATATTAATTCCTTTTGTTTGTGTGTTTAAAGACTCTGCTAAAAATGAGCTTAGCCAGATAAACAGAGGGGGTTTTATTACTAGTAGGAATTAATTTGATAATTTTGTCCACAGCCATAATCTGCTTTTAAAATCATGCATTATCTTTCCTGTGGAAAACTAACCAAGATAAATTCCCTGTGAGAAAGGGATATGCAGCTGCACATCTCCTGTGGGGAAACTTACTGATGGGTGAATATGAGTCCATTTTATGATTATTTCCTAGGTTAAAGTAAGAGATGAAGATTCTTAATCTTAGATTGTCTCAGAAAATACATTTATATAGGTGGGTTTTGGCTAGTTTTGATTGGACTAGTGTAGTTGTTTATTAAACAGCAGTGAACTGTCAGTATTTATGTACTGTAATGTTTCTCCCCCCTTGCCAGCTAAAATGAGCAGGCATTGCTTTCAAATGTCCATCTGCGAGAAAGTGCTGACACCAAAAGTCAACTATTTATACAAAATAACTCTCACCAGGGCAGAGGATTAATTAAATTGATCAAAAACAAGGACTATGTTTGTTGCATCTGATTTTAGGTTAATAAAAATTTTTGAACAAGGATGAAAACTCATGAATCTAAGGTACAAACTGAAGCTTGCGTTCAATATTTTTCTTTTTTGGTGTTTTGTCACCAAAAGGATTTGTCACTTTCTTGAGCTGTGTTTAAATTTCATAAAGCATAGTTTTTTATCGTTTTTCCTAAAGAAACTAAATGAGTGTTTAAAAACAAATGCGTGCAGTAATTTAATTATTCTTTGTTGTATGTAGGCACACTCCTGAGGAATTTTGTAACTTATGAAGAAACAGACTTTTTACTTAACCATAAATTTGAGCATTAAAATGTGAACAGCTTTGTAAGCCTTAAAAGTAGTTACAACTAAATGGTAGCAGAAGCAAAATGCAACAGTTTACAGTGGTTTTAAGCTGCCTTTTAAAATTACTCAGAAAGGCAGTAGGACCCCCAAAATTAATAAAGATTCAGAGGAATAAAAAAATGGAGATTTCTATATTTTTTAAATGGACAGTAAAAGATGCTGTTTTTGAATATGCATAATTCAAAGAAATAAGACCAAATAGGTATCCACTAAGATATTAGAATCATATGAATCAAAGCAGAGATGGACAATTTTTCGAAGCCCTCCAAATAATGCCTTCTAATTGTTTGCTCAGATAAAATTTGTGTTGAATTATTTTCCTTGTTTTCAAAGCACCTGTTGAAAAAGAAGTACTTATCCTTCCCATTTCCATTGAATTTTCCAGTTCCAGAGTTAGCTGTCATACTTAGCATGTAAAAAACCATAAATTATATACATTGAAGATCGGCTACTTAGCAGATACTTCATTCACTGCAATCTTTATTGTAACTCATAAGTGCTTTACAATCTAAGTGTTTGCATGGTGCAGGAGCCTGTTGTACTTCTCCTATGTTAATCTCTAGAAGTTAGAATACCTCACACTTTCCATTGGCAAGCAAAAGTAATTATGATATCAATCAACATCTATATAATACAGATTTCAAATACTTAGTTTTGTTGCCAGTAGGTACAGCACAACAATGTAGATAATTTCAGACCAATGACAATTGGTAGAGGTAATCTAATTGCTTTAAGTTGTTGTGATTGTCATTATTTCAAATATGTATTTCCTCATAATTACTCTAGTGTTTCCTTTTGAGAATTCTCTTTATGTGCTCTTCAGAAAATGATATGGTAAATATTTTGTATTAAAGTACACAGGTGTACATTTTATAGTTTGTTGGGGTAAGTGACAGCCTAACAGAAAGGACAAATGTTATGCCAATTAATTTTGGAAGGCTTATCTACAATCAGATTGAGCTACTATTGAATGAGAATAATTACTGAAAATTCTGTGTTTTCACATATGAATTGATTCTTAGAATTTTTTTTCTTTTTTAGAATAAACAGATTTTTCTATGTTTGGCATTTAAGAGCTTTATTATAATAGTTGGATATGAACTGTCCAAAAAACGTAGGTGGAAAGCTGGAAATGACGAGTCCAATTATCATAGGATAGTTGAGTTAGAAGGAATCTTAAATACTATCTGGTTCCAGCCCCCCTGCCCTGGGCAGGAACACTTTCCACTAGACCAGGTTGCTCCAAGCCCCATCCAGCCTGGCCTTGAACACTGCCAGGGGTGGGGCATCCACAGCTTCTCTGGGCAGCCTGTGCCAATGTCTCAACCCTCTCACAATGAAGAACTTTTTCCTAGTATCTCATCTAAACCTGCCCTCTGTCAGTTTAAAGCCATTATCCCTTGTCCTATCACTGCATGCCTTTGTTAAGTCCCTCTCCAGCTCTCTTGAAGTAGCTCTCTAAGTATTGGAAAGGCTTCTATAAGTTCTCCCTGAAGCCTTCTCTTCTCCAGGCTGAACAACCCCAACTCTCTCAGCCTGTCTTCATAGGAGTGGTGCTCCAGCCCTCTGAGCATTTTAGTGGCCTCCTCTGGGCTGTCTCAAACAGGTCCCTGTCTCTCCTGTGCTGGCCCCCAGAGCTGGATGCAGTGTTCCAGGTGGGCTCTCACCAGAGAGCAGAGCAGAGGGAGAATCCCCTCCCACCCCTGCTGCCCACACTGCTCTGGCTGCAGCCCAGGACGCGTTTGGCTCTCTGGGCTGGGAGTGCCCATGGCTGGGTCATGTCCAGCCTCTCACCCACCAGCAGCCCTGAGTCCTTCTCCCCAGGGCTGCTCTCAGTCAGTTCTCTACTCAGCTTGCTTTTGTGCCTGGGTTTGCCCTACCCCAGGTGCAGCTCCTTGCCTTGGCCTGGTCTTGTTTGCATGGTTATTCCTGTTAAGATACTTTTACAAATCAAAACATTTGAACATTGATTTGTAACTACAAAAAGTTTCTTATTCCACAATTACAGATATGGTTGTCTGCTCGGAAGAGATTAATCTATGATTTTTAAGTAAGTCTGTCTAATTGGCATGGACTTCTAAATGTGTGTATGTACATAGGTATATAGAGCTATTATATGTAATTCTATATGTTCACATTATATATATGGAGAAGAAAACCTAGTTTTTTACAGGGTGTTTTTTAGTAAGATATTGTCAGAGATTTATTTTACCTGACAGTTTACTTTGACCCTGCCTGAAATAGGATCTTATTGGTGACATAAGTATTGTAAGATGATGAAAGTAGAACTGCAATGTGCCATCTTTCCCCAAATGTTTGAAAGCATTGTCAGCTTTTGAATTACTGTCATATTTTTTCAATTGTTTTTAGTACAAGTCAAATTTGACTTGCCTTAGTAATATAAAGAATCTCATTGTCTTCGGCAAGGCTTGTCAAATGAATCAGAAACATTGTCTTCCCTTTAAAATTGATTAAAAAAAATCCCCCCAAATTATTTTAATTTGAATGAGGTGAGAATCTAGTAACTATTGAAATGTTTTCTGTGCTGCATAATAAGAAGTGTGATAATTGAAACTTGGCATAGAAATGAGTAGCAAATTTTACTCTTCCTCCTCTTTTTGAATTAGCAATTTGAATGTTGCATAAAGTAGTTAACGAAACACACTTGGTACTTGATATTCCAAAAGTGCAATTCAAAAAATAATAATATTTAAGTAATAAAGTTAAGGTGTTATGTATATATGCTGCTTTAATATAATATATATATAGTGTTTTATAGATACATATTTCATAAGTTGTGTGTGTATGCGTATTAATTTGTAGAATTTGTAAATATCATCTGGAGATGAAACAATTTGAAGGATAGTGGCAGGTACTACCACAGTTGTTTGCCTTTAATCTTTAAATTGTTTTTTTCCTACCAAAAAAACTTCGTAGCTGAGGTATGAGGAAAAGATCCATGTTGCTTTCTGATGCTAAGAGGAGATGATTGCGGGATAGAGTAGAAAATCACTGAGACTGATAAGAAAGAGTCAGAAAACAAGGAGAATGTAGGGGAGAAGAATGAGTAGAACATAGGCTGGGCAGGAAGGAGAATTGGAAATAAAGACATACTTGATTAATTTTCTTCCAAGAGATAAACCAGATTGGGCAGAGTGGAGCCTGTATGAACTCTCAGTGAATGAGATCTATGTATCCTGAGACTAATCGGACTGAGAGTTGAAGTCAGAGGTGGAAAGGAGGCTGTGCTCGCTCAGCTTCAGTGGGGCTGGAGAGAAATCATGGGTGCCCCAGAAAATGTTCCCCACAGGGCCAGCAAGAGAACTGTATTTCCAGAGATCTCACTCTTCCCTTCTTGTGCCTGCTTAGGTGAAATGTGAATTTCATTCTTTTTAACTGCTCTTTGTAGACTGCGACAATGTTGTAGGTTACTTAATTTGTGTAATCATAAAGAAGTTAAGCTAATCTGAAAGTCGCAATCCTGCTCACAATTTATAGAGGAGCTGATACCCAGATGATGGGATTTTTGATGTTTAAAAATACCCATGGAAATATGTTTTAATTTTAAGGCCTTGGCTTTACAAAATGCACCATTATTTTTGAGTTGCCTGTGCAAATGGAAATGTCATGGTTTGTACAGTTACTTGGAGAGCCGATCTCCTTCTCCATCTTCCAGAAGGTTCTCAGTGGTGACTGGCTCGTATGTTGTTTAGCTGGAAGGTTAAGGTCTGATCTGCTGAAGCAAATCATGGCTGAAGGGATGATTTCAACGGCAAAAGCAGAAATGTCAAATTAAAAAAAAAATAGGTTCTAGATGCTTTAGACTCTTAGTGAATGTTTTTCCTCTTTCTGTGCTTCAGGGCTTCTTCAGAAGAAGGCTTCATTCTGATTTCTGTCTATCCCCAGATCACCACCATAGGAAGTAAGAAACACAGCAAGGACTGTGAGGTGTAGGAATTGTTCTCTTAGGGGTGAATGCTTGGTTCTTTTTCAATTAAAGATACCAAAAAGCAGACAATGAATGCCTTGCATATGGCTTTCCAGCCAAAGGCTTGCTCTATTAAAAGATAAATTCAGAAAGAGAAGGGTCTGTGTTTAACTCAAGTGCAAGTATTGGTTATGTTGGATTATGGTATGTGGGAGTATTGGTATATGAGTGTATTGGTATGTGGGAGTATTTAGTCACATACTGCTTCCTATGGCAAACAGGCAACACAGCTGTGCTAAGGGTGTAGCACCATTTCCTAACTAATTATGTGATTTCCAAAATTTGGCAACTCAGTGTTACTTTAATGGAAATGCGTGTTGTAAGTCTGTATACAGATTATGCTATAATCCCAAACACATGCTATAATAACAAACCCAAGAATCCTTTCTGAGGAGAAGTAGCACTTGCTGAGATAACTGGTGTGCTTTTGCAGAACATGTACTCAGAAATAGTCCTATTTCTTCATTTGTATGGCGAATCTTTACACTCAGAATTATCCATTGATTCATAATTCTGCTATAGTTTTTTAGATAGACAGTAGTGTATGGTGATACAATTGCATACATTAATCTAGCAGTTGGAGGTAAATTTCAGTAGCCCTGTGTGAGTCCAAAGAATATGTTAAAATCAAGATTGTGGCATTTGTTATCAGTTTAAGAAACTTTTAGTCTGTTGTGAATAGTCTTGTAGACCCTGCTTCCTTCTTATCAAACTTAGGCTTTGTTGTTGCACAAAGCCTTAATTCAGTAAGCTACTGACCAAGAAACGTTCTTAGTTTGTGGGATAAAAACAGTTTACTAGGGAATGCAAAAGCCACACACAAGCGAAGCAAGACAAGGAATTTCATTGTTTCCCATGGGCAGGCAGGTGTTCAGCCATCACACATATGGTGAATGGGGCTATCACTCCCAATGTCCTCATTCTTCCTCCGTCTTCATCCCACTTTATACACCGAGCATGATGTCGGATGGTCTATAATATCCCTCTGGTTAAATATGAAATATCCCTTTGGATCCTTTTGACCCAAATATCCCTATTTGGTTCACTTTTCCCAGCTGTGTCTCCTTCCAACTTCCCTTACACGTTCCTATCCCCTCGCCATTGTGGGAGTACAAAAGGCAGAAAAGGCCTTGGCTCTGTGTAAGCCCTGCTCAGCAATAACAAACACATCTCTATATTAACAACTCTGTTTTCAGCACAAATCCAAAATATGGCCCCACGCCAGTCACTGTGAAGAAATTTAACTCTACCTTAGCCAAAATCAGCACAGTTTGGAATGGGTATGTAGCGAATACTAGTAACAGGTAAACAATAGCAAATAATTTTAAACAGGTGTTAGAAATCCTTGTTATCTTTGTAGCTGCTTTTTCAGTTAATTTATTCAGTTTTCTGTGACTTTGGCCCCATTGTGAAATGAAAAATGAAATTATTGATTTTTTTTCTGTACATTGATTATATATTGAATGTGTAATCAATTATTATATAAACAGATCTACAGGATCAGAGATCATAAACCTTTCTGTATCTCTGTTTGTCTGTATATGAGGGCACAGACAAAATATACACCAATCTAAAATTTAGCAAATGCACTTTGAATGAGTTTTAGAAAGTACCAGTCTATTTTACAATGTATACACCAGGGTCTTAAACTCACCGCTGGGCCAAGCTAAAAAGGTAATGCCTGATTGTGATATTACTGCAAAACAAATGGTAGCATGCTACTCTGCTTGAAAACATAATGGCTTTATACTATAACCTTTAACCCTGAAATGATGTTTGAGTGGACCTTAACTCCAAAGTGAACATGCCTGAGTAAATAAAACTGTGGTTTCACATAACAGAGAGATACATTTTTTAGATCCTTTGCCGATTATATTGTGTGAAGGTCAATCTTCTGCCCCATTTCTGAAAGTTGGGTCAGAATACAGATTTTAGGGTCACTTCTTCAAGTATCTAAGCCATTACAATGCACTAATAGGCCCTGATAGCTCATTTTATAAGTTCTTAGCATTAAGCTGGACATTGTTTGGACTCATTTCAAATCCTGCATGTATCCTGCAGGGTTAATTAACATCTTTTTAAACTGATGTTTTTTGGTTCTTTTGAATGAAAGTGCTTTGGTTTGATTTGTCACTATTTACTATCTTTTACCATGTGTAAAGATATAAAAAAATTATATTCACTTAAGATCTGTATATTGCTTTGAAATTTAACTGTTTAATTTTTTAAATTTTGTTTAATTTTTTTTCCCTAATTTAAACACATCAAGAGTATGGCATCAAACATGCTGTGGTAGACAGTTGAATACCAATACAGAGTAGTTTGGAGCAGAAAATTTTACTCATACACTCCAACTATATTCTGCCGACTGAAATTTCAGGTCATTGTCTCCTACTTTGTGTAAAATGCCTTTTTGTGTTACATCGTTGCTATAAATCTTCTTTAAAGAATGCTAAGGTTAATTAATTAACAATTTAATTAGAATTATGAAGAAAATATGTAATTAGGCAGCACATTTCAGGTTTCTACTGGGGTAAACAGAAGCCTATCAAAAAAGACATAATTAATTCAAGTTGAAATCACTGGTTTTTGAGAACAGTTGAGGACAATAGATTTTAAAATAGTGTAGAATGGATAAGATTGAGACAGAAAACCCAGAAAATATCACTGCATAAGAGAAGCCTATTGATCTTAAAATAAAACTGTCCCCTTAGAATTGGATACTTATGAGAAAAAGTAATTTTTAATAAACCGGAGTAAACTAAAACAAATAGTATATTTTCCAAGAAGAGGAATGGGATTAGCATTTGAAATTGTAAAACTAGTCTTTCCTTCAAGAGCATATTTAAAATTTAACATGTATTTTTTTTCAGAGAAAATACCTTTCCGAGCAGGTCTTCAAGAGTAGTTATCAACTGTTTGGAAACAACCTTGGCATGATCTCTCTCAGCTTTCTGTCTGGACTAGTGTAAAACTTTATTTGGGCTGCAAACAGCAGCTCTCTGGTATGAAGGGATTCAGGGTGCAGACTGAAGTCCTCCCGCTCATCAGCAGGTACATTAATTACTCTGTGCATCTGGAATGTTCTGCCCCAGTGTGGTTGCTTTTAGATCTTGTGAGAAAGTATTTAGAAAGTGGCTGGTATGTATTTCCTCAGTGCTGTGGATTCATAGAGCTACTGCATCATGACCACTGAGGACTTCTTGTTTTACGCTTCACATGGTAGAGAGTTGCTAGGGGTGAATTTTTATGGCAGGTGTGTCACATTTATGGTATTTCCTAATTTTTTCATGTAGACCATGTATCAGTCTTTCTTTGTTCTGCCATTTCTTATGCCTGCCATCATTTGTCACACTGTTTTTGCTGCACTTCTTTCTGCTTTGCTGTTCTGCTTTCATTCCTTTGGTCTAAAGGAAATGCTACTTACCTCACATACGAGAAAGTTTCTTAGCTGAGCAAGAGCCATGTTCAGAAATACTGCAATATCATCATTCAAAGAATATGTACTTGCTGTATGTATGGAGACCTAGTTCTAAAATAGTTCTTTGTGTGTGTAGGTAAATCCTAGGGTTCAGCTGCAATAGTGGATGGTTGAAGTAGGCTCAGTGTCAAACTTCTGAACGTACAGAAATAGCCGGTAATTTCATAGGTTTTTGCCATTGTGTGGTTTCATTCATAAGTAAAGTTAGTATAGAGAATTCTCAGCAAAGGGGTTTTTTTCTAAATGTCACATCTCAAACATAGCTGTATTCATTTTGATTGACATGCTATCCATGAGCTTTAAAAAAACCCTGGCAGAAACACAACTATTTTCATGCACATTTTCTTGCAGCATTGTCTTTTTCTTTATAAACACACTGGAAGGTGTAAGTAGGATGTAACCTAAAGAATTTTATTCAAGGGCTCCCACTTCCATTGCCCCACTGCCTCTACCCTCCCATGGCGTTCTTCCTGCTATAATAAATCTTAGTCTACCTCTTACCCCTCTTTGTAGGGGTCACAGCCAAGAGTTAGGAAGTGAATCAGGGCTGTAGTTACCTTAGGGAGAAAGCACTGGTGTTCAGAGCAGTTTGTCCATAAAGTACAAGTACATGTATATAGCAAGAAATTTGGTTGTTTGGTTTTTGTTTTTGTTTTTTTTTAATATGATCAATGTGGATTAAGGCTGGAAAGGACTATCACATATGAAACTCAAGTCTGTGCTTTGTCTTGGCATGGTTTAAAATTTTTTAGCTAAGCACATTCTAAAACAAAATAGGAAAGCAACCTCCAGAACATATTAGTGCTTCTCTACTCAAATTCAGCTTTGAGATAATTTTGTTTGGTCTGCTGAGAAACATGTCGAATTTAAAGTTTGTAAACTATAAGCTAGACACTTGTTGGTATTGTACCAGCATATGCTGTGCTGGTGTGTCACCTTGTCGCTGCTTCAAGGAGGTAGTCCTGTTCCATCTCTTGTGTCACTCCATCTACACCCTTTGCTGTGCCTTATTTTGGCTTTTGAGACCAATCTGTCAGTTGGATCAGCTGTTTGTTCTAATGGAAAAACTTGTCCACCTTGAGAATGAGTTTGTTTGGGGCTTTTTTCCAGGTTAACAAACCTGTCTCACATTCCCTGTATCCTCAAGATACTGACACAAGAGCTGACACAACAGTCACTGTTTATTGTTAAATTTCTAAGACTGCAGTAGGTGTAGTCTGGAAGCACATCTTTAATGGATGTTTGCTCTGAAATAGAGTTTTCTCATTTATTTTAAGCTGGATACAAGATGAAAATATGAGCCAACTTCTTATCTCATTAAAAAAAGCTATTAGATCTCCTTTAGCTTTTTGGAGTCTAACAGTGTATAAAAGGGCACTAAAACATATTTTTATCTGGTGTTATGAGAGGAAAATATAACTATGAGTAAATAAAGGAAGCAAGTTTGTCTGGTAAGAATGAAATTATATTTTTACATGGTCACTTTGCAGAGTAAGACTGCAATTTAATTTTTTCCAAAGCCAGAAAATGAAGGTCAAGAGGGAAACAGTTTACTTCCTGAAAAGACTGAGATCAGAGTATGGAGGTCTCTACAAAAATAATTTACTGTTCTCTGTATTCTCCATGTTAATATTCAAGGAAAAAGAGCTAAGAAAACATTATGTACGCTTACTCAACATTTTTCAAAATGAGATTCTTGGCTATTGCACTATTACGGCACAATGAACACTGATTGCCTAAAAAGTTATTTTAATAATTCAGCTTTTTAGCTTTAGGTTTAGGGCAGTGTTTTGAAATCATTACATTCCTTTTTATTTGTTGTAGAACCTAAAAAGGATAAACTAATTTATGCTTTTAGTGGATGTAGATTAAGGCATACTTTGTGTCTGGGATGGGGTATGGGACAATAAGTTTAAATCTCAAATTATTTGAAATTATTATACTTATAGATCCCTGAAAGTATATCTTTAAAATAATGAAAAAAAGAATTTTGGTCATTGCTACCCTGCCAAATGCTTCATAGATACCTTAAAATAAAAAATCACCCTCTTTACATGTAAACTCTGTCTTTTAGCATGACTGTGCAACAAACATTCAAAAAAGGGCAGTATATAACTGATTAAACATTTGTAGTCTTTCTCTCCTATTTTTTCCCACAGAATCATAGGAAAATATGGAGTTGTGAACTCTTGACATTTCTGTATTTAATCGCTCTTAATTTCTCTACAATTTTCATAGTTGTGGTTATAAATTTCCATTCTCTGCTCTTCTCAAACTTCCATGATCTTTCTTTCCTGTCTCTGGGCAGTGGAGAGAAAGGCTCGAGGTGCATTACACTGGTAATTACTTTAGTGTTCAGAAGTCTTCTCGTTATACCCAAGGCTCAGTGTTTGCATCCATTCCTGAAGTGCTGTGGGTAATGATTATCCTGAGTGTTTCAATTTATAGAATTCATTATAGCCAGATTAACTTTAATTCTTCTCACTTCTTCTCCCCTCACCCACCCACACAGGTCTTGGGGGATCTTCACTTCACTCAGGTGTGTGAGCCCTGGCAGTGGTCTCTTTGTTGGCTCTGGACAAAGGTGTGACAGGATTGCAGACTTGTGAATCATGTACTAATGTTTGTTTGCTGGCTTTCAGAAGTAGCTGTTTATTTTAGTAGGCAATTTTCATGTGTGAGGAGGTGAAATGTTGAGAAGGCAGCCCCTCATCAGTGGACAAACAATTCCTAAGAATTTAGCTAATGGCCCCCCTTCAGTGCAGAGAATAGATGGCAACAATTGTACTTCCAGACTAAACCAAGAACTACTTGTTTGGCTGCTAGGTGTTAATGCAAATTTGTTCTTCAGCTCATTCAACCCTAGGGCTCCCATCCTTTGATTTAATTAAATGTAATTGGTTACATTGCTCCTCCCAGGCCCCTGAGGTGTTTTTGTTTATTGCTCACTCTTTGCAATAATGCTTCAATTCAAGGCACAAAATGCTCGATAAATAAGAGCTCTTTATCCTGTGTTGGATTGCAGGGAGATTATTCCCCTCAAATAGTTTGGTTTTACAGTTAAAAGTGAATGACTAGCGAAATAAACTCATTGGGTGGCAAACCTAGCATATCCAGAAGCAAGGAAATAAGAAGGGTAAATTAGATCAGATTAGAACAAGAAATGAAGCTGCAATGTTAAATTAGTAAGGGATTGCAACCGGTGTTGTAAGAGCCATTGACACTTTTAAATGATGCTTCACTTAATAGGATTGCTATTGGTGCACTTATATATTTAGAGGGTTACTCTTTCAAAGTTTATTATTAAATTGCTTGTGTATTTATATTAATGGAAGGTAAATTTTAAATAACATGCATCAGGTAGCAAAAATTGACCTCAGGAAAATAGTCAGCATGTTTTTTTTAACTGAAAATAATGCCATATGTGATCTGGATAATTACAGCATTCCATTTTGGATTTTTAATACTACAGTATTTAAAGGCTTTCCATAAAGGAGAGGTTTAATTCTATTTACATTCTTTTATCTGCATAAAGGTGCACATACAATGCTTTTCATTGCTTAAAGATGCAAATAGTCCTAACAATTTATGTTGTGAAAATCTCTCTGCTACTGTCCCAAAGGTAACTAAGGTGAAAAATTTGACATTTAGCTTTACTTTCAGTATTTAAGCACTCTCTCATCCACATGGTCTTTTTTGCCTTCCCACAGTGTCCAGGGAAAAAGCATCCTGCCTTCCCCAGTGCTTCTGTCATTATTCAGATTTGCTTTCTCTCTTGAGGACAGGTGTATGGGATGTGGCTTCTAACACACCTGGCTCTTTGGCATCACTCAGAGAAGCTGATGGAAAGAATGAAACTCTGTAATAGTTTGAGTGTGACCTCACAAACATTTTAAGCCCATCTAAAGTGTTTCTACTGCTGAAGGTAAAGACCACCCTTCCTGTCCTTTCCTCCACACTCTCATTTTTATTCTGCCCTGTCACAGGGCTTGGGCAGTACAAGAATTTGATCAGGAAGCAAAGAAACAGGACTAAAAGTTTACATCAAGGGGGTGGCAGAACTGAACACTTCAGTCAGCACTGCTGATGGAGTCTCATGTCTTCCCTTTTCTGGTTGAGTGTTTCATGCTTTCTCTTGTGTCTCATCCTATCCTTTCTGGAGAGCCAATACAAGCTGGGAGGTGAATCTGCCTCCAAAGGTTATGAGCAGAATTGTTCCTTCTGATGGCCCTGGGAATTACAGTGATACTTTTAAGTAAATGTCCTTTTTTAATGGTACATTAGATTTTCCACGTGCAAAGTTACTTTATTCTTGAGTATTGTATGTGTTGGTACGTCAAAACTGTCAGTTGGTGCTTGGAACTTCCATGAAGACTAAATAGAGAACAGATTGCTAATAAGATTGTTAATAACTATTAATAGTTGCTATATCAAACAAATTCCCTTCAGCATCCTGTCAGGACTAAATTAGGTGAAAGTCAGGTGAATTCATGACAAGGTCACAGTGAACAAATGAACCCAGAAGTGAACAGATTTGAGGGAGAATTCTGCTATCAAAAGCCTGGAAAAATAAATGCTAAATATTAAGCAAATAGGCTAACCCAAACCACAGCATCTCAGTGATTAATGCCATAATCTGACTGATTGTGAAACAATATTTTGTTTTGGAAAACTTGTCCTACATCAACAGCTGCTACTCTTACAGAAATTGCAAAGCTGCTACAAATTTAATGGTTTCCTGAACACACTGGAAAAAATAGAGACGCTGAATCACAGGAGTATTCTAGCCATAGTAAGATGATAACACCTTCCTGACAGAGTATCAGCCCTGGACTTAACTCTAAAGAGATACTAAAAATATGTATAAATTCAGCTCTCAAACACTTACAAAGTCCTGTGAAACAAGATAATCTATTTCACTGCTTTGTTATTCAAGCCTATTTTTTGTGGGTATTTTATTTGAATTTGAAAATATTTACATGTATTTTTTATTTAAATATCACCTGAAGGTCATTTAAAAAAATGCTACTTCTCATTGTCCACATAGTTTACATTCACATAAGGAGAAAAAATAAGTTTCATAGTCAAAAGACTCTATTTAAAGTTATCACAATGTAATAAGATGCCTCTTGTATATTATGTAAGACCTGCTTTCACTAGGTGAAGTGTTTGTATTAATAAAATAATACAGAAAAAAATCATTTTGTGAATAGAAGGTCCTATTCAGAAAAGGTCTTCAAATTTCTATGTGGGGTCAAAACACTTTCAGAACTATGAAATGGAACATAAGTAATATTCCTATTCTTGAGCTGTTACAGACAGAAATAAAATTCTTAGAAATATAACTGTACATACAACCCACAGCCAAATAATGGCATTCATTCAGCAAAGAAAAAGAATGAATTTCTATTCAAGTAATGGCTAATCTGTACAGCCCCTAAAGCCTGGTACTAGAGCACTGTAAAATGACATGAACTTACCAAAAAGAAAAATGGATAGTTTGGGTTTTTTTTCTCCTCCAAATTTCTAGTTAGTTTATCTTCACTAAAAACAAAATTTTCTTTATTATTTTATTAAAAATCAGAGGTCAAATTTGTGCTACTTACTACTTTATTTACACTCCATACATGAAACAAATAGAACATGCGACAGGAAGTGTTGTAACTTTAGGGCATTAGGACTTTTTTGAAAATTCTAGTCAGAGGCATGGATGTAGATCCTCAGTGAATAGTTAATTGTCACCAAATTGAAGCAAGACTCACCTATCCTCATGAGTTAAGAAGATGTTATGTAGTGAGAAGGGAGGTGAAAAAAGAAGTAGTTTTTTGTAGCATCACTGTGTGTTACCTGCCTCTTTTAGTGGTATTGCATCACAGGATTGCATTACAAAACTGGTACAGTAAAAATAGTTTAAAAAATAGCTGTTATTGAGACAAGTGCTTGTACAATTGTCATATTTTTCTTTTTTTATTTATTTGCATATTTTTACAGAAAAGTTACATCTGCACTACACTTGTGTTGATCTCTTGATGTAATCATTATGAAGTTGATGTTCAGTTTCTGTCTTAGCAAGTTGGATTAATTTGTTGTATCCGAAGAGGAAAACTAAAATCTAGATAAAAGAACACAGTACTATGCAAAGACAATACTCTAGGCAGGATAAAGTTAGAATGGACATACAATATTTCTCCATATTATTGCAAAAAACTTTACTAGGCTGAGTGCTGTACAACAAATACATTAAACACACAAATCATAGAATCTCAAAATGGCTTAGGTTGGAAAGGACCTTAAAGATCATCCAGTTCTAACTCCTTCTCCGTGGGCAGGGATGCCTCTCACTAGGCCAGGTTGCTCAGAGTTACTCTGATGTGTAGAAACAATGGGGAAGTTTGTGTCCCATTTGTGGTAGGCTGGTGATTTATCAGCCAAAACATATGGATTAATATCACATTGGGGTCTACCTCAGACTATAACTAGAATGAACTCATGGTTGAAGAATGGCAGGGGGTGTTGGAACACAGTTGAGCTGTGTTGGAATATTAATTGCAGATTTCCTGAGTTGCTCACATTTTGCTGTGGGCTTTGTTTTTTAGCTATAACATCGCATTAGTGTGAATTCACATACTGCGGTGATGAGCGCAGTATAATATAAGGATTAGATAGGAGCTGAAATAGAGCCAACTGCTGGGCTCTGTTGATACAAGTCTGCCAGAAATTGCTGCTCCTATACTACTCAGTTGTAGGCCTGGATTTTCAATAGAAGTGCCAAACAATTTGAGTTTTGTACATCAGTGGGGAAGCAAGTTTGTTGAACTCTTCATATAAGTCATAGATTTCCCACCCCTGCTTTCCTGCTTCTTGAGAAACTGAGCTTTCATCTCGCTTTCTTATTCTGGGTTTGCAGGTACAGTCTGTCATTGGAAGATCTTTTTTACTACCAGCATCTCTTGTGAATATTCCCAGCATTCCCTCCTAGCAAAGGAAGGAGGAGTTGCTGTGTTTTTACTCTCAGAGATGCTGTTTTTTGGAGGTGTCCTCAGACACATTTCTGTTTTAGTGTCTGTAATGAGGCATGTAGAATTGTTGGGGTGATGCTGTTGTTAAGGGGAAAATGATGTTTCTTACACTACTAGAAGAGAAAGAAGCTACTGCCTGGTATTTCAGCTTGGGTTGCCATTGCCTATCTACTGTGCTTTTTCCTTGGCCTAGGAATGTTTCCAGGAGGGTTCTGGATTATATGTAAACTTCTGGACCATCTTGGTTTGTTACAAATGCTCAGATTCCAGGTGAGAGACTGTTTTATCAAATGAAAATATCCACCACATGTATGCAGAGGGAATTTCTCTGAAAGTCTTTGGAATGGGACATGGTACTTGTTGAGTTGTTGTGTGCCAGTAGAGCCTAGATCTACTGTGCCAGATGGCAAATGCCAGCCTGATATTCACTGCACCTTCTACTGCATATTTTGTTTTCTCATTGTTTTTTGGTGCATGGTTTAACCCACTGCATTTTGGAAATAGGCTCTACCAACACAATTCAAACAGTTAACTTGTTCTTGAGCTGGCAAAACAAAAATGCTATGTTTGTGCTGATAAATTGTATTCTTCAGTATTTAACTTAAGTAACTCGCTCGCAGGCTAATTCATTGTATAAGAGCTAGTTTTTAATTTCTTGAAAATCTGATTAATAATTGTAATATTTTCATGAAATTATGAATTTGGTGGAGAAACACTAAGTATTTAAAACATTAAAGAAATCCATGAGGAATATAAGGTAACCTTTTTTTTTCTTCTTAACTCCGTAAGGAGATCAGATCAACCCTGTAAGGTCATTCAGTTCTGTTTAATTTAATTCATTTGGTTAAGTCTCTCTTTTTATATAAAATTAAACCCAAAGCAAACCGTGTCACTGCTGCTTTCACACCTCTCCTCAGTGCTCCATTCAGCATTTTAATTCTGTGGTAAAATTTTTTTAAGTATTAATTAATATTCCTTAGGTCAAAAGAACTGGATAGTTCTGTATGTGATGTCGGTGTTACTGCCATTGCAATGTTATGAGATCAACGCTGCTCTTAATAAATTCTTCGTAAATGTAAACATCATTAAATCTTTTGAACAACTAAACATCAACTAATGAATCTACATAAACACTGCTAATGAACACTTATTTATTATTTTGCATCTCTGCAATTTAGTTACAGATTTTCAAGACAATAGGCAATTTTGTAATCTTAATTTTATAAAACCACTAGTATTTTTTTGTCCCCTTCAACCATTTAATATGTAAATTAGGTATTCTCAAGCTTAATGTTAGTCATTTTTATAAAACAAATACATCATTAATCTGATTAAGTTCTTGGATGAGAATGCTGTTCTCAGATCATTGTGGATCATTTATTGTTGGGCATACATCCAAAAAAATAGATTCAAGCATGGCACTTACAGTCTAGGTTTAGCAGAACTGTTGAAACCCTTAAATGGCATTTTTAGAAGAATGGAAAAGCAGCGCTTACTTGTAACGTCAAGCATTATGCAAAACTTTGCAACACTTCTTATCCTTAACTGCAGCTCACTGATAATAATTCAGAGCTTAGAAAAGATGTTGTTCTTTGATGCATTTTAAGAGCATAATATAATAAAGTGAGCTTAAGGAAATCCTGTCATTATTAAAGTGTGTTGGTCACCATGAGACGTGTTGTGCCAGCAGCACCAACTGCTGTACAGCTGCATACCCCTTTTTTTCTGAACTCTGAAGTTGGTTCTGGCTTTCATGTCATCTTGAACACCTGCAAGAAACAGTTAATAAGAACACAAACTTAGTGTGTGCCCTTGTGAAAATGTGGTGGAACAAAAGTGACAACTTTTCACCTATAGTGAATTCATGACTACTTGGTATTTTCTAATCACTGCTGTTAGAACTACATTGTTCCATGTCAGATCAGATTGTAATGCTCTTTAAAATTTCTAGATGGTTGGGTTCTTCTGTTTTCCTAATGTGAAGTCTATTAAAAAGGAGCACCATTTATGTGTGCTCTAATAGCTTTGGTAGAGGCATGAAATGTGATTGCATTCAGCACTAGCTGAGCAACTTCATCGGATTCCAAGGGCTGCTTTAAAGAGAATAAATTTAGAAAATAACAATTGGTGATGTTGTTGCACAAGAAGAAATGCCTTTAAAGTTTTTAGGTGAATTTTTTTCACATAGTAACTGTTGTAATGTCTTTATACGGTAAATAAGTGGATGCAACTCTGAAAGGAGAATGGTTTGGTGGATAAAAAAACCCAATTTTTCAGTCACTGTTCTGTTCCTCTTTCCACATTGAAAACAAAACCTTCCATGTTCTGCAAAAGATATTTAGCAAAACTGAATTTATATAGTCTTGAAACAAGATTACCTTTATCATTAAATGAAGTTCTACCATTTGCATTTTTATATAAGGGACATAGGAGACTTAAAGCTTCAAGTGGAGATTAACTTCTATATTTATTTAAAATATTCAGACAATTACATCAAGAATCCTGAAATACAAGAAAAATTGTAATAACCTTACAGGATACAAGCCTAAGGGCTGTATACCCTTTTCCCAAAATGTGGCAACAATAATTTGTTAATGTTATGGTTATGTAAAATCTTAGTCATTCAAAATGCTAACAAAATTCCCATTTCTGGGAATACATGCACTTAGAAATAGTACCTATATATTGGAATAGCTAGATCTTCTTGAAAAATAAAAGAATTAAATGTGCTTTCTGTAATGCCTGAACTTTTTAAAAGTAATTTAAAATACTAAAATTTCATTTTTCATTCTCTCTAATGAAAGGATTGACTAATGAAGCCACTTACAAATTTTATCAGTAAAAATACCTTCCAAATGGTTAATCTTCTAAGAGTGGGTTCAGGGATATTTAATATTCCAATTTGCTGCATTTTGTCTTTGAGACTATTTTAAAACTGCGACTAGAGCTTATAATATTTTAAGCACTATTATGATATTAAATAGTTCTCACTGATGTAGGTGCAGTACTGCACATAATTCAATGTCACAATGTCACTGTAGATTAAAAGGATGTTCTTGCCCAGGGTGAGTGCTTTATAAAATTTTATTCTTAGACTAAAATATTAATATTTTAGCCATATAAAATATATTTTTCCATTATAATCTTGGAGACAATGTCAGTTTAGCATAGAAAAATAAACTTACTAGATTTCAAGACACAAATTGGCATCTGTTAGATGAGTGTACCAAAAAGATATGATTGGTAGGAATATGAAGTAATATAATTATTAATTAATAGCATAAGTAGTTCTTAGCTCTCTGGTAAAGCCTATGAATTTTTGCCTGCAGATCTCAGTTGTGTGACTGACAGATTTTTTTATTGTCTAGAAAAATGGAGACCGGAAGCTTTCAGTTCCTGGTGCATTCACATCCCCAGTTTGGTATGGTACCATGTCCTGTTCTGTAAGACCCATCTTCCCCTTGAGCAGTGAGTGGCAGAATCAGCTTCTTGTGTTCCCACACGGTCAAAGGAAGCCTCAGAGTTTGCCCCTGGTACCCACTGAAGCAGCAGTAAATGAAATTCCTTTTCTGCTGGTGGAGGGGACATCTGCTTGGGTTGTTGGAGAGAATTCATACCCCTGCTGAGTAAGGTCTTTTGTGAGCCTTGAACCAACTGAGGTTCTTCAGATGTTCCATTTCAGACCTGTTTATTTTTTCAATTACCGACTGTGCTCAAGGCATCAGTTTTAAACCAAAATGCCTGCACTGTGATCTAGAGATGGTTGACTTCCACCAAAAGGTCTGAGTGCACTTCCTAACTTTTGGCATTTCTGGTGAGGTTTTTTTTAATCCTTAATTAGCAAGTTTAGAGCTTGTTTATTTGAATATGTTATTGAATATTTTATCTCTAAGTTTTACTTCAGTTATGAAAATTACCATGTGAGACCAAGCTTGGGAGTGTAAAGTTCTACAAGGAATCTTGTCAAATAAAAATGATGTTTCTTGTTTGTATGGGAGAGGATTGCCTGCTGTAACTTTATCTGTCTCTTGAAGACTTGTTGAGCAGTTTGTGGCTTAGTACCACTTGTTTCTGCTGTTTAATGACTCGCAATATGAGATTTTTTACAGGATGTATTGTTATCTTGCTTTTTTTCCCCTTCTCTTACTGACTATATTCAGAATTATGTGGAAGTCTCTGATAACGAAGAAAATAAGAAATCTTCCTCAAAACATCTGGTGAAACTAAGCCTTTTGACATTCATTAGTGCTCCAAATGTTTCCCTAAACTATCATATCTGTTAAACTCTGGATTGGAAGACTGGATGAGTTTGCACTTATATATTCATATATTTGCACTTATATAAAATTGGCACAACATTAATCATTATAGCCTAAGGGACAGCCTAAAGCACATGTTTGATACTACAATATGTTGTTTGTCAATACTTTATTATAAACTGAAAAGGAAATGCTTAGAATAATAGCAAATTTATAAGGATGTTGGTGGGGCCTCTTTCTGATTATGTCATTGAGCAGCTTTGAAGAGCAATTTAACGTTTTCCTGGAGGGAGATTATCGGGTTGTTAATTTAGATGAAGGTTTTGCATATAGCTGCTCTTGGTTACTTCTGTAACAATTCTGTATATCTTTTGGTTTATAGTTTAACAGGTTTTGCCACCACACTTGAAAGGCATTATCTTTGCACTGAGGTCAGATCAGAAGAAAAGGTTGCTCATGCAGATCAGGCTGCTCCGACAGTGAACAATGAAACTCGCTAGCTTGCTGTTCACTTTAGTTCCTAGAGCCTATATTTGCTTATCAATTATATTTTCTTAGATGCATAAAACAATTTTGGCATAAAGTAATTTTATAATGGCTCATCTTCAGCACAGCCTCCCAGATTATGCAAATGACAGTAAAATTATTACTTTGTGAATTTTGTATACACAGTAAAATTACAGACATGTTTTCGTCTTTAAAAGAAGCAAACAATGTTTAAACCAATGTGAGGCATATAGTTTGGACCTCAGAGTGATGTTCAGTTGTTTCTTGTGAGTCAGAAGGAGTTCTGTGTTTGAAAAGCTGTGTCTGTTTCAGTATAATTCTCTAAAATTATAAAGGAAATGCATGTTTGATTCTGGTATTATAATTTTGGATAACTGTCTTATCAGTGTTAGGTGCTGTGGCCTACTTTGAACTTTTTGTAAGAAAACCATGTTTCTGTGCAGCTGTATGTTAGAAATCTAATTAAAGAAGGCAGGTTTTAGGGCATATCTTGCCTAATAACTGACTTTTACAGACAGAATATGCTCATTCAGAGCCTCCATTGCATTTCAAAACTGAACCTACCAGTAGCTTCTATCTGGAAAATTATATGTGTAATTTATTTTTGCTACATCTTAACCCCCTTTTTTTTTCTTTATCATTGCAGTGACTTCCTGCCCAGTACTAAATAAAAGCCTGTTGTAATCCTGGCCTCTGAATAGCTTGAGGTTCAGCATTCTTTCCTCTTCTGTGTCAGGTTCTCTGTCCCCACCACTGTAGAGCATTTTGTTTTATAAGAGGTAATGAATGGTGAATTGTTGATCTTCTGAAATGCCCCATTGGATCTTTCTGTTAAGAGCTCTGCCTTGCTAGGAATGAAGTCCAATGCTTAGCATTTTGTTAAGTTTAAGGACTGTATTTATGTAAGGCTAGACAATATCTGCTGCACTTGATGGTGAATTTGCATGAAGAGTGTTTTGATGGAGATAAAAAAAATCTTATCTTTCTGTGTATATCCTACATAATTTTTTTTGTTTTATCTATGTATTTATATATATGTACACAGTGTAAATTGAACATCTGTGTTAAAAAATACTTTGTTTCAATCCTTTCTTCAAGACTTTCAGTTACTAATGAGAAAGATGTGATTTAAGCGTCCCAAAGCATAGGTTGCTTTGATATTGCTTTACTTGAATGAACACACAAAATTTAATTTTAATATGAAAAATTTCATCATATTTGGAAAAATTTTAACTGGTTTTCAGTCGGAAAATCTAGTTGAATACTTACAATAATTTTAAATTGGTCAGAATTTCAAACCGGCTGAAGCAGATGCAGTTTGGACATTTATTTTCACAACTTGTTTTCCCATTTCTCAACCTGTTACACTGCAAGAACTTCACTGGGTCAAGTGTCAGTGCTTCTGAGCCTGCCCTTGTTCATAACAACTGAAGACAGCTCCATTTCTCTGGGACAATGAAGCACATAGTTTTCAGGATAAAACTTGCACAAGCTTGAAATGAAGCATTTGTGCTGCATGCTTCTTTAACAATGGAAGAAGCTAATTTTAAGAGAAGTGATTGTTCAGTGTGTACCAGCGTCAGCTTTTGCAATCACCTATCAACAGTGAGTGAGGACAAGAAATCACATGCCCATGAAAGACACAAGCAGAAGACAAAACCCCCCAAAACCCAAAGTAAGAAAACAGCAATATGATGTAAACTGGAAAATGAAAACAAAACTCAAAAACTAGATTTAAGTTCTTCAGCATATAAGTATAGGAAGAGAAATATGTTACATTATATGCTAAACCTCCTGTAAGTTGAAACTGCATCTGATTCAGGTGGTTCATTATCCACCTTCATTTGTTTTATGGCTTTATCCTAATTTTGATGTCTAATACAGTCACTACAAGGCTGCACATTTAGTGCCAGATGATCTTCTAATCTGATTTTTGTTTTGGTAGAGTTAGTTTTCAGCTGGATCAGCTCCCTAATCCAACTTACTGAGCAGTTGCATGGGAAATGTTGAAGAATGCCAGGAGAGGGAAAAAGCAGGACTGCCCTGTTTTAAGAGCAGACCATACTTAGCTCAAATTAAAGTACAAATAAAACTTTGCATCTCCATCCTAAATTATGGAAAATTCAATAGATAACAATTAATTTGAACCTGAAAATTCTTAGTGCAGGATACAGTTTGTGTTATTACTTGTTCTTGAGATGTGTGTTTACTGCTTAATTATAAATCTTTTCAAGTTCTGCTGCTTTTTTAAAAAAAGCAGATGATCACAAGCTCAGTATTCAGGTTTTTCATTTACTTGATCTATGCACAAAATTTTCTGTCAGTGGGCTATGAACTATTTGATTGCAGCAGTGTACTTCATGCTTATGTAGCTTACTTGTTCACAGTATTTTTGCTCCTTTTTTTATTGTGGATCAGCAGTTTTCTTCCTCTCAGAATATTCTTGAATCCATAATCTGTTAGTGGCTGTCATTATGATGCCTTTTCTTTCTGAAAGAAAGAAATAAGGTAGGCCACTTTTCCAGGCTTATACATTTATGTACAACTGAATATTTAATAAGTTGCTGTTGCAGAAGGCTTTCATGATGCTTATCTTTTCTTCTGAGCACCTTCCTCCTCGGTCCGTTTTGTATTTTCAGCTACACAGCAACTCATGTGCTGGAAGATATTCTTTCATGAGTTGATGCAATTTACTAATGCAGTAGAAAATACTGCAGCTTTCTGCAGATTCAATAAATGAACTAAAGGAGAAATCCACCAAGTACCAGCTTGTATGAGCTGAGTGAATGTCTTACAGGACACTGTGGCCATGGCAAGGGGAAACAAGGACCTTCTGTCTTTGATGGTGGTGTGTTATTATACCAGACCACTGTGGTTACTGTCAGTTCACAACACTTATTTCATGGTATCTTGCAATATTCTGTGTGTTAGTTGCACTGTCTTCTCCTAAAGATCAGGTCTTACCCTTCTCGTCTATTGTGGTCAAGTGGCACAAAACCTATGAATAAGTCTTATAAATAACTGTGAAATCTATTGCAGTTACTTTGCAGGGATCCTAATTTATAGTTAGAAATCTGCTTGAGAGGATTCCAACCACTCACTTTAATGGACAAGGGTAGGAGAAGTTTTATATTGAAAAAGATACAATTATAGCAAATGGTATTTAAAAATCTTAGTTGGCTTCTTTAAAATATATTACTATCTATTATTGAAATTGTCTAGAACAGATGCGAGACAAAGCAAACATCCTTTACCTCCAAGTACAGGATTTATAGGAACTATAAAAGGGTCATAAAGCTTTACTTAGTGTAACATTGGTAGCAAGTGAAGGACTAAGTTTTCAGTTGTACAATATCTCATACAGTCACGGCAGCCTTTCTCCTGCCTGCACAGAATGAAAAGTTCACACAAAGTATTGAAGACCATCACGACTAGCTGTTCTCACTTGCTTTACACAAAGCAGAGAATGTGAGTGGAGCTTCAAACCTAGGATAACCCGTGATACATGGTCAGAGAAATTTTGCTTTGTCAGAGGCTGAGTTTCTGTGACTCAGGTGATGACAGGTAACTGGCGGTGATGCAGGAATTTGATTGAGAGTTTGAGCCCTTAATAATATCTTTGTGAATTACATAACTTCTTAATGAAATGGCATATGGCTTTTAGAAAGATGCATTATTTTTATTTAAAGACTCAGAGAGGTGGATAATGAACTTCCTTGTCATACAAATCCTTCAGTTATCTAATTAAAATAACCGTCTTACTTCTAATCTGGAGTTTTCTAGTTCTGCATTTTCATTTTGGACTTTTTATTACTTTGTTTCTAGTTTAAAGATTATTTTACCTTTTTGCATTTTCATAGGCCCACTTTAACTGTTAATAATTTTCTATTTTTATCAGGTATTTAAGAATTAGATGCCATCACAAAGGTTTCCTATCATAACTGTTTACACTTAGCATTTGAAATGTAGCTTAACATTCTACTAAACAATATATTTGTAATTATTCATATAATTTTAAAGATGGCATAGAATTTTTACTAAGTCTTACTTTGCATTACAAGAGCAGAGGTTCCTCTTGTGGCTGAACTTATAGTCTAACAAGAGCAAAAAAAATTATCTTCACGTTGTTTAACAAGTCTTGCTGCTAATTGTTTTCATTTTCAAGAAAACAAGTTAGCTAACAGCTTTGTGGTTTTTGTTTGTTTGTTTTGGGGATTTTTTTTAACATTTGTAAATTCAGTATTTGGTTTACAATTTCCATTTTCTCACTAAAAGAAGCAGGGGATGTGGAAAAGCAAAGAAGAGAGATCCTTACCTCCTCCCACTAAACCTCCACTCTCACAGAAAAGGAGAAGGCAGAATAATCTCAGAATTTCATCTGAAAAATGTGTATTTTTAAAATCTAAATAAACCAGTAAAGTAATTTGTTTTGACAAAATACATTCATAGTATTTTTTTCCTTGGCTGAAGAACATCTAAAAAGCCCACAGCGATTAACACAGAAGATTTGTTTTTTACTGTGTTCTCTTAGGTGAGCTGTTATTCTTACTAGCAATAAGCTGATAGTATTTGATAGGAAAATTAATCCCAGACTGTGGAAAAAAGCCTAGTAGAGGAATTTAATTTTATTTGTTTATCTTTTGCAATTTTTTTTCGTTAATTTTTTGTCTGAAATTTGGTGACGAGGCCATAATATACTTGGAGACCTAGGGTAAGTGAAGAATATGCTGTAGAGGGAAACACACAATGGACATTGTGCTTTCAATTATGTAATATTTAAATGCCTAAGAGAAAAATATCTCTTACCATACTTTGTTCAGAACTACAACCCTGCTGTGCATGTGGGGATTTTTGTTGTTTGTTTGGGTTCGGAGTTTTTATGTTTTTTGGTTTTTTTAAAATTTTATTTTCATGGCATTCATAGCAAGACCTTTACTGCAATGAATTAATATTTGGGCTTAAAAGCTGTTCCCTGAGCAGATCAGTATTTGCAGTTTTCATACCAGTTTTAGTGGAAATCATGTTTTATGCAACTTAATTTCCCTTTATAGATGTACTTCAGCTTAATTTCTTACCCCTAAAACGTTCTGTGTTTCATTGGTTGCAAAAGATTTTTAACTAAGAGGAAAAAAATGTGAGTAATGGTGTTTTTAAAGAAAATATCAGACCCTGTGATAACCAAGGATGTGCTCAAGTGGCATGAATACTTCAGTTCCAGATGGGTCAGCTTTAGGGGTCAAGTTGTGAAGAGAAAGCCATCACACACACTTCATCAACACCGTGGAATGAGAGACCAGTGCATTTACTGAGCAATGGATTTCCAGTGAGCGTATAAACTAATTGGTGGATGAACATGCCCCAGGAGCAATGATTTTAAGGTCATAGCAGGCTCAGTGAATTGTGCTGACTTACACTGTGTCTCAGTGATAGCTGATCTTACCAATGAGCAGTTTAGAGGCATTCAAGCCTGAACTCTTTTCCATGTGCCTTGAATGGCATGTCAGCGGTCACTGTTTCTGACATCCTTTATATTTGTCCAGTCAGCTCTAAATCTTTAGGTTAGGCTTCAGCGTACTCAGGAAAGAAAGGAGAGAAGTGATTATTTTCAGTCATTGAGTTCTGAAGATCTTAGTGTTAATTATGCCAAACACGGTTCCTTCATCAACAAACTAGAAATGTTAAAGAGAGAAGAGAGAGTGAACTGATATTTTTGGTAATCAAAAGTATCCTAATTACAACTTTGTTGCTTAGCTTTATTTTTTCTCAATAACTCTGTATTCCTTCTCAAAATATTAGTTAATTCGTAAATACTGATTTTTATTTGACATGTAAAAATTCACAAGCTGAAAAATTGTTGTAACATTATTTAAGAAATTAAATAGTAGACGTCAGTCATATATCCCTTCTCTGCTAGCGGTGTGTTGCTTCTCATGTGCAACATTTTCTTTTGTTTTGGATAAATGTTTATTCATTCTTTGTCTACTATGAGTGCAAAACAGAACCATGCAAAGGTCCTTGTAAATTTGCAATCAATTAAGAAATGCTACAGTAGCTCTAATTCCCCCCTTTTTTTGGGGGAGGAGCGGAAAAGCTATTTTGTTTTATGATTTTTAAGACTTTGCTGAGAGTGTTTATAATTAATAATTAAGTAGTTTAAAAACAACTGTTAATTTTTAGATAAAATTCAGCAGAGGGTTTATTCAGCTTTGTCTATGAGCATGGACGTGTTTTTTACTTTAAAAAAGTAAAAAAACCAAACAGTTAATATGCTTTTGGCCTCAGCATTTAAAATCTAATAATGATGATGCTCATATAGAATAAGTTTTAGTGTCATCTTTTAGGAGAGTTTAAGTACAATCATGTAATTCTAAGCAATGGTGTATATATTTATACATACAAGTGTGTCTGTGAACTAGTTAATACGTCCAAAGATGTACATTCCTTGACTGGACTGAAAATAATAACAGAATGCCATTATTTTTTGAAACAAAAAGTTCTCATCTGTAGGGTGTAAATATATGGGAATCTTCTTTGTCTAGCAAGCGAGTAACAATTGGGTATTCATCATAATTATTTTTAAGACAGAAAAAAGCTTGATTCCATCATTCAATGTAAATAGTATGATTTAATATGATTTAAGCAAAGGAAATGGCTTGCTATGACCTTCCCCATACAACCTTTGTTTTCCTCAAATCCTCCCTTTAGCCAGAAAGGAACTGACCACAGACATTCCTACCACTATGAGTTAGAACAAGCAGTAGGACTGGTTGACAATCTGGTACACGTGATTAAAACTTTAGGAAACGGATGTGCTTGGCATTTACTAAAATATCCGTATGCAAATGTCTTCCCACTTTTATGCAGCTGTATGCCTGTATGGAACTCCATGCTATTGAATGGAACTCTAGATATACAGGATTCAGGTTTAGTTCAACAAGTCACAGAACCTTTTAAGTAGATTACATTTAGTTAATAAAGACCTTGAATATTCTTGACAGTTCTCAGATTAACAGAAAACAATCAGAGTTAGGATCAAATATGGAATTAGTTTATAACCTTGCTATGTGTATTAAGGGAAGCAATATTGTAATTGAAATGCAGATAAACATTGTGGAAATCTCACGTAACTATAATGGGATGTCCTCTTAATATGATTTTGCTTCATTATACTCTATTACTTTATCCTCTTGCTGTGTCTCTGCAGCTGCTTTGCTGGGGGATATCAATATTCAATTACAAAAATTAAGTAATCAAATCAAATTTATTTTGTATTTTCTACAATGACATTTGAAATAAATACTGAGTAGAACCAGAGCACAACTGCTTTAATAACTCAAAACACAAATTGCAGATTTTGGCTATTGTGATCGTTCTCTGGTATTTTGAAAATGTGTTAAAATATTAATGATTACGCATCAGTCTTATATATTAAGAACATTTTAATGCAATATTAGTGGCAAAACAAGGAGAATTACAGCTAACAATCTCTTCCTTATTCTTAACTTTTCAACTAAGTAAAATGGGAGTGTTTTTCTGTGTGTAGTTGTACATTATATGCCATTTTAACTTTTTGTAGCACTACCATCTTTTGTTGTGAAACAAAACCAAATCTGTGTGGGTATGACTTTTCTGTGTGATGATAAAACTAGACCAAGTTGCTCAAAGCCCTCTCCAACCTGGCCTGGAACATTTTCAGGAATGGGGCATCCACAACTTCCCTGGGAAACCTGTTCCATTGCCTCAACACCCTCAGAGTAAAGAACTTTTTCTCAATGTTTAATCTAAACCTGCTCTTCTTCAGTTGAATCCATTCCCCCTTGTTCTGTCACTACTTGCTCTTGTTAATAGACTCACTCCATTTTTCCTCTAAGTTCCTGGAAGGCCACAATTAGGTCACCCCAAAGCCTTTTCTTTCCCAGGCTGCACAATCCTCTTAGGTGCTCTGTCCCTAGAATCATCTTGGAGCCTCCTCTGGACTCACTCCAAGGATGTTCCGCCTATTCTGGGGACCCCAGAGCTGCATGCAGCACTGCAGGAAGGGTCTCACCAGAGCAGAGCAGAGGGGGATAATCACCTTTCTCTACCTGCTGGCCACGCTGCTTTGGATGGTGAATATTGGCAAGAAGAATGTGCAGGATTCCATTGAAGTCTCTAAAAAAGAACCTGGTAACATCATGAGAAATTAAAAGTACTTCACTATAGGATAGAGCATTTTTTGAGGAGGTTGTTATGAACCAAGAAGAGAGAAACATGACCCCATGAAGTCCATGGGGAGACTGAAGGTTGAAAATGCAGAAAAAAACTCCTTTCATTGTATGCAAATGAAAGGTATTGGTGTGTTGGTAAATGCTGTTCCTGTAGTATGAAAAATACTGGAAAGAGGTGATTGATAAAGAAGCAAATGAGTTTTAATAGAATAAACAGAGTGACTTGAGCCAAAAAAGATGGATGGAGTTGTAGCCAGAAATAGGGCATGTAGAGTCGTGTGGTAGGACACAAAGCACAAATATTAATCGTGCTTATATTCAAAGTATTTGAGAAACTCAAATCTTACATTATAAAATGTCCCTTACCTTGGCCATTCTCTCCCCTTCTTTTCTCTTTCCATTTATGTATTTTTTTCTATTTCTTTCCTCATAGTGGCCAGTAATTAGAGCAGTTTCTAACTTCCTTGTGCATTTTAAAGACAGCTGTTTTTTCTCACTGATGTTCTTACCTTTCCAGATTTGATGTTTGTTTATTTTTGATTATTGTCATTTGAAATATCATAATGTCAGTTTCCAAAAGCTTCCCTATTATTTCACAGAGTGAACAGACGTGTTCACAGTGTTTTCAATGGTGCACAGAATTCCTCAGTGAACATGTGCTGTCATTTTGGAAGGGGCTGTATACAGCCACAGAAAATATTATGGCAAGTAAATGGATAACATC
The DNA here is from genome assembly GCA_025920805.1 of Petroica traversi. Taxonomy (NCBI): domain Eukaryota; kingdom Metazoa; phylum Chordata; class Aves; order Passeriformes; family Petroicidae; genus Petroica; species Petroica traversi. Next base: position 15,888,150 of record JAHLSL010000010.1, read on the forward strand.
TCAGAGCCTGAGAGGTATTCATCTCAAGGGTGTATTGGAAAATAGGAGGAGGTATTAATTTTTTTTTGTCTTAACGTAATGAACTGATAATATTAGAATTTAGATAAATCCTTAATTTTTATTTTAAGGACTCTTCTGTGCAAAAATGTTAATATAACTTAAAGACAGCATTTGCTAAAAGACAAAGACCAACTTAAGATAAAATCATAGATAAAGTTCTTTTAAATGCCAAAGGTAGAAGTGGAAATAATTCATAAACAATTTTATTCTGTGTTCTAAAAATCTAAGTGCTTTTCTGTGTTACCTTGTTCTCAGTAAATCTTGTCACCCAGTGCTATATCCCACATTATATAATCTTTCATTTTATCTTTTCATTCTATCAAGGCACAGCATACCTAGCTAATCCATCAGAAATCCTTTTCCTTATCAGTCACTCAAGAATGGTTATACTGTACAGTGTGACAGCATTAGACATCACTTACCTTCCTAAACTACAGATTACTTAGGAGAAAAGTAGGTTTTTGTGTTTGAGGATGCCTTGACTATATGTCGACTTCACTGTTTGTTTTCCTTGTGTACTGCTTTTTCCTAAATGTATGCATCTTTCTTTTTTAAATTGTCATACCTTTCTTTACTATTTTCTCAGAATTTTTGGATATTCATATCTTCCTTTATTGTTTCTTCAGCATAGTGATTTAGCAACGTAATCTCCATTTTGTGTCATTTAAGATAATTTCCATCTTCATAGATGAGGAGCTTTTATAATATGTTCAGGTGAATCAAAGATCAGAGGCCTTGTACACCTTGACAGCCTACTTGAATGGAGTTTCTGACACAGTAGATCACAGCTGCCTCTTTGGAGGTGTTGTAATATATTGTGTCATGTTTTACTGTGAAGCTGTTAATGCATGTTTGACACTAGATACTCTAGGATTCTCTCGAAAGGATATACCATGTAGTACAGAAATATTTGCTCTCATTCGATCCTTATGTTAAGCCAGATGAGAGTTTTAATGTTATACCCACAGTATCACGGGTTCTATACTGATTAAAATGCATATTTAATGGATTTTGTCATAAAAAAACTCGTGCAGTCTGCCATGCTTGTTAGTTCTTTTTACCAAGAACATTGCAAGTAGTTTTACAAAAATATAATAAATTCTATGTATATTTTAGATAGCTCTGTAATCATGTGATAGTTTTCAAATAAGAAGAGGTAAGTAATGATGTCCCCTTGAGTTGTTGGAAACTTGTTTTTCTAGAAGAAATATTTGACAAACATTATACAACCTTCAGACAGCACATACTTGACTGGTCACAAAGAGGTAGCTTCAGTTTTAGCTTTATTTAGAGACCTGGCACCAAAAAGCAGTGGCCAAAGACAGTGCAGAAGCATATTTAAATCACCTATACAAGTAAAATTTCTATCTGGTATAAATTTATGTTAATTTAATTTAAAGAGAAAAATAATGTGGAAATTAGGAATTATTGCTATCCAAAAGTCAATTTATTACTGAGTTGATACTGGTACAGTGGAGAGGACTGTGAATGTCCTGGTGTTTGTACCTGTGAAACTCACTGCAGCTGAATTCTGTTACTAGTTTTATTCAAAGGATTATATTGTTTTTACATATGCTTTTTGTGTGAACAGTTATACTGCATCTGCACTGCTTTTGCTTGCTTTTAATTGTCTTAGTGCTGAATATCTCCAAAGTCTTTTATTAGCAGACTATTTATATAGAATCATAGGATAATTTGGGTGAGATGCCATCTAGTCCAACCCCCCTGCAATGAGCATGGACATCTTCAACTAGATCAGGTTGGTCAGAACCCCATCCAACCTGCTGTTGAATGTTTTCAGGGACTGGGCATCTACCACCTGTCTGGGCAACCTGTTCGAGTATTTCACCACCCTCATGGTAAAAAAATTCTTCCTTAGACGTAGTCGACATCCAGCATCTCAGTTTAAAACCAGTACTCCTTGTCCTGTCTCAATATGCCCTGCTAAAAAGCTTGTCTTCACCTTTAAGGATGGAAAGGCTGCCAAGGTCTTCCCAGAGCCTTCTCATTTCCAGGCTGAACAACCACAGCTCTTGACCTTTCCATAAAGGAGAGGTGCTCCATCCCTCTGATCATTTTGGGGGCCCTCCTCTGGACTCACTCCATCTCTTTATTTTGCTTAGTCCCCAGAGCTGGATGCAGTGTTCCAGGTGGGGTCTCACCAGAGCAGAGCAGAGGGAAAATCCCCTCCCTCCCCTGCTGCCCACACTGCTCTGGCTGTAGCCCAGGACATGTTTGGCACTCTGGGCTGGGAGTGCCCATGGCTGGGTCATGTCCAGCCTCTCACCCACCTGCACCCCCAAGTCCTCTCCCCAGGGCTGCTCTTGATCTGTTCATCCCCAGCCTGTGTTGGTACCAGGGGTTGCTCTGACCCAGGTACAGCACCTTGAACTTGCTCTTGTTAATCTCACAAGATTCCCACAGGTATACTTCTTGAGCTTGTCCAGGTTCCAAGGATGGCATCCTGTTCTTCAGGTGTGTTGTCAACTGCACCACTGAGCTTGGTGTCATCTGCAAATCTGCTGGGGATGCATTCAATCCTTCTATGTCATAGATGAAGATACTAAATATGGTCATATTTACAATTAATAAATGGTATTTTTTTCCTTTGATGCTGAAATGCAGCCTGACAAACTTCTTAACATGGCAAATGTTTTGCAGCTGAACTACAAACTCTGGAAAATATTTTACTAGAAACTGAAGAACCATGTAGCCCAGTGTTGCTAACCACTGAGTTCCATCAGAGGAATTCATGTCTTCTGAAAGTAGAAAAATAATTTATTTTCCAACAAAACAAGAAAGGTATAGAGCTTTATACACAGTGTGTGATTTTTTTGTTTGCCTGTTTTTCCTTTATTCTGCTGTGTTTTTTTTAATGAAAAAAAGAAGTCTGTAATCTGGCCCTTGAATTCATTATTTATATTTGCAAGTCATCAGATCTTGGTTTAGTCTCTTTTTTTTTCATAGCTGTGAGCCATTCTGGCATGCCTTTATGTTTATGACATCCTGCTGTGTAAGGATGTTGCAACTGTGCTTTCTAGATACCTTTTTATAGTTTTTTTTTCCTTATGATATGCTAAATTAGATCATGAGCTATTAAGACAGGTTATGCATTTGTTAGTTTAAAAACATCTCTAATTATTTCACCCTGCTAAAATATTACTGCATATATGCTTTAGGCATGATTTCTTTTCTAACAACGTATTATGTATTCATAGGAGCAACAATACCAATTCATACCATCGGGAATATTATTTAGTTTGGCAAATAGAGTATTTTTCTTATTTGAATGTTGTTTAGAGTAAATATATCCTTGAAAGCAAACAAAAGGATGAATTTACTGTATGGTCACATTCAGTAAATCTTTTGTTTTACTTTCATTAAGGCCTGATTTAGTCAGGTACAAATGGAAAATCTGTAGTAGCTTTAAAGTAAAATAAAATTGGTTTTGATTCAGTTCAAGTCAACCATCTCATTTAAAATTAGCCCAGAGGTCTTGTAAAAATGCTAGTAATCTAAACATAATAATGCACATTGCCCAATTGCTACTGTATATGATATAGGTTCAGTGCTGTAATGCTTTGACAGCCCATTACTGAATGTAATGAACAGCTATTTTTAAACATAAGAAATTCAAGTTGACAGCTTGGCAATGAAATTCAGCTAATGGCATAATTTTTGTCGTCTTCAGTATACGGAGTGGATTTCAGTTTTTTTAAAGAAATTTGTATCATGGACTTTATTGGAGCAAGCATTTTTTTTTTTTTTTGCTTCAGTTTGCTAAATACTTTTTAAAGAGCTTGTACTAAAGCTGCATTTTGTCAAGTCCTGAAACCTGCACTCCTGTCAGAACAGAAGCTCTGTGAGAAGTCAGTGATTAATAAAAATAGGTTGAATCCTTAAGGAAGAGAATGTACTAGAATTGAATTTATAATCACAAACTCACTTTTTTAATAGGTGAAAACTCTAGCTCTATAAGCCCTTCAAGAGGGATTTCAGTATGAGTCAATAGGAAGCTAAGAGGAGGGGCAGAGAAAGTAGCTGTCAAATTGCACACATTTTGTGGTAGAAATCTATAAATTCAGGCCAGGCTCCCATCTATCATTTTCCTTATCTCTGATGGCTACTGCATTGGGAAGTGAGTAAGATTCTGGTTTCTTTCTGTATGCATGAAGTGTGGTTTGCTCAGGACCTTCTCAAACAGCCTGTGTTAACAGCGTGTGTTGGGGCTTTCTGGGAAGGTTTTAGGAGTGATGGTGCTACAAGGGCAGCTGCTGTGAGAAGCTGCTGGAAGCTTCCCCTGTGTCCAGTAGAGCCAATGCCAGTGGGCTCCATGATGGAGCCACTGTTTGCCATGGCTGGCCTCAGCAGTGGTAGCACCTCTGTGGTAAGGAGGAGGATACTCCTTTTGCTGGGACTGGCTCCTGTGCTCCTGATGGGCCTTCCTGCTGGATTGCTGATCATGAATGCCATATCACCCTTTTGGTTAGTTTTGTGTTGTGATTCACTCTTTTCTTCCATCTTCTTCCTATTCCCATTAACCATCTTCCAGAGCACCTTTAGAAGGTATATTTCTCTTCCATGTTCTGTAGGTACACTGAATTGAAAATCAGTTGTCTTCACTGCAGGATTTTTGGAAAAAAGGTATGATCCCAGATGCAGTGATTTTAATCATGGCTGTGAGATATATAGAACTCTAATTCTAACCAGTTCTAAAAATCATCCCATATCTTGTTTCCTTTCCTAATTTACCACATTAAACAGAGACAAATCTTCTCTGCTACCTCAAGAGTCTTCTAAATGAGTTCTTATTTCTGCTGGCTTCATCTTGCTTTCAGCTTATAAATCCATTTCTCTGTTCTCAGTAATCTCTGGTCCCAATTCTTATGCTTTATTAACACTTTCTTTCTGCATTCCACAATATATCCGATCCCTCCAAAACAATTTCTTTCTTACATTTATCCATCCTTATTCTGATACAATTTTTACTATATGTAATGCTCCTTATTTTCTATTTTCCTATTTTCTGTCCAGGGTTTGCCTCTGTAGTTCAGACTACACACAATAAATGCATTTTCATGTTATTTGGTTTTAAAAGGTTTGTTTATAGAAGTGGTGTAACTGTATCTTGTTAGGAAGACATCTGTATTTATCTCTCTCTGACTTACCTGATTGCTTTGTGTAGAGGCAAGTATTCTAGCACATATGGATAGCTTGTATGAATGCCAGATACTCTTGACCAAACCTACTGTGTCTTCATGTATAGATTATTATTCTTACTTACTAATTTTTATGAATTATCATTCAGAATGTGCCCCTTACTTTCAGAACAAGTGGGACATATGTGGTATTTTCTTATTTTGAAGAGCTTGGGTCGAGGCAATAATATCAGAATTCCCAATGATTTTCCAAGATAACATGCACGTCCTTAATTTAAGTTATTTTTGAGAGGAGCTCAAAAGGAGGTTTTTTCATTGGTGATTTTGCCTGCTGATCACACAGGGTTTTCACTCTGCCGTGACAACCTGCAGAAGAGTGTTCATTTCTCCAACACTGCTTTCCAAGAGAAATCCCCGCATGGTTTGTTGGAAAGGAATGCCGTGGAATGCTTGGTGAGAATGGGCCTGAGACACAGCCAGAAAGCTCATTTCTGCAGAGCTAGTTTATCAATTCCCATGGGGTTTGGGAAGAAAGGGCAGCCTTTTCCAGAGGTATATAATAATTAAGGTGGCATGTGGAGATGATTTAATAGGATTGTCATTAAAATTATCCTTCTGTGAAATACCCAATAAGCTCCAGCTAGTTTGTATTACTTTTTTTTTTTCTAATAGAAATTTGGTGGGAAATACTTCGAGTCTTCTGAAATTCATGGAAGGCTAGATTTAATTTGCCTTTTATTTGTTAATGGAGGTTATCTGACCCAAGAGAATTATTATGTAGTAATGATGACATAACAAAGCAACCTTGGTAGGTTTTCTTCCTTGACTTTCTTCCTTCCTTTTGAGCACTAGAGCTCATACTAATTTTCCTTTTAAATGTTTGGAGATCTCTCTGACTCTGCAATATAATGAAATCACCATATTAGTGGTTGAAAAAAAGGGAAGGGCTTATTTTGCAGTGCATCTTCCTATGGTTCTCTGTGGGTTAGGTTTCCGCATCATATGGAGTACTACAGTGTGTACTGTTTGATAATCTTGTTGGTAACCTCAACTGAAAGAGCAAGGATTAGGAACCAAGATGCAACATCCTTGAAAAAAAAAAACTCTTTAAAAACAATAATTAACTGGAAGGCTGTGTTGACTTCCTTGGTTCTCAGGGTAGCAAAACATATATTCCTCCTTTTTTTACTTTCAAAGATGTGAATATACAGTGGTTTGTCAGAAATGTTTAGAACAGGCTGCCTGGGAATGAAACTACTTTGTCTCTGAGAGACTCATATTTCAATGTGAGGGACATATTTTCAATATATGGCTGAGTACATATTTCACTGAAACTAGTTCTTCTTTATTTCATCAGAGATAAAATGGCAGTGGAGGGGAGATAGTTCTACATACCTGTTCATACTGCTGAACCCTTTTCACTTGAGAACTGTAGTGGTTTTGGCCTTGAGAGTAATAGCTTAGTAGGCTTTAGAAGTAATCATATAGTAGTACCTCACAGGCTGTGGCCCCTAGTGTAGAAAAAAATTTAAGTATGTCCTTAAATTGAACTACCTAAACAATTCCCTGAGGTTTGGTAAGTGTGACACAAACAAGTATGCCTTTCTTTCAAAGCCAAGAAAGATTGTCGAAGATGGAGGAATCGATGATGTGGTGAAAAGGCAACTCACCAGGGTGTTTTCATGCCCTCGTGACCAATGACTGAAAGTCTTGTGACCACATTTTAGGTCTGCCCTCTCATCTGAGACAGCACATGGCAACTCTGTGTGTTTGTTAGAGCCTGTCCTTGGAGGAACTTAACCAATGGATTCTCTACTTCTCAGTAGGTACCACTTTGACTGGGTGGCCTAGCTTTTCCCATCCTCCTTGCCATGCCAAGCACCAACACATCCATGGTGTACACCTCAGGGTGGGAATGGGCTGAGTAGCAATTTTCTCTGAAGTATTGGTGTGTGAAGAGAAGAATCTAGAGCAAAGAATAAGTGAATGAAAGATCAGAAATTAAGGATCCTAAATTAATTACATTAGTGGTCAATACCTTTTAAGTTATTAAGTGTGCAAAAGCCTTCTTGTAACTTACTTCCTTTTTCTTGTGAACTCTGCCTTTCTAAGTAGAGTCTGTGCTTTTACTCTTCAAAATCTCATATTCAGATTATGTCTGCTCTTATGCAACAGCTTCTTAGTGTTTTTTTTCCAGCATCCACTGTAATCATTGTACAAATCCCTATTATGGTGGGCACATAACTCACTCTCTTTTTCTCTCCAAAGAACAAATACCAACACTGCTTGATAGGTCAACAAACAGTTGTGCTGGAGGACAGCTTCCTGCTGTACTTCTACAAATCTATCCCAAAGTAACTTTACTGCTTCATTTGGCTCCTCTATAGACTAAGTGTGGTTGTTAAACAAAAACAAAATTGTCTGCAATCTGTTGAAAACGATTATAAAAATACCTCTGTCTGGTTCTAGATATGCAGAACAGTGTCATATTCTGAACCAAATATTGTTATTTCAGGGAGGTCCTTATTCCTACAATATTTTGTATGTGTAGCTAAAGTGTCTTCCCCAGAGGACATTTACAGATGTGCATTTGGCCTGGTGTAGATCAGTTATTTTCTGCTTTTCATTTTGTTATTACTTCCCCTTTTTTTCTTATCCATTAAACTCTTTTGAAAGCAGATTCCATGTCTTGAAGGACCATAGGAATAGTTATTTTAACTACCTGGACTACATATGTGTATTTTAATTTCAGCCAGAGGAGGATAAAAGCACTGGAAGTAACTAGCAGTTTTGGTTTTCCTCACTCTTTCATCTCTTAAATGTCCTTAAACTCATAAAGACTCTACTGCTCCTAATACATGAGGCTTCACACTCAAAGCACAAAATGTAATTCTCATATGCTTATTCTGACTGCCCAGGAGTACTAACAATCCTCCTGCTTACATACATGTCCTGGAGGCTCACTGGAGTAAAAAGAATTGCCCTATTGGATTAGAGACCAGCCAGCTTAATGTACTTATATTTTTCAAGCTAACTGCTGTTTCCTCAGACTGTGTTACCAATGCATCAACTCTCTCTCTTTTTATTAAGAAATAACAACCTATTAACTAGATTTCAGTCAGTCTTTTGGGTAACCATTTTGTCGTTCATTAGTACTGGATGGGAGGGTAGAAGGGCTGAGGCATTGTTCTTAGGATCATTCTTTCATAGTTTTGGTATCATGGCATATTTATTTTTTTTGGCTGATCCTTTTTTAAACTGTAAAATTATGTATGTATTTAGGTGCATATTAAAATTACGGATATTAGTGCTTTTGATGGTGGAAGTGAAAATATGTCAGACTCCTTGGGCAGTGTAATTGATTGACCATATGTTAAAAATGGTTGACATTATCATTGCTTAACCAACATTTTACTCTTGAATTCCTCTACTTTCCTGTCCATGCAGCAATAGGAGTTGATTAATTTAAACCCAAGCTCAGAAGAGCACTATGTTTATCTTAACACCTGCAATGCTCTGTAATGCTCAATTATAATTTTATTGGAAAATGCAAAAGTTGAGTTTTTAATCTATGTTTTGTGAAATAGTGGGAAGGGAAACTTTAGAATCTCTTCTGAAGTTTTCTTTATACTGTTTTGTGGCTGTTGAATATTCATGGCTTTTTGTTGCAATAATTATGTTTTGTGACCACGCAGTTTGACATGCCCTGAAGCTTGTGATAGCTTGCTTTGTTTTCAAAGATTTTTTATTAAGATGATTATACCATGTATACTTTTAAGTTTCAGTGGGTTTTTGTTTTCTGTTATAATGTGGTATTTTTAATCTTAAAGAATGTTGTTCAGTTAAAGCCAGATACTCAGAATGTTTTGAATGTTGCGATGGTGAAGTTTCCTGGTTTATGAGCAGAATCAAAACAGCATTTTAAAAACATCACGCTGAAAAAATAACACCCCAAACAGTCACAGCCTACACTCCACCACCCCCAGCATTTAATCAGCAGTCCTTTTAGCTGATAGAGTCCTAAGTGATTTTTCTTACCTACTTAAGGCCATTCTAGATATGCTCGCTAAGTGGACCTAACAGTACCAGTGTATTTTATGTTAGCAAGTCATGATAGAAAAGTACTTGAAGTTCAGGGGGCATTTGTCTCCTTTCTCACAAATTCATTTAAGTACCAGTCTTGCCATAGCTTTAACTGGGGCAGACAACCATACAAATGACTTGAGATAAAATGAAAATAATGGACTGAGCTAGGTGCCGGGGGTGGTAGTTACACTGCATGCACATCAATAAGCATTGAGTGTTATTCTATGCTAATGTAAGCCTGATGGATCAGCTTTCGCTTTTAGCCTAGAGGACCATTAAGCACTAGAAGCTGGGTCAAACTGATATAGTGAGGCAGACGTACCCTAACAGTTGGCAACAGTAGTTAACAAGCAGTAATTTGCTATGTGTGAGACTAATGTTGTTTAAAATCTTCATGATCAGAACAAAGATCAGAGAGAGGATAATGCTTCTTTGTTTAATATTCTTTTGTAAACTTGATTCATTTTGGGAAAAAAACCCCCACTAAGATGCAAATATGAATAAAGCATTTAGCAGTTCTGTTGGAAACGGTTCATGTATAATTTTATGTTACAGAACATTAAAGCATTGCACATGATTTTCCAAAAATGCAAGGATACCCTCATAGGATAATCCTACATAACTGAAATATATGATATTATATTTCAAATTAAGTGCAATTCATTGCTCCTAGATTGTCTTTATAGTCCTGAAAGTACTAAAATAAAAGCAAAATTATTGAGTTATATAAATATCTGAGGGTAAATAAAAAACCCCACTAATTATGTAGATCTGAATCTAAAGATAATTTTGACCTTGACATCACAAGAAGATTAGAATAAAGCGTTATCTTTAGTCTGTTTTGCTTATACAGATATTGTTTAAGTAGGTGGCCAAATATAGCTAAACATATATCTAAATTTAGAAGTACTTTTCCATCTGTTCTTTAAAATATTTATATTCCAAATTTCAGATTTTATCGCATGTGTAGAACTGCTGTGTGTAAAGATTTGATAACCAAAATCACATTGGCAATGCTGACGAATATTAGCAAAAATCAATATAACATGTTAAATAAGGTATATCACTGTTACATTTCAAAGGCATACTGTGAAACTAGGCTGTAATTGGTTTAGGCTTTGATCTTTTTGCTTCAGCAGTGTGGCCTTATGCACCCTCAAGCCTGGCTTTGTTGAGGAATATGCACAATTTATGGTGTCAGGGCTGTGGTTTGTGGTGTGTGTTGCATTTAGTCTGTCTTCTGTTGGGAAGGTTTTGGTGGGGCAAGATGAAGTGGTCCTTTATAGGAACAACCTCTGTAAATTTAGGAGATTCCTTTTCCTTGTCAGGAGCTATGGAGCCCACTTGCACAGCAGATACACTGCAATATTGCCTAATGCACTGGGTAGCTCAAAATGATATTCAAAGAAGTATGTGGGGGTTTAATGTACTGGAGTAAGAAGACAGGGTTTCCAATTATCTGACCTTCAAATCACCTTCATGTTATTATTGTAATAAAAAAATAATTGCTGTTTCCTATCTCAGATTTAAAAATAAAATTTTGTGTATTTCAGTCATCAATTATTATATTCCCAAAACCTGTTAAAGGTGATTTAAGGTTTAGGGACATAAACTGTGTGCAAATAAGGCTATTTTGTTTTCTTTTCCAGTTATGTAAGAACTGTTTGTGTTGGGGTTTTTTGAAGCTTATAAAGGGAAGAAGTTAGTTGTGTGTCTTGTTTAAAACATCCTTTGGACTGTTAGTTTTTGCTCTAGCTATTATTTTTGCTACTTTTTATGTATTATAATTAAGAGCTTTTTTCCTTCATGATGCTCTGGCATGTGTGAATTATTTTTGATTGTGTCATATTTTGAAATTCAGTACATGTTGAAAATATAAAGCTAAACCAGCAATATTTCTTTTACTCCAGGCAAAATTTATGTTTGGAGGTTTTTACTTCAGTGTCTGGCTAGCCTTGATGTTTTATGTACAGGCATTGTTTGAAGTTGGCTTGCTGTAGCACAACCTTATTGATTGAAATATGTTTACTTTCCTGACAATGAAAATAGGAATTTATCATTTAGCTTCCACATAATTAGAAAAATATTTGTAAAAAATGAGAATTATAAAACGCACCTCAATTCACAGAGAACATTAAAGGGTAGTTAGTTTCTTCTGTGTTGGGGAATTTAAGGAAGAAATTTTATACTGAGGTAAATATCTATTAATTCCTGATGTCTTCTTGCAGCAAGGTTAGTACTCTGGGACTGTCTAAGATGAGAGCAACTCATTTTAGAATGGGAGTAAAAGTTCAGAAATGTAGTCTTTTGGAAAAAAAAAATAAGGAAAAAAGCCTCAACAAGCAAGCAACCCTCAAAGTTCATATTTTATGTTTCCTATTGTTTCTAGGACACTAGGAAAGGAGAAATAATTACAGAAGCTTTAGACAGCCTGTCTGTGATATTGCAGGACCTACAGGTAGTTTTACTGGAGGATCTAATCTATTGTCAGTGGGAAAACTTCAGGAAGATATAGAAAAAGGATGAAAAAAGAGGGATTTGCGTAAGGGATTGGTCTGTATCACAACTGTAGGTGTTTTTGCATTTTCTGTAGCCTAACAGTAGCAAGCAACAGCTTCAGAAAATGTTTCAGGCCCATTTTGCTAAAGATCAGACCACAGTATTTCCTGTCCAAATTAGCATCAGAAGGGAGCACTGAGCTTAAGCAGATTTCCGTGGGAATCTAGTGAAAGGAGAAAATGTAGATTATTGTCTTTGTCCCTTGCTAACTGAAGCAGCTTGTCAAACATTGTGTTAATCTTTGAAGAAGCCTATGGCAAAAAGGAGGAAGACCATTTTGGACCATTTAACATCTCAGGAGGATTGCTGGCAGAAAGTTCAAATGATCTTCAGTCTGTATTTATGCCACTTCACTTGGCCCCTGATGGAATGACTTTTTGGCTTGACTTTTCAGCTTTCCTCAGCTACCTTGAATCAGCACACTAAGAAAAGGGCCATCTACTCAAGACAGCACAAATTTAGAGAGCCCAAACTTACTGTGCACAATGGCAGAACAGTTCGGAGAATTATGGCCTGCTGTCTTAAGGAACCAGCTTGACTACAGCCATGCTGTAGAATTGATGGGCTTTAAGGTTGAGAGCTGCCACAAGAAAGAGAGACTGTAATTCCACTGTCTCCTCACTTGCTTAGATCCCAAACATTTACTGGAAGACTAAGAAAGAAATTACTCTGATCAAAGATGCCACATCATATTCAAATTTTGTTCCTGAGTGAGGGATCAACTAAAAAAAGAGTTTAAATCAGACCCTTTGTGGAATAGGACTTTGAAACACCCACTGTGAAGAGAGAGTCAGTCTTTCCAAGGGGGAGATGGAACCAGGTGAGCTAAACCCACTGATGATATCAGCTCTTGTAAACTTGAGCAAGGGACAATCTGCTGAGGAAAAGGGCTGAGATACTACAGGTGACAAAGCTTATTAAGATTATATGTACTGATGGGGAATTCCAGGCATATACCTAACTTGTCATTCCAATATAAATTGGTGACTGAGTGAATTGACTCTGGGTCAGATCTCTCATTCATTATCCTGACCTGTTGTCTTGGTGATTGGCTGGGAACAGACTGGAAGGCGACTAAGACTCTTAGGAGTGACATAGAACTTTGGAAATTGCATCCTGAATTACCCACAGACAGGAAAAGAAAGTGAAAATACTTTGGGTATTGCTAGGGGAAAAAAAATGGTTAAGAGAATAGGAAGAGCTTTTATGTTGACCTGCAGTATTAAGAGATTTCAAAACTGTACAAGGACATTTCCTTGCATGGTAACTCCCACCATTTTGCAGTGATGTCAATGATTTTATAATAATTTGGTTTTCATAAAAATGAGAGTGATTTTGAAAGGGGTGTAAGTTCTTTTTTCTGGGGCATGCATATGGTTATAGGAAAACAAGGTTAAAAGATAGGCTTTTTCCACTTTTTGTTTGAGTTAATGGAGGAACAACAAGTTGTGATGGGGTAGCAAATACTAATTGAAACCTAGAAATTTTTACGTGGAAACACTACATCATAAATTCAGAACTTTTTTATTTTACAAGAATTTGGAATATTTTGGTAAAAGCTGTGAAAACTGTTCTTTCTCTTTGGGACAGGGCATTTCTGAAGAGGAGAACACGGTATGTTTAAAATGATTGGTGGCATGTAATTGATGTTTAAAATGGGATGTAAAAACAATGCAGCTTTACAATTCATTATAAAACCTCTCTTCAGAAGACATTTAAAATATTGTTTCGTTTTAAAATAGTACAGTAGATCTGCAGTGTATGACTTGGTATTGTCATGTAATACTGTACCTTCAAATACCTAAAAACTGATTATATCAGTACTTTTAAAATTATGACTCTACAAGATTCTAGAATTATGTTGCTATGAAGTGGAAGTACAGGGTTTTAATAATTCTCTGAAGGTCAGGAATTTAAAAAATTGAAATTATATACATGATGGTCAATGGGGTTCTCATTCAGCTATTCATATTGTATAGTCTATTGACAGGACCTGCATATGAGTGTAATGTTATCAATGTGCATTTTCAATCCATTTAGTCTTTTAATAATTTTGTGTGGTATGTTAATAGATGTGGTTTACTTTTAATGTGCTTTGTGTAATGTCCTTAAGTAAATGGAGAGATTATAGGAAATAATTGACTTTTTGTATTGTATTTTTTTTATTGTTTTGTCCCTTTGAAGATACAGGGCTTCATAATCACATCAAACTATTACTGATGACCTGTTCTTGTAAAGTAAGTCAAGTAATCATATTCACATTATTTAATTACATGATTTCAATAGGAAAGTAAGAGACTACAATGGCTACAGGAGATGTATAACAGGAAGGGAAATACAATAACTTGTGGTTTCTTGGAGACTGAGTTCATATTACGTTCAATCACAAAAAAAAGAAGAAATGTTTTAATATATCGAGATGGCAGGATTTTAGGACATATGCAGGACTGTTGCATAATTTTGCAGAATTGTTAAGTTTGATTTATAGTGTTCCAGGTTTGGTCTGCCTGGACTATAAAAGTGAGACAGGAAAGATATTGACAGTGAGATAGATTATTCAGACAATCTGAAGATAATGAATAGTTCATACCTATGAACCACAATCATTCACTTAAGGGCATAGAAATCATATTATAGGTCATAATGTACATGACATACTGTGTTACTGACTGCTCAAGTGCCAGGTTCCCCATGTTTTGAGCTATGTGTGACTAGTGATATTCAAGCTACGTAAAACAGAGAGCATTATCTGAATAGTCAAACTCTTATCCTGGTCATGGTCAGACTAGAACGGATCAGAAAGCCGCTGCTTTTGCAGCTTCCCCACCTTTACTGATTAGGTGCTTATGCAAATCAAGTTTAGGATCCTTTGGTTTCAGCAGTAGTCTCTTAGGTGTGTGCTTTATCTCTCTTTTTCTTGTTTTCTTGCTCCTACGGCAGCAATGAGTACAATAACACAATCACTTGCCTTCTTCCTCTACTAGCAGCAATTGCAGGCGGCTAGAGATCAGCTGAGCTGGAGATGATTATATAGTAAACCCACTGATCTCTATAAGAAATGTCCCTTAGGACAGGGCAGGTATGACAAGGATTTAGATGATCAAAACAACTAGAGGACAAAAAACGGCTGAATGTGATTGGGTGACTTAATACCGGGTTATGAGAGATAGGAAAACTTCCTCTATAGTTAAATATAACCATCTGTTTTTAAAGGGAATGAAATTTCCCAGTCCACATATGATTCTTAAAAGGTGTTTCAAATCAGTAGGAATACCTGGTTTTAAGGCTTGTGAGATTGTTCTTACAAAACACTTGGTTTGGATTGGGTAATATCTTAAATGGGTTTTTGGACTCCCAGATTAGAGAGACATCAAGATGACAGGTCCTAACCATGAGTTACTGCAGTAATGTAATATTTTAAAGCAATCGCCGTTCCTGAAACACAGGTGAATAGGAGCTTCTGAAAATTATGGGTATTACTCACAGAAAGCCTTGATTTATTTGCTAGATTTCTCTGCTCTGCCTAAATAGACAATAGGTTGGGAAAATAGATTTCCTTTTCTTTGAAAATTAAATTTAAAACCAGAGTTTTTAGCTTGTTTCTTTTCCAGCCTGGGAGGGAATTAATTGAATAATGATAATTAAAACAAAACACCTGTGGGAGAGACGAGAGAACATCAGGCTGTGATGCCTCAGCTTTTCTGTTTTGTTTTAAAAATATCGATATATTTGACCAAGCGAGTTGCTTATTTTGTTGTACTTGGTGTGTGTGTGTAATGCAAGCTGAAGAGGCCTGGCTGGGGTCTGGCTGCCCTCTCTGCTGGCCTTGTGCTGCTCTCCTCTCTATCTTCTGGGGTAAAACACTTATGTGTCTATGGAGGTGGTCAGTATATTAATCAAAAGGAAAAATAGGGGTGTCGGTTTTTTGGAGGCGGAGGAGAAGGGGATGGTTGTAGGTTGGGGGGGTTTCTTGGATTTTTTTTGTTTGATTGTTTTTTTATGGATAAGCCTTCCATTGATCTTGATGTACAACTCAGACTCCCAAAATCTAGTGCATTAAGTAGTAGTTGGATTGTATTGTTTGGACAGGAATGAGGAGGGTATAAATTGAAGAGAGAACCCTTCTTTGGGCAATGAACCATCATTGGATTGGGGTACTCTGCATCTCAGAGTAGTTTATACCCCTGAAAGGAGAAGGCCTGCTTAAGTAAGCAGACCCAGGTTCCTTTTTGCTCTGATGCAGGTAAAGCCTCAAAGCTGGTGAGATTTGATAGTGCAGGTAAGCAGATCTAATGTCTAACTGTGCCCAGAGGGAGCTCCTGCACTCGTTTCTACAAACACCCAACCTGACTGCATTTCTGTCCCTTCTCTTGCCATCAGTGAGTCACTGTTCTCACTCCACATCAGGCTATATTGGGGCTGAAGGCACGTGGGGGACTGTTAATTTTTTTTTTTTTGTGGGTCTAGTGTTCTAAACTAGTCAAGGGAGAGTCAGTCATGGCATGACTTTGACTTTTGTTTTCTTACAAAAAGGTGGAAAAAAGTGTTAGCGTAGAAATGAGTTGATTGTTCTTTGTGGCAATAAAGTAGTTTTCTTATTAATGAAAAAAAAACCAGATTGGAAAGTGAGATGGAAGGACAGCTTTTTCCCAACACCAAAAGAAAGGCTGAGTATTTCTAGTACTTGGTGTTGAATGGCCAAGGATATACTGATGTCTGCCTGTTTACAATATTTCAGTTTCCTTGTAGCTCTATCGTCATTAAGCCCTGGAGGGGATATGTAGAGAACAAATTGTGCTATTGTTTGTGCCCAGTCAAAGAGATACTGATGTCTTAGGAATGTCTCCCAGGTATTTTCTCATGTTTCTTTCCTGCTTTTGTAATTTATTTTGGGTACTGAGTCTTTTGAATAATAATTACTTCTATATCAAACCTCAATAAATACATCTATGCTTTGCAAAACTCGGACTTTAATAATTTTTAAGACCTGCTCTTAAATTATGTTCTTTTTAATTTGCTCTAATCAAACTGATAGCAGGGTGCTATATGCTATTCAATGTCTGCTTAGCTTTAATCTCCCCATTAATGCTTTTCCTTTTGGAGAGCTGTGCTCTCCAAGGTGTTTTATTTATTTTGATAATGTCTTCTTGACAGAATGAATCTCTGTTATGAGAGTCTCTTTGGTGTAATGTTGCTTCACCTAGGCTTCTGAATACCTTACATCTAATTTAAATTTGCCCTTTTGCTCTGCCATTTTTTATCCATGCCCATCTCTTGGATTTTGAAGAACGATGCCTTGATGTATTCATACAGAATTATGATACTTGAGATTAAATATAGAGGGGGTGGAGGCTGAAGAGAAAAATGCGACATATTTGTAAGATTAGATACTTCTAGTTTTTGTACTTAAAGGGTAGGAAAACTTACTTTTTGTCTTCTTGATTTGTAAACAAAATTGCACTGACTTTCTGCACAATTGCTTGCTTTTTAAGTAAGTCAGATATATTGATTTGAAAAAGCTAAACAGCAAATGTTACTGCTTTTCCAGGGATATGTCCATATGATTGTGCATATAATGCAGAGTCTGATT
This sequence comes from Petroica traversi, assembly GCA_025920805.1. Lineage (NCBI taxonomy): Eukaryota > Metazoa > Chordata > Aves > Passeriformes > Petroicidae > Petroica > Petroica traversi. The sequence goes on from JAHLSL010000010.1 coordinate 15,905,604, forward strand.
ATGTGGGACCTTCAAATTGAATATATTTTAATGTTTTTCATTCATCACCTTCTTTGTAAGGTTATTCTGATGCAGCATCAGTGCGTTTGATGAAACGATTGCCCAAAAAATGCTGATCTTATCCTACTTAAAAGTTTCTTGGGTTTATTTCAACTTATGCTTCAGAAGGAAACTTGTTTGGCTCTGGGCCTGCTAATACATCACAGCAGATAACACTGTGCTAACAACAAGGGAATTTTTGTTTTTCTGCAAAATTGCATTTATTGAACTGAATTAAGAGTTCAGGAGCTGCAGTTTCCTATCTCAAATCACCTTGCTACTACTTAGACTCCAGGCAGAAGTTGGAGTTTATTTTAGGAAACATGAAAATGCTTTTAAAGGGACGACTTAGAGGTAAAACACGAGCTAAAGTGGGGACACCTGCTGTTAACAAAAGTGCCTGCACGTTTGTCAGACCTACATCCCCGGTAGAGGGAACCGCCGAGTGAAATCCTGACCGCTCCTGGGGAGATCCCATAGGTGGCAGCAGTCACTGCAGTTTAGGAGGTTAACAATGGAATGATTTATAGGTACGAGAATAAAGATGTCATAGCTCAGCTAATGGGATCTTTCCACGAAAAAGTGCTGCTCTTTGAAATATGATAAGCAAGAAGAATGCCACTTACTTTTTCAGTTAGTTCTTAAGGTTTAACTAGTTCTTTGTCTGTAACTTATATTTTTATATTGCCCCTAGGCAGGGTTTAAGGGAGTCAAAATTTTATAGTGCCATGCAATGAAATACAGTTGAACAGCCAGAGGAAAAGACCTGATGGGAATAAAAAATAAAAAAATAAAAAAGGAAAAAAAGAAGATAACAAGAACAGTCTTGTAGTCTTGTTAATTTCAGGGTTGGAAATGCAAATTTGGTGTTACTGTGTAAGCTTTTGTCTAATAATCAGAAGATTTAATGGTGCAAAGTAATAATACTGCTTTGCTTTGAGAAGCCTGGCTGAAACCAGGTTGTTTTTCTAAACAAAATATATATTTGGTGCAATCTTTATTAACATAATTGCTATACTTCAAATTCTCTGCATGAAGAAGCCTCAGAACTGAGGTAGCATATTCATTGAATAGTTTTTTCTCTCTAGAGTGAAGGAGATGAGCTTGCCATTTGAACTTCATAAACAGAATAGCTTAGTTAAATTACCCCAACTGAATTAATATGTGCTGCTTGTAAATATATTTTCTATTATATGCCATTTGACAAGGAGCTATGCTGTTTTCATTTTTAACTTAACCTCCCCCCCCCTCATTTTTATAAGTGACAGGTGAATTTAATTTGATCTTTTCTCTCCAAAAGTACCTCAGCACAAGAAATATCATGCCATGCTGCTGAAAAACTCAGGATTTTTTTTCCCTTTATGTTTTTATCATGCTAAGTATTTTACCCAGTAATTTGTTTAAATTGTTTTGAAAAATCATTGAAGCTCATCTCTCACTTGTTTTAAGAAGAAAGGACTAGAATCACCTCACTTATTGTGTAATTTCAAATATTAGTAGTTAGAAGTGAACTTTCTATTATAACAATGAAACAATAAATAAAAACTGTTTATTCCTGTATCAACGGGGATCCTTTTTTTACCTGGGTGAACGCATTATTGTAGCCTCCTACATATATAAATATATTCTTCCTAGATGGAACATTTGTCTAGCTAGCATTTTGAACTGTTAAAACCTTCACCTGTTCTCTAGGACATGCTTTCATGTAGGTGCTATATTGTGTTGGGAACTTCTCTGGTTTAGTAGTTTGTACAATATTACTGGAAGATAAAACTTCATAGACAGATATTATTAAATCCCTTTTACAGGTAAGAAAGTAAGAATAAGTCTCTTCTGTTCTATGTTTTAACAGTTTTACTGTGTTTAAAAAGTAATAAAATTAACAGCTTAAAATGTAACTACAGGTTTTGGGATTCGTCTTGATTTTTGAGAGTGCTATGCTAAGTCTATGGAAAGGAAATTTTTTTTTGTTCTTAGAAAAAAGTAGGATTTTTAATAGGGTAGTACTGCTTATTGCCATATGCACTGAGACTTTCAGCTGGTGTGTCTCTAAATCACAAGTGAGATAATAAATGATTTCATATGGCCTTTGAAGTTCAGCTGTTTTCAGTGAACTGTCTAAATAGAATCATTCATCAACCAGGGGCAGAATTAATATATAGCTTTGGAATCATCCCTAAAACCTCTGAATTTACAGAATGAGACAGCACTGAAGCAATTTATTACTCAAACCTTGTTTGACATATTTGTGGCAGTAGCTTTGTTTGGCAGACTTCGTGGGCCTGCTGCATGAATCAGGTGTGCAGGATCAGGACCTCTCAGTCTTTTTTGTCTTCTTATAAACCGGAGCTGTGCATACACAGCATTCCTCTCTTGCTGAGACACAAAGGAAAAGTACCATTTTAAATGTATGAAATGGTGAATAAAACTCTCCAAATACTCAAAACATTAAAAGCTGCTCAGCTTTTCTTCCATGTTGACAATGACTATAACTGGCAATATTTTAGGGATATTTACTTAATTTTTATTGATTATTTTCTTAATTATTCTTTTTCATGTTGTAAATTGTTCTTTGCTAAACATTGTCCGATAATTACCCGAATAAGCAATGTTATGTTAATAACAAATTGATTCAGAATTTCCCACAAAAATTGGATTTATTTTTCTTTTAATTCTTCAGTGTGAGCAGTGACAGGAAGCAAAATAGTTATTGCTGTGGGCTTTGTTCTTTATGTGAATGTCAATCATTCGGTTTTCTGCACCTAGGAGGGTTTTAGTTTTGAGAACTACAGCACATGACTTGAAATCTGTAGAGCATTTTGGAGTGGTGATGAACACTCAGCTTATGTCAGTGGAAGCAAGCAATTTGGCAAGTGGTAGAGATGATTAGATCAAAGCAGGTGGTGCTAGGGCTTACATGCTTGCACTGTAGCAGTCCAGGTTAGGGGTTGTACCTCAGACTAGTTTTGTGTGAACTGTTGGATGGAATGCCCTCAACAGGATTTGAAGTTGTTCAAGGAGCCAGTTACTGGTTTGGAACCCTATGTTCCTATTACACTACATTTGGTACACATCCAAAGTGGAGCTTCTGACTTAGTCTGGCAAGAATCCAAGTCAACACACCAAAATTCCTCTGCAAAGGTGACACCAATGTGCTGAGTGAGGGCAGCTGGCATGTTCAGTTCACTTAAACCAGCCTATCTATGCAGGTGGAGCCTCAGAATTCCCATTGCCTTCAGAGTGCTCCTCAGGACTCAAAGCTTGGCGCTCTGCAAAGTATTGGAAAGAAAGAAAAGATCTGTTACCTCTGCAAAGTGATCCTGAAAATCCACATGCAGTTTCAGAAAGAAGCCCAAGATATCAGCACTACTTTTAAATTTAACCAGTAAATTTCCAAAAATATGTACAAAATGATATTGCAGGGATGTTACATAATTAGATTCAAGCATTATGATTACATTGGGTGTACTTTTAATGTATAAATCCAATGAAGACTTAAAGCACTTTGCAATAATGTATAAAGTACTATTTGGAATATCGCTGTAAGTTAATTTAGCAACTTTTCCCTGCTTTTGTTTTGCTTTCGTAATGTCCCTTCCTCACCCCTTCTGTTTCACTGTCAACACTTTTCATGGGTTTCAGGCATTGCTCATTGTTGTAATTGACTCCATTGTAATATTACCAAAGTTGTTTTTGTTGCAAGAGAACTGATGTGAATTATTCGTTTGCATAGAACACTGGTGGAAATAGAAAGGTGGACCAGGTCATCAGCAAAGGGATGTGAGTACAGGTACTCTGAACTATGCTCCAGTACCTGTATCTTGTTTCCAATAGTAACCCAGTTCTCTAGTGTTAGAGCTTTCATAGTCAGAAAGTAAACTCTCCTTCCTGTCCTCATACAGCTTCTTCTACATTGTCATCCAGAGGGAATGTCTCTTGAATGATCTTTTCTTTCAGTTCTTCTTACAAGAAATTAGCTTAATGAGACTAAGGAAAAAATTAGATGTTTCTTTATTTGGAAGAATATATGTTCACTATAAAATGTATGGATTTCTTCCTCTCTTCCTCTGCCTTTACAGTTAATGCTAAATACCTGTTCCTGCCTGTAATACAGACCCTGGGGCTTCCTGGGGTTTGGACAGTGGCCAGTAGAAGAGCATAAGGATCCCTGGACTGTGTCAGATCAAAGTTCTGAAAGGAACTCATTATCTGGAGTGATTATTGGTGATTCTCCAGGAAGGGGAAAAGGTCCAGACAGCTGTGTCTCTTGAGGCTTCTCTGAAACTGCGATATAGGAACTTCTTCAGTTTAAGAAAGTGCCTATGTTATGGTTTTACTGAAGTGTCTTACTTAAATTGTCTAAATACTTTCTGGATTTATTTCCACATCCAGGGGCAGGGCATTCCTCATTTAACTCATTTAACCATGCACTATGTTAAAGTTATCCTTATTTGTTTTACATGGCTTCTATTTAAGTATGTTCCTGAAGTGCAAATTGAGAATAAAATAGTGTAAAAGTGAAATCCCTACAAAGAAACCTCCCACTTGTGCTCAGGTGATAAATTCCTACAATCACTAGTGCTTATTTCTCACAGTGCTGAGACAATGTCTGTGACCACAGAAAGGAACAATCATTTTCCCAAAAGTCTTGTGTTTCTCCAGTCCTTTAAATTACTGGGACATGGCAGCAGCACCCCCAGGTGCTGTGTACCACAGAAAGATCCTGGGGTGCCTGGGGGTCTGCCTTGCAGGATTCCAGTCAGTGCTGCTCAGCTGTACTCTTTCCTTCTTTCCCTTGCAAGGCAGCAGGTTCTGAAAGGAATGTTTTGTAGCATTCATCCCCAACATGGGGGTTAAGGTAGTGGCTGATAATTTGTGAATGTCCAAAATTAAATACAAGGGTGTTTATGCTGGTTTATGGGGGGTTTTCAGTATAGGACCTATACATATAATGCAGATGTATTTATTATTTTGTAAAAAGTACTCTATTTTGCGTACTAATAATACATTTTAATCTTATTTCAAAATATTTTCCCCCTTATTTCAAGACATTTCTGTTGGTTTTATTTTTCCCAGTTTTTCATTTATTTTTCAAATACAAGCTGCCCAAGCAAACCTGTGTTTTACTGGTTGCTTTATATATGTCAGTTTTGTGGGTTTTTTTCCATTCCAGACAGAGTGTAAATGCTTTAAACATCTCTGGTTCAGATCCCACTCCTCTGCTTTTACAGTTTGCATTGTCCTTGTGGACTTCTCCTATTAGTAGCATGAGTTGGGTTTAAGTAGAGAATATATTTGAAAATCTACTATATCATAGTTTGCTGTTAGTAAAAAGTAATGTTCAATTTGTTCTTTTGATTTCTGTTTTGTGTTAAATAGGTAATATTACAATTTTTTTTCCTGAAGAATTCCAATGTTAATATGATTACTATGTATGTTTCAACACAACTTCTTTTAACAGGGATGATGTTGAATATGTCTTAATTCTTATGTATGTGCCAACATGAGGTTTTTCTTGTTGGATTCTTTTGGAATTTTTCAAAGTTTTCTCTAGTTCAATCTGATCTGAACCAATCTGTTCCTTGTAAATATGTGATGTTTTTCTGTCTTTCAGAGAATGAACAAATCTATAACAATAACAGCAGCTGGGAAAGTGGCTGTATTTTATCTTGCACGTTGTAAAACAGATGATTTGTTATAATTCTGTCTCCTTTACTGCATTCCTGGAATTGGCTCTGCATCATTTGAAATCATATGTTCTTATGTGAATTTTGTCTATTAAACTCTTCCTAGTGATTTTCTTCATTGCTTGCTGTGATTAAATTAATCTTTGAATATATCGTTTGAAGTTTATTTATGTGGTATTAAAAGCCCAGATAGGGCTATCATTTTGCTTTTATACGTTCTGCTAAAGTACCTAAAGGTTCTAGTAAGTAAATTGGGATGTGCTTTTCCCTTAAAATCTGACATGATACCGCTTTATCATGTTTGTCATGTGTTTTTCCATATGTGTATATATTCATGTGGTGATTTTCTTTGCTACCTTGCAATTTTCCTGAGCAAAGTTGCGTTTAGCAATGGACACAGTGACCAGGCCTGTTCTTTTTAGGAAGATGGCAATGACAGGGCTGTTACTATCACACTTAGTACAAGCACAAGCTTTGGTAACCACTGTTCAGTGAAAGATAAGGCTCAATTGCTGTGTTCCCAGGGAAAATGTATTGTATTGCCCTTTTTCATTATTAAGATTATGATAAGTTACTTTAAAGACCAGGACAACACAAATTAATGTGCTCATTTGTGCTGATAACAAACATTATTGTCTTAACCTCAATAAAGCTTTGAGCAGCTAAATATTGCACAACATGTTTTTTTTAGTTTGTTGTACTTTTTGCGGTAGCAAGCTTTGTTTTTCATATGCATGTCTTTTCCTTTTTGTGTCCATACCAGATATTGGAAAATTTCTGACAAATGAAAGGTGTTGTGCAGTAGATTAAGGTCAAACATATCTCTCTTCTCATTCAATTGGTGGTTCCTCGATGACTACAAATCCACATGCTATGATGAGTCCTCTTATGAATCTGATTTTCACTAAATATTCCTCTTTTTTTTTTCTTATAGCACAGCAATAATTTTCTTGTTTAGAGACCTGTCTTTCGTAAGTAGAGAACAGCTGATAACAATTGGAAAAGTCAGTAATTCCATTTTGTCATTGAAAGCAGAAGGATCAGTTCTAAACACGCATTAGATATGAACAGTATTATCTGAGTGTTAAATGTAGCATTATTCATGTTAAAATATTAAAAATATTGATTTTAGCTGTCCTTGATAAATTGTTGCCCTGAAGTAGGTACTATTTTTAAACTTAGTGAAGTCTTTCTAATGAAACATCAGAAATCTGTAAGTAAGTGTAAAATTCTACAATATGGCACGAAAAATCAAGTGACTTCAGGGCTAGTAGTTTTATATAAAGTAGACATAAATAAACTTGTGAAAAACCCTACCGTGTGACTTGACAGAAGTAAAACTACTGTTTGCAAAATTAAGAATATTCTTTGCTTGGTCTCATGTAGTGGTCTCCTGAGGAAGGGATCTAAGTTTGAAGTAGCTCCATGTAATTGATTTGTCTCATGATAGACAAACGTAAAAGAGATGCTTTACCAGTAGTTGCTCTCCTTCAAGGCAGTGTCTTTGGGTCTGACAGTAACTTAGTTCTGTGGGTTGCTTTCCTCTGCCTCCAAAGATTTTCCAGGAGGGAGATGACTGGATAACAGCCCTTATAAGTGAAGCTTTGGCTTGCAACTCTGAAGACTGGATTGTATTTCTTGGCTCTGCTTTTTTAACTTTAAGTCTCTTGGAGGCAGATCCAGAGACCACTGAGCTTGGATGTATGACTTCTATTTGTGTTGGACTGGTTGAATATGAGCACTTTCTACGTTTTGCTCTGCTCCATTTTCTAATCTCTTCAACACTTGCATTCCTTTATCTCTCACCTCTCATTTTGAATGTTAAACCCTAAACTCTCTTGTAGGGGTTGGCTTTTGCTAAATGGTTTTATAATTTAATGTTCATAACTGCAATTAAAAATTATACTGTAGCTTGAGATATTACATAACATTGCCAAAAACTGGAATATCTTAACTTTTGGTTTGTATTAAATCTGTGAGTGCCAGCAGAACTATTCTATTGTCCATTTTAGGATGTAAATTGGTTTGAAAAAGTGACTGACTACTTTCCTTTCCTCCAGCCTGGGGTGAAGTGGCTTATCCACTCTTACCTCTCAAAAGCCATGTACACAAGAGTGTACTTGTGATGTCTGCCTGAACTGGAATAGTGATCTACATACTGTTAAAGGGTATTTAGAGTAAATTCTCTTTGGGGTTAATAACCCTTCAACTATTTACTGTGTAGTCTAATCTTTTTCAGAATTGCCTTGTAAAAAATGCAGAACCAAAATAGCTTGTTAAACTACTACTCCAAGGAAATTATTGTCTTTTATATTTGAGGAACAAGTATAATATTTGTAGTTTTTCCATCTTTAATTTTCTATCCTCCATACAATTTTAAAAGTACAGTGGTAGCTTACTTTTGCACTCTAGGCAAGAAGGAATTGCTCAGAGTTTTTGTTTGCTTTGTCTGTACCAAATGGAATCCTGTGCTGTGAATATTTTTTGCAGTTTGGAATGTTGTGATAGCTTGTATTGATTTAGTTTTATAGTATTCACTTTTTAGCTTTTCTTGAATCATGAAGCATTATTGTTGCTTTGTTTTCTTTGTTTTGACATGTTTTGCTTATGAAGCAAAACACTTGATAAAATACTAATTTCAAGAGCACAGACTCATGCTTTGTTTATTGATAGTTATTCAGACTCTCCTCTGTACACAGAATTGTTAATTTCAAATGGGCTTTTTACAGACAATTAGTCTCCTGAGTACTTTCTAAAATTACATTCATTTATTTCACAGTATTTTTGTAGACAAATGATGTTGTTCTTTCTTTCAAAGCTTTGAAACTTAGGCAGAGATTGAAATCCAAAGTACCTTGTAATACCTGCTGTCCCATTTGTAACACATTTTCTCTGGTCATCCACCACTCCAAGCTCTCTTTAACACCAGTTTATGCTCAGTTGCGTGCCACTGTGTTTGGTGTTCTGCAAATCTAGAAATTGGGGGCTTTCAAGTTGCACACCAAATAGTCAAGAAATGATCAATAACCATTTTATATACATGTATTTTATCATACAGGAACTTAATAGGAGATAAAAGTAGCACAACCACTTTTTCAAAGTAAGGTCTTGTTGTGTAGATCAGGCCAGGTTACTCTTGGCTTTATCCTGTCTGATCTTGAAAACCTTCAAGAATAAAGACTACACAGCTTCTCAGGGCAGCTTGGGTCATACTTGGCTGTCCTCACAATGAAAAAGCTTTTTCTTCCCTTCCATTTGAAGCAGTTCCAGTTTCAATTTATGTCAATTGCCTCTTGTCTTCCTGCCATGCACGGCTGTAAAGAACCTGGCTCTAACTTCTTGATAATAACCTTGTAGGTAATGGATGACCTCTTGCCCTTGTCTTCTCCAGCCTGAACAATCCCCCTTCCCTCAGCACCCTCTCCTCACAGGGTTTGTGCCCCAGCTGCCTGACCAGCTTTGTGACCTCTCACTGAATTTGCTCCAGTTCCTCTTTCTGTCACTGCCTGACACTGGACAATCACTTCCCTCAATCCACTGTGTGTGACTGTAGTCATACATGCCAAGATGCAGCTGCTGCATCCCTCTAAGCCTCCTAATGTGTGCACCAAAATGTTTGTTGATTAAAGGCAATAAACTTCATCAGACCAAGGGATGAGTTTGGAAGAAATGGACAAACTATTAGCACAAGCAGTCTCCTAGGGAAGAAGCAGCAGCAAAATTCAAACAGATACAAATTAGAGTAAGTGGTTACTCTGAAGTGTATGTAATTATGTAAATCAGTGAGGTAATCTGAAAGGAAGAAGTGAAAACGGGAGGTGGAATCTAACAAGGTGATCGGGTCATTAGAGCTTTGGGATACAGAGATACAGTGGTAATTGTGCCTCTGAAATGCTGAGAGAGTGGAAGGAATTCAGACATAAGGAAATAATATAAAGTCAACATCTTTACAAAATTTGTTATTTCTGTTATCCAGGAAAGTTACGCATTTTAGATCTTAGTCTCTTCTTCCAATGTAATGAACATTAATTCCTTAATAGTCAAGAATGAGAGGAGAGAGGTGGTATTTTTTCTTGGTGAAAAATGTTTTCCTGTTGGTAAATGGGTTTTATCAGTTGTCACTGCGAATTTATTCTGATATGCTGTAATTTCTTTGACATATTTTACATGTTTCAATCAGTCGCTATTGAAATTTGGGACATTGCAAGAAGTATGGTGAAAAATCTCTGACTTCTGAAGATGCTGTTGTGGGGAAAATTTCTCTCTTACAATGTCAAGTTTTGCAGTTTAATGTGGGAAAATTTGAAAGACGTCATCTGCCTTCAGTTTTAAGTTTTTATTTTTATATGATTTTCTGAGTAGTTATCAACAGGTATCACAAAGGATAAGGAAGAGTGTAACTTCACTGAGACTTTCTTTTTGTAGTAAGAAAGGAGATGACACTTGATGGCCTGATCAAGGAAGGGATCTGTTCTCAAAGAACCAACCCTTTGGGTATAAGTTCTCTTTGCTTGATTCAATCGTCTGAGCAAATTTATTGATGTCTTGTGCTTTTGCTTTATTTTGATTTATTTATTTCCAAGAATGCCAAGTTTTGAAGAGGTACATGTGTACATGTTGCTGATTATAGGTTGATCATAGGGTCTGTAAAGTTTAAATTGGTGTAGAAATCTTCTGGAAGTTGTAGGTTTACTTAGGCTGCAGAGAAGTTAAATCCTTTGTTGTTTAATATGCAAGAAAATCATCTGGCTCTGAAGAAAAGGATGTATTCAGTCTTCTATATCTTCTCTTTCATTTCTGTGTTGAAATTTGATCATCTATTCTCTGTATTTCACCTTCTTGCTACTGACCAGCCTGTGCATGTGCAATACTATTCTGACAGACCTTCTCATCACCTTTCTCACTAGTTTTTCATTCAATTTTGCCTACTGTCGTTCACTTGAATTTCCCTAATCCCAAATTATTTTATTTTTAGTTTCATCAATCTGTATCTACAATAAATGTCGTGTTTACACTTACATTGTTCACGATACCGTTTGAGTTCTGCTTAGCTGCTGAGAGGTATAATATATTGAGAAATTTTGAGCATCTGAGATGTCATTTCTCTTAAGACATTGCAAAATAGGTTGTGGTTCTAGGCTTTCAGATGAGCTGTGTAAGTGATTTGTGGTGCAAATATAGATGATGAAAATTCATGTACATAAAATACAATGGGAGTACCTATGCTGTTTACAATTATCAAGAATATCATCCTTAGGATGATAATCCAGCGAAGTTCTAGTGGATGCATTTGCTGTATTACTGGTGAATCAGTAATCAGTATTTTTGTTTCTAAATGCAGTAACTGTGAATGATTTCATAACTGTGGATGTGTGTTTCCAGGCATTCTTTTCCTGATTATTGGGCAAATATGAGATGCAAAGCAGTGATGATTGGTTGAAAATTTAGTTACGGCTGAAAATGCCTGCCTGTAAAAGTCCAGTGATTCACTGAAGTGAATTTCACTGTGACAGAATCCTCTGGGGTTAAATTTGGGAGGGAATTAAATTATGAAATTGGAGGAGGCAGAAGTTCTATTGACAGGACTGGTCACAAGACTGGAATCAAATGAAATACTCACTCCCCTCAGGCTAAAACCATGCTCTCACTCCTGAAAGATCATGTCTCTTGATGCTACTCTTACAAAATAAATGTTATTTACACTGGGTAGACCTCAGCTGCTTCCTGCCTTGTGCTTAGAGTCTTTCCTTTATTCTAGATGGTTATCTTTCTCTGCCTCTGCTTCTACTTTCTCTGAATCAGTTGCCTCACGCAACTGGGTTGGAAGTGTTTTCAGAAACTCAGAACTGACTAACAGGAAAAAAATTGATTTAAACAGACTCAGTGAGCCTCTAATATGAAGCAGTAAGTTCTGTTTGAGAAAGCCCAAGAGAATTAAGTAATTAGATTTCATGTTTGCATCTTCATTCATTGATATTCCCAATGATCTATATTGTTTCCTGTTATATACTTCAAAGACCATTGGTACATCCAAACTTTTTTGCCTTGTAGTAATTGGGAGCATTAGCCCTGTTGCCTGCAGATGAGGTGTGTGCTTACCTACCCACGTAGTCGTCCTGTTTGCAGTCCTGTGTCAGCCCTGTATGCTCTCCCTTTACAATGCTGGAGTGTGCCTGCTCTCCAGGCATCTGGGTGCTGCCTGTGCTTGGCTGGATAGGGAAAATGAATTTGTATTAATATTGACATTGTACTTGGATTTTATTTTGGGATAAGTATCAATAATTTTTGTTACGCTTCAGAGAAGAAGGGTGGAACTGTAGAAACAAAAGGTGAATCTTGCTAATTTTCCAAAGATTGTCCACAAACGATAGCAGGGTTTCCTGGACTGCTCTACTCTTTCACCACTCCCCATGCACAGGAGAGCAGAGCTTTTCTGTCCTTTGGAGCTGTGCAGTGTTTTTACCTTGCAAAGAATGAGTAGCTACTGGTGGAGCCATGTGGTGGATGGGCTCTGGCTCCCACTCTTTACGTAGCAGCTGCCTTGTAGAAAATCGCATTCCACATCAAGGATTATCTGGAGTAGTTAAATCCCATTGTGACAGCTTACCAGTGCAATTCTGTGCCAAGAAGACACAAGTCCTAAACAAAGAATTTTAATGTTTTCATCCATTGCTTCAATAAGAAAGCCCAAATTGCTTCAATATTTTTATAAGCCAAATGGCATTGTTTAGAACAAGCAGCATTTGATTAATAAAATCTAGGATTTAAAACTTTTCTAATAATTTCATTTTTAACACAATTGGTACTTTTTCATGCATTTTATGCAAATATTAAGTATGTTTTAGCTTACTACAAAGTGAGAAGAAATGTGTTACAGTAAAGTGCATGTCATTTGCTTGTGCATTGGGAGGTACCTGTTATTTTATAGCAATTTTGAGTTATTTTTCTGTCAGTTTGTATTCCTTTTAAATGCAACATGCAGAAACCCTCACTTGGAACAACTCCTTAGGGCTCACTTCTGGATGTCAGTAGTGTGAGCAAGAGATGCTGTGCAGGACAAGAATAGGTCGTAAAAATGTAAATGCTCCATCACTTACATGAGTGTTTCTCTATTTCCTTGAAATCTTGGACATGTAATTAGGTGAGGTTTTTTGGTACTAGTATTAGGTCACAGGTATGGACATACTTTGTCTTCTTACTTGTAGATTTTGGAATTTTTAGTTTTGTTTTGTTATTTTCTTATAATGTATCCCAGTCCACCAGACACTGTGCTAACGGGCTTTGACCAGAAGTTTACCGGGCAAACAGGCATATTTTCAAAAACCAGGGATTGTAGCTAGATATATATAGCTGAAAATGCAATATTAACATTTTGTTACTGCTGATGAATTAACATAATTGCTTGGACTAGGAAAGTGCAAATTAATTAGTCAGCAAATAATTTGTGGGTGTCATTTTGATTTTGGCCACACTGCAATGTAAAAGCCATTCAGATATCCAATTTTGCTTTGTTTTATTTTTGTATCTAACTGTACCACAAATCCAGTCATTGCAGACTATCACTGCTACTGGCGTTTCTGCTCTTGGGTATCTGTTAAAAAAGTTTAGAGGTGATAAATTAGGTAGAATACTATATCCATTAATAAAGGATGTGCCCTGAGACTTCCATGTTTTGCCAGTATTCTTCGTTCTAGAGTATTTTACACTATCAGTCTGACCCAAAGCCAGTTGCTGAGTTTATTTAATAGGGACTTATTTTTTAAACACAATAAAAAGAAGTTGGATAGACCAAGTCTGGTAAAAGATATGAAATCTGTAAGTCTTTTTATCCAGAAGTAGGTGTTCATATTTTATATTAAGAACTTTAACTTTGTAATGGGGCTATTGATATAGGTTGGCTCTTTGGACTTCTTTAATAGTAGCCTTGTGAATTTAGCTCCTTGGGTATCACCTGTCTCTTTGTCATGTGTGTGCAAAATACCTGGTGTAGGCATTGGTTAATTTTTTTAATGCCTTGGGGGTATCGCAAGGATAAATTAAAAAATATTTTTGTAGCAGTCATATTTTGGTAATTGTTATCTATCATCCATACCACAAATATCTCTCTTTCCGTAAGGACTAGGATCCAGTCGAGATTTTTTATTTATGATATCAAATCATCATTTTTCATGAGTTTCTCATTTCTTTCTCATTTCCATATTTAACAGAGCATGGTATTTTCATACTCTAAACCCATTCTCCTGACTAGACTGTGAGAGTTTAAGATGATTAGAGCAACACAGAGTTAAGTTAATTGTGACAACACTATAAATACCCTAGACTATGGCTGTGTGGACTTCATAATAACTGTATCAGTCTACTTACTTGTTTCTCATATCGAGACCTTCAGTCATTCTTGTTACCCTTGTATGTTTTTCTGATTCTACTCTATACTTGTTTTAAATTGCTCAGAATTGCGTGGAGCTGTCAGTACATGAGCTCTTTGCAGGTTTATACAGTGATGTAAAGATATTCCTCTCCTAATAATTATTTCTTTTTTGTTTTTCTGTTTGCTTGTTTGTTTGTTTCTTCCCTGCTTTCAGTGTTCTGCCAAGTATTTCACAGGACTAGCTATTTTAACCTGTTGATCTTGCAATGGCCAGGTCTGGGCCAATGGCTTGTTTGTGAATTTAGGACTGTCCTTGCTTTATGGGCTGCTTTATTCTACATTGTATTTTTTGCTTTCATTTTTGTGTCCCATTAATATTTCAGTTTCATCAGTCCCCTCTAGTTATTCAATATTTTTCACTTGAGTTTTGTGTTTATTACCATGCATAACATTGTTACTTGTGCGTTTTCAAAACTTGGACTATATCAACTGAAATTCTCCAATTCCTGTTTCCAGGCTTCTTGTTTCCAGTAGGGGTTTGTGAGGCAGGGCTTCCCTTTGCAGGAGAGTGCTGGTTCTTTCCTTATGTCCCAGTAAAGACTGTATATAAAGTCAGTCAAAGTGAAAGGTTACACACCTCAGTTCCACTCAGTTTGATTCTTGAATGCCTTTAGCACTCCTGAGTGAACACCATTTGATTCTTGGGGCTTGTTACTCTTGGTATTGGCCATGTATTCTGCAGCTGCTTCCTATAGTTTTTCCATATATTCTTGTTTGCCTTTACTAATGATTTTCTATGCTGGTTGCTGCTGTTGCAATCTCTTGGCAAATGCCTGATAAGTTGTTTTCCTTTTACAATTTGACCGATTACTTTATTATTTTCTTATTCCTTTATAGCTTGTACTCTGGTGTTAGTGTGACCAATTGTCTCGTCTCTTTACCATCATATATTTTCCAATACGCCTTTCATATCAAACAGTTTTACAAGCTGTTTTTTGTAAAACTCTTAGAACCTCTTTTCTATTTAAAGAGAGAGTGCAGTTTCTCTTTTGAGGAAGGGTAATTCAGTTGCCTAAATGAACTGGTCCTCCCTGCAGTGCAGAACATCCATTCTGCTTGTTTTGTTCAAGGCACCACAGCACAACTGATTCTCAAACCAAAATTTTTCTTGTGTGGATAAACATACACAGCTACTGAGAAGCAGGTATGTCTTTTATTATAAAGTAATCAGTCATTTAAGAGAGATTCAGTAATGCAAAGAAATATGTCTGGATGTTATCTATTTCATGTGCAGTGCTATTATCTTACCATGAAACTTTTGGGGGGATCCTAATATTTTAACAGTGAGGTATTATAGCTGTAGTTTTCTAAACCAGATAGAGCAATAAAGCATTATGAAAATGTTAATCCATTAATTTTTGTATGTTGTGTAAATTTAAGGAGATCATGCTTTGGAATTTTTGCTATTGTGGAGATGTAGATAATAGTTAGATTCAAATTAAATTCTGCCCTTGTATTAGCTACATCTAGAGTAAGGGTTTCACCTGTATTTCTGTGTCAATGCATAGGTATGCACAAGAAAGAAAAGAAAAAATCTATGTTTTTTCCAGGTGAGAGGTTTGTGCTTTTCTAGCAAATTAATGAAAAAAATACAGTTAAAGATTCCATTATGAGAAGAATATTATCTTCCTCTTTTCTCTTGGTTTCCTGTGCTTTTTTTATAGTTTGTCTTCCCTCCTCCCCCCTTAATTATGGCCAACGATAAGGGAAAAGCATTTTTCTGCAGTTTTGTGTAGTCACATTGTGATTCCTTGTAATAGATGGAAATGAATAAGGTACTGTGTGTTAGTAGAAAAGAAAGAGTTCCTGTGTAGGCTTTTATGTAATCTATATTATTTTTGTTCACAAAATTTCCGATATATTAAATTTTATTTGACTAAGTAGAAAATGTATGAGGTTTGCCTAATTGTAGAAAACGTTCAAAGATCCTGCAATATTGAGGCTTGTTGTAAGGAGGGCATTTCTGTTTATGTTATGTTCAGTGATGACTCGCAGCAGTTAAATATGGTCTTTGTATACCTGTGCTAGAGTAGGAAGCCCAGCTCTGGGCTGAATTTATTTTCTCTGTCCTTCAGAACCATGTAAAGGAGCCACAAACACTGTGGTGTTTATGTGCAGGCAAAATGTTGAGCAGTTGGACTACTGTGTGTTGTCAGATCATCCTGGGAAGTCTTTATTGGTCCTCAGTTTTGAGAGCTTGAAAGGGAAGTGCACAGGGAAAGGGGAGACTCAGGTAGGCTAACAGTGGGTTAAACATGTGATGGGCAGGTAAGGAGGTACATACAACACATTTTGTTGTTTGTGAAAACTCTGGTCATGCTTGGCAAAATAAACCATCAAAAACAGTTATCTGAAATAGTAACTTTTATTACGCGTCTGTATGATGACTGTGAGGCATAGCAGCAAAGGCAAATCCAGAACTGACCATCCCAGAAAATAAATTTGAAATCTGGTGATGGACAATCCCAAAGTCTTTGCAGTGGTCAAGAGTTGAATATGCAACTCACATTGTTGGGCAGGATTGGCTTGGCTTAAAAAATAAATAGCAAGGAGAATGTTTGAGTTAACTGGAACCCATCTTTCTGACTAAGCAGAGATCTTGATTAACACTAGAGAGGTATCTTAGAGCTGTGTGGGACACCGCTGTGGGGATGCACCATGAAGCCATTTCTGGGAGAGACCATAAGGTATTTCATAGTATGTGGTTCATTGCTATTTTGAAACTTCATGTCATGAGGGTCTTAGACTTCCTATCCCTAATCCGGATCCTCCCTGGGTGGCAGTACTAACTTTCCAGGAAAATTTATACTGATTTCATAAGCTTTTTTCCTTACGTTCACCACTATGATGTATGTGAGGGCATTTCCTGTTTTCTGAAGATAAGTCAGCTTTTTTGATAAAAGCCTGTTGGACTGTGCTCTGTCTCTTAAGAGAAGGGAGTTTCCAAAGAAAAGGGGGCATCATGAGAGGTATAAACAGGCACCACTCACTCCAGTCTTAGCTGTGTGAGAAAGGGCTGCAATCAGTTTTGAGTTGACATTTCTGACTTGTGTCCACAGACAGGCGAAAGCTCATGAGAAAAGTGTGATGGTTACTCAGTGCACTGTTGGGTGATTTCTGGGTAAGGCAATGGTGTTGCTTTCTTATCTCTTGTCTGAGGACAAGGGTTCTGCATCTTGCTGAACCGGTGGGAAAAGCAGAACAGACATCATCATTTCAGAGCTTTTCTGAAGAACACTCTTCTGTTAGAATACCTTGATCTAATAAAAATAAAGGTATATCTCATGGCTTGCCTTGGAGTTAATAGAATTAATGAGATTAATTTGATAATGAAAAGATGATGTTTGTCTTAAAACATTAACATAAAGTTATGCTAATTTGGTTTCAATTGTCTACATGCCACAAGTAAATTTTAATTTTTTGTTTCTCTTCTTTTTTGGTGTGTTTTTCTCTCAAACTTGGTCAGAGCATGCATTTATTTGCATTATGCTTTTAAGATTTGTTGCATGTAAGTCTTGCTTATAGTCATTATGTGATGTACGTAGGAGAAATGATCCTGCTACTTTCAGAAATTCTTGATATACACATTATAGTTATTAAAGGTTATTTCCAGAATTACTATTATGATACCAGGAATCCGGTTCTCCACAAGTGCTTTAATTATAAATATTACTAACACTGATGGTCTTGTGTTTGAAACCATCATAAAAAATGTAATGAAGTCCCTTTTCATAACCTTCCAGACCTCAGTAGGATGAGGATTTTATTTTATTTTTTTTTTCTTTTAACAATAACATAATATAATGAAATGTAAGGACATGTACCCTCAGCTGTCCTGTGGGGTTGTTTAATTTCTGATATACAACCCTTAGCTACCTCAAATATGATCAGATGAAATGTCCCCAGTTTATACAGAGACTTTGCAAATGGGAGTGTGGTGTTGGAACACCTAGTACACCTCAAAAAACAAATGGAGAGGTTTTGCTGTGTAGAACACTGAATGGGAATGTAGGGAGTGATGGCAAATACTGTCACTGGCATTTTTGCTTCATTTAAAATGAACATTTTGTTATTGGTTTGAATAATTTTGTATGTAACTATGTTATATTTTCCTATGTGTCATAATTTTATTGACAGTAGAACATGAAGGAGTATGAAAAACTTATAAAGGTATTAAATAGTTAGGATAATTAAGTCGTCTGTGGTTTAAATCAACTGGCTAAAAGCTTATAAACATGACTAATCCAAATCAGAGAAGCCAGTGAATATAACTGTTAGGCAATTAAATATTTGTCCTTCTGCGGGTTTAGTGAGTTGAACTGGGTTATTGGCCAATAGCACTAGTTGAGATAAAATGTCTAAATCCAGGAAAAAACCTAAAAAGCTGACTTAGAAAACTTTTTCTCAAAAGGTAGCTTTTCCTTTTTTCCGTGATCATTTGTATAGTTCCATTAACTGTCCTGCAGTAGATCTGATAATGCTCACCTGTCTTGATGACAGTTGTGCAGTTCTTTAGTAATTTTCTTCTTCAAGTGTAATTAAGAAAATTTTTGAATACTTACAAATCAATACAAAATCATAGAATAAAAACAGTTCACAGTATTATTTACGTGGTTGTGAAAATAGGATCCCATGCTGAAGATGAACTTTCCTTAGGTGAAAGTCAGAAATGTTTGTGCCACTTTGACTCCTGGCTCTGCATTCTCATGGTGTGCTCTAGTGAACAGGATGGCATTTTTTCCACTGTTTTCCTGCAGTAAGCAGTAGGGACTTTATTAGTTTATTATATTAGAATTTACCACAGATATACATAGTCATGTAACATTAACATTATTCTAAGCATTTGAATATTTAGAGTTTTCAACATTATTCTAAATATTTGAATATTTAGTTTAAATTTTTGGGAGTTTTGTGTTTTTGCAACTAAAACAGAGAAAAAACTGTTATTTAAAATGTTTTTACTTGCATTTAATTAATTTAAAAGTTTTATGAAATGTGTTACAGAATACAATTTCACTTTGGTCTATTTGAGTACACTCTGTGTGACACTGACTTATTAAGTCACTTACACAGGTTATTATCAGCAGAAACTGAACTGTCTTTAGACTGTTTTTGACTGACAACCAATTGCAAATATCACAAAGCTGCTGAGGAGGGAGCGAAACATTATTTTATCTCTCACTGCAAACATGGCTATAAATTGCACCGAAGGAAGCTGTGTTCTTTTTCTCCAAAAACTCTCGGTCTGAAATTGTACTTCAGTTACTTCAATTGTACTCTCTTACATAAATGTACGTTGGTTTACAGGTGTAATAGGATTTTCATTTGATCTGAGTTATGGAAAGCAGTTTCTTCATCTCCAGAGGTATTTATTCCTCTAGATAGAGCACTTGAGAAATAATCCAGAATTTTCTTCCAGTCCTGAAGTATTTTATATTTTTCCTTGTTGCAATATTTTATTGCTACTCTTGTAAAAGAAGAGTGTTCCATCACTAATGTGATGAAAAATTAAGTCTTGTATTCTTGTTATACTTTAATATTGTCACACTACTAGCCTATTGTCTATTAAAATAGACTTCTAAAGTAGATTTTTAAATGTTGCATGTACTAGACATTATATTGAGAAATTATTCTGCAAAGTTATGCTTGATCTTGCTTATGGGACTTTCCTGTTTTTTTTAATCTATGTATTATTATTTTCCAATTTATCTTCAATTGTACCACTTCATGTTGTTCCAGGATTTGGGCTATATCTAACAATTAGTCAGAGCTTAGGTGAAATACAGAAATAGGGTGAGATTTTTTTTAGCACAATATATATGAAGTCTTCAATTAAAATCAGGATTACATTAGATTGTTGCAACTAAAAATAAATTAAATTATTAAATTTATGATTAATGATTTTCAGTAATAGATTCTGTTTGCTGGCTAATATATAATCTGTTTTTCATTTCTGTGTGATAGAAATTTGTTGGTCATGGTGATATATCTATATGTGTCCTGAGAAAGTGTTCTTGGCCATCAAGATTGGTGATAGAATTCTCTCTGGTCTCTGATCACATATGCATAAGCAACTCATTTCTTAATTCATCAGGCAAGGCACACTACGTATTTCTCTGTGGCATTTCAATCAAACAAATTGTCCTAAATGTAACTGGGTTTAGCAACTGAAAGGCTTCATGGAGCCCTCTGTTGTTGTCTACATATATATGGAGAAAATTACAATATGGAAGTAATTTGGGAAATTTCAACACTTTCAGCAGTAGCGATCTAGAAATTGAATGCGTTGGAAATACAATATTCCAGTGCACTGCTGCATATGTAATGTATGTGCAGCATATGCTGAGGTCTTTTTCAAAACATTTACATTAAACCTGTCAGGTATTTATGAATAGAAAAATTAATTTCCCCCAGTTCTGTCATCAGTTAGAGAAATGGATTTCAGCACAGAAGACTGTCAGTGTTTCCTGCATACCAGAACAGCTCCCTTCAATGTCATAGAATTACACCAGGTGGCCTGCTAAGAGTCAGCTTAATGTGATTCCAAATGATAGGGTAGAGAATGTGAGGGAAATTAAAATAGTATCATACTTATGATTTAAAAGGAAGTTAATTACAAGGGCTTGTTAATAAACAAAGAAAAATTCAGAATGTATTATCTGTTGCAGAGCATATCAGTGGTGAATTTGATACCATAAAAAATAAATTTTAACACTGCATAACTTTACATTGACTATGAAATATTTAATTAATATGTTGACATGTATTGCTTATTAATGGATTTTTGTCTTTGGAAAGAATTACTAAAATGGTAGGCTTAGACTTTACTTTTTTGAATGCTGTCTGACAATGCAAATGCAATTGTAGCCTCCTAATTTCTTGTTTGCTTCTTTCATGTTAATACAAAACCAACTGAATGTGGCCTGTGTTTTCCAATTAAAATGTTTGTTCAGTTGTTATAAAGTAGTTGATCACCAGTATATAGAACAAATTCATTATTGCCTAGTTTTCCATTATCTGAAAGTTGATTATGTAAAATTGCCATGTTAAATGTAACTTAACAAGTTAAACGTGAATGATTTGTTACTGTCTTATTTGTTACATAGTTTTCCCAGTGTACTTGCATGTGCTTCATGACTGCCAGAGATCAGAATTCAGATAATATTAAAGTTGGTTGGGTTTTTTTTTTCTTAAAAGTTAGTTCTTGTAACTGGGAAAAGAAATGAGGTACTTTGCCTTTATAGACTAAAGAGCAAGTAAATATATGAGACCTTATTTTTCAGCTTCTAAATTAAAAGAAAAACAAAACAAAACAAAAAACCCCCCTAAAACTGTAGGCAAGCTTACTCCTATTTTCATGTATCCTCTCTAGATCCAATGAACAAAAGACATATCTGAATGTATACAGCAGTTAAAGGGCTTTCATTATGTTACAGAATTTCTTATTTTACAAATAGTCAATTGATCAAAATTCCTTCTTTTTTGAACTTGGGTCATGCTTTGTTCTTAAAAATGTTAATATACATGTTCTGTATGAATTGAACTTGGCAGCTATATCTTCATGTTAAAATAGATTTAACTATGTGATTTAACCTAAAGGGGTTTTTTACCACTTCGAGGGAAAAAATTATTTGGATTTTCTTTTTTATAATCTGCAATACTTCATGCAGCTTAAAAATGTCCAAGAAACTGAAAAAAAAGCATGAACCAGTGTCAAAGAATATGCCAGAGCAAAATGTATGTCTTCCCTCATATTCACCAAATATAAAAATGTGCAGAAAAGAGGAAGTGCAGAAGTCTTTTATGGCTATGAGTAATTTAAAAAATTTGCTTATGAAAAAAAAATAAAAAGCATTTTGAACAAATTATTTCATGGGAAACACACATTTGAATTAATATTGCAAGTATATGATATAAATATAAAGATGAGTTTTAGCAGACATCTGTTTTTGCAAACCTTTCAAGTTAAATATATGTTACCAGTTACATGTTTTAATAGACATGCCTACTTTATTGAGCCTATTGATTCATAAGTGGCTGCAATCTATTTACAGTTTTCTGCCTTTCAGATGATAATGTCCTCAAGGTAGTGCTTGTCAAAAGCTTGCTTACTCAACTGAAGACAAGTGAGGTTCTGGAATGTTGGAAACAACTTGGAAATTTAATTTTAGCTAAGACTGCTAATTTTGAAGAGGGAACACAGATATTGCTATGAAGTTAAGTGGCTGATGTGCTGAAATACAGACCAAGGACTTTTGCCTCAGCTATGTTTATGCTTGGTCTGTTTTGGTGCACATGAGAGGCAGGTTCTTTGCCCCTGAGTAATTGCAGAGCTGCTTGTGCTTACTGGGTTTCAGTACAGCACTGACTGCCTAACCTGGGAAATGAGAGCCTTACAGCCATAAAGAGCTGCTTGCTAAATAATCCCCCAAATATCTTCAGGTCTTCATTAGGCTTTCTGTCCTGTCCCACATGTCTAATATTTTAACAGTCTGAGACTGGTCCCTTGAGAACTGATCTGATCACAGGTTTGCCACTTCCTGGATTTCCATGCCCTGCCTCTCACCAATAGTCCATCTCTTTGCCATCTCTGTGCTGGCTGGATCTTGCCATGAGCCAAACAATTTAAATGGTAGAGAAATTATTTGCTTTTCTTGAGCAGTTGTTTTGTTTTGTTTTGGTATGGATTTTCTCTTTGTTATGAATTTAGTTGGCTTACAGTGGAATGAACACGATGAGCCTCAGAGGACAGAGTCAGTGGGGAGCAGGAAAGAGAAAAGCTGAAGGATGGGATGGGAAGGACCTCCCTTCATAGGTAGCAGTGATCTACAACTACAGTTCACTCACAGGACTGCACCCAGAGAGAGCTTTTCACATTACAACTAAACTGCTCTGTGAGTTTCTCCTGAAACGTTGTTATTCTTGCTCCTCATACTGTCAGCATGAGCCTTCTCTCCCTTCATCCCTACCTGATGTAAACCCAAAGTGAGTAAATTCAGGGAACTTGATGTGAAAAAGAATTAATTATTTCAGCACCACCACGAACAGCTTTCAGCTTGCTCTACCTTAACATGTATCTCTGTGGGCAGAAATGTCTGTTGGAAGGGAGAGAGAACCAGCACTGCTGTTTGTGTGGTGGTACCCCCTTAGATTAGTTAGAAACCAGTGATGAAGTAAAGCATTTTTTTCCATAATACTGACAGTCACTAAACCAAGATTCTAAGATGAATTTCTTAAGAGTGTTCTTGATGGGACTATGTTCTTTTAGGGAAAATTTTTATTTAGAGTCCTTTTCTGAAAATGTTGAAATAATTTTCCTGCCAGAAACCTATTCTAGATGTTTCTTATTTTTTTTTCTTTTAATGATAGTCAGAATTGCAGGACAGAGAAGGTAAAAACTTGGCTCTGTTAGCATCAAAATGTCCATATGCATCATAGAAGCTACAGCTGTGTTCAGCAGTTTGTGGTTAACTGACTTAAGATTTGTTTCTGACATTAAATTTAATGTATTTAATGAAGTAATTAGTTTTAAAATTGATTTACATTGGCATCCTATTTAGATTATAAGCAATTCCAAATACAATATATTGTTTGTGTATTTTGGTGCCTTCTTTTGGAATTATTTAACCATTAATAACTGTATCTTAGATTCTCAAGCAGTTTATCCATAATTTTAAATCATCAGTGTTTATCTTTTTTTTTTTAATTGTAGTTTCTTGAAACCATTAATTTTCAAGTCTATTATTTGTAATTACCATCTTTTATTGAGTTCTTGTGTCCTATGTAAGCATCAAATGGTATATTTAAATTTGTGATTTGATTTCTGATTTTCTGAAAGAAAACATACAATGAAGGGAGTATAGTATACAGGGATATTATCTAGAAAGATTTTTCTCTTTACAGACATCCTAATTACCATTCAGATATCCAAAGTAAAAGTTAAATGGAGGTTTTTCTTTATAGAAATTGTCCTGGATATTGAAAAACTACCTATTTTAAATTTACAATAGCAACAAAAATTGTAACATGTTTGAAAAAATCATGTATTGCTGAGTTGTTGTAATTTCAAATTATTGAAAACACATTTGAGTATTTATTAATTAATTTAGAAATACTCCTTTTGGCCAAGGTGGTCAAGTCAACATTAAGAAAAGATAATATTGGATATTAGTTGATTAGAATTTGGTCCTCAATCCAAATAAGTGTTTTATTTTAGAGTAGATTTTGCTGCTTTGAATATTATATGGAATCATAGAATGCTTTGGATTCATGGGCAGAGACACCTTTCTGTGTCTGGGATTCCTTGCAACTGTTTCCTTAGTAAGATTTCTGGCTATTGGTATAAATATATATATATATATATATATATTTATTTGTTTGTTTGTTTGTTTGTTTGTTTGTTTGTTTGTCCTTTTACTTAGATTTTCTGTTATAAGTAAGTCTTATCACATTGTAAACTGATCTAATAATTACTAGTCTTTCACTTAAGAGAAAGTGATGGGAAAGGATTAAAAGGGAAGAAATGGCAGTGTCCAATTTAAGGGAGAAGCAAGGAGCTTCTAGGCTTTTCTGTCCTCAACTCACATGTAATATTCCACAGTCGCTTTCCATGACTTGATGCTAGATTTTTTCCTAGCTGGGGAAAGATTATAAAATGTCAGTCTGTATGAACTCACAGTCTTATGAAGTCCTGAAATATATTTTCATTAGATAAAATGCTGCTGGTGATGGCAAAGCATGAAATACTGGAATTTAATAATTTTGGTGCTATTTGGAATTCATTTCTTACAATCATAGAAACAGTATGTTACTTTATCTTATTCAGATCATCTTAATTGTCATAGACCTCTTAGTTTTATTGAGTTTTATCTGTTGATTATAGTATTCATTAGCTTGATCTGAACAGCACCAATATTAATTTAAATAGATGCATAAGACCAGTAGGATGGTGTCCTGTGTGAGCCAGCTGGATATATGGCTTTGGTCAAGTGCATGTTCAAAGTCTGACTTTTAGCCCTTAAAAGGTCTTTAGTGGGCCTTCATCTTGGGTTGTTCTTGGCATGGTCATCCCAACCTTTAAAATTTATTTTCAATGGTCAACTTTTTTGTGTGATGCTTCACTTCTGTGATACACGTTGTGCTAGGCTCAGCCTCATTCTGCCATGACCGTTTCCATCATCACAAGTACTTGATCTGTTTCGCGTTTTATGGGATCGATAAATCTCATCCCTAAAGAGTCCAGCAGCCCTTTGATTCCTGACCTGACATTTGCTAATGCTATTCCTGATGACCTGCCAGTACGGATCTTCAGAACTGCAGTCTGTGTTTGACAACACTCATAATATGAATCAATATTTAGCATTCAGTAAGTGAGCTGGGGAGTCATTTTATTGCTGCAAAAGGCTACATTGCCCCTGGGCAGCTGTCAGAAATGGGTAGTTATTAATAGCCCTCTCTTTTCGCTTAGCATAGTCAGTAGGGGTCAGCCATGAAATGATTTAATCAGTTTATGATATCTGTGACAAAGAGCACTTAAAATGTAATCACAAAATTTAAGTAGAAGTGTCCCTGGGCTGTTGTAATGTTTTCCTCGCTTAATTTTCTCTGAAGTTGATGTAGTACACCAGAAGACTGAACAAGTAAAAAAACTGTTTAAAGTCCTTTTTGCTCTTCTGTCTTACTCTCCATTTGTGTGAGTGCAGTAATTTTATGGGAGATGAGTGTGGTAATATTAAAGAAGAAAATGGCATTCCAAAAGTTCATTGTCTCAAGACCCTTTCCACTTGATCATGTTGACTGTATTGCTATGAAAACTTAGTGTGGCGTTGAGGCATTTCCACATGTCTGAAAAGGAGGAACAGTCCCAGACTTTCTCTTCAGATCTTTTAGAAGCATTGTAACGACACATGAGATAAATAGAAAGTGTCTTTGAGCAATTTAGTCTCCTGTGAGTGTCTTGCTGGGTTTGGCAGCTTTGTAACACTTGTGTTTCCATGTCTGTTGGTCGTCTGGTTTGGAAAACTGTTCTTAGTGTGTGAAGTGCAAAAAAGCTGGCTTCACTATGGATTCTCCTTTTTATCTTTCACTTTAATCTGTAAGTGTTGAGAATTGGTAGACAATTACACTGTGTTGGTCTCTGAATTTCTTCATGTTCATCTTGCAGTATCCCGAGGCAAAGTGTAAGATTTTGCATCACCATTTAGTCCTTTTCTGAAGATTTCTTTTTCACTGGTACTTCCCAGACAATCTTTGCAGTGCTTTAAGGAACACAGCTGATATTTTTCTTTCTTCTATAGTAGCTGTTTCTTTATGTGTCCTTGCCTTTCAGAATGGTTGTATAAAGTTCTGTTTATAATATATAAACAGAATATAATCTGTTTCTGATTCTGAAACAGAAAGCTGGTTTATGAACAACTTTTTCCTGGGACATGTTAAAGCAGATTTACAGGCTTCTCTCATACATTCAGATAGATCTTCTGCATTCTCCTTGTAGAGAATATCTGCTTCTCTATGGTAGAATATAGTCTTTACATGGTATATTTCCAAATGTTGGATTCAGCATTGCAAGCAGATTTGCTGCTGGCAGTAATAAACATCAGGATCAGGGTGCTCGTGGAGGGATAGAAGACTGCAGTTTGGTTAAAAAAGTTTTAGAATCAATACATTTCAGGAAAATGTGAGTGTCAATGACTGACCAGCAATCTGACCAAGGCATCTTATGATTGAGAAAAGCCTTTTCAGGCATTCCAATTAACTCACTAGTCACTGTGGTATTAATCAGAATAAAGAAAATTTTTTTACATGCCCATCAGTGTGTGAAGTTGCTTCTATTAATATTTTGGAGCCAACAGTAGTAATTTTTTCTTTATTTTTTTTTAGTTGAGTAAAGTACTCTCTGCCTATTACCTTTTCAAGAGCTGATCACTGGAAACAGCCCCTCTCAGATGACTACACTACATTTACCAGA
The DNA here is from genome assembly GCA_025920805.1 of Petroica traversi. NCBI lineage: Eukaryota > Metazoa > Chordata > Aves > Passeriformes > Petroicidae > Petroica > Petroica traversi. The sequence goes on from JAHLSL010000010.1 coordinate 15,932,725, forward strand.
GTGTTTTTTTACAGAACACTGTAAGTTTGCTGAGTGTTATTTACAGGGTAATTCTGCTGCCAGTTACTATTGCACATCACCCTCCTGTCTCATTTTCTGGAGATGCAAATGCTGTAGTTGCTGCACAGAGGTAGCTCTCCTAAGCTCAAAATATCACAGTTCAGACTTTTAGTCCTGCAGTTATTTCTTTGAAACCTGAAGCAACAGGAAAGCTAGAGGCTTAATATCATGTGCTGAGATGTTCCCTACAGACAATACTTCAAATTTGATAATTGATATTTACTTATCTTTATGGGAGATATACCATAAAGAAAGAAGCAAAGCAGTGTCAATATTCTCTTTTGTAAATTAGAAGCAAACTTCAGCAGATATTGTGCATGTTCATAAACTGAAAGAGACAAACTAAATCTTAGCAGTTATTCTTTAGTAATGTATAAACTGTTCTAATGGGTTTTGAAGTCAGTAGGAGTCTCCATTGCAGTTAACTTTGTAATACTGTGGATCAAGAGTAGTTATACATTGCAGTTCTTTTTAAATATGAATGCTTGATTGAGATGAAGGTAGTTTTGAAAATTTTAAGTTTACCTTTGCTGCTCTGTGCAAAATGTCTGATTTTGGAGCATGTAACTAGTTTGCCTTCTTCAATTTTGAGTGCCATGCCTTGGTTTTTCTTTTGGTCTATTATACTTTTTTCCTTTTAATTTTGAGTTCTTTTGCTTATAGATGCACATGCCCTTATTACATATGAAGTGTCTGATTATATTTTGAATTTTCTTGTTATGCAAAACATAGTGATTTACTGGTAATTCTATTTCACAGGAAACATTTTTACTATTATATGAATAATACTAGTATCTGGAGCATGTAATTTATTTTTTGGCTTGTGAAACGTTTTTTCATTAAACGTTTCCTGCTAAAAGTAGGAGTTCAATAGCACATAAATTCCAGCTATGGGCTTAATTATCTCCAGGATGATTCTAGTGGTCACTAGGAGATTAAGCATTTTCAGCAATGTCAAGCATTTTCTTCCTGTGCTGTACCTGTGTGAGTGCAGCATCCCTCACAGGTATGTTCTAATGTCTTTGTGTTATTATGTACCAAGTGTGCATCTGCTTGCAAGAGAGCCAGAAACCTTGCACTGTGTTGTCAAAATATCAAAATAAAATGTTGCTTCCCGCTTCTAGTAAGAGCTTTTGCTAACACCACTCAACATCCTTTTTCCTTTTCTGTTTTTTTCTTCTTTTTTGACTGTATCATACCAAAGACAAATGTTCGTAGTTATAAAATCTGCTGTCAAAGACAAACATCAGATCATGATTTCTTGAGATAAGTTTAGCATCATACAGCCATAGAACTCCTTCTGACCAGCAAATATTGCAAGGGTTTCATGGTAAAATAATGAGCCCTAAAAGCTGATTTCAAGCCTTTCAATAATTCAATGAAATATCACATTGTTTTGCAATTATCATATTATTTATTGTTCTCCTTTAAAACAAGATAGTGCCAATTTCCTAAAAGTACATTTTTAATAGTAGGATATTACTTGTCTGGTTAACTGCAAAACCAGGAAGCTTTTCCCTTGAGAGTGTCATTAGTTATTATCATGATGTTGTCATAGATTTTTTTAGTTCCAAGTTTATTTTGAGCAGATGGGAGAAAGATATCATGTCAAATTCCAAATATGTATTTTTGTGTATTTTTTGTATTTTTGTATTTTATGTATTTTTTAAAACTAGTTATGCTTGAAAATGAGTTATATGAGAATGAGTATGAGCAGAATTGCAAGCAAAGTTATTGAGATAAGATTCATCTGGCATTTATGATAATATTTTCCCATTCATTTCAGAGGGTTCTAACTGAATAAGAGCCAAGTGAAAACAAAGTAATAAATTCTTAAATTGCATGGTAATATTCACTGGTTTTTAGTTGGTAACCATTTAAGGTCTTGCATTTTTTGTATTTTCCCTCACTCTTTTTCTGAGGTGATGCCTACCTCTTCATAAACCTTACTGTGGCCTTCTGATTGGTTCATTCTTTGCAATGCATTTTATAGTTACTATTGAAAGTCTTGTAGCTTTATGAACTTATTCTATAGTTTCATTGTATTTTCATATGTATGCACAATTTCAGTAAGAATGCAAGTTTTTAAAACATTATAAGAAAATCAGTCGTATGAAATTCATGTGGGGTATACATTGAACTAACAATTAAATTGTCTTTATGAACCCTTTCCACCATTATGAAGGTAATACTAGAGGAACAATGAGCACTATGAGTTTCTTGTGTTTTGGCCTAATTATTCATTTGAACTTTTTCACATGTGAAGTAAGAGAAGTACACCATGACTGTGTTAATTTAGGATAATGCAGCTTTGCTACTTATTCAGCTAAACAAAAAAATCAAGTTTAACAAGAAATATTGGCAGGACGTGTCTTTTTTGTGGCAGTTTTCATGGAAGGGAGAACATTGCCAAACGTTACACTCTATGAAAGGAATTCAGAATGTATTGGGAAGAAAAAGCTCATGTGTGACAGAAAGGCTTAATCTGTATGATTAGATGATGCTTGATTCTGAGAATTCTGGGAAGTTAAAAAAGAGATGATATTGTATTATTGATAACAAGAGACCAGGAGAATGGCAGTGTTATCCATTCTGGCTGTGAAAGGGAGATTGGTTTGTATGGGAGAGGAAGAACCAGGTCTTTGTCTAGGTCACATGGGATTGCAACCATAGCAAGATACTGAAATGTCTGGCAGGAGTTTGTTCTACCTCTAACCAACATGTCAAGAGAGGGAAATCCAGAAATCTACTTGGAAAAAAAGGGTCGCAAGTCGACCAATAACTGTGTGGTATAGCTGGCTAAGGATGATTACTAAGTTTGTGTCAGGGAATGTTGTGGTCCATGTTCTAAGCATACACGACTAAAATGAAGGGCTGAGGTGGACGTCTGTTAAATTCTTCCAAAAGTTAGGAGGACACTGAGGAGGATGCTTGTAACAATAAAAGAGTAATGAGCATGGTAAGAAAATGAGTGGTTAGAAAAGCTAACTCACAAATACTGATAGGGAAAAAGATTTTTAAGGAATTGAGGTGTTGGTTGTGACTGGCAAGTTAAAATGGTTGAGAAGAGGGTGTTGGGTCTAAGATTTGGCAGCAAGATTGGTGGAAACTAATGTGCATCAATTCAGTGTGATCAATATGTAAGACTGTGGTTTGGGAAATGTCAGAGGAAATTCTAGGTAATAATTTTGCCTAAGTTGTTCACTGATCTTAGATATGAAATATAGACATGAGATCAAACAGTTCTGGGAAAGGGAAGTGGGGTCAAAGTGTTAAAATCTGCTAGCACGTACGAGGTGAAAATTACAGAAATTAAAATTAAACATACATTTTCAACAAAATACTCATCCTCCTTCATACTTACTTCATCTGTAAGGGTTTTACAATTTCATCTCATTCCTCCTTCAAGCACCTTTCTTCAAAACATAATTAAAGTGTTCTTTTCTAATTAGTTCAGCATAATGCAACATCTATTCCCAGGGCAGATAAACCCCATGTGTCATTTAAGAAATCATTGTAAAGAAAAGGTGTCTTTGTGTGTGATAATTTTCATGAAAAGTAAACATTAGATATATGCTGAAATTGTGAACTTTGTGACATCCTGAAGTCTCTGAGAATTCTGACATCCTCAGCAAGTGGCAGACACAATATTCAAGTGCCTGTAATTGACCAATGCAGCACTTGACACCTGACATGGAGTTGACTGCATGACCTGCAAGGTTAGATGGGTAGGTAGTACATGAAATCCTTATTTAAAGCTTTCTCTAGGAACTGGAATGACTGTGTCATGAGGCTAAATCACAGATAACTGACTTCTTTAAAAATACATCCAGAAATCTAACCCTCTAGAAAGGTCTGTATTGTGTACAGTATTACCCATTAACTTCAAGATGTGCCTTGCTTTTGTTCAGAGTATTCCGTGATTAGATTTTTTTTTAAAGTTACAAATACATGATTGGAATTGTATTTCACAGCTACATCTTGCTGCATGGATGAATGACAAGATGTGTTGAACCTTAGTCTTTTTTTTTTCCCTCCATTTTTCCTTCTGGATTGAGATGATACATTGCTATACAGAATGCCTCCCTGAATGCCAGTCTGCAGTTATAACATGAAATAGAACTGCTAATACAAGTATGAGAAATTAGAGGTAGAAAAAACAAATTGCTTCATCATCTCCGTGCAGCTGACAGTACATCAGGGTCCTAAATTGTTCAGGAAGAAAGTTATTCTGAAAGGATTAGATATTATGTAATGAATTATATGAAAATGAGTGAACATGGCTTTTATAGCTTAAAATTGTAGGAAGCCTGTATCTTATTTTAATGCTGTTAGAGGAAAAAATAGCTTGGATCAGGATTATTAATAACTCTAGTATTTCATTAGTAGGTTCACCCATAGTTCTTGCACACATTAGATTGATAATATTTGAATTTCTGAGCTCTAACATAACTAAATGTTAATAATTTCTTCCCTTTTTACCAGGAAATATTTCTAAGCTGGCATTCAGACCACTGACTGTAAAATTTTAGAATTGCACCATGTATACCAAAACCTTAATAATCTCAAATATTTTAATCCTTTGGAAGTGTATAATTCAACCAATAGTTTTGCTTAAGATTTGCTCCTTTAAAGCTGTGTCTTCTTGCAGTCATTAAATAATGAATTTTGAAGACTACTTAAAATTCATTTTTTCCCCCGGCCTGTAAATTCTCAATGGTAGAAGTGGTGTGTATCTTCATAAACTGTAACTGTTCCCTATATTTTATGCTTCAGATTTTATTCTAGACCACACAGGTCAACAGCATCTGTATAGGGATCTATTGAAGGCATGACAAATTAAAGTTGTTTCATTTCACTTGATTTCCTTAACTTGCTGAAATTTCATTATCATTTTGGAAGTCAATGCTAATCTACATTTCTTTTGATCTTGCTTTTAATTTACAGTAGAATTGAAATCAGAATAGGACTAATTTTCATACTTACTTTTTTAAGAGAAAGACAGCAAAAAGACTTTTACAGCTCTAGCTACTTTTAATTTTCTTTTTGTGATGTTTTTCAGTTAGTTAAGTTCAAGCTTCATTTTCATGTAAATCCAAACCTCCAAATTTCATTATCATTATTAAAGGCTGTTTATTCAGTTTCTGAAAAAAAGAGTCTCATTGCTGTCACCATAACATGAATGATCAAGGAAGAGTAATTGTAGCATTTCTTTTAGGAATCCTGCCCTCAGTAAGCCCATAGGATTTGTTTACCCTCTCTTACCAACTAACATTTGTACCCATATGTTGAGATGGCAGCATGCCTCCCTCATGATGCACTATGCCAGTTTCAATGGGATATAGATGCCAAACAATATTTAAATAAGGAACTAGCATAATGCTGAAAATACCATCTGTTCTGCAAAATTTTTCTTACTCTGTGACAGGATCGCCGTACTGAACTTTCATGTGTTAATCACATTTTTGATACACAATAATGAAATTTGAATACCTGAACAGCTGAAATGTCTGAGCATCCATGATACACACAGTTTTATCAGGAATTGTGGAAGCTTTGCATTGTATGTTTGGAAGCCATTTTTGAAAACTTGGGACCTCAAGATGCGTTACTGAATGTAGTGCATCCATGAAGTGACTCATGGATGATAGTGTCTCTGTAGTACATTAATCAGCCTTCAAAGATAAGTATTTACTGCTATCATGCCCCTGCTCATGGCAAATCTACAGAGACCAGTGTGTGGAAGGCTTCTATAATGATTCTTTCAGTGAGTTCAGATGTGTCAGCTCGAGGAGGAAGGTGTGTTCTCTCTGGATTCCTTACTTATGGATTGCATTAATCTTAAATTTGTCAGGTGGCTAAGGTTCAATTCCAGTGCAAGCTACTGATTAGAAATCTTCCTAATCAATCAGCCGATTGATTTGAAGTTTCCATTTCTCACTCCTCTATTAAAGTATCCCACCATTTCCATTTGTTTGGCTATGTTAATGAACAATTTATTTTTTTACTGTGTTGTAATTCCATTTGATGATATTGAAAAATTACAAGTTTCCTAACAAACAAATAGTAGTGTGTATATATATACATATATATGTGTATATATATATATGAACATGAATACAGCAATATGGCATTTTCTAGAAAATACTGACTTTTCTGAATGGTGACATCTGTCTGTATTAAAATGTGATTGATCCCAAACTGAAAATAGCTGCTATGAAAAATGCGTATTTCTTCTAAAGAGCAGTGTGTCAAGGAACATTTTTTTCTAACTTTTTTTGGGTGTGGGAGACATAAATCATCTTTGTGTCAGATAGGCCAGAAAGGTGCTTGTTCTAACATAATTTAGCAGGAAGTTCAGAGTATTTTATTTATAACTATGCATCCTATTAAAAGAGTAGGTTTCTGAGGCACCTATTATGTTACTCTTGCTGAGTTTAATGAATGGTGTTATCCTATATACCTTTCTCAAAATTGTTTTTGGAAATATTAAAATACTGTTTATAAAATTGCTAGAATTATTTAGTTTTAGTAACTATTTTAAATTATATAATATGAGCCAAAAATTATAAAATCAGATTAAGTATCAATTGAGTATATTTTAATACATCTTCTCTGTTCCACTCAAATGAATTCTATGATCTCTGCTTTCAGTATGAAAATATCCATTATTTACATTTGGTTTTTTTCCCCTGCTTCCTTCTTGTTCACTAAATTCTATTACTACTAGATTGTCATCCAAGAAAACAGTTTTACATTTCCATTTGCATTCACATGCAGTTTTCAGGTATCCAGAGTCTGTAATACTTGTTGCTCTGCAGAGGTAGGTTAGGAAACTCTTTTGGGTTTTATTGGGGGGTTTTGTTTGGTTTGGTTTTCACTGAGGCCTAGAGAGTAAAACAAGTAAGGGAAGAGGTCTCTTGAAACCTTATAGACGTCACCAAAAATATTTTCGTGTTCCACTGTTCCAAATTTTTGCCTCCTAATCTTCCTGCTGTCTTCATTCTATCATTACAGTCAGTCTTTAATTTTGCCTTTTTCTTTGCTCTACTCCTGGATCTGAGCCTTTCCCAAGGACCAACACAAGTAAAGAAATCTCTTTTCTGCTGAGCTTGATGTAGAAGTTGGTACCTTTACCCTGTCTCTGTAAATAGCATGTGGTGGTTGTAATTAGGTGTAGTTGTCTGCATCCAACAGCAAGGTGTACTAGGGCAGCAGTGTTGCACAGGATAACAGTCTCACTCTGTCCTGCTTCTCTGTGTGTCTGAAAAGCATTCAATGAGTTTCTCTGTCATTTTCCACGAAACCGTGAGGTTTTCTATACTGAAGGCTCTGTGTATGTTTTTAATATGAATTTATATATATATATATAAAACATTTAAAAATTAAAGGAAAGGTGACTCTTATGTACAAAGCAGGATATATAAGTTCCACGTAATAGTTTTTGTGTGGGAGAAGATATGATCCTTTCTGAGTAGAAGTAAATGTGTGGAATGAATTAAAATATTCCCTTTGTTACACTATTGCATATTTAAGCAGCATGGATTAGATTGATTTGGTATTGTGGTAAAATCACAGTCACTGCATGACTGAGGTTGGAAGAGACCTATGGATGTCATCTGATCCAACTCCCTGCTGATCACAGGATGGAAGGGACCCATAAGGATGGACCATCACTGCAAACCTCCTCTTTGTGTTCAGCTGCTCTCCAACCTCTCCCAGTCTGTATCTGTAACCAGGATTACCCTGTCCCAGGTGAAGAATCCAGCACTTGCTTTTGTTAAAATTCATACTTGGTGCCTCCCCAGCTCTCTAGTCTATCCAGGTCTCCCTGTAAGACCTCTCCACTCTCAAAGTACTCCACAGCTCTTCATAACTGAGTATTGTTGGCAAACTTCATTAATATACATTTGATTCCTGTGTCCAGTTAATTTATAAAATCATTAAAGAGCACTGGGCCTAAAACTGGGCCTGGAAATCCCTACTGGTGCCTGACTGCCATCCTGATGTAACCCCATTTATTCTGACTCTCTTAGCCAGACCTCTCAGACAGTCATTCACCTCTCTGGGTGAACTAGAGCCAGCTGCCAAAGGACCATGACCAGATGGCTTTTGAATATGTCCAAGGGTGAAGATTCCACAGCCTCCCTGTGACTTTTCCATTGCTTGGCCTCTCTCACAGTAAAAAGGTGTTCCCTGATGTTCAATTTGCACACACTACCTCTTGTTCCATTACTGGGCACCACTGAAAAGTGCCTGGTTCCTTCTGCTTTGCACCCTCCTTTCACATGTTTGTAAAGATTGATGAGATTCCACCCCTTCAAGCCTTTTCTTCTCCAGGCTAAACAGTCCCACCTCTCAGCTTGTCATCATAGGGGAGATGCTCCAGTCCCTTAATGGTCATAGCGGCCTTTTGCTGGACTTTCTCCACTAGGGCCTTATTTTTCTCCTGCTGTAGTCCAGAACAGCCATAAAAGGTCTCGAGTACCTGCCTAATTGACTTGAATATTTGGAAAGAATAAATCTAAAATTTAGAATTACCACAATTGTTTTTTTCCAATAATTTCTGTTAGAAGTTTGGCTGTTTTGTTTTCATGTGTCACTATAAAGATAACAGGGACTGTTACAGTTTCTATGCAATGTGCAAATACCAGTCAGCTTTCATTCTGCAAGCTCACATATGTTGCTAGCAGGGAATTACTATTAAAAGAAAGGAAGAAAAAGAAGTTTAAAAACCAGCTAAATTTATATAAAAAGATCAATTAAGAAATATTCTAGTTCGTAGCTATACCAGGCTAACAAGTAATTGATAATTTTTGTCTTTGCTCACTGAGTTTCTCTGTGTAATGAAAAGTTTTTTTTATTATAGGTCACTATTTATCTGGGGATTTTACTTTGTTCAAGATTAATCCTTTATAAAATATTAATTCTGATGGTCTATACCATAAAATCAAGACCAAGGAGATGCTTCATGGTTATTTTTTTTAACTGGATTACTCCCATATCAAGTATTTGGTATTTGTATTTAGAAGCAAGTATCAGCCTTATAAGTAATATTTGCTTCCCCAGCATAATGAAGCCCACTTAAATAAATACCTGATAAAGAAATAATCCTGTTAAAACTGAACAAATGAACTCTACTCCAGTCTCTCAGAGTTCTAAAAGATCCTGACTGATAAATACTTGATTAATGAATAATCCTTTTAAATGAATAAAATTTGTGTGCCAAATAGAGAAGTAAATTACAATCATGGTAAGACTTGTTATAGGAAAGTTACAGATGAATAAATCTGGGCTGATAATTTATGAGAAAGCATGATGACATTCTCTTTTCTTTGATAACAATAAGCCTTTTATAAGTATAGTTTCAATTACTTTTTTTTCAAAAATATATTAAAAGGATTTATATCCATGTCATGTAATATTGGAAATATTCGTGAGAAAAAAGTGGACATAGATGTATGGTAGTAAAGCATTAATATGTTAAAATAGAATGTTTTCTTATTTCCATTTCATTGCATCTGACTTTGAAAAATTTAATGCCTTTTTCATTTTATGTCATCCTAAAAAAAATGATCCTATCAGTTAACCTTTTACCCAATATAGGTCACACAAAGTTAGATCATTTAGATTGAAATTCTTTAGAGAGACATAGGTATTTTTAATGAAAATTAGAAATCTTGTGTGCTCATTCAAGGGCATATTATGGTATTTTCTATCCTTTTGTATTTTAGTCTGGGAATTTTGCCTATCAAAAGCAGAATATATGTTTTTAACAGATCTATTTTATCTATGTGAATGAGTCCATGAAAAAGCTAATGAATCATTAGTTGTGAAAGCTCATTAAAACAGATCAAATCAAAATAAACTAATAAACAAAGATCCTGTGCCAGTAAGAACATATGACTGTAAATAGCTTTTGCCTCAGTGTTCCTACTGGTGTCTGGATGACAGCATTCCTCACAGTTGTTCCCAGAAAGGAACCAAATGAATTCAGCCAAAATGAATAAAACATAGTGCCATGGTCAGATTGTGTTTAGTAAGGGAAGTGAGAAGGGATGAGAAGGTTTTGCATGCCTTCAGACTATCTGTGAGTTCCTTTATTAGGGAAGCAATTAGACTATCAGCCCCTAGAAATCTAGAGCTAGCAAGGGCCCATGTGGCTCCAGATTTAAGAACAGAAAAAGAAGGTTAAAGCTTTAGTTGCATCTTCCTTTGTTTCTTGCCTGCATTGGAATGACCATATTGTCCTTTCCTGAAGACCAGTTTTAAGATTTAAAATCATTAGTCTCTTTTACATATGCAAAGGTCTTAAGAGATAATATCTGAATGAGTAGAAAGGTGGATTTGCATAATGGTGTAAAACTGCCATTTGATTTACTTTTAAAGGTGTCTTCATTAACAAGGCTTTTGAAAGTAGAAGAAAGTGCAAAGAAAGGTGGTTTTATCTGCAAAGTAGTGATCAAAATATGCCCTGTGTTCAGATAGAAATGCTTATAGTTAGGCTTATTAAAATCATAATTTCAACACACAATTAATTTTTTCTTCTCGCATAGAGATTTTTCTTTCCTTTATTTTTTGAAAGATATTTCCACTTTACTCTTTTGTTTTTTCTAAACAAACAAAAAATTTCTTGCAGTGTTCATAGAGCATAATTTCAGCCCTTCCTTCATGAGTTTGTTAATACAAAAAAACCTGAGAATAAGATGCCTCCAAGGTAAGTTAGGGTTTAAGAGTGATTTGATTTTGGTAAACGAAGTAGTATAGATCTGAAGACTGAAGGTCATCATAACTAAATGGAAATGATGCAAAAGGCATAATTTCTGCCATCTCTATGTGGGAGTGGAAAAGGACATTTCTCCATCTCTGGCTAAAAATAGCTGTCTCATTGACTAGAAGAAATTTGCTACTGGTTGATTGATGGACTTCATGAATTTCCGCTGGTTCTTATGGTTTTCATCTCAACTTTTCTTGTATTTGGACTATTTGATGTCATCCAGTTCGTGATGACAGTAAACCAGGATGGTTTAGTTTATTATATATATTTTATACTGCTTGTTGTATGAACGGAGAAAACACAAGCAAGGAAAATAATTCTGATTGTGCCTAGGAATAAAGGAAAAATTATTTTCTTATTAATTTCCACAGTCCACTTTGATACTTGCTGTTTAAACCTGATACCAGATCAGTATAGTATGCCAATTTGTTACATTGTTATTATTTACAGGAATGAGTGTATTTTCAAGCCTAGTAACTAGAACTGGAATTTTTAAGAGAACTTGTAGAAATAGTGTTATTTATAACCTTGAGCCGCTTCTGAAAAATCTTGTCATGAGTGATTTAATTTAGTAATCTTCAATAATCTTGTTGAAATTCTGTTTTCTTTCACTACTGACAAAGGAAGGTTTAGAAGGTAATATTAATTTATCTGGTTAATGGAGAGTGGCATTGTCAAAAGCTTGTCCCATCAGGTATAAACTGTTACTACAATTGGGAAGTTCATTTGACAGTGTTCTAGTCATCATACTCATTTAGCAAGAAATCCAGTGGCTATTAATACATTATTAATACATTATTAATTATTAATGTATTAATATTAATACATTAACTAGGCCTACTGAAACTTTGGTTTATTTTACATGCAGAACATGTATGTAAAATAAATAAAACCATTTATTTTTTAGTTTGTCTACTTGCTTGTTTTATATAGCCATTGAGACAATTGCCTTTTGGTGTTCTAAGTTTATTCTGTAGCTCTGTGTTGTTTGTTTTAGCAATGGAGAATTTTGCTGACTTGATTCACATTGTGAGTGCTGACCAAAAAATCAGAGATCATAGAAATAGTGCTGAAAGGGGTCTGAAGACATCCTGTTATGATGAACCAAAGGAGACTTAAATCTGAGCAAGCTGTTCGTAGGGCAGATCTCTTTCTGGCCTCTTCTGAAAGTTCTGTATTGGTGAAGATTCTCCCAGCTAACATGTTCCAATTCCAGTCCTTCCACATCTTCATCACTGGAAATTATTTCCTGATTTTTTTCTCACTCTCCTTGCACTACTTTAGAATCACTTGGTGTCTTGTTCCTAGTGAACAAATGTGCACAGATCTGTTGGACTTTGCTATGGTTTTTAAATGTATTTTTATATCATAATCGACACCTTGACCTGACTTCTGTGGAAAAAGCATTACCAAATCAGTCATTCATTCCCCACAGACCATGAGAAAGCCTCAGCCCTTGGAAATCTAGGTCAGCATTTAGGGGGAAACATCAATGGCTGAGAACTCACTTTAGCTGTTTTATAGACTCCTTTGATGGCTGAAAGAATTCCCTTTGATTCATTTCTGGTGGCCTAACCAATCAGCTGATATTTAAACATTTTCTACATAAATGAGATGTCTGACTAGGGATCATCTAGTACAGTTTCAAGTATTTGTGTGCTGTAAGACTTGTGTGTGTAACCTCTAAAATGGTTTGCATTGCAGGCCTACATTGCAATGATATGCAAAACTGCCTTTGCTCCAAGGATTGGGCACTCATCCCTTGCTGCTTCCATTGTTTTGTACTCCTATATCTTAGGTCACCAATCAGTCTATGTTATGTTTTTGAAATAAAGTTTTAAAAATTAAGTCCTTTTGAAACATCATGGTTTGAGGGGTTCATGATACTTCTGATTTGTTGTAATTTTAATTTTCAGAAAGTCTGGAGAAAGTATTTCCACATAAAAATTAAGGTTTATTCTTAAATTTGTCAGTAATGGAAGTTTACATAATTTGAGAATTTTTTATTGTTTCACAAGTAAGCATTGGAAATTCTGGGGAACTGCACCAGAATATTCTGCACATATGGTGGAATTTATTTCAAATGTCATGGACTGCTGTAAAGAGAGAAAATGAAACAATCCAATGTATCTCTAAAAAATAGTTTTCACCTAAATTGTAAGAATAAATATAAAAGGAATATATCGTTCATTCTGAACATTGTCTTTTTAAAGGGGAAAAATGTACAAGATTCCCTTTCTTGTCAGCTTTCACCCTTTGCACCCTTTATGTCTCATCCCTGAATGGATTTATATGATAGTCCACCCAGTGGTTCTACTGGAAGAGTTGTAGTGTTAATTGGCATGATTGGCAACTGACCTTGTATCCTAAACTCAGGATGAAGGACTGCTGCACATCTCGTTAAACAGCTGAGTTTTCATTTCTGCCATGCTGATGCTGGACAAATTACAGTGCTCAGGAAAGACTTTTCTACCTGCATTTCCAGATGCAAGGAAGGTGCTATGATGGCAAGAGCTACCCTAAAATGGTAAAAAAGCTTCTTGAGAAAGCCAGCTTACTATGATATTTGAAATTCCATTCTGTGATGGAAGATCAAAGGATATGGGGAAGTGTGCTCATCCCTGTTTACATGAGTAGTAGGCCTAACAAACTTACTGTTTCCTTCTGCAAATCAAATTGAGAGAGTGATAGCTAAAAGCAGAACTGTGGTTGAGGTAGAATCATTAATTCACTAACAAAAAGAGTTAAGAATGACTCTTAACTCTTTGGTGCCAGAATTTGACAATACTTGTTTGTCAACAGCTATGTTATACCAAACAGTCTAGAAGGCTTATGTCAATTTTTATTTATTTTTTTCCCAACACAAAGAAAATTAAATTTGGTATTATGCCTGAAGTGATTCAGAAATTGAAATGACATTGAAAGCTGTAGTGTTAAAACTAATTCTCATTTCTTCAGTGCAATGTTTCTGTGCTGTCACTCCTGTCTTTTTTTTTTTTCTTTTTAAACAATATCAGCTACTATTTATACACTTAGAATTTCTGGCCAGATTACTGTGGAAGGTTGTGGTACCCACATGTACAAAATAGTATAATAATGTTCTATTCTTTTTGGAACAAATTTGTTACACAGATTGTCAGATGAGTCATTTTGTTCATGTCAGATATCTGAAAATAATGGAAAGATGCCAAAGTAAAAGCCCAGTAATCCATGCACTGGTGTAATGGAGCAAATGAAATGCAAAGCTCTTGTACAGGTCCAATTTCAGTACCAAATGCTTACCTGTCAGTCAGCAAAATTGTCCCTGAATAAAAATGAGCCCTTCTGAGAGGGAAAGGATTTTAATATACATCAAATTCTTTGAATCTCTTGTGAGGTAGAAGTTGTTTTGAGGAAGAAATGCTGATAGAGAAATCTCAGTTCAAGCTAGTTCAAATCAAACATGTATTGCTGACTGTGAGAGGTCTGGGTTTATCCTTATTGTTTGGTATCTCTAACTCCTTGGATAGACAGGTGATTTCCCTTAGGCCACGGCAAATCTGGCCAATCACTGATATAAAAGTTTTAGACAGGTAACGTGCAGACTTTTGGAGGCATCTGCATTTAAGTCTGTGAAAAAGACCTGATTAAAACTTTAATTCATGGAATGCCAACATAGGAGATATCTTTGTGGATATCACAGTTATGATTTGCCATGACTGAAGTGTTTTTGAAGTGCTATGCAGCTGAGTGTGCTTTTACCTTTAAAGTGACCATTGGGAGAGCATGTTTTGCTACTGAGATGTCCTCATGCGGTCCAAAACATGAAATATTAAACGTAGTATTTATCTTATGTAGCTTCAGAGCTGGGGCTGCTACAGCTCTACACGATCTTGCTTTATGGAGTCCCGATTTTTTTCACATTTCAATAGTGTGTCCCAGCAGTGTTTTGCTGTGCTGAGAGTGCGAGAGGCTAACTGGAGTCAATATAGCCATTGACAGTCAGTCAGGACTACTCCTCTAAAAGTTAATGTATTGAGAATGAGCCAGCACTTCAGGAATGAAAGGAAAATGAAATGTGCAGTATGAAAAGTGATAATAAATAAATTGAACAAAGCTGTGTATACTTTTGGGTTATGACTAGTTGAAGTGCAGATTAAAAGCTCTGAACTGATGCATGGGAAACAAAGAGCACAATACTGAATTCATTTTAATCCTCTGGTTTAAGTGGGTGTGCCTTCACTTCTGGGTCTAGAAATAATCATACTTGTATCAATCTATATTGTGTGACTTTTGTAAGCTGTGAAAATAGTATTTTTCACTGAATTGTCACTTATTATTGTTCATTTGTGGCCACTAACATAGAAAAATATTGCAGCTACAATGTCAGAAGAATAGGGACAATTTGATGTTTTCTTTTGATGCTGTTTGTTGATACCTAGACCACTGCAGCTTGATTGCCTAACATTAAACCTATAATAACAGTGCAATCATAGCAGTATCATCATGAATGTCATTACAATAGAAACAACATTTACACGGCTTCAGAATGGTAATTATCAAACTTTTTGTCATGAAGCGCTTATTTGCTAGCATTGATCTGCCCCGGTCAGTTGTTAGCTCTTCTCATCTGAGGTGTATTGATTGTATAATCAGTAGATAGAGGCTGCGGGCAGATGAAATTCAGTGTTGTTGGGCAAATTATTGTCTGCTTGCCTGTTGACCTGGACCTGCTGGTTGTACCTTAGACAGTGGTGGGATTATTACTCATTTCAGTGACCCTACTCTGACAGAGAACTCCATATTATTATAAAAGATAAATGGCATCCTTCTTTACTGTGGATATGGTTGAATGCACGTGTCAGTGTGTAGTGAGACCAAAAATCTTGTGCAGCAGTGTTCCTTGGCTTTCCTTCAGGTTATTTTTCTTTTAAAATATAAGTAAAGATATTGTAGAGTTGCCACACATTTCGTGTCATAGATGACATCCGTTTATAGGTATAGGATGTGTAAGCACAGTGTTTTTCATTGGTCATTTGAGAATTCTATTTGCCTAGCTGTAAGATATTGATAAAATTCAAACAAGTTTTGCCAACAAGGAGGACCAAACTAATCACTACATCTAAATATATACTTTTATATCTCAGGGCAATAGACCACTTGTGTTAAATAATTTTGCAAACTGCTCTCCAGTTTATTTGTGGTATCTCTATGAAGAAACTATTAATGCAAGTAAATGTGTGTGAGAGTAGTCAGTAAAATGTATATTCAGTTCAGTAAATCTCCTATGTAAAGTTCATATTGGAGCTTCTATAGCAGTAAAGGTTATTAGTGCACAGGGCAATTAGGAAGGAGATTTGCATTATGGTTATTAACAGAGGAAAAGCCCTCCTGACTCAAATGACAAGAGGTGATGTAGAAACCATGAATACTTTTACATCCCTCTGTAAAGCTACCTGTGTTTGGCTAATGTACTGTGCTCTCTGGTGGTGACTGTACCATTGTGTTGTAAAGGTCAGTCATTACCTGGGCATTGTATTTAAACCACCTGCTCACAGCAAGGAATTGTATTTGGATGACCAGCAGTTTTATAGTAATTGCCAAGTCCTGCTGAAGCCATGATAAGAATACTGAGCACTTCCACAGCAATTTGCACCTTCTAGTGCTGTAAAAACATAAGGTAATTATTGTTATGCTGAAAAATCTATAGATGGTTCTATATAGCTTTGAATATGCATTTTATGACCTCAAATTAATTGCCAGAAACAATGGATCTATCTTAAAAAAAAAAAAAAAGAATGCAAATGGCTTGGTGGAAGTACACAATGATGGTATTACTGTAACTTATTGCCCAGGAAACAGGGCCTTTGCAAAACGCCATTCTATTTAAACCAGATGAAATAAGAATTTTGAAATTAAATATAAGGAGAAAACCTCAATGTGAAATTGACGTTTCTTGCTCTCTATATGTGAATCAAGTACAAGTGTATCATGAGCAGAGAAAGTAAAATGGTTGAATGCAGGCATATATCTGGCAATAATATGACAGATAAGAAATAAAACAAAATGAAGAAGGAGAGACAATAAGCACCTCTGTGGAAGGATGGCTTGTCTACTAAAGAGAAAATACATATATTAGAAACCATGTTAAAATAGATATAAACTGTGGCACGATGTGAAGAAAATAAATATGGTCATCCACACATAGAGGTTTATATTTGGGTTGGCATTTTCAATAAACATATAGGTCTTTCAAGAAATAAAAACATACATTATTTGCAAGAGCAATAATGGTAGTCGCTGTCTTATTAGGGAAAATGAAGTTTACTTTTTCAAGATCTGGCTATTATAAGCCATTATACCAGAAAAGCCAATTCTTATCTGGTGGCTTAGTGGACTAATTAGAGGGGAGGATAACAATTTTATGAATCTGTTAATCCTCTTGGAATGTTGTTGACTTCTGCAGCATATTCCTGTAGCTCTTCTGCCAGAGGTTCATCTTCCTGGGACTGTAGGCATATTTTAATACAGTAGAGCTCTGTCACTTTGGCTTAGGCTTTTGTGAAAACCAGGTTGTGAGGAAGAGCTTTGAGATTTTGTAAAATCATGAGATACTAAAGGTAAAATGTGAGATGGATAAATGACTGAAACAGTTGAAGGATTCAAGAGGAAGAGATGATGACTCAGGAGCATCAAGTATTCCAGGAGTACTGAAGATTTCCTGCCAGACTCGGTGTTTGCCTGGCTATTGAAGTTTCTACAGGTGTCTGAGAAAGGGTCGTGACAAATTAATTCATTTAATGGTAGCTTGTAATGCCTGATTATCTATTATGTGTACTAGGCAGTAAATAATTGATTTTTGCTTTTTGTTGTTGATATACTGCTTGCAGTTCTTTTTATAGACAGTAAAATTTGCTTGAACAAAGTGATCAAGAAAGGGAGATTTCCAGACATCCCATGTGTGAAGTCAGTGGTGGTGGCACCATGTGTTCAGTGTCCAGTCCTTTCCAGGACTGTCTGCTGGACTTAACCACTATTTGCTACCCTGGAAAGCAGGTGGACAAATCCCTGATGTTTTGATTCTTACTTATTTGGTCTTCAAATTGAGATCTGGTCTTTCTGGTTTTGTGAAGACAGCTTCGGAACATGGCAAAACATTTTAGTTTTTCACAGGAATCGTCAGAGTCTAAAGTAACATGAGTTAGGTGGGTTCAGTGCAAAAGCATAACAGTTTTTTCTTTATTTGTGTCAGGAGGTCCTCTCACAAGATATTTTCCAAGAATTGGGAACATGGAAAAGTTATAGTATTTTTATGAAATCTTTAAGGGTCCCCTATAATCTCACACAGATTAACTCATCTAAATTACGTTGATTTTGGTATGTTGATATCTCAGCTGTTTCAAGATTTAAAGATTGAAATCTGTGTGGAAAGGTTTTATTTGCAAAGCTGGCAGTAAAACTGTATTAAGTCTCTGAGTGTGGCTCGTCAGATACAATTCTGTATGGGAAAAAATATCTTAACATGGTTATTCTTATTACAAAGAAATTTTTCATCTCTTTCATTTTGGAAAGGCTGATTAGATATTTCCACTCTGAAAAAAAATTAAGGATATAGTATCAAAAGATATAAGTAAAATGTTTGCTTAAAGCAGACCATAAAAATGTGAAAAAGCTGCTCTTTCAATATCACAAAAGTGACATCAAGCAAGTCCAAACATCAGCCTGCTTTAGTGTATTAGTTTTCTTCCCTCTATGGGAATAAATGTCAAATTTCTTAAGCAACTGCAACAAAATATTTTCACAATTTGGTTGATGTGATGAATGGTCTTGTAGGAAAAATTCTTTTTGCAAAGAGAATAAGAGCAAAGATGACCACCTCTTCATTGTTAGGAAAGTATTAGGAAACACAATACTCTCTATAGATGTTTGCTAGAATCAAATCAGTTTTGGAGTTCAGGTGTCTCCTTCTGAATATTAGAAGTTGCAGCTCTAATCTGCTTTTCTCAATTTTATTGTCTAATTTCTACAACATCAATATATTTAACAAAATATCGACAAGATCATAAAAAAATTAAAAGTTCTCTTTATTTCTGAATTTTATCATTTGACTTTTGCAGATTTTCCATGAAAGCAAAAGCCATTTCAGGCCTTAGTGGAAAAGTACTCGTAACTGTTGAATGAGTCAGTTAATCTCATTTCTTTTTTTTCCACCTTTGAAATTTAATTTTATATCACATTAACTGGATCAATGGTTTCATCCTGTGGCTGCCTGGTTGTTTCACGTAATGCAAGGGCAGAGCTGATCAGGATGTAACTTTCACAGTAGCTCATATTTGCTCTGAATAAGGTTTAGAATGAAGCTAATAGTTCTTTAAGTAAATCCAGTACATCTGGGATAAAAATAATAAAAAATTAATCAATGAGATCACATGCTGATTTATATTGTTCAAAGTTTTCTTACCTTTCTTTTGCTGTAAACAATTCATCTAGACTAAGTGCAAAATTTCTTTTACTAGCTCTTTTTCTACTAGTTTCTACTAGTTCTTACAGGGTAATTTTTCCAAAATAATTTTATTTATAATGTCACTCTTAAATTAACATGATGAGTCTCAAGAAAATTAAAGGGAGGAGGGGGAAAGGTGCTGGTGAAAGTAGAATCAAAAAAGTCTTCTGTTTCAGTTTTGCATTCTGCTGGCAACAGATAGATGTATCAATTAAAAAATTACTGAAGTGAGTTATTCATATTGATCTATTCCATTGCTTTTTAAGGGATGTAAAATAAGTAGAATGTTCTCTCATATTTTGATGGAGTACAAAGTCAAATATTTTGATTTTAAAAGTCTATTTAAAGGTTTTAGGTTTGACAAGATGTAAGTCACATAACTAATCTCTTGATAATACTGAAGCAGGGGGAAAAAAGCCCTCAAATCCTCTCAGAGTACTTGTGGAATTTTTGTAACCATTAATTGTATGCCTTTTGACATATTCCCGAGTTCTGCTGTATTTTTAACTTAGACATACTGTCTTACAAAGGTATCTTTAGCTGTGGCTATTGCTGCTCACTGCATTATTAAATTGAGACTTTTGTAGCCCTGTGACGTGACAGAAAGTTAAACCTGCTCTGGATAGTCAGTTGAACAGATTGAATTAGACAACTATTACTTGATTAACTATTAAAAAATGGGGCAGGGGGAGGTGATTGGTTGGGTTTTGTTGATGGCTTTTCTGGGTCTTTTGCTGGCATGGGATATTTTTCCCTACTTAGTAATTATTCCACCTTTACTGCATTCTAATCACCTTCTCCCAAGAAAAGGCATTTCATAAATAAAAAGCATCTTTAAAAGGCATCATGATAAGACAACCCACCTGTCTCAGGATCTTGCTGAGCTGCATTTTTTGGAGATTGGAAATATGTTTTAGGAAATGCTGGGTTTTGTCTTAAAGTCTTCTCTTGTGATTTATTTTCTTTAGACAGTACTGAAAAGAAGGTGCTCGTGTGCCTGGACCTTTGGTCTGACCCAGAGTGACCACTAGGTCAGAGAGAACTGGAAATTGATATGATGAAAGTTTGCAAAATAATTAATCATTAGGTATATCGTGGCAGCTACTTTGCTATTTTTCCCAGTGTTTTCTTTCAAATAATTTTCATTTCTCTTGATAAAATGTAAAGGTGAAACACAAACCATGTGCATCTTAACAGTTTCATTCTGTTTCAATCTATTAATGCTGTAAGAATGTAGTGTGTAAGAGCTCTGTAGTTATAAGAAAGCACAGATACTTGTTATACGTATGCATGTAGTGTTATTTATGCACAGGCTTGGTTTATGAGCATAGGCATTTAAAGAGAGTAATATAAGCAGGAGGGCAATAATATGCTGGAATATAAACTGTCTACTTAAATATCTGACTGTAGTAAATGTCATACTTTTCTTGTTAATGGGGATTTTTTAATTGATTTGGATTGGAGGTCTTTTTGTTGTTTGGGGTTTTTAGTGTTTGTTTTTGCTTTTGCTTTTTTGTTTTATTTGGGGTTTTGGGGGATTTTTGTGGTTTTGGTTAGGTTTGGTTTGTTTTTTTTCTGTCAACATTCATCCTTCTCTTTCCCTGGGATCCTTTGGATGCTTTTGCTGGACGGACCATGGTTGGTTTTGATGTACTTTAACAGTCCCATGTTCATTGTTGCATTTATTTCTACTGTGAGACAGATTAGAGTTTTACCTGATTTTGAGAAAATTCATTAGTATTTGGGAAGGTAATTGACATTTGTGAGATAAAAAAGCTTTATAAAACATTTCAAAAATATAGCTGAAATGTGAGCTGTAAAGTCTCAAGTATTTCTTGCTGTAAAGTCTCGAGTATTTCTTGCTGTCTTTCATTTTCTTACATAGGAAGGACCCAAACACTAAGTCTTGTGTAACAGAAGTTGTTTTGTAACTGTTTTCCTTCTTCACACTAGGATACCTCTTTTACTGAGGTTTTTATTGGCATGGCAGCAAAAAAAAATGACAATGGCAGCAGTCCATCTGACTTGTAAATAGAGTGTCACCAGAGGCATAATTCTAAAGCCTTTTAAATATACTTAAAGGATTTCTTTATTACTCCCTATAAGCAAGACTTTTACGATATGTGTTTATTATTTTTATGAATTCCAGCTTAAAGGTTTTCTAAGACCATCACTGTCAAGTTGAAATATTTCAGCTTCACTCATCTTTTCACCTATTAGTACACCACACCGACTGAAAGCTGGAGGATCATATTCACTATTGGCCATAACTGCTTTAATCCTTCCTGTAATTCCAGAGAGCTCCACTGGGAAAGCTCTTTCGTGTTCACTGTGGCAATGACCTGCACACCAGAAAGGGTCCGGGCTCTGGCAGTGGCTGACAGGACTTGGTCAAGACTCCGAGACTCCGTGTCAGGCTAAATTGATAGACTTGTTTGGATCTACAGACTGTTTTGCATAAGGTTGTAGGAAAGGAGAGTATCCTAGATACACATCTATTGATAGACTAGATAAAAGCTGCTCAAACGAAGCTGGGAAAACAAGGTGCTGGGCTTGTTTAATTCTCAGTAAATTTTTATTTCAATGCATAGAGAAGGAAATTGAAGTACAATGAAGTAAAGAGTGGTCAGAGGCATGGGAAGAAGTTGCAATATTCTGCAAGTCTGTAAAATTAAATTTTTGGCAAAACGAGGAGGTTTTTTTTCAATGTACAGAACTTACGTCATTGTCTGGAATAATGTCCTTTAAGAGCTGAGGTTACAAATACGGAAGAGCTTCACAGAGTGAAACATGCGAAGTGACTGGTAGAAGGTTGTACAGTTCATATGACTGATTTTAAACTGAAAGACCACACAAGTTCTTCTAAATGGTGTTCTGCAATGCATATAGTATCTTAGAAAAATAGACAGGAGAATGTTACAGCAGGCATAAGATGGACAATTTAGTCAAAGGTCTAATCTAAAAGGTGAATTACAGTGATGAAAATGAACTAATGTAAAATAGTTTTACAAGAGCCTTTAATAAAAATTCTTTTTTTATGTGTGTGATTATGCAAATCCTCCTTCTGAAAATTGTACATTTTACAGAAATAGAGAGAGAGTGTATATTTGCAAAAATCTGATATAGCCAAATAAAATTTGGAGAAAATTATTAAAAGTTCCATTCAAGTGGCACTGTAAATCTGCTATGGTATGGCTTCCCATACTATGTAATTTGTGAGTCTAGATATGATTGGAGAGCTCAATGCTGCTGGGAGTTTTGTTGATATTGTAGATCTTGCCTTCCCTTTTGTCAGAATCCCTAGCATTTTTTCTCCCTGTGTCTGACTGTGATAGCTAACAGACTTCATCACGCTGTCGCTGGGTCAGCAAGATCCGATGCCATTTGAGACGTGTTTACTGTAAGTCTGTCATAGAAGAGCTGATTATAGCAAATAATCTCATTCATTCCGTTCAGATTAAATGGGGAGATAAAAGTACTTTGGTTCCTAAGTAATTGATTTAAAAATGCAAACTTGGGTAAACAGAGCTATTTAATGAAGTGAGCTCTGGCTTGATACTGAGGGAGAGAGTTGTGAATTTTTCTAGGGCAAACTTGCAAAATCAATTGGTAGCATACATCAAGAGGAAAGAGGAAGAATTGTATACATTTTTGGCAGTACAATGGTACAGAATATGAGGACAAAATACCCAGTGGAATGACGAATGAAATGATAAATTTCAGGTCCAAATCTTTACCAAACTGATATTCAAAGGTGTTCCTTATTCAAGACCAGATGTGCTCCATCACTGAACTGTTAAAAGAAATGGCTTGTGGAGATGGAGGCTACTCAGTATTTTAAACTGGAGAATTACAGGCCCATTAGCCAGTTTGTCATGATGTAAAAAGGTCTTTTGAAATTTTACCTCCTGGTAGGAAGTGAAGGATTAGAATAAAGTGGTTGGTTTTCATAGTGAAGGGAATTAGTATCAGAATCTGCCAGAGATGAATACTCTGAGCTGCACTATCATGAGAGGGAACTGATGATGCTGAATGACTACTTGATAAAAATGATGGAATACATTAAATATCCATAAATACAAGGGACCATTCATGGAAAATAATCTCAGAGTGTGTATATGCATTGTTGGGCTCTGAAACAGGTAAAACTAACATGAACAAAACATTGGCAGATGCTCGATGATTTGGGAAAGAACAAGCAATGCTAGAATTCACATTACTGTTCTGCATTATAAACCTGTCTCTTAAGTATTTCATATCTCAAATGGGACATAAGAAAATGAGGAAAGACACAAAGAAAAATGTGGATGACTGGGATAATAGAAGAGCTTCCACATGTCATAGAGTCATTAGAGTAAGGATCCTACATTTCAAAAAGAACTGAATGGTGGGGTGTGGTATAGGAATGTAAATCTTGAATGAGGAGAAGACAAAGCACATTTGGTTTTTGTAAATCAAGAAAAAGGAGATATCCCTAACAGAGCCAGCAGGCAACACAATTTATTAACATAAGGTATTTTTTAAGCCTGAAATTCTGGATTGATTCAAAATGCAATGGACAATTCCATAGAAAAAAGTCCATCAGGAATGACCATTTAAAGATGTGAATACAAGTAGTGGATCAGGGAGACCCAGTTAATTGCAATTTTAACCTGATATATGAGTGCTATCAGTGTGTACTTGTTACTATCACACACTAGATAGTCCAGATGAGTCTCTGGTCTCACTGAGGCCAGTTGTTCTGTATATTTTATACATTATATATGGTTTAATCAGGAGTCTGGAACAACTTGGAAGACTTCATGCTGTCTATAAAACCTGTAATTCATAGAACAATTTCATGGCTTGCTTGATGTATGGGTTTTTTTCTTCCTAGAAACATGTTACTTTGATATCAGATTTAAAATTAATTCTCTCTCATTTTCATTGCATATCTTTTTGTTCTTGTATTACTAGTAATGATGAATAGAAACTTACGATAAATGTTATCTATGTAACTCATTGTTTCATCTCTCAAATACACACTCTGAGTCGTTTTGCTTTCTCTTCATGAGAGTTTTTGTGATTTTGATATTTCTTATTGCACTATCTTAACCTATTCTAATTATTTTAATTAAATGTTTACAAATACAAAGATCAGAAAAGGAAATCTTGAAAATATGACTAGGATAGTTAACCTTGATCAAAGACAAAAGAAGCTAGAAGTACAAATATGCAATATTAAAATCAATATGAGAAGGACCTTTGAAATTATACTGCATTAAGAATGCATGGGTCAGAGGAAATTATTTATTCTCTTGAAATCAAAGTAGATCACCAGGATCTCAGCTAGAGCACTGTATGAATTTTGGTGTGTCCATATGGTATACAAGGAAATGAAAACTCATTTTAGACTGAAAACTTCCCAATAGGAAGGAATCTGTCGAGGAGGAATAGGGGAGCTTGTGCAAATAAGAACCCTGCCCTGCACATCCCAAACTGGGTATATGAAGAGTGTTAAAACATTAAAACAGTGTTTTTTTGACTAGGCATCTTATTAAAACAGGACATGAGGAATCACTTGGTTTGTTTTTTATAATTTTGCTGCCATCATAACAGAAGTAACAACAGGACAATGACCCTGTTAATTTGTGTCAAAAGAGCCCAGGCCCTGAAGTGTTTGCTTCAGCCTGTCTGTGTCTCAGTTGCAACCAAACATATCCGTTTTGAAAAGAGGGTGTTAATTTTTAATGATGTTTCTCAGTGAATCAAATAAGGCCAAATTCTGCTTCTGATTGCTGCTAAGAAGGTGTAAAGAATTACCTGCCATGCAGATACTCCCCCTGTACACTGACATAGCAGATTGCATGAGTTGGTCTTATAGACTGTAGTTTGTTTGGCATACAAAGCATTTAGTAATCTACAAAATAATTTCTAATATTTGCTCATGTAAGCTACATGGATGCATTATTTAAATGGATCTAAATGTGCTACTCTGTAGAACCATCTTCCCACTGAGGTGGGAGAGCTCTGTGTCTGTCTTTGAATGTGTCCTACACTGAGAGTCAGCTGGGGACACCTTATGTCACTCTACAGGATCGGGCTTCGCGTGATGAAATTTAGGGCCTTATTCCTCAGTTTATCACCTGCACGAGGCATTCCTCTGCTCTCAGAAAATGTCTGATTCTGCTGACTAGCCCAGCACTTATTACAGGTATGGGTTTTGATGTTACAGAGACAGTTATCTGGTTGTGAAACAACAAAAAAAATCTCTTAGGGTTTGTTTCTTTTTAAAAAAATTGCTCTTCTATTGAGTATTTAAGCGTTTACAAAATTTAATGTTTAAAAGCGGAGAAATTAGGCAATTCTGCTTGCTTGTTACCTATCATCTCAGCATTTCAGGTTTATGTACTGAAGTACTATTTTTATTTGTCTACATATATATTATGTTTTTACCACAGGACTTCTTTCTCATTCAGTGTACATAGTAACAGAGATCAGTGAATGAGCAGCTATTCATGTTTTCTGTTATTCTTATTGGCCAATATGTGACCCACATGTGGTGTTCACATTCAATCATTACATTGAATTCAAAACTATTAATTTCTCCATAGGCTTTCTTTCCATTGTAGCTATCATTAGCATCTGAATGCCTCACAAACCGTAATTAATTAATTTTCTCAAAGCCCCTGTGAGGTGAGATGACATTATTAAAAGAGGAATGAGCCACAGAGAAAAGTGCCAGCCTATATTTTGAATGCCCAAGTTGACATGTGTAAGGTGTGTTTTTTTAAGCTACTTAGCATTCCACAACACTTTATTTGGTCTAGCTTCCTCTTACTTGACTACAAGTGCCACGCAACTTTGCAAATCAGGCCACAAATAGGTATTTATGAATAGCAGTTATTTGTTATGAAAGAAAAAATGAAGTGATGTAATAATCTACCAGCTATCAAATTGTGCAGACATTGATACCATCCAGTGTTCAAAAAAGACATCTATCTACCTTAAGCTCCTACTTTCTCATTATAGTTTTCTTCATCAAAACTACACATTGAACTACTTCAGAAAGAGATCCTGTGGGCACAGACCCTTGATGAGTCCTCAGGGCATAAATAAGTTCCACAGTGCTGTGATATGTGAGAAGCCTAACACAATTCCGGTTTTCCAACATGGAAAAGAAAACACTGATTAATTAACAGCATGAAAATGGTATGTGTTTACCTGATAAATACCAACAGTTTCTCAAAGACAGAAGCCAAGCTGGCCCTTCTGGATGCTAGAAATGTGTGAAATGGAAAGGCTCAGTGCAACAGGAATAGTTATAGAGATCTTTTGTTTCTTTCCTATATCAGTGTTCTGATGCCTCTTACTCCTTTCTGCACAGATACTTAGAGGGACATGCAGAAGAAGAGAGGTTTTGGTGTAGGCTGCTGACAGTTTTGGGTAGTGGGTGAAGATATTATATTGTTTCAGTCTCCTACTGAAAGCCCAGCAGAACAAATGCAGTTGACTGCGATTCCACAGAATTGATGAGTAACTGGTAGGGTTTATTGAGCTGAACTTTCTGTCTTGTTGGAGCCTAATATATGTATTTTTTAAACTATTATGTAGACAACGCATATTTCATAATGTATAATAAAAGCATTTGTCTGCATTATCTCCCGTAAAACTTGTAACACCAAGATGTTACTCTAACAGATTCGTTTTCTGCAAGAGACTTCATAGCTGTAATGATCAAGACATTTTTTGGTTGTCACTTGCCTTTATCTATGCCTTAGGTTTTGGGGTTTGGGGGTTTGTGACTGGGTTTGCTGGGAATCTGCTACTCAAAGTTTAGTCAACGTAGTTGACATTTTTTGGAGACACTGTTGGATGGTGCCTCTCCCCACGCCCCAGGCTTTGTCCTTATTAGAGTGCATTTATTGTTTCTGGACAGGCAAGTGTTTCTGACAGCTCAGAGCCTGTAGCCTTGTTGTTGCAAAAAAGAGTCCTGACTGACAACACAGCAATGTAAGCTTGATAGTGACCTGTTGGGCCCCTTCAGGAGCAGCAGGGAGAGGAGCCTTGCAAAGCTGCAGAGGCTCTTTGCACAGGTAGTCCTTACTGAGTGTCTCTGATGTTCGCAGTAGGGGATCTATTTATGGTAATTGTTTAGTGTCCGATTGTCTCAGTTTCTAATTTCACACTACTTTGCAGATACTGAAGTAGGTTTACCTGGCATGTAGTTCTTGTTTAATGTTCATCTAGCCCCAGCATCCACAAAGTAGTATTTTACTTTTGTGGGAAATAGTAACTAATGACAGTGTAAATACTAACTAATATTTATGTTTTCCGGAACTGTTGGCTTGATTTGCTTTTTTTTTAACGATTCAGGGAATTTATTTTTTTAATTTTGATTGAAGATAAAAATCTGTGTCTCCTAGCTGCTTTGAAATGTCATGTCACTCTCTAGCTGCTATCCTTTCAATGGATGCCTGAAGGACATCAGGTTAAACAAAGCTTGACAATCAACAGATATACTGCTTACCTCATGTATCTTGAATTTACTGCTCTGAGGGTCTCTATGATTTTCTGGGAAATTGATAACCCATTCCAAATAAGCATGGATGGTTCAGTCAGTTGAGTTTGTTGTATGTGATTTGCTCCTTCAGGAATTTATTAATAAGTGCTATGCCTTTAATTACATGCTTTGTTTACCTATATCCTTTTCCTGTTTTTTGTAAAATATCAGGTCAGGTGTCTCAACTATTACTCGATCATTTAGAAGAAATTTAGCAACAACAACAACAACAACAACAAAAACCAGCCTAGTTTTTCTTTCTCGGGGCTTTGTAAGGCACTTGTTGATCATAGCCTCTGATAAAGTGTATCTAAAGTTCAAGAAAATTACTCAAACAGAGAGAAAGATGTCTATAATTAAAATTTTAAATTGCATTTCCTGGCAAAATGAATATTTGTGTTCTGGCATAAGCAAATAGGCAGAAACAAATTAGATTATTGGACTGTCACTAGAACAGAACTGTTTGCTATTAGCAGACAGAAAATTTAAAACAAAGTAGAACATACAGAGGAGTCTAAAAGTTACAAGTGGGTGGTGGTGAGAGGCCTTTTGGATGAGGTCTTTGTGATTCTATGAAAAGCAGTGACTCAAATGTAATAAAAGCACTGTACTACAGCTAAAATATTTTTTTAATCTTATTTTAGCTTGCTGGCATGTAATATTTATATATAGTTGTAGCAGTTAAACTCATTTTAATGGATGAATTTTTATGTAAAAGTAAAAAAAGATGTTCTGTGCTGCCAGCAGCAGGTGTGTTTTTAATCTTTAATAGGTCACCTTCCTCAGTGCAAGCAGGCAAGCTGTTATTGATCAAAGAGGTTTTGTTGGGTAGCTCTCAAATTATTGAGTGACAAACTTTATTGGATTCGACTTAACAGAAGTCAGAAGACAGCTGAAGCATAAGAGCTTGCACTACCATCAGAGTCATTTTACGACAGCCAGGGAGCAAAGCTCAGAGATGGATACTGAGCTCTTTGCTGGCCCTTGGAGATTAACTGAACAGCCTTCCTACCAATTCCCAAGCCTGTCAGCAGAACCAATTAGATTTTCAACCAGTAGACAAGAAGGGTGGCACTTGGGGACCTTTTTGCTTTAGGTCAAAGGCTTTTCAGACTGCGATGAGATGACATTGATGATGACACGTTGAGCATTGGTCGGTTTTAAGACAAGTTAAATTAGCAGTCTTGAAATGATTCCAACTGTCTCCTGACTTCTCACTGTTGCCATATTCAGTGGTTCCTGTCAGGAGCAGGTTGATGAC
Source organism: Petroica traversi (assembly GCA_025920805.1). Classification (NCBI taxonomy): domain Eukaryota; kingdom Metazoa; phylum Chordata; class Aves; order Passeriformes; family Petroicidae; genus Petroica; species Petroica traversi. The sequence continues at coordinate 15,961,847 of JAHLSL010000010.1, forward strand.
TTAATAGTCTTTCTTGAGTGGATTTGAGCACTTTGGCTGTGTGTTTATGTGTCGTTGTCATGCTTAAAATATTCATATAAAGGTTTGAAATATTTATTTGAAGGAGCCTTCTGCAGAGTTCAGCAATACAGCTCTCAGTGATTCTCCCTACCTTTCCTCTCTCTCTTTTTTTTTGCTGCTCTAAGCAGTTGTTGCTAAAAAATGCCTTTAACTATGTTTGATCTGTATGAAGTGACATTGTTTCTTGTGGCTATTGATAACATAAAGCACTTAGGAAGTTTAAGAATTTATTCAGCGTTTGATTTCCAAAGCCCTGGATGGCAAGTTCCAATCCCACCTGTACAAACATTACAATGGTTTTGAGACCATTTCAGATTAGGAAAGGTGAATTCAGCTTGTACAGTCTTGTAAACATTTTGTAATCTTTGATTCTAATTTAAATGGATTGTGATAGATGTGGAAAAGGGGGAAGAAGAGAAAGGGATAGGAATTAACATGAAGTCTGCTATAATTAAACTGCCTTAGGCTGTTGAAGCAAGAAAGCAGGCTATCATGATGAGGCTGTTCTTTTAAAACTATGTGATACTTTAAAGATATTTCCCTTTAGTGGGTTGACTGCTACTCTGTTGTAAAAGGAGCTAAAGAAATAAAAGCGAAGTAAGCCTATTGACTTTAAATTTGTACCTTAATGTAAACAAAATCCCTACTGTAACTAGAAATAAATTGAAGCTGTCAACATGTAGATGTTAAAATTAGCATGTCTGTAAGTTTTAAAATGTGTTAATATTAAATACTCAGCATTTAAGGAGAATGGCTAGAATATTTCCTTCTGAATGCCTAAGGTTAAACTCCTACATCTAAACCCATGTTTATTCACCAGATTAGGTACTTACCCTGTATTTAGATCTTGATGTCAAGCATTTAATTTAAAATGTTTGTGCTATTTATTTGAATTTTATATTCTCAACTACTATTTTCTCTCAGTAAGAATTCTTCATCGTTTTTAAGGATGGCGATTTAAAAAAAAAAAGAGAAATGAGCAATCTCCTGGAGCTTTTAGCCATTATTCTGAGAACCACAAGCAGTATAACACAGGGGAGATTGACTGCCATTTAAAGTACATCAACTAATATTCCAGGCTACAATATTATTTTTCTGTAGGAAGTATTTCTTTTTGTCATAGCAGCAAAAAGTGATCATACCCACAATAGGAAAAAAAAGCAAAGTATTTGGGACATCTGTCTACCATGGTAGAATTAGGTTTTAGGTGTTGCATGTTTCTGAGTGACAACTTTTGCAATTAGAGCCATCCTAATTTTTCCTAATCTGATACTTGAAATATTTTGTGTCATGCTCTTAAAGACTTAATCACAAATTTGATGTGACCATAGTCAGAGGCAGCCTGTGATGAGTATAGTTTTGAAGATCAATGACTTGCAAAATGGTCATGGCATCTGCCTTAGTTCTCCTGTTTGCTAGGTGTAAGTAAGTTGTAAATCTCTAAAATAAAAGGTGATAGGAAGATATTTTGTCTAATAAGCAGTAAGACTTCTATTTGTGCAAGGTAGTTTCCAGTTTAGTGGATAAGTAGTGAATATTAATGAGAAAAATACAATTATTTAGTGGAGATTTTTGCCACTAGAGAAAAAGCAAGGAATAATCTTCTGAATTGCTTTGTTCCCTTCCATAAAATACTTTAAAGAATTATTTCTGGAGGCTGGGTATAACATACATTTCCTCCCAGGACATTTTAATAGAAGCCTATTATTTATAATAGAAGTGTTGATTTTGAGGAAAGGAGATGCTGCATTTTGGATCAATTCAAGTATTTATAGGAGGCCAGAATATTAAGCATAAATAAGAAAATGCATATATAATTTTACAAGCACTGTTGTCTCCAAACGATGAAGGGAAATGTGGACCAGAGCATTGAATTGACTGAGTCAATGCCAGCTATCAAGGACAGTGCCAAGAGTAGTGGGTAATTCTCTCTATTAATCTGGAGGTCTGCTTTCTGGACCTTGCTGCTTTCCAGTGTGTTAACGTTTTCATGGCAGTTTTGCGGCCAGTCAGTTCAGCTCTATTTAAAGCTCTAAGACTGAGAATTTCCTGAATTTTGTTTGAAGAAAGTCAAAGCATCTCCAAAAAAGTTACTGAAATTTTACATTAAATACAAGCCACCGAAATAATTGGCAGTTACTGTCCCATTACTGAAAAATTAATATTTGATTTTTTGTTGTTTTTTTTTCTTAATTTCAGATGTCAGCCAATGAATCTTTTTAAAACTTTGCCCTTTCAATTAGGGACCTCTGTTACCAGGGTTTTTTCCCCATGTCAGTTCTTGTACATTCTCAGTGGGCACCTTTCTCACCTTCTGTTTTATAAGCTAAATTCTTATGTCTCCTTTTCGTTCTTCTTTAAACAGGCCTTTATTGACTTCCATAAGTTCTTGGAAACCTCAGCACTGACACCAATATTTACCAGCAGCCATATTAGCCAGGAAGGAAGCATAATGCCTTTTTGCAGGCAATATTCTCTGCCCAAAAATAGGAATACATCAGCCCATTAAAGAACTGAGTCTCCCACCACAGAAGTGTTCACTGCATTCTTTTTATCCTGGGTGTGTAAGGTTTACGTTTACATTTGGTGGTATGAGCCACAAATTGCTTTCATGCATCCAAAGTATCAAGAAATCCAGACCACACTGTACCATTGAACTGTCTTCTTCATGATTATCCCTGACATCAGCTTTTATGTTATCTGCAAATTATATCTGTAATGATTTTGTGTTTCCAGATGAAGATGTTAAATGACATAAGATCGAAAATATACCACCCCAGGATCTCAAGAGAAAGATATTCTCAATAGTAACTTCCATTTTTGGGATCTTCTTAGTTTGGGCCATGCTAAATTTCTGTCAGTATTATTTTAGAATCCAAATATTTGTTGCTTTACAAAAGCTTCATCAGCACAGCCTTTATCAGATATTAAGCTATATTGGCTAGCATTAATTATATTGTCCTCCTTTAATTTCTTATTACTAAAAATCCTGTAATGACCATCCCATTACTGTATCTAGGGCCAATATGTTTTCAGAACTACCTGGATTATTTCATTTGCCGTTTGTTGAATACTGATACTGTACTGGTTTTCATCCACTCTCTGTAACTTCTCTGCAGTTCTGAGATACATTACAGATCAGCATTATTTGGGCAAGGAACTGCTAGGCTATCATAAAACTCTCAGTTAGGAGTTAGCTGTGTGTATACTGATTGAAAAATGTCTAACTGTAGTAGCTGTCATTGAATATCTTCCTGAGATACTGTTGAAAAGGTACCATATCCTCATCACTGGATCAGAGCAGGTTATCCTGTTTTATTTCCTAAATACAGAGAGTAATTATTTATTGAACTTTTCAACTTCTTCTGCATGATTTGTGATGGATACGATTTATAGATCTCTGTTGTTCCTGGTATGTCTTGAAACTCATTTAAATTATCCTTAAATCTTCCAACAATTGATTTCTTTTTTCATGTATTTGCTCCTCACATAAATTTGATACATTTCCTACCTTCATTATATTTTCTAAATAATAGAATTTTAAACTATTTTTCAAATTAGCATAGATTTTTCTTAATTTGAAAAAATTTAGTTTATGAGCATTAGAAATAAGAGTTCTAAACAGCTTTTATTTAATGTGACCATTTCTGTGTTCAAATTATTTTCTCAGTCTGATTTAGCTTAGAATTATTTTCGTATTATGAAATTGGCCTTTTAAAAATATCAGATCTGTTTTTGAGTTTGGGTTGAGTGCTGTCATTTTTGTTGCAAATAGGTAGACTAATCACAGCTTGACTTTTAAATTCCCTGAATTTAGTTCCACCATCAGTCTCTGTCTTCAAGATGAGTCACTTCCCAATGTTGACTCTCTTAATGATTTTTTTATTAAGACATTTTAATATAGTTTTAGGAATATCATTTACTTCTAGAACTAGCAGTTGCATGTTGTTAACATATGTCATGAGGTCTATCTCTGCTGAGAAGTCAGGATTTTTTTCCTTCCTGTTTGCCTTAGAGATAGGAGGTTGTGTGGGTTCGTCATCCTGTTCAGCACCATGACTTGATTGTCTGTTGCACCCAACAGTGAGGAACCCACTTTGATCCATACTACCTACTATCCATGACTTCTTGGTCAGGATAATTCACCTCCAGCTTGGCAGTGATGTAGATACTGTTGGTGTTTATTTCTGGGAAAAGCCCATACCACTAATTCATGGAATGTCACTAGTCTGAAAAGGAGGAGTATACCACATAGAACAGCAGTGCAGTACTGTACTGGAAATCACAGCTTTACCATTGTGGATTTCTCTGTCAGCAGGGTACAGGTGTGCATACACACTTAAACACCATAGAGATGCTGAGCAAGCACTGTCAGACTGAAACACTCAAAACAATAGACCCAGATGTTGCTTCAAGACTATAAACCCTTCTGTTCTACCCTGCAGGTTTGGTTAGCTCTGGGAGGCTATCATTAAAAAGAGACCCCCAAGGAAAACAAATAATTGTGTTATCAGGAGAACATTAGAAGTGGGAGATTGTAGTCATCATCAGCGGTAATTCTTTCATTGGTGATGCAACTTGAGGATGTGTACCTTATGCTCAGACATTTTTGTCTATTTTAAGTTTTCATTAATTGTATCAGTTATTGGAAGAAAGTGATTCTTCCTCTGTACATGACGCCAGTGAGGCCACGGATCGAGTGCTGTGTTCAGTTCTGGGCCCTTCACTACAAGAATGACATTGAGGAGCTGGAGCACATCCAGAGAACACTACGGAGCTGAGGAAGGGTGAGGAGAGTAAGGCCTATGAGCAGCTGGAGGAGCTGGGGGTGTTTAGCCTGGAGAAGAGGAGGCTCAGGGGTGACCTTATCACCCTCTACAACTCCCTGAGAGGAGGTCGTAGCCAGGTGGGGGTCAGCCACCTCTCCCAGATAACGGGTGACAGGATGAGAGGAAATGACCTCAAGCTGTGCCAGGGGAGGTTTAGGTTGGACATCAGGAAGAATTTCTTCACAGAAAGGGTTGTCAAGCAAAGACCAGCATTGTCCTTCTTTCTTCCACTTCAGTTGCAAATATGACCTTTCAACAACTTTTAATCAGCTTTAACGCATGTGACCAGTAACCAAAGCCTTAGACAGCTGCTGTATTCTACTGGTTTTATCACTGTACTACAGTAGCAATCAAGAAGAGAGAACTGACACATTTATGGCCTGTGGCTAAGCAATTAGGAGAATCAGTACTGGATTACATCATCTTAAAGCAGATTTGTTGTGAGTGAACTAAGTTAACTTTCACACCCTGGATATCACAACAGTGTTAATCTTTCAGTAACATCTTGTGTAAAAATTAATCATAAGCTTGGCTGGATTATTTTTGACACCCAGGAAAACATTGTGAAAATCCATTCTTGTGCAGTTTTTTGATACATGAAGGGTATGTCATAAACCTTCCCATTTTACTTCACTGTTTGCACAGTTTAATCACAATAGTCCCAGTAAATGACACGTAAGTAAAATTCTCTGCAAATTATCAAAATATCCGTTACTTTAAAACAGATAACGAACACAACAATGAATTTTCAATACAAAAAAATCCCTCATTCCTTTGCTCCAGGAAAATTCAGCTTAAAGAGACACAAGAAGTAGTTACAAATATAGAAGATTATGTCCCTCATTATGTAGAAATACTGGTTTATTTTGAAAACTAAAAGTACTGGCTTATGTTTTTTCTTCTCTACTTTTTTTTTTTAAATTTGTGCTGCATAGCTGTATAAAATGCAGCATAAGTAATTGGCAGAGAAAATTTTGTTGACAGGGAAGTTTTTACCCCAGTAAAGGTGATGCATGTCATCGGAGTGTACTTTCTGTCACCTCATGTGCTTGTATCAGAGACATTACTAATTTGGCAGGCAAAACTCTTCCACATCTATCCTCCTTTGGGGTTGGATGATTGCCCTGAATTCCTGTCTGTGTGAGTTGGCATTAGCATGTACTAACTATTGAGCTTACGTCAGTGTTATCTAAGCCTGGCAATGCATTGTTAAATCTGTGAACATGGAGAAATCACTTCTAAAATGCTAGTTCATATTCACTTCTAATATGCATTTTAGAAGATTTTTTGGTTTCAGTCACGTTTATGTAGCATTTCTGAAAAATCACTAAGGTAAGTTCAAATGTTTGTACATTTTTAGTGGATGTAAGCAAAATAACATATATATATATATATATAACATGCATGTGTTTTATGTTACTACATTCAATATGACATGCATGTAACTTTATTAAGATTAAGATGCTATTTTCTGTTCACTGGTAAAATATGGGCTATATGCCAGAACAACAAGGTAAGGTAAAAACAGTGGGAGATGGGTAAGACTATGAGCTCTCAGTGATGTGGCTTTCCATTTAGTGTTTTGAAAAGTTCTTCACCTAAACTGATTTATTTTTTTAATTGGCAAATAGCTTTCTCTGAAGTGTTCAATTATTATCTGAAAGCTATCTACAAACAGATAAATCTAATAAATTATCTAGGAACACTTCATTCTGTTTTCACATTAACAGTTTTAAAGTTGTTGTCAATAACTATCACAAATGCTAAAACCACCACTCAAATTACCAAGAAGGACAAGAAACTGCTGTTGTCCCCACTTTCCCCCCTAAAAGAGGCATTCACGATCTTGTTCTTGTTTGCTAGAAAAAAGGTAGACTACTTATTGGACTGGTGATAGACTTCCCTCACACTGTTTACCAGAAGATAATTGCAACCTGTTGACATTGTTTAAATGCAGATTAAAAATGGTGATATAAAATGGTATTAGAGAGCTGGGTAGTTCCATATTTGCAGGGAAGCAAGTGTGGCAATTAATGGCTTCAAACTGAGAGAGGGCAGATTTAAATTAGATATTAAAAAGAAATTCTCTAGTGTGAGGGTGGTAAGGCACTGGAACAGGTTGCCCAGAGAAGCTGAGAATGCGCCATCCCTGGAAGTATTCAAGGAGAGGTTGGACGGGGCTCTGGGCAACCTGATGTAGCGGAGGGGGTCCCTCACCATGGCAGGGAGGTTGGAAGAAGATGATTTTTTTTCTAAGGTCCCTTACAACCCAAGCCATTCTCTATTTCTATGATAGAAATATCACCTCACATCAGGTGTTATGGAGTCATGGGAGCTGCCATTTCTTCTCTAGATGGCTGCAAGTAAGTGGTTGAAAATAGCTGTGGAGTGATGTAAGGTGTGCTTTGTTTATGTGAAGTTGTCAAATGTGTGGGAAGAGTTTTTCTGTTGAATGCTTGGCATGAACTTGGAAGAGCTATAACAGAGGAAAGTGGGCGGGTGTTGTTTTCCCTGAAAGCAATAGTGAAAGAGTAAGTACTAGAAGGTTATTTGTCTGGATGAGATAACAAGGCAGTTTCAGGGTTTAAAGATCATAACTTAAATATATCGGCATGTGGTGATACTTGCAATGAATAGAGTCCTGCCTCCTGTGGGTAAGGAATATGAGTGCACATCCAAGGTCTGTACTAGGAGAGGCAAAACACAAAAGAAAATCAGGAAAACAGACTGCACAACAGGCGGCAGCAGGAAGACCTGACAACTAGGAATCGATCTAGTTCTGAGGAGTCAGGTTCAAACACTTGGAGCCTGCATTACTTTGTACAGGGAGGGTTATGCACTGCAAGGTAAAACTATTGCACAGCAGCTCCTCACTTCAATTCAGAACATTCCTCTTCATCTGTCTGCCTTTGCATCAGGCTGGCCATGTATTTGTTCTAAACCAGGGTGTTTTGTGAGCTTTCTGTCCTGAGTAATTTTCTTCCTATCCCCTTATTTTTATACCAAGGTGGCTTTAACAAAAGCTGTCTCCGTCAATGTTGCTGGAGAAGGTTCTACTTCAATTGCAGCAGTTCACAGTTAATGTGTAGACAAGCATACCTGATAAGTGCTGCACAGAGAATAAAACACCAGCCTGTATTTCATGTCTGTATTTTGCACTTTTAAATGTCTCAAGTGAAAGTATCATTAGGTCATGATTCACTGAAATGGAGTGATAAATTCCTCAATAGGGCTTTAAGTTTTATTTCTCATGCAGGGGTAATAGTTGATCTTTTTAATTGAGTCACATTTTAGAAAGCTCAATGCACTAATAAAACATTTGTGTAATAGTGAAATAAATTGTATGGTCATTGATAGCCTAAGCAGCATGCAAATGATTAGTCACAAAAGCAAGCAAGCTGGCAATTTCTGGCAAAATCTGGTGGAGCTGTGCTGGAATGGGCCGAGTGGGCATTTCTCCTTACTGCCATAGCTCTATCACTGTTTGCAGGTCTTTTATCTTATCATATTGTGTGAATATCAAATGTATCAGTATAATACAGAGGTATTAGCTTATCTACTCATATTCTCTAAAAAGGTGTCACCATTGAAGTGTCATAAAGCTGTTCAAACCAACAGATATTTCTGGACCATATCAATCTTAGAAATGGCTTATGCAAAATTGCTAAAAGAAAATATAATACATTTACCAGTGAACTGTATACTTTTCTGTATTCAATTGTATTTTAAATAAGGAACAATAAAATTGCCACAGGCTTTCCACTTTAAGAACAATTTCAGAGGTATATAAATTCAATAGCATTGCCTCTTTCTAAAAGTGACAACCTCTGGAGCTATTTTCCATGCTTGGCCATACCTTCACAAGGGCTCTCTCATATGAGGAGGAGAAAGTCATTCCAATTTGGGTAAGACTGATGTATCAACCCGGAGAGGGAAAAATTGTCTTCACAGAGGATTACATTCAAGTAAGTTTCTGGTATCAGGGGTTTTGAAGACAAGGGTTGTAAGGAATGTCCAGAGGATGGCTAGCCAAAGTCAGATCACTAAACTGTTAAACTTGTAAAGACAGAAGTTATGCTTCTTTTACTCAGTACACAAAATCCTTCCACAGCAAACATGGGAGGGAGCCTGCACAAAGTCCACATCAACACTAGAGATATATTGATTGATGTACTGGATTGAGTAATTATTCTGTTAGGTAAAATGTGTACTTTCCCAAAGCTTTTCAGTAGCTTTGCTGTGTCTGAAAACTAAGCTGCTGAAAAGTTACAAATCCCCAAATCTCATCTTTATCTCAGCCAAAAATTAATAACCAACAAGATTAAGAAACTTGAATACAAGACAAAATTTCAGGTATTCCTAACTCATATCACTTGATACTTTCTATTATACTCTGAAATGCCTTTCTTAGACTTAGTGTGTCTCTGTGGAAATGTCAGTACTTCTGTTATGTGGAATGACATATCAACTTACTCTTGCAGTGATTCTGTTGTGGTTGTAGTCTAACTAATACCTCCCCACAGAAATCAGCTCTTATCTGCCTTCTTTCTGGAACTTGGTGAAGATATCATAGTCTGTAGGAAATAAGGTTAGAAGTGAGCTCCAAAGGTCATCTAATCTATCCCCATTACCTCAATATCACCTTCAGGGAATGTGGCAATGGCATCTACTTCTCTTTTATATTGTAATTCTTCTCTGCTTCATGACTTACTGGTGACAGAAACAGCATTTTTTTGAAAAATGCGGGTGTTATTATTCCTGGAACAACTTCTCTCTTTTGTTGGAGGAAAAAAATCAAAAATGTTTCTTGTTGTCTGTCTATGGCACAAAGGATTTCTGGATCATGTACTAATGTGGCCAGTCTAGTCTCAGTATTTCTGAAGAAGAGCAAACAGAATAGGGGGGAAGCCCTAAATGTAGGACTCAGGATTTTTTCATCAAAATGTTCTGCACTGAAAAGTGCAAGAATGGCACAGATGGATTTCTCTGTAAAAAAGTGTTCGTTTTGATGCATTTTCTAGTTTGAATGACAGACAAAGACTTCTGTTTGATTTTATGTCAAAAATTCTCTTTTGAAAACTTTTGAAATTTCAAAATTTGGTCTTCAAAATTCTCCTTTACTTAGAAATTTAATTTTATAAAAAAAAATAAAGACTAGAATTATTCCATATTTTAGAATATTTAAAGAAAATGTTTTCTTTGGTTGAATTCCTTCAGACTTAGTAGATTTTCCTTCTTTAGATTGTCAGTATTTGATAATTTTAGACCAGGATCTAGATTGGTTTGTTCCATAATGCCACAATTTGAAAAATAAGCAAAGATTGATAGAGACTTCAAAGTATAAAGACCATTGGTAAGCTATAGAATGGGAATAAAATGTTGTTTTTTGATGGTTCTGTCCAGATAATAATCTGTCAAAATCACTTGTCCTGTCTGCTATAATACAGGTTTTGATTTCTATATGCTTTGATTGAGATGTCTTACACCAGATGAGTGTAACTGGATATACCTTACTTTTGATTTTGAGCTTTATTGGGAAGCCATTCAGAAAGAAATACCTACATTATGTGTATCAAGATATAGGCAGGTAAGAATTGATACATCTGAAAATTTAGATCTTAAACAGAAGATGCAAAATTGTTTTGGTATGCAGAAGCAAATTTTTCTTTATGTAATAATTTTGAATATATCTTATGCATTGTCAATCTAATTTTGAATGTACTTTTCTTCTCTCTTTACCTTCATAGTTTCAGACTTTTGTTAAGATCATTGACAGTGTATTTCAGGAAGAGATAAACATCTACACAGTTTTGAAAATCTGATCCTATAGAGCCAGGGTATATCACTCTCTCATCTCCCTCTCTAATCTATTGAAACACCACCCTTTCGTGAATCTGAAGTAAGGATATTGTAATTCTTCAGACATTTCTGAAAAATTAATTTGATCCACGATCCATAATGTGCTTTTATTTGAAAATTGGCAAAAGAAATTAATTTTAGTTATTGTATCAAGAAAGTGTCATTGACCTCTCTTTCTTGATCCATCTGAAATCAGGATATCGCAACTCAAAAGATTTATAATAGCTAAATGTTTTTGTTGCATACTGAGAATCAGAAAGTATGAAAATTGCAAGTTTTATTTTGCTGGTGTTTTGAATTAGAAGTTGATGGTCTTTCTTTTGAAGTATTTAAAATATTATCTTGCTATAATTCTATACTCAGTAAGATTGAATGAGAAGGTTGTGTGGTGTCACTTTATACAATTGCCTTCTAGTTTCTTATTTCTTTCATGGCAAGTAAATACAATTCCTAAGTGTAATTGGTGTAATTATATGTACTGAACAACTTTATGTTGAGCTTCATGTTATATCACATTTTCCATTTATATAGTTGATTTTAATTGCATATTACAGTGTTTAAAAGTCACTGCTTGTTTCCTTCTCTCATTGAAGAGGTTGACTGTTGTTGAACTCAGCTACATCTCCTAATTTAGTCAAAAACATTCTTTTCTATACTGGTGTTCTTTTATCTACTTTGTATTAAAAGGAATGAGTTTATTTAGCATTCACATACCTGAAAAGGTAACTTAATCAAAATTTTGCACGTATTTCCAATAAATGCACATAATCCTAAGCACAAAATTGCTTTCTTTAAAAAAAAGTCTATCTTGAAGTTAGGAAAAAAACCTCAAGTGTTGACACTTCTGATGTTTCTCTATTACTTGAGGTACAGGGCTTTTAAATAGTGCCTAGGTACTGAGTAGGGGAGAGAGGTATGTGATCCCATTAGATCCTGGGCAGATGGTGAGAAGGCAACCTTCATCAGCTTCTATCCATTTGGGATTATATTTCTTCCCAAAAATGATTTTAAAAATCATATAATAATGATAATGATAATGATAATGATAATGATAATAATAATAATAATAATAATAATAATAATAATATCCCTCCCACATTTTTTCTTTTTTACGTTTTTCTTTCTTTCTTTTTTTTGTTTGTTTGTTTGTTTGGGTTTTTTTTGTTGTTTGCTTGTGGTTTTGTGGTGTTTTTTATTGTTTTTGTGCTATAATCTCCCTGTTATGGAAATTTTGGTATTTAATGTAAACTGTTCATCAGCACATTCCTCACGGATTTCTCTTTTATTTGACGTGATGTATAGCCAATTTTTAAATTTTTCAACAAAATCTATGCGAATCATTTGTATACCACTGATTATGACTTTTTCATTCCTTTGTAATATATTTAATAAAACAGAAAATTGATAGGTAAAAAAACTTCTCCAAGTGTACTAACCTTAAACCCCTCTCTTTTAAAATAGTACTTGCTGGGGCCTGTATGTGGTCCTGTTATCTCCAGCTTCAGGTTTACAGTTTCTGTTAAAATTGTTTCATATGACCTCTTCATGTCTTTCCAACACACACCCTGTATTCTGGAGTGAGGGTGCATTTTTACATCATTAAAATGTTGCTTTTGTGAAGTTTTTGCACATTGCACAGACACTGTTGCCCTCCAGGATCTGTGTACCAACCGTGCCAATTCAGAGAATGGCAAAAAACCCACCAAACCCCATTGCCTAGAGTTAGTAAGAACATTTTCTTGCACAAAGAACAAGGGAGGTGATCAAACATATAGTCAAAATCCCATATTAATCGAGAAGCTTGGTAATTTGTTCTAAGAGTAGAGTGGGTGTGCAGTGCTGATGGTGATATTTTGCTGTATGGAAATAAAACCTACTGTGTGTAATACTGAAAAATGACAATACTGTAGGTGCTTTCATGCTGTAGCCTAGTGACAATTTTGGTTGGGGTTAAATGGGTTCATTAAATTCCATTAAAACAACTGTAAATCTGAAATTTCAGCAATTTGGACATACATTTATTTTCATGAAATCTGAATTTTCATACTCTGAATTAGGACTGTTTAAAAAAATCTGCTTTGCAAAATTGTAGAAAAGTTAGATGCATAAACGTTTTTTAAAATTATGAAGGCTGTGCCTCTATTTTAGGTCAGTCAAATCAATATGAATGTCTTCAGATTCTTCAACAACTAGCAGCAGGTGAAGGTTTTCTTTGCCTTTGCTTCTTATGGTTTGTCTGCAGCAACAGAAATGAGAGATGTTAAAAGAATGGCCAGGAGGAGGTGGAAATACCAGTGATAAATCAATCTAATGTAATTTATTTAAGACATTTTATATTGACCTCACTTAGGATATCAACTTTAACACAAATGATAGTGCTGTTTTAAGAAGATCACTTTCACCTGTAGTTCTGTAGGATTCTTCAGTCACTGTTTGCTTTAGAAAGTGCTACTAGAGAACAAAAGAAACAAACCACCCTAAAATTTCCACAAAGAATTTGGGGCACAAAGTGGTAGTTCCAATTTTCTAGTGCACAAATGCTGAGCAGTTTGACTTACACTACGTGTAAAGATTTATCTGTTAGGAATTTCAGTGTATTATGAAAATATGTTGTTTCTTAGTGTTGGCTGAAGATCCTATTTACAGAATACCTATTCCTTACACTCGGTACTAAAATCCTGTGTCTAAAAGATTTTTAAAGAATTGAAGACCTTCTGTTCTCCAGAACTGAAATTTTCTCAATCAGCACAAGCTGATGAATGATGTTCTCCTATGGTGTATTCCATAGACAATGTCCTTTTTCCAAAATTGCTGCTACCTCCTATTGCTCTCCATGGGATTGAAGCCACAGTTGCCCTCTGCAAAGATACACTTCTGCAAAATGGCTAATGTTTCCCATTGTTTCAAATATGAGTGGAACTGCTCTTAGATAGGATAATTGTTCCTGAAGCTCAGGAAATAACAAAAAACTAAAGCCAGCAATGGTGACTGTACCAGAAATGCAGGATCAAGATGTTAATTTGCCTTTTAAAATTAGATTTATTTAATCCAAAATTACAAATAATGTTATATGAGAATTGTTTGATGTTATGAGATTGGTAAAACCAAGATGTTGTGGGAGATGTAGCTGAGTCCAATGATACATTTATTTCTGAAAGTTTCTTGGGTGTATATTTTTTATTTTTTTAATTTGGTTTCAGTATACAGGCATGTACTGTTTTTGCTTTTCATCATTACTTTACCTTACCTTTTCCACTATCTTTCATTTAATATAATACTTTTTGAGGAAGTTGTTGCCAAAAGATTAATAAAGAGAGCAAATGTTCAGGACAGCAAATTAGATGCCAATCTTAATTATTCAGAAATATAAAAGAAAAAATATTATATTTTACTAATATATATTATACTTATTAAAATTATCATCAAATAAACCCAAGTGTAGATCACTGGCATAATTTAGATATTATAATTATAACAAAGTATTGTAAAAAATTTATTATAAATAAAATGAACATTACCCACATTTTGTTTATTAGGAGATATTTAGTATATTAGATTGTGTTTTGAGTCAATAATATCTATAGTTCAGAGATGTTTCTGTGGCTGCTTTAAGTCGTAGGACTGTCATAGGGACTTCAAGTGGTTTCCCCTATTTTAGTAGCTTTTCCTTTTTCAACTTGTTTCAAGATTTACTGTGCACTTGACAAATTGTAAGAACAAAAAGCAGAGTAATCATTCTTTAATATCATTAAGGAAGAGTTATTATCAATGCTTTTAAAGTGGAATACACTTCTTCATATGATTTATTACTGCTCTCAGATATCTGAAAATAGAGTGTTTACTGCTGTTTGATCTCTTGACGTCAAACTGGTTCTTGCTGGAGGCAAGAGTGCCACTAGAGCGTTTCGACCTTGTTTTCCTCTGTTTTGTCCTTTTTCATGCCATTTGGTAACGTAAACAGGGAATACACGTATTTTAAAATGACAATTGCAAAACTAAGGCCATATATTATTTCTGAAGTGAAAAACTGAAGAGATTTTTTAAATTTTTTTGGGTATTTTTCTGGTGAAACTGGTATTGATTGCTTCAAAGCATATATAGTAATCTCAAAGGACTATGACATATAATCACCAGAGAAGAAATGTAAGAGTTGTAAAAACAAGGAATAAATGTGGAATGCTCCTATTCCCTGCCATTTTCATGAGTGCAACTTAGTGCACTTTAGTGAAGTCTTTCCTGGTTGTTAATGATGAAAGATCAGAATTATCTCCTATATGTTTAATTTCTTTGTTCTTTGGTGGTTTTTGGTATTCTAATAACACATAAGTATTAAGATCTCATAGCCATAATATAGCTTACCATCTCTAATTTGTGACCTCTTCTTGTACAATTGTAAAACAATATCCATAAAATTTCAACATTAATTCATCAAGAATATTTAAATCCTCAGGTTTATAGATTGGAAGGGAAAGGGATGTCCCAGGCCAAGAAGTGTATTGTGTTTCCTGTGCTGGGATAATCTAACAATCTGGCCAAAGAAAGAATGAGGGGCCAAAGGGTAGAACACTGATTTGTTTTAACAAAGGCTCTTTTAAAAGAGATTATAATATTTACTAACCATAACATAACTAAATATAGCATTTGTTCATGCAACCAAAAAAAAAAAAAAAAAAAGGAAAAGTTAATTCAGTACTAAAATTTAATGATGAATTCATGCACACCTAAAGAAAGGATAGTTTTAGGAGGTTCATGTCCCAGAATAGCACTGTCTACACAGAGTCCAAATTCTAAGTAGTTAAAAGGGTAAACTGAAGCCAAACAGTTTGTGGTTATTTGTTTGAATTGTAGTAGTTTGTAGACTGTTAAAACTTAAGTGATGAAGTTAGACATCTGAAAGCTTCGTGTTTCCTTTAGAGTCAATGGGAAAGGTATCCATTTTCAGGGTAGTTCAGAAAACTTGTCTTAGATTTCTACTCTGATGAGCCCCTTCTTTATACATAGATTACCTAGAAAACCAATGCTAAAACCATTTCCTAATATTGCTACTTAAGTAATGTGGCTAAGCATAGGGTTCAAAACCACACTCTAGTACCTGGGCATATCTTAAGAGATATTGCCATGAAGGGCAGTCAGTGGAAAAGATAGAAGGTGAGGCAGAATCTACCACAAAGCAATGAAATGACTGTCTGAAGACAATGTGGAAAGTACCATATTTGTTCTGGAAATAGTACATGCATTCACACCTTGAATTGTGTGAAAACAATGGAATTGGCAAGATCTGCCTTACATAGAGAGGAAAATAAGGAAGGTGTAAGGTACAAGTGACTTGCTTATAGTCACATGGCCAGTGTGTAGCAGATTCAAGAATTGCAATAGGTTTGCTTCCATTTGCAGGTTGTATTTGCTGTCCTGCATTGATTTCAGTGCAAATTTCTCAAAGACTTAGGATTTACTCTTGCTCTATTAAACTGACAGTTTTCTGATGGATCTAGAGTTGTTGTGAACTGCCAAAAAGGAGTCATGGAATATGGCTGTAGCCTTTTTTGTAAAACAACAAGATTTGTCATACCTTATCAGAAAGAACATGTCAAATTCTGTAGTGACCGTTCCTCATGTTACTGTAAAGGAGAAATCTCTTCCATATTCTGTCCATTCATGCAGTAATTAATGTGAGGACTTTTTCAGAACCTGCATAAGTCAGTGCATTGTCTGATGCATGAGACAGAATGATCTTATTTAACATGCCTAATTATGATCTGTGGATCAGAAGATCCCTTTGTCTGAACTGGTTTAGATTTTTAATGTAGTTTATATGAGCATTTTCTGGTGTATACAACTTCAAAACTGAGCTGCACCATTGGATATAATGCAGTAAATTCTCGTTTTGTTTCACTGGAAAGAGTGCTCTCATGTGTGGAGAGGTGAGGAACTTTTTACTATTTAATGACACTATGCCTTACTGCATTTTTATTTTTCCAGGTTTTTCAGATAATTCTCTGCAGTATTCAATTTCTTCTTCAGTTGCATTCGTTTCTAAAATTATTAATTGTAATTCAGGATGAGCTATTTTATGGAACTTATAGGACTTGAATAATGTGTGCCATACTTTAGGATGTTGAATACCCAAAATAGGGAAGGGAAGGGAAGGGAAGGGAAGGGAAGGGAAGGGAAGGGAAGGGAAGGGAAGGGAAGGGAAGGGAAGGGAAGGGAAGGG
>JAHLSL010000010.1:15978818-16036318 GCA_025920805.1 Petroica traversi
GGAAGGGAAGGGAAGGGAAGGGAAGGGAAGGGAAGGGAAGGGAAGGGGGAATTATTTTCTGTTGCCCACTAAAAACCTGTATGATAATTTCAGCCATTATTGTTATTTGTATTTTACTTGTTGTATCATTTTCATTGCATTCAGTTTAGATGAGTGGAGTAAAGCAAAATGATTTCTTTAGTCCTTGCTATGATACAGATCAGAATGAAAGGCGGCTGACTCATCTAATTTGCATGGTGACACAAGATTAAGAACAGGTTCCTTTAGTATAACAACACTTCTTTATTTTTAACTTTGCATTAGCATGGGAAACTCTTGCATATCCCATAGTAAGGTAGTGCCTTTCCTTTTATATATAGGTATGTACACATAGTATGAAACCCTGACTCATACTGATTTCAATTTTCATATGAGTAATATTAATGATTCTTCCTTTCTAATTTGCAAATACACAGCTCAGAAACAGGATGAATTTAACCAACCAATATACTTTAGACTATGTTGTATTGTCATAATGTGCGCCTAAATTAATGCTGACTTCATTATTTTTACTTTTTTAAAAACTTTTTTACAGTACTAATTTATCCAAAGATGCAAGTAATAAGAAAAAATGAGAGTATGTAGTCAAGGTGAATGGCCAGATCAATAACAGTTTGTTGGAATATTAGGGAAACGGTTCAATGGTGTACATTCCATTAGTGCTTAATGCAATCACATGTCAAGGCATGAACAGTTTCCTGGATGTTGTATTAGAATTGTTCATTACATAAATGTAGAAAAAGTTATATATCTCAATAATTTATTTTTTTGTCCTTAACAGTATGATGTTACATCACTGATATTTAGGATTACATAATATCATGGTTTTTTTTTTACTAAATAACTTTTTAAAGACTACTTCCTTGAGGACTTTGGAAAGAACCACTCATTTTTATGTCTTCTAGAAACCAATTTTGTTTGTTGAGTCAAGACATTGTTTTTGTGTTTCCCAAGACTGGCAGTCTTTTGCAGTAACTCTATGTTCCAACAAGGGATAGTAAGACTTCTGAAAATATTTTTGGATTCTGTAAGTTACCCAGAATTTGTAGTTTGAAAATATTCTCCTCAAGAGGGGACTGTTCTGCAAAAAATCATCAAGACCCTGGGTTTTGAGAATGTCACTACATGGATAATATTTTTAAACTGCTGCTAATACAAAGTGCAGAAATCCATAATCCTTAATTAATACACCTTGTCAAGAGCACCTCTTGATACCAGAAACTCCCAGGTTTGTTTTACACTTCTTCTCCCACACTGCATATAAATAGATACTTCTGCATTGTAGGAATTTTCCCAGTGATGTGATAAATTATATAAGTTTTGCATAGTTAGAGCTGTCCACACTATTTTTATTACATCAATTTTTTGAATTTTTGTTTTGCAAAATTTACACCCGTTAGCAATTCTGGGAGAATATGAAGAAAAGATACTAAGAAAATTCCTGGGAATCTGCTCTTTTTGCCTGATTGCAATGAACTGAGTCACATTTGTGAACTGAAATAACTCAGTTTCATATGCATTTTCCAAAGGTACAGTGTGATCTATTACTACTGTACTTCTTATCTTTATGAATGGTGTCAGTAAAAGTGAGGCAAAAATAATGTTTTTGATTATTAAGATTTTTCATTATTTTGATGATTAAGACAAATGATGAAGAAGTTAAAAGTCTGCTTAATGTTGTGCACGACCAATATGAAGGATAGGAAATAACAAAGTTATAACACACTGTGTTCAGGTTGATTAAAAATACTTCCCGATTTTTGTGTGATGAAATAAATATTCTGGATCCAGCTTCTTTTGAACTTGGAGAAAATTCAGATTTGTTTGTAGATTTTAAGTTTACAGCCAGACTTTCTTCATTATGGCAATAATTAATTTGATCATCAAACTAGAATAGAAACAGCTTCTTTTCTATCATTACCTGCATTGAGATTTTTCTTTCATGATAATACTGACATATGTAAAGTGAAGCCTGAGGAACTTATACAAACAATAAGTTACTAAAATTCAGTTTTGCTCATGCATATTTTAGAAGCTGTTTCATACCTTACAATTTAATTGACGGTACACTGAAGTTCTTTGAAGATATATCATTTGAGTATCTATGAGATCATTCATTTTGCAATGGAAAGGACCAGAAGGGATCCCAAGAATCCTTATGCTTGACAAATCATCTTTATTTTTGAGCAAAATACGAGGTTCTGTTTTAATAAATGAAGTGTTCTTGTCCCTTAAAAATAGGACTTACAGTTTCTTCTTTAAAAGTTGGTACATAGATGAAGACATCAGCCATTGTATAGTAAAATGTGATTTGCAAGCAATCCAATAGTGTTGTCTAAATTACAGTCCAACCTTCGTAAATTCTTAGGCAAATCTATAAAGAGTTAATAGCGAATGCTTCCTGTAATCTTTAAAATTGTTCTTATGCAGTCCCTGAGTGACTGCTGAAATGATAGAGGCCTTTGAGAAGATCTTAGCAAAATGTTTTCTCTTAATGACTATATTCATGCACAGTTAGCTAGTCAGACCTTCTATGGCAGCCATCCAATTCAATCGATTATGCTTCCATGTTAATAGTTTTGTGTAAGAATCCAAATTATGTTTCACACTTGGAAACATTTTGCTTTTCATTTAAAAAATATTTGCAAACTCCTAACTTTACATTTGTACGTGATAACTCTTGAGAACTGGATATTCAAATTTGGCCTTTATTTAGATTTTCTCGGGTTTTGGTAATGGTGATGAAAAAATTGAACTTAGAGAAGTTGTTAGATAGCCAAAGGGTCAGCTCATAGCAAAGCTGGCCTTCTCTGCACAGCAGATACAACTTTCCAGTTGACAGATGTGCCAAAATACAAGATCTGTATGTTATTTTGAGTGCTAAAGGAAGGGGCTATGCTAGATTTTCCAAGGGGAACAAGGAGCTCTTTCAAGCACAGCTGTCTGAAAGTCTCAAAAACTACCCAGTACACAGGAAGATTTTTCTCCTAGGCTCTAGTACTCTATGAACTCTGACACACACGTTGCCAGAACTTCAGATATAGGCTGTTGTCAGGTATCCAGAGAGCAACACTAGCATTTCCATGGGTTTCAACTATCTCACACTCCTAATCCATCAGGTTTGAAGATATAATCAGGAATTGCAATCTAATCTTCTTATGTCATTGTATTCTTCTTTTTTCTTTTCTGCATTTTAAGCCAGCCAGGACTAGCTTTGTGAGTGATCAGTTGATACTGAAGGCATGACCCATAAGCATCCATATTTATTCCACTTCCTTCCTCCTCTAAAACCTTCCCCTTTGCCCTCCCTTTCCTCTTCCCTCTCCCACTTTAGTTCAAGGCGTTGTTGGCCAGAGTGAGGCTGAATCATTGAGATGCCCAATGGGGGCTTTGCTGCACTGTGCTCCTCATCACCTACACAGAATCCAGTGCCCTGTGAGGAGGTGAGGGATCAGAAGCCAAAGCAGATCTCTGCTAGTCAGCCTGTGCAGCAGCAGAGCGGATGCTGTAGCTCTGACTTCACTCACAGGCGTCTGCATCCTGGGCACATGCACTTTCCCATCCGTATTTTTTCCAAATGTTAAACCATCCGGGAAGGTATCCAGAAACTCTGCTGCATTTAGTGCAGCAGACCTAGAATTGTTCACTTGGAAGGTTTTCAGACCTGTCTGCTGGCATCTGTCACCATGTGTACAGCACTGCCTGGGGTCAGCTTGGCGGGGAGTGTGCACCTCTGCGCTGCCGCGTGGGAAAGAGGCGCGAGTTGCTCACCAGCAGCTCTCCAGGTACAATCTGAAATCCTTCCTGGTCTGCCGGCTTCAGTTGCAGTTCTGTGGCTGAGAGCAGCCTAGCAGATAGGAAATGTGCTATCTTACATATCCTTCAACTGAACAGGAGGTTAGGTGGGGCTTGGATATGCTGTCTGGAGATGCGGGAGGGGGAAACCGCCTCTAGCCTGGAGCGGCTCTCCATGTGAATATATGTAGAGACAACTCATTTTGAAAAGGCTTGGTTGCTGGAAACATTTTTTTTTTTTGCTGTTTTAAAGAGTAACTAAGTTTTAATTGCCTAAAATAATCTAGAGTTAATTACTAAGTAATTATAATTTTTTACCAAATAGTGTCTCTGATGTGTAGCAGAAATAAGCAAGATAAGTCCACTTTTTTAGTATTTCTTCCAATTCCATGGGAGCCCTCTTTGGGGTAATATTTAGCATACAGGTCTTTTGATACCTAGTTTTGTGGTGTGTTACATATTTATTGAGGAGAGTCAAGGAGAGTAGCTACATCTCCCCTAGTTTCATAAGCCTAAATGGGAAATGCAAGCATACTATTGCAAAGGCAGTGATCACATTCTGCAGTTGTAATGTTAGCTGAACTGAAGCAAACACAGAAGAAAACCCAGGTGTTTCGGAAATTGTACAGTAAAACCTGGCCTTGACAGAGTGCTCCTCTACTCTCTGTTGTATTTAGTTTATTTATGGCTAGAGAAGATATTTCTAAATTGTCTGTGCTTTCTCACTGACTCCCTGGAATTCAGTAAAGTTATGCAAAGGTTAAATCAAGGTGAGATTACAATTGGAATTCTCACACTGCAAAACTATATATATAAAATTAATACTAGGTTATAAAAAATGTCAAAAACAATATTGAGCCTTATTACATATTTGAGTTGTAAGTGTTTGTTATATAAGCAAGTATATGTATGAATTTTTAGGTACTAGGAAAGCGCTCAGCATCGGTTTACTTTGTTTTCCGGTTTATGCGGATTAACAAGATAGCAAACGTCAGCTTTAGTCATGGTGACTTGTATATGGTTTCATGATATGACCATCTGTCTAATGCAGCAGACATTACCTGCAGTTCTCTTAAAATGATGCAGTACCTATCATAAAAACGGAGGTTGTTTGCTTTTTAAAGGAACAGCATGATAGCACTTGGCAGTATGCTCCAGTTTACTAGCTAATAGGTCAGACAGGCTAAGATGGCTCTTCTGTCCAAACAGAAGGGTTGAATGTGTTGCTTCTCTCTTATTTCTGAAGTGTGTAATCTAGTTCCACAGACCATCTGCTTGGTTGCTGTAATATTGCTCCTCTTTATCCTGCCTAACAAAACTAAGGTGTACAACAATACCCAGGGAATAATTGGAATGATGCCTTTAAGCCACATTTGTGTATTTATCCTATTTTCCTGTGCAGTCACTTTGGCGACAGATACATAGATAGGTTTTTTTCATATTTAATCTTTCTTTTCTAAAGAAAGAAAAGTTTTGTTGCCCTAAGAAGCAGTATTGCAACAATGTTATATGTTCTCTCACACATGTTCTCAAATTCTGTGGCCAGTAGTAGCATTTTATTGGACTGGGTAGTTTCAACAGTGAATAGCTAAATTTTTTGAAAAAAATCTGATATTGTAATGTGGTGTTGTGCTTTGTTGTGACCAAATACTTGCTTCAGTCTTTTGTTTTAAATGAAAATATCACAGTGTTATGTAGAGGCTTTCATAATGTGTTGTCCCTCTACTGGATAGCATAGTTTGAAATTCCAATATTATGGAGGTCAATTCAGTGGAACAGATAATTTATTCTACAGTATTTATTTCATAAGGAAGAAAATAAGGGAAAACCCAACCTGAACCTTTGGAATGGTTATTAAGTACGAAGAACGCATTTATACAGACAAACTGGCATGGGCTCCCAGAATGCACATCTCAGAACATTGTTAGGAAAAGAATGGTATAAAAACATTCTGTCATTGGTTGAAACTTAAGTCAGTTGGCAAATCTGTAAACCGACATGCAATATTCATTCAGGTGCTGTGACTCTGAGGTGAAGTGAACGGATCCGGCACTGCCGCGGTCAGGGCTGTAACATTTCAGAGCCACTCTTGTGGAAAGAGAAGCCGGGGAGGACAGAAGGTGAGCAGTGATTGCATTGGTCGTGTCAGGCTGGTCCTGGGCGTTTTGGTACTGGCAGGCCTGTCAGAGCAATGAGTGCCCCCGAGGAGGTTTCAGTTCCACTGGATGCTTTGCAAGTTACTTTGGAGGTATAGCTGTTGAAAGAGAAGCTAGTAGTAATAATTCTGCAAACCATTGCTGCCTATAAGGACTCTGGGATGGAAGAAAAAATGTGCATACATGGTGGGTTTATATATATTAAAAATGCCAGCTTCCTAGATGTGCTTCTAGGTGATAAGTAGAAAGCATTTGAAAAACCATTATCCCAGTGCCACATTTTCATTGCTAACCATTTTACTCAAGTCAGTGCAGCCTTGACTCTATCAAAGCCACCACCTTTGTTTTGTTTACTCGGTTATTCTTGTTTGGAAAGCAGGGAAGTAGCATGCAATTAGATACAGAGTTGCTGGTGGAGGATATCAGAACAGTGTCATTGGAAGTCTTCATGTCTCAAACAGTTATCAGCTTTCTCATCTTACTAAAGCCTCCAATATGCTCTTCAAAATTTTCTTAGTTTCTTTGGATGCAAAAGCAATAAACCAAAAGAGGAATACAATTACTGGGTTTTTAAAAAAAATTTCAGATGGTTTCTGAGAAGATGAAATGGACACAGCTAAATGGAAAATTGCAAGACCCTCTAGACAATGGAGTATATTTTGCTAGTGCCCTTTTGCTCTCATTTAGAGTTTCCAAATTCTGAAATAATAATTCTTGTTGTTTAAGGTATAAAACACGATAATCTTAATTGAATATTTACAAATACCCATTTTGTCCAGATGTTTTCACAGTGACATTAATGTACAATGTCACTGAAAACAGGATGCCTCCTGCTTTACTATGGGTGTTTAGATTTCATTGTCCAATTACGTCTGAAACTGAAGGGGAAAAAAGAAAAGACATATGTCATACTTCTTGCAATCATTTTTGCTGTGCAAATCATTATTTTCTTTTTAGGGAAAATAATAAAAGGATGATTCTATTCAAAATTTTTTTGCAATTCGTTTGAGTAGAATCTGCTGGCCTGAACCCTTCAGATTTAACTTTACTGTGGATCTGTCTTCCTTACCAAATGGATTGTAATTTTCTGAACCAACCTTTCCACTTGAGGCTAATCCTTTTAGGAAGAGGTAATTTTCCTGTTTATCTTAATTGACATGTTCCCTAAATTTCAATCTCTGCATTAACTTGACCTTAATTATGTGGCCTCATTGATAAAATGAAGGTTACCCAGGCAAGCTCCATGCATGATTAATATTTTTTATTGTGTTTGTAACAATTAAAAATCTGAACCCTCTTCCTAATCTTTGCCTTCAATCACTTCTAAAAATGAGTGTAAAGAATATTTATGGTGTTTTTTATTCTTTTTTTGGTTCTTGAAAAAGAGGTATTATATCTGAGAGAAATACTTTGATGTAAATCTGTGTACTTCCATGTTTCCCTTTCCATATGAAAAGTATGTGCTGATTTTGTAAATGCCCTTGTTTTGCCTTGATAGGTTTCTACTGCTTAATTTTTCATTTTTTAAAGTTAATTATTCTCTAGTCAGTCATACATTACATACAGATGATTACATACAATATATTATTACATGCCTTTACATACAATAGATGTTCTATACAATACAAATTGAAAGTCTTCTAGTACTATCAGGTAGACTTGATTAATCTTAAATACTGAACCACTGAGTCATAGCTTTTAATCACTATTTATCTAAATAAAATGTAATTAAATACTTCTAATTTGAGCTATAGTTACTACTGACTTTAACTTAGAGCAAGCAGTAAATGCCTAAAATTCATGCATTAGAAATTCATTTTCACAGTCACAGAAGGCTGAGCAGACTTGCCAGTAGGGGAGGACTTCATGCTCCAGGTGTTTTTGTCCTGTACAATTGAGTTGTTAGAAAGAGACTACAGTACTTTGGGAAAATCTAGCACTGCTGTTATTATCAGTAACATTCACAGCTGGTTTGTAGTAAAATGCAAGACTCTCTAGTCTGTGAATAAATATCTTTCTGACTACACAGGATGATAATTGCTCTGCCTGCACTTTCTTTGGCACCTACTTATCTCAGCTGAAATGATTGATAAAAATATTTTTGTACTGACATTGAACACTTCCAAATTATATAATGATTTCACATTTACTTGGAAGAAAGTTCATGCTAAATTGAGTTTCACTGCTGTCAGTATCTTTATTACTCAGAATAGGAAAAGTATGGTGTGTTTCCCTCCTTTTTGCATGAGATCGATTTTTACAGCAAGACTTCCTCTTTCTTTTCTTGGAGCGACATGGAGAGTTATGTACGAGGATATCAAGTCACTGACTTCAAACAGAAGACAAATTCACTAAAGTGAAAATGATTGTGATAGTTCTCTAATTTCCCCCACAGTGTATGTAAAACTGACTTTTAAAGTGTTTAGTGGATAATGGATCATGTAAGGTCAGTACTAGCCATAGCTGTTATGGCTATTATTTTCTCCTTTCATGGGAGGGTGCTCAGCAAAATGAGATTGTCACGCTCTTTTTTTTTTGAGAGGACAGCGACAGACAGTTAAAAGCCTCTTCATGTAAGGATGTTATTTCATAAAGACACCAGCACTGGATTATCCCCTTCACTTTAAACTTCTGCCAGCTTGTACAAAGAGATAAAACAAAATAGCCCCAATCCCAGGGGTGGAGAAGTGCTGGCCAGATCTGCCCATGTCCACAGCTTTCATTTTGATTAGTCACATGTGAGGAAAATTCACTTAGGCTGAGAGGTAAATTTAATACCAGTTATGCCCATGCTGTTCATATCACAACCATTTTCACATGATGCCACTTAATTCCCTAAGAAGCAGAAAGGTAAATCGGTGGCTGGCCAGCTAAGGTGTCATAATGCATTAGGACCAGGGCTCGCTGCAGGGGATAATGGTTCTGATTGCTGTTGACTCATGTCTCCACCAACTGCCTCATGTAAAATAAGTGACATTTAAAAGGCATCAAGATGTGAGAAGAGGTGAAAAAAAAAAAAGGAAGAAGGAAAAGCAGAGTACTAAACTTGCCACTTGAACATAAAGTCCCTTTTTCACCCTAAGTGGTATAAAAATGATAACTCAACATGCCGTAGGTGACCTGTGCTGTGCTTTGAACTTCCTGTCTAGTGTTTTTAGAGAAAATCTGTAAAATTGCTTCTGGGAACTGCTCCAACATGTTATCATTTATTTCCTATTTAATTTTTTTTTTTACTTTTTTTTTTTGCCCTTGGATATCAGTCTATTCATCTTTTAAAAAGCTTAAGGCTGAATCAAGTTAGGCAATGGTATACAACAACAGGCAGCCTAGTCTCTGAAGGCCCATTTAAGTCTATTTTTATAAAAAGAATCAAATTCCAGTTTACAGTAAGCATATGCTTCAGTTGACATCTGTTTCTAAGACTTGGATGCTTTGTTTGCATAACAGGCACCAATAAATGGCCTTGTTTTAAGTCTGCTCACTCAGTTGTATTTGGGTTGTTCAGCTGGGGATTTGAGTTGCAGCTGATCCCCTACCGCTCATAGCAGATACGAAAGGGAAGAAAAAAAATCTGAGAAACACAGTCTTATATATTAATCCAGATTTCAGCATTGTCAATAAACCTCTTTCTTTTTGTTAGGTGACTACTAAATACTTGTTTGCCCAGGTAGAGAAGTGTTTGAAAGTATCAAGTATTATCAAGATAATAAAAAGTTAGTTTGTTTTTTTAATGTTGTATTTAATAACATTTGTATGGTTCTCAACTGACAGAGCCTGGTGCATGTAATGCTGAGAATTAAATGGTTGATATGCGTAAGGAATGCATTTGTTATGGCAACATGTATTATAGTGCTTTTAAAAAATTACTTTTGTTTTCTTTAAGTGTCCATGCCCTACTGATGACACAGTCTAAAATGCTTTGTAAGGAAAATTTAATTATATCTGCTTTCTTGGAAAAGTAAATGCTGGACTTCTCAAGGGAAAATTCAGAAGTGTATGTATTCTCTAGCTTGCAGAATATAAACCTTTCTCTGTGAACTGATGCATTCTGTGGCAATTATAGGATATTTCTCTCCTATGTGTAATAGTTTAAATACATTTCTATAAAACCTAGGAAATGCCTGTAAAGAGTATAGAAATGTATCAGTAGTATCACAACTCTATAATTTCCTTGCTTAATAACTACTGTAGTTCTTTAAAAGCAATAATATTAGCACTGCTTACATGTTAGTATTTTGAACTTCCCCCTCACCCCCAAATTATTGTAAAGTGCTCTCTAGTAGTGTACAGAATATGTAACATATTTCAAGTGGATTTACTTATCAACTTTTTCTAGTGGTACCAACAGCAGTAGTGTGAAATATATCTACTCCATTTACTCTTATCCATTGCACCTACTTTCTTTTTCCCTTTAATTTTTATATATGGTAAAAATTTCATTGAAGAGAGATTTTAGATGACAGGACTGTAATTTTAAAACCAATAGAAGAGGTGTAAGCAATTTGAGCTTAGCTGAAGCATAATCTTAGGTTGTCAAGAAGAAACCCATTCTCCCTATGCTAATCAATCAGTATATCAACCAACCAATCATCTCCTCAGCTTAGCATATATCCTAAGGTTTGATATATCTATTAACTGCCCATCATGCAGCTGGTCTCCAGTTGATGAGATTCCCCCTATCTTGGCATTTGGAGGCAGACAACTGAGCTATAACAGCCTCAGATAAATACTAAAGTGGAGATTTCAATCCTGCTCCTGATAGCAAAGACAATCCAGGAATATAGAACATATTTTTAGAAAAGAACTCATAGAGAATTACATTTTCAACAGTGTGTTATATGTGAATATTGCATATATTTCATGATCCCTTCTTCCTCCACCCCCTCCCTTCCCAGAAGTAGCAGGAAATTACTCTTATATTGTTATTCGAACTCCTAACAGAAAAAGAGAACAACAAGAAAGTGCTAAAATTAGTTATTAACTGCTAATTACTATAATGATGTTATACAACTCCTTTAAAAAGAAAAAAAAGGTGGTTTTCCTCACTATTGCAGCATTATTACTCTATTGATGAAGAACTGTGTGAAAATAGTGTGTCACAACATACTTTAACGGTAGGGGAAAAGTTTGAATTTCAGAAGATTATACACCTGCCTCTCCATTTGTGAAGTCTGAGCTCAAAACTCATTAAGTAAAAACATAAGCTAGGTATTGAAGAGTCTACCTGCTAATATGGAAGTTTGGCACGAGGTTTAACATAGTGTTTCAAGGTGCAAGAAATGGATGATGTACTGTGTTGGCTTTGCTATTAGTAAAAAACAAAGTGGCCTAGATTGCATTTATTAAAATCTTGCCACTCCCCAGGAAGGATCCTAGGGTCACCCAGGGGTCTCTGGTCACCATGGAATGTAATGCTGGATGCAAGGGAAAGGTCTACCACTCAAATTGCAGTATCAAAAGATGGGGCCCAACTTCTGTGCTGGCCTATGACTGAGAAATTCCTGAGGTCAGAGGATGAGTGCTCACTTAATTAAAAACTTTATTGATTCTCTTTCCCTACCTACCAACAATAAACATAAGCATATTGTTACGAGGTTAGCTTATAGGCTTTTTCATGCTTTCATTTAATTTAATTGAATGTAATGATTTGCTTTGCTTTTGTTCCTTGGTTTCTGAGACTCAGACCACTGGATGTTCTGAAATGCATTCTCTCAACACTGAAAAATTGCATAAGTCACTAAGCTATATACCTCAGTCAAAGCACATTGTTCTTGACACAAGAGCACTTCTGTGTCAGAGTGTAGAAAAGTAAGTTCTTATACAGCTCTACAGTGTTTCTCAGCAGAATTCTTGTAGCACCTATCTGCGTTTTTATGCCTTGTAAAATAAAAATGTGGTCAGTTAGGTCATGGTTTATTACAGTAACATGGAAATGTGAAAGTAATCAGGGAAAATACTTCAGAATAAGAAGACTAAAGACTACTCTTATCACTATTTTATCCTCCTTTACCATAACCCATGGAAACACTGATTTCCTGAGGTTACTCTTGAATTTGACTCTACAAAATGATCCCAAGTACTAACATATACTAATATAATAAAAGCTACTTTTTTTCTCAGAAAGACCATGCATATTTTAAATTCAAGGCTTGTTCATTAGCTGAGATACACAGGCATAACAGCAGCTAAAGATCTGACCCATTGTATTTTGTGGTCATGGAAAGTGCCTGAACAACAGCTGTGGTTCTTGAAACCTTTTCAGCCAAAACCAGCTATGAACAATAGTAGCGTAAGGTCTCTTTTGCTGCCCTGTAAATGTGTGTCAAACCTCACCTGGAAGGACCTGGGAGATCCTGAAATCCTTGGCCTTTCAGAAAAAGAAAAAAAAAAAGTAAATATTTTCTTTTGATATAGATTTGACTTAACTCTTACAGTCTAAATTCATATGCAATGTGGAACCATAAACAGATGAGAAGTCAGGTTCATCTTTGTGCAGCATTCTGACTTATAGAACTCTTTACAAATGTTACTCCATGTGAGAGATGAAAACAAGGTTCAGTGATGTAGGACGATTATTGGCACCTGCTGCATGATGGTTGTCACTAGGGTGGACTTTTGAAAATTGCACACTTATCACCAGTTGAAATTACTTGAAACAATCCAGGCCTCTTCAATACAGGGTCCTGACAAATTCATCTAAAAATGTGATGGATGCATGTTCACCAGTACATGAAGTTCAAAGTACTAAGATGGACTGTTTTGTTAGACAAATACTGCCCAAAGCCTTCAGATTCAACTGTGCATGCAATTATTATTTCCACTTGTACCCAGTTTATATCTCCTGGCTGAACAGAACAGACACTTTTCTAGTAGTTTTGTAGAATGGTGGAGTTCAATAAGGGAGAAAAATATGCTGAGACCAAAATGGTGTTGTCTTTGGTTAATTAATTTGATCAGGAAAAAAGCAAACAGAAGATATCTAAGCTCTAGACACTACTTCTGAACACCAAAATCACCCGAATAAATTCCACTATATTTATCTTATGCATTACATAAGGGTGCATAGGGCAGTTACACAGACTTCCCTGTTCTTTATGAGATACCTGATGAAGATAAATAAGCAATATTAGTATCCAGTGTTAATCTACAGTAATTTGCTTTCTCTACCTATGATATATCTCTAAACCCCAAAAGAAACCTACCAAATGAATCCAAAGCAACCACAAATCCTCACAGAAAAACAAGACAAAACAACACAACCCCCCCCCCACCTAGTTTCCTCACTTCATCTATAGACAAAGTGAAACTAGGATGTTGGAATTGACAAAATAAGAGATACAAGGCTACAGCTGAGATATGGTTGATTGTATCTCTAAACTATTGTGAATACTGGAAAAAGGCAGTTTTTTAATTGAGCTATCCAACTATTTGCCTGGACGTGGTTCTTTAAAATCTTCCTTTCTCTATTTAGTTTCTTGTTTGTGAAGCAAATAAATATGTATACACTTCAGGTTTATTGTTACATATTTAAATGGTACAGTTCAAATATCACTGAATATTCTTTTTCTATGCTTCTCAGAATGAGTGCTCATTTAAATCAGATATTATGAAAACCGGATGACTAATCCTAAATTCAGGTGTACTACCACTCAGGCTAGGCAGATTGCTAGTTGATCATGCTAAGATGCTTCCTTATCCATTATTGGATCTGAAAAAGAGGAGGATTAAGAATTATCTGACTTCTCAGTTAATGTGCAAATCATCTAAAAGCTCAGCTTAGAAAGGTCTTAGAAAGCCGAACAGCACTAAAATAATGATAATGTCTTAAGAATTTTTAATAATACAAATGTGCCATATCACATTTTTAGAGTGAAAATAGAGTTTTGTGGTTTCTATCTCAGATGGTCTTTTATCTCTCTCTTCCTGTTTTTTTGTAATTATGTATGAATGTCCTAGAACTCTACTTCTAATTAAAATTTTTTTATTGCAATTAGAAGTTGTCACTTGGGACAAACTCGCACTGTTGGAATTTAATAACAATTATATTACTTTCAGGCAATAGTAGAAAATAATGTGATAAATATCTTTGGAAATGAGCGTTCATCTATTTACTTTTAACAAAGCATAAGGCAGGGAAGGAAAAATATATCTTGGGAAATATATTTGTATAATGTATCTGTGATCTTCGCAGGGGTTTTGTCTGTAATATGTATTTGTAGTATCTTTCTCTGTTCTTGGTTATGGTGGAAAAAACCCTTCATTGAAAAGATTGAAACACTATTTTTCTGTATTTTCAAGGGACAGGAGAGTCTGTGAACCAGAAGGCATCTCTTAATGTTTCCTCTTTGCATTTTTAGGCTAGTTCTGCTGTTTGCTGTAGTAATATTTGTTTTATCATTTCTATCACTCCAATATGTATACTTGCCTTTCAAAATCTGTGAAAAGTATTTAAAAAGAAAAGAGAAAATGCTAGTATTTCAAAACCCTATTATAATGCTTTTTCAAATATGTCAGACACATCTTTGTTAAAATTAAACCAAGGATTGGTTTTGAGCGAATAGCCCTATATCCTTACAGATGCTGTGGATGGATGCATCTAAGCTGCTTATTATATTGATGGGTTTTGCTGCTCTGCAGCAAATGAAAACAGGCAGCTGCTTCCTCCATCAAAGCAAAAAGCAGCCTGAGTTTTTATTAAACGAGTGTTCATTTCTTCTATTGCCAAAATTCTTACACAAAACAAAAGAGCAGTTTTAGCACATTATTGCTTAACTAGACATGAACAACTGACAGCAAGTGATAAGCCTGTCTGCTTTTCACAACTGGTAATCATTTTTGGAATAGATGTTTTAATATAGTTGAATATAAAATTTTGTAATTTACATCTACAATGGTACATAAATTTATAGATCCAGGTTTTTTGCAGGAGAATGAAGGCTATAATCACAAAAGGTTTGTTCCAGTGTTGTTTAATTTTTAATAACTATTTGAAAACTAGGTAACCCCCCCCCCCCAACACACACAACACAAATTCATTCATTTGAAAAAGATGTTAAAGACAATCATACCAGTAGATTTGTACAGTTGGCCAATTTTTCTTATGGAAGGGATATGCGTACATTTACAGCTTTGACTTGTTACTGTATTTCCACATCAGTTCCACCGAGCTTCTTAAGTTTGTGCTCTGAAAGAAATTTGCAGATTGCAGGCCATCATGTTTCCCTCCTAGTCATGAATAATAATGAGAGTGAAAGTGAGAGATACAGTGCTGAGGCCATTTTGCATAGGCTGAAGATCTCAGCCGGTGCTTATACATATTTTTCAATGATCTGAATATCATGAATTCTGCTTTAGATTGGAAGAGAGACAAGAGTCTCTACAAAATGTATGTGCATAGGGGAAAAAAATGTTTCTCTTTATATTCTCTTCTATTTTTTTCTGGTGTTCTTGTACCTTTTCAAACTCACTTAAAGCATTCCTGCTGTGGAAAAGTAAGCTAGCCATTCTCCCTGCCTCAAATTACTCCTCTTCACTGGACTTAAAAGGTGGTTTGCCATCTGCAAAAGCCAGGTGCAGTAAGGCACAGATATAAGGTGCTACTGTAAAGGCTATTAAATAATTTTCTTTTTTCACACTGTGTGCATTTATTGCTGAAGTTACTCACTTGTAAATACTCTTGGGGTAAATTTCAGAATGGAAAGCCTCAGATTAGACAACTGGACTTTCAAAATATGTTAGCTCCTAAAGATGCTGGCATTTGAGGTGGTCAAATGTCTGGAGGAGGACAGTATTTGGTCGCTCTTCTCTTTTTGAAAATCTGCTCTCAGATTCATTTTTATAGGAAATAATTTTACAGTTCCAGGCACACCATCTTCAACTAACTTGGCAATGATGGCCCTTCTTTTATCTGCTATAGATGGGGGTAAACTTAAAATTTTGTGTACTGAAAACAGAGCGAAATAACAAGGGTTTTTTTCGATGTGTTTTTTCCTTGCTTAGCAATTCCCTCCATTTCTTCATTTGCTAAAGTGACCAGGTTTGTCTTTGGATCATTATGGAAGTTATTTTCTATGGGGTATTTCCACTTCTCTCTACATGCATTTTATGGTATCTAAAATATGAATGTTTGTAGTATTAGTGCCTTACTATGTGTGTTTACATTTTTTGATTCAATACACTTTAGGTGGGATCTTAGGTAGCAGGGATTACCAATTATCCTTTCATCTGTGTCACATTATGTGTGCTGTATGAATAAGGGAATGGAAATAAAATCTTTACTTCCTGACTGTACTAAGCGACATTTTTTAATGGTAAAATTATATTGAAAAGGGGCTTGAGGTATGGAGGTTGAAGGAAGTTTAGAGATAGAAATATTTTTGAGAACGATCTATGCCAACTAACGACAGCAGTGCAATTATTTGCATGTAGTCTTTACTCAAGCAATTACTCAAATTAGAATACTCATGTTATATATTACTACCAAGATGTGTTTGGCAGACATACACTGTGCATCCACTTGGTATCTGGTCTTAATTGTGCTGTTCATAATTTCATGTTTTAACTTTTACTTGGAAGTGAAGTTTAGTGCTCTGCTGACAGAAAGGCTCATAATATTGGTTAGAGCTTAATTTTGAAAATTGCTCCTAAGTACTGTGCTGTTGAACCTTTGCTTTGATCTGCTCTCTTACTTCTCCAGGACCCTCAGCAGATGTACCGTGATTCTTGCTGTGCATAATAGTGATGATCCACAGAAAAACTAACCACGATTAAATCTTCAAACTTGCTTTCCCATGGGACTTGAATATAGCCGCATAGTCAGTAGAAAATAACGTTTGATACTGTAAAATTAGGATTGTGACAATGCTACTATGCTCTAAGGATGGAAGAACCTTATTTTAAATTCCTAGAATTACTTATGTTGTATTCCTAGAATGGCCTTTTCCAGTAAATACCTTAGTTTTGGGGATTTTCCATCTACTCTACAGTCTTCTAGCAGAGGTGATGGGAAATAATTACCTGTCTGGACAGGCCATTAATTTATCACCTTTGCACAGTCTATTGTAGCACTAAAGACTTTTCTGCTCTCCACTAACTATGTGTCTTGTGTGGAGGGATAAAAAGTGCCTTACTTAGGGTCAGAAAACACTTTGTCACTGCTCGGTGCAGTTGTTGGTACGACTTTTGAGACATTATTCATCACTTTGCCCAAAAATGTTTTTTTTCAGCCTCTCACTTTGATGACTATTAAAGCAAATAAGATGATTTCATGTAGTCAAGAATCAGGACATACTAGAGAAAAGGTCTTTTTGAGTATATTCATATGAGGAAAATAACTGACTTTTCAAATTTAAATTGTCTTTGCTTTTGAGGATAAAGATAGGATTTGTACAAAATTTACTTGAGACTTCAAATGAATAGGCAGACATCTCATAGTTTAATAGTGCAAATAAAAGACAAAATTTGAATGTTGAGATCAGACATGTGGCTGTGAGAAGTGTGGGGAAATGTGAAAATACTTTCAATTCGGCTTAGGTTTGAAAGTAACTTCTTAATCTGCTAGCATGAGTTAGGCAGTTGTAGAACAGCTTTACACCTCCTACTCAGAGCTCCCAGGGACAGCTCACCTGTCACCTCCAGTTGCCCCCATGATTCCTGTGTGTAGTGCTGGCAGACAGTAGAGCAGAGCTCTACTAATCTTGCACTATCCCAGTTAAAGTAATCAGTAGCTACTGTGAGTTCCTTGTACCTGTGGAGCACTGCTGAGATGTAATAGCTCCAATAGTCAGATGTCTTTCTTAAAAATACAAGTCTCAAAATCCTTTTCTGCTGACATGATGTTCTTTAAGAACTTCATATCGGATCTCAATATTTGTTATCCGAAGATTAACAGCATTCTTCAAAGTGTGGTAAAAAGCAACATGAGGAGTAACAATTTATTTTTTTTTTAATACTGGATAATTTATTTCTGGTAGAAAATTTTCTGTACTTTCATAGAGCATTCAGCATTGTTGCAGAAGAACCACAGGCTTTATGTAGCTTTGGACTGGTGGTGCTCCAGCTGATGGTTAAAACACAACATCCTCAGAAGACTTGGTAGCTTAGTCCACGTGGCTTGAAGGTTGCTGTAAGAAGCTGTTGTGTCATGACTAGTGCAGAAAGACCTGACACCTTCCAAAAGCAATCTTTATGGAAGTGATAAAACCAACTTAAATTATGTTCCTTTCCATTACTATGGTTTTTTTTTAGTGTTGTTCCTCTGTAGGAAGAGTTTGGTTGCCTTAGTTTGATTGCCTCATGGTGTAAGGATGACTTGAGTTATTTTTCTTGGCCTTCCCATAATTTCATTCTGTGTGTCTAAGTAACTTAATCTGTCTCTGTCACTTATTTTGGTTCCCAAGGTGCAAACTTGGAACAGTGGGAGTTCATGATATCATCAAGTTCTTGTGAGCCTCCATTGCTGTGGTGGTATTTTAAGATATGGTGACAAGTGCTGTAGAAATGCCTGCCTCTTGTAAGGCTCTGATGCATTTGTGGCATTTCTTTATCAGCCATAGTACGATTTAATGATGAAGTTTTCCTACTCCTTCTATGGAATAAGTATGATAAATCTGCCTGGAAGTAGACATCATCTTTCTTCTGGCATTTGTAGTGAGAATCCTGTTCCATCTTTGTGGTGAAAG
The DNA here is from genome assembly GCA_025920805.1 of Petroica traversi. NCBI lineage: Eukaryota > Metazoa > Chordata > Aves > Passeriformes > Petroicidae > Petroica > Petroica traversi. The sequence goes on from JAHLSL010000010.1 coordinate 15,997,489, forward strand.
TATACTTGACAAGAATTGGAATGTGGGCAGGCATGAGCTCTGTTCCATATCTTCAGACATGCCTATTCTTGAGGGTCTCCTTTGAACACCAATGCAGGTTAATTTTTCCATATGTTTCCATTGAGATTCCAATGCTTTCCCTCAATTATTCTCTGTTTTTGCATTGTAGTAATCAAAGTGATAACGAATTTTAAAACCTCTAGTACATGTCACAAAATACTTTATTTTTGCCAAAAGAAACTCTTGTTTCTCTCTGCTTCATCATACAGTGACATTTTTAGCCCCTCTGTCTAGGACTTGTAGAATATTTATAGCCTTGAAAATATAAGCACTATTTGAGGGTCTCTTGATATTCTTTTGCCTATCCATCTGCGAATAGTTTACTATCGTGTAAGTAATTGTACATGCAAATAGGTAGCACCCAATGCTGTGTATTTACAATCAAATTCAGAAATCAAAATGAGAATAATTTTATTTTAAATATGAAAGAATTATTTGAAGTGTGCTGATAGGAAACTTAATCCATATCCATATGTATGTGTTTGCAGGAAATAAATTATGCTTTTCACAACGTAGTGGTAGTTGTTAATTCATAGGAATTCTGCATTTCTGCATTACAGCTGTATGTTTTCTAACAGAAGCAGAACTATCTTTCTTATACTTGCAGCTTCAAAATGTAGGTCATTGTGTTGGTGAATGTAGGTCAGAGTGAGGAGGAAGAAGACAGAATGCAAGCTCCTCCACATGGATCTTTAAGCTTATCCCTGTTTTGAAGGTAAAGAGGCTTACCTACCTGTTCAGGCACGAGAAGCTTTTCCTTTTACTAAAATTAACGCAGGTATTCTGGCTTCTGGCTTCTTGGCTTAGCTGGGAGCTCCGTGTGCTTCCACACTTGAGACTTGCTCATGAAAGACCTCCTGACTCCTGCTCCTTTAGCTTCCAGATGCTTATATCATTGCTGAGGTGATCCTTCCTTCCCTGTGGGGGAAGGCAGCAGGAAGGAGAGCTGCGCATGCCGCTGGCATCTGCCTAAAGAGGAGCATTGTCTTGGCAAAGGTGCTTCAGCCTTCTCTCAGCACAGAGCTATCTGATACACCTGCAGTTCCAGCAGGGATCAACACTGCAATGGTAGCAGGGGGAGGAGCAGTGACCCCTCAGAAAAGACTCAGTGACACCATTCAAAGTGCCCTCTCAATAATAACTGCAGAAAAGTGAGAGACGTTTGACTGAGGGTACTGAAAAGTCAGATGTTGAAGGATGTTTGCTACAATTGACAAGTATTTTTAAAATTCACTCAGGCTAGAAGTTTGCTATAAAAGGGTTTCAGCTTTTTATGTTTGTGGGTGTGAGGGTTATTGTAATGTGAGATATAAGTATTATAAATGGTGTTAAATTAGCCATGTCTTCACTGAATATTAAAAAAAACCTTCTATTGCTTGAGTATACACCAGTCACTGCAAACTGAAACATTCTTTATGTTATACACTAAAATATTTAAACAGTTATTATATTTATTGCAAAATCTGTCATTTTAGCATATTTCAATGCTCAAAAGCTTTGAAGTGCTCAAAAAGAGATGAAAAACCTTGTACAATTCTTAGTGTATGTTTCACTAAAGAATGGGTAGTCTTGTGTGAATATTTTATTTTAACCCTTAGCAAGTCTAAGCAAAATAGTGCATTCAAAAACACCTGATCAGCCTGAACTGTCATAAACAGGACAAATACAAGTATTGCTTTAGCGTTTTTTTCATACATATGTATCATCACTGGTTTTTTCCCCTTAATAATACAAAAAGTATATGCAAAGTTTTGGACAAGTCCTGTTTCAGCTTTTGCTTGATCTGCATGAAGTTGAGACATTTTAAAATTTTCTTTATTTCTCACCATGAGTAAGGGTAGTTCAGAATACTTATGGGTGGAACGGAAGAATTATGTTGATGATGGTTTCATTCAGGCTTTAAGTGATTTAAAGGGTGACACCCTTCTCCCAAACCTCTCGTTCTGTTGAAAATGTAGTGATGTTTTTCTCCCAAACTCTCGTTCTGTTGAAAATGTAGTGATGTTTTTAGCCTTGAGAGCAAAAAATTGGTAAAAGTGGTCTAAAGGATACACATACAAAGTAAGCTGCATTGAATTCAACTTACTTGTCTAGAAATATCCAAAATATGCTCTAAATGTCAAATAAGTTTACTGGAACTGTTGAAATGTCTGTAGTTCATAATATGACATCCTTCAATCCTTAATGTTGTGTGTCGGTGATGGGGGAAGCTGACTCTGGATATTACCTGTGGACAGACGTGTAAAAAACCAGGTTTTTCACTGCTAAGCAACCACAGATGAAAAACACATACAACCATCATTCAACTGCATACGCCTTTGATTCTTCTCACTTTAACTTTTCAGACATAACTCAAGTGCCTGAGTATGAGTCTGCTCAGGCTCCCTCCAGCAATGAAGTCTGGTGCCTGCAGGAGAGCATGCAAGGCACACAGGATCTGTGCTGCCCTCTCCGTGGGCCACAGCACTTCAGCTGGACATCCCAGTCAGGTGGGAAGCTGGTCTGGCAAAACAACCAGTTTCATGAGAGACAGGTTTTGAAGGAAAAAAATTACATGGAAGCCTCCAAGTAGTTGTCAATGTTGATGATGACTAGTGTAAGTTTTATGATGGAAGCTAATAAATTCATTAATAATACAGATTAGATGAAGGAAATGTGATTGCTCTTGGCTATTTCTGTAGGAGAACTAGGGGAATTTAAATGAAAATGGCAGGGAGGCAAGTATAAAATGACAGAGGAGGGGTTTCTTTACACAGCAGTGTGAAACTGTGGTGCTTCCTGGGGCAGCTCTGGAAAGTTTACCACAGAACTGTTACCAGCAGAAAAAACAGAAAAATCCTTCAGTGCCTGTTAAGCAGAACTTAGCTCTTGTATTTCTTCTTCTCCTTCTTCTGAACTTCTCAAGCCACAACTAGAAATCACACTTTTATTGCCCTAGTCCTGGATTTGTCATTAGAATGTGCTGCTGCTCAGTCTCCCTTACAGTCAGACTGATGCCTGACCTAACAAAAACTAAGAGAAAAGGAAAGAAATTGAGTGACTGTAGCCTGATGATGAGGATGATGATGTAGCTAATGGAAAACGAGAGGGCTCCTGTCCCCTGTTGGAAACAGGCTGCAAGGCAAATTTGGCCTTGCATCTGGCCTGGTACAAACAGGTTGATGTTCACATGAATGCCCAAGTGAATTAAATTTTATATGACTTTTAAACTCTTGATTATTGCATGTATATGTGTAGATAATATGTGTATGTTTATGTGTGTGTGTATGTATCTATAAATTTCTGATTGTTAGTTATGATGAAATCTATAAAATATTCACTTCCAATGCTTTAATCATAGGTCTGCTTTTTGTTTTTCTGCATTCCATGATATTGTGGCAAATAAAGAAAATAAAACAGTGTGTAGCTGGTAATTCAAATACTATTTTAGACCAGAAAAAATTCATTCTAAGAAGGCAAATATCTTTGTTTTATAGGTCTCTGGCCATCTGAAGAAGTGCTGGCTTACTACTGCCTAAAGCATAATGAAATATTCAGGTACAGAGTTAAACATAAAAAGATATTTTCCAATCTCTTAGTTTTATTGTATCTGCATGGTAAAGATTGCTATGATTTAAGTCTTCAGATTAAATTTAAAATGTTCAAGGTGAAAGCATGTTGCTCTTAACAAAGAATTCTGAGCTGCCTTTGGGTACTAATATTGCACAGCAAGCTTTCTGCTATATGTCAAAGACTTTTGATTTCCACTCAAGGCGTTTTATTTCACTTTGATTTTTGGGAAACAAAAGTGAAGCTCCAATCGATCAGTGCTGATTGTGAAGGTCAGGAAAAATAAGATATTCTTTAAACTGACATCTGTTGCAAAAGCAAGCAAAATATTATCTGATGAAATACATAAAAATCACTGCCTATAGTAAGAGGAATTTGCACCTGTATTTAAGTGTTGTGAAACAGTTTTGAAGCATCCTTCACTTTTATTCAGTTTGGGGTTTTTTCACATTTTCTAAACTTGTAAAAGACAGTTATCAAGGCTCCAGTAGGAACATCTAAATATAAATTCCATCCTGCATCCATTTTCTTTCCCCCTGAGTATACTGAGATTTGCACTTGGAAATCCTTGAAGTTTCATTGTCTGGAGGATGAATAGGGTGCAAGAAAAGCCATTGTAACAATGCATTTGAAGGCATAAAATGTGTTCTACATGAGGGTGTAAGGCTAATACCAGGTAAACCAGCTTGGAGTACACAAAATCACAGTTTGTGTAATTGTGATGTTGGTAAAATCAGGAAGACCAAACAGAAAGTCCCTGTCCCTTGTAACAAATGAGCAACTTGCTTAGACTCCTGTCTGTAATCAAAGCCCTGGCACCGTAGTGTGCCCTGGTCCATGGAGCCTCATTCCTGCTCCACCCTGTTCCTGAACAAAGCGTGGCCATTAGGGGAGGCAGCTCCTACACCTGATGTGGCAGCTGCTGCTCCTTCCTCCCAGGCTGGTTGTGTGTCTTCTGCTGCTGTAGTGGTGTCCCTGTAGCACTTTTCTGTCTGGCCCTTTGCTCATGTGCTCTGCTTGTTCTGCAGGGCTCCTCACAGCAAACCTCCCTGTGCTGCTCACTCAGAGGGTATTTTCCTAGTCTGGGTATGCAAGCCATGATACTCAGAGAGCAATCAGTCAAACTTCCATAGAGTAAATGGGCAGTTTCACTTCCTGATTTCTCAGGATTATGCCTTCCTGGCAGTACTCTCAGAGTGATGTTTTTAATTTTAATTCTCATTTATAAATGCCACTGCATATTGCCTGAGAGACAGATACAACTTCTAAAATTTGCTAATAAGGGAACTTTGAACTGAAATAAATTTTGCATGCATAAATATTTAGGTGTATATGTGTGTATGTGTATGCTCATATACTATGTATGTAGAAATGTGGTTCAAAATGCATCAGAAGCCTTGCACTGGATACTTTCTGTGTCTATTATTCAGTAAGTATAATTCTTATAAAAAAGTAAGTGCCTTTTAAGTCTTATATATAACCATATGTATATACTTTAAATATATAATACACTTGGCTTAGAAAAACTGAAACTTATTTGAGAAAAACCTATAGCCATTCTGTTTAAAACCCGAATTGCAAATTTCCCATATTTGTTTTATACTCTTATTGGGCTTATGTACAGCTTTTTCCTCCAAACAAGGTCTTTTCTTTTGTCTCGTTTTGATTAAATAGGACAAGTAGACTTCTTTCAAATAAAATTTGTGGTGTCTAAGAAAAATAAATCTAACCAGTCCAGACAGCAAGCATTATTATACAGTCACCCAGCCTAGTCCGCTCACCTCAGTGAACAAAATATCAGCATCTGTATACTGATACTGATATGGCATCCTAGATGCTCTTCCTAAATATCAGTGTTGAGTGAGTAGGGTGGTGAATCTTTCAGACAAAAATAGACTTTCAGTTGTTGATGTTTTATGGGAGAAGAAAAAGTGCACCAAAAAAAAGCAACCAAACTCCCCCAAAACCAAACCAACCCAACCAAACAGTTTAGCTAAAATTCTATTTTCTGCCTGTCAGAGGTGTCTCAATGGGAATGCTCCTGCCAGCTGTAACAGTTGCTGCAGATTTTGCTATGAAGCAGTGTGTTCCTAAACTGAGGCTCTGCCTTGCCCCAGACACAGTTTCGGTGTGGGGTCAGCATCCCTCCCTCCGCCCCTCCTGGGGCAGGCTGTGGCTCTGGAAGACATTCTTTATGGCTCCCCCTGCAAGCTCCCATCCGGCACACTCTGCGCCAAATTATATTTCACATGCACGTCTTAATAACAGCACAGTATGGTCTAAGTTAAAAGCAGCCTTTTAGACCATGTATTCAGCCCTTTGATCAGGCTCAGTTTAGGCTCTTGACACTAACTTCGTTTAGTTTTCTGAGGCTTAACCGTTTGCTGTTCCCATCGTTGTTCATAACAGCATTGTTTGTAGGTCACTTGCAGTTTTAAGTGCTAATTGAAGGATCGGATTTCTTCATGTGTAATTATTTTGTGGTATACGGCTTGCTTTAAAACTTCCCTCTTTTTAATATAAAAAGGCTTTTAGGCATAACTATATGGAGAGATACATAAATAATATTAATTTCCCCATTTACTTCTCTAGCTGTTTTTGCAAGAATGAATGTGGATTAACATTGTTATCCTTTCCTAACAATTATCTTTCGCTACTCTAGCTAGTTTAGTTCTAAAAGACAGAGCCATTGACAAGGGAAAAAAGGGAACCTTCTCAGATTTTTCAGCTCAGCGGTGGTAATGTTGCACTGAACACTAATGAGGGAACCCCCACTGATTTGCCTGCTTTGTGACTTTTCTATTTCATAATTATTTTTAAAACGCAAAACGACATGAGGTAGCCTAGTCATGTCTCTACAACTTCCTGGTAGCTCAGTTCTTACTGCAGATGGCAATTTGTTCTTGTAACATATATGTCTCTCTGACCATTTTCATCTAATTTGTATGGGTTCTACCATTTCCTTTCTCTCTTTCAGAGACCTTGCTGTGTGTGAGCTAGGGGGTGGCATGACATGCTTGGCTGGGCTCATGGTAGGTCTTTTCTCAATTCCAATCCCATTCAGAGGAAGAAACAAAAGGAAAAATGTTCCAGTGCCTCCAACTGCTGGGTCAGAGAACTGTCAACAGCCTCAGCTGCGGTCAAGCTGCAGAGTCTTGAGAGACCTTCTAGATTGACTTGCTTTCGTATCATATTGATTTTATGGTTGCCTCGATGAGCAGAAACATTTTACCTCGGTGTAGTCAATATCTTTTGTTGTGACATTCCAGGCCACGTACGGTCTGTCTTTCATTGCCATAGCCGAAGCTTTTTTTTTTTTCAGATTATAGTCCCATTTGCTAAGATACGGGAATAGCCTGGCGAATCACAGTTGGAGCACCATGATATAGCTGCTAATGTTTTGCCTGCATTATTACACCAACAAACATGATCCAGAGCTCTCGGTAATTAGATTCTTTTGAATTAGATTGGCCATTCAGGAGAGTCGTTCACCATTCTCTGGGTTCTGAGTCATGTATTCAGGAGATATTATGTAGCAGTGCAGTGCATTAGACAAGTTTTTATGTCTCTACAAATAAAAGCATATTGTTACACTGATTGGCATTTGACAAACCTGTCGCTCTTATACAATGTGTCGAGGTTACAGCCCAATGTGCGAGCATGTCAAAGCTCACAAAAAAATTACCCTTACAAAGCCATCTGCCTGCAATGCAAAGTTATATGAAGGGCATCAGGCAGTCAGACAGAAGCAAGCTGAAAGGCAGAGTGACAGCCTTGTATGATGGCTCTACTAGATAAACAGAAGCCCGCAAATGAAAGCCTCTCAGAATACCATCATCGGCTGTCACAATGCAATTACGGAACAGAATGATAGCAAGATAGAGGCTCCCGCAAATGGAATGATAAAAGTATTGACTGATTTGATTGAATGATTAAAATAATGCAGACATAAAATGAAAAAAGATTGAAGATTGTTACAGAGAAATAGGTGAGGAAGCATGATACTGAAGGCTTGTCACTCCTGTCTTCACTTCCACACAGACAAGCATATTTGCTCATTGTTTGCTGTGCTCTTTTTTTCAGGTTGCTATTTCTGCAGATGTCAAAGAAGTTCTGTTAACTGATGGAAATGAAAAGGCCATCAAAAGTATCCTTATTCAGATAGAAAACTGGTTTGTTGTGCTCATTCCTTTTTACTGGCTGAGTAACAATCGATATAAAGACAGACAGCATGGGGCATATTAAGAAAAAGTCCCCACATAAGTAATTAAAAAACAGATGTGGAATATCTTGAACAGAGCAGCAGCTTCCCCCGTAATAAATGCCACATTTTCTCCGTTAATTAAAAATGCACATGTTGGTACAGTAGTAAATATTTGTCTCGTGGTTGAGTGCTGGAAGATTCATGTGTGTGTGCTGCACGTTAAGGAGCTATAGCAGGGAATCAAATCATTAGCTCCCCTTCATGGATCCGTTTTGCATAAGAGCTAGATTTTTTTTCCTACTTTCAGATACTAGCCCCTTAAAATATGCCCAGCATTTGTGTTTTCAGAGCTTTTCCAGTGTATGTTGAAATGTTTCATTGTTGCTGCTAAGTTATAACTGTCGACAAATAACCCATTTAGTCTGCTTAATCAATTACCAATTTATCACTATTTCTCTTGATGTAAGGTTGCAAAACTCCTCTGTCCCTTGTAGAAAGTATTTTATTGTCTTTCTTATATTAGAATAAATTGCTATTGTGCCCTTCTAATATGAACAGAGAGTTCATAAAATTAAACTGGACTTGGGCTTAGCAAGAGAATGAGTGAGCATAATTTGAGGCCACATTAAATATCAGCACAGAACAAGAACAGATATATACAGTGAATACTAATAGACCTTAGAAATTGAGAGGAGGAAAAAAAGAAGATATCTATTTGCTTTTGTTCCTTGATAATCTTTCCATTTACATTTTAAGGCAAGCTAATTTTTCAGGTTTTGGCCACTGCAGCATCAGAATTATTTCTATTTGAGTTTTGTATGTATTTGAGAGCTAACATAGTGAGTACTTAGTAAAAAAAATAAGAAACTAATCTGTGGCTTAAATAAATTGCAGTTGTTGATGCCTGTTAAAACAGGAGACATTTCTGAGCAATAAATTTAGCTGCTACCTTTAAAAAAGACTTTCTCAGAGGTAACTGAGGTAACTATAACTGCTGACAACACCTGAAAAAATTCATGTTAAAACAGTCAATCCTAGATCATATCTGTTAAAACTTAAAGTAAGCCTAAAAGTCTCTTTTTTCTTGAAAAGGCAAGTTCTCACCTGTGTTATAGGGATTCTTATTTTGTTAAATTCTAGTGTGCTAGACTTGTGTCTTGAGGAGGAAGTATTCATTATTCTGTGTATTTTAATCAGCATCCCCCCGCTCCCAATCTTTCTTCCATGTCATTATGAAGATAAAAAATATGGGAGAAAAGAAGCGTTTCAAAACTAGCCTAACCAAACAAGCTCCTGTTGTATAGAAGCATAGGTATTTAACAAAAGGTCATTTTATTAAAAAAAAGCTTCAGGTGGGCTCAGTAATCATCAAGTCAGCAAATGTCTTCCATAGCAGATTCCATAAACGTACCTGAAACTTTTTTGAAATGTAGAACTCTTTTACAATGAGGAAAATTGGCTAGTGCTAAAATATTCACTCAGTCCCTGGAATTAAACAAATAAAAGTGCTTTTATTCCTGAAAAAGATACTGTTAATATTATCTGATTATCACACCTTCGTTTTTAACAATATGTTTAAGAAATGTCTTCTGTTCCCAAATGCATTACAAGAGGTCTTCATCTGTATTCACTCAGTGAATCCCTTTCAGGGAAGCGATTGGGGGACGGCTCTAGCAGGAATTTATTTTTCTTATTTAACATTTGGTGCTCAGAAGGCTCAGCATTCAAAGTGCTTTTATTGTGTTGGATTTTACAATGGGCTTAATATTAGCAGGGTGCCAAAGTGCAGCAGGCTAAGAACTTTACCATGTAGGTGAAATGTATTCTTAAAAGTGCACATAATAAAATTTATGTTGCAATTTATATGGTTTATGGACTTCAGTAGTAATTTTGTGATCTGTCTTACGGTAATTTTGCACTCTTTTCTATAGTGACAGCCCATAATAGAAGTTTAGGCCAAATTTAGATCTGTTTCAGCCCCACCAGACTCACTGAAATCAGTATAGAATTTTAGGTGTAACTGGAAATAGCATTCACCCCAAGTGCCACTGGCTACTAATGATGTATTTTTGCTAGTTCTTATTATTGCTGATGGTATTTTTTAATTGTTTAGCATACCAAATTAAGGTAATATGGGATAAAATACTGTTTTCTTTCCTAGATTCAGCTCTTCAGGAAGAGTTAATACCTAGTATTATGTTTTTTATGTAGGTATTATAGATTAAAATAATCTTGTTTTAAAATTACTGTTTACATCTTCCCTTTAAATTTCTTAGGAAGCTTAAATTACATGCCAGTCATACTATAATATCCAAAAATTACTTTCCAAAAAGTAAAAGTGGTTGTCAACAAAAAAGAAAAAAATCCCTGTCAGAAGCCAGGAAATCACCAAGCAAGCCTGCTAATTATTCTTAATGGGCAAGATGAGCACATTAAGAAACAAATGAATACATCAGCGAAATGTAATTGAAAATCGACCTGGCAATAGTGCATTGCATCTGAGAATCTGCCTTTGTATTATCAACATCATCATAATTATTGTTGTTTTTGTTGTTGCTATCTCTATTCAGTGAGCATAACTAACAGCTTTGCTTTGTGAAATCTCAAGCTTTTGAGGATTTGATTTTTCTTTTAATTTTTGACATGCTTCCTATTAGTCTCCATTTCATTCTGCCACGTGAAGTATTCACTATGTATGTTTTCAATGTCTGTAGTAGGACATGTTATTGAAATGTTAGAAATGAAAAAATTTTACAAATTAGTCAATTTCAAGCAATTGTCATTCTTACCCTCTCATTCTAAAATATATTGCTTTATTTTATATTAATCAATGATCTTATGTATGATGTTTGTGGAGGTTTTTAAAAGGACATTATGATTTAAGTTGCTAGACCATTTGAAAGACTTCACTTTAGCTGCTTTTGCTTATCACGAGCAGGTTTGAATTGATTAAATAGATTATTTATATTTCAAAATCAGTAAAATAAAGACAGATGTTACTCCTTTTGCCACCTTGTTCAGAACTTTATTGTTGATTTAGTGTGTTTTATCTAAGTTCTTTCAGTATCATTTAAATAAGAAAAGTATTAGGACTAAAAATACAGACATTTCAAGTGAATGATAAAGATATACATGGGCAAAGTTACCAGATTCATCCCCCGTTGTAATTTTGGGTGATATGCATTCAGATACAAATTTTTCAACTTAGCTAATATCTGTCGTAAGTCAGTCATGAACATCGAATTTTATTTCCTCAAAACACTGGAAGCATCTTTACTCACTTTGACATGTCCAAATTGAAGGGGAGGTTCATTTCAGTAAAAATATTCTCCTATTTCAGAGAGACTGTATTTTGTGCCTTAGCTCTTTTTCACACCATTCACTGGTGTGGCTTGAACTACTGTCTGAAAGCATCAATAATACAAAACATTGTTACACTGCACTATAATGGCCATTAAAATACGGCATATGGATCTTTCAACAGTCTAGGGAAATTTAGGTTAGAAGGGTCAGGTTTAGCCTGCATGCCCGAAGAGATGGGCTCATAAATTATTTTAAAAAGCTAATGTTAACATGTTTATAATCATTATTAATAGTTTTGCTCAGTTATATAATATAAGTGCAGTGTAGCTAATTTATCAACAATGTTATTTTTGCCCCTATTTAAAAGTAGCATGTTTTGCTCATGGAGTTTTCTATGCCTTCCTTTTGCTGCATAGGTATAGACCTTTCATTTGCTACTCCTAATTGCAAATTGTGGAAACTATTTAAAAAGCACATCCAAACTACAGAGATTTGTTTAAGCCAGTTTTCTGTCATTCCATTTCTACTTTTTGACTTCACAAAATACCAGTTGTCTTTTCCAGTGTTTGGATAGAGACTTTCCTGAAATAACTTTTCTTAAATAACCAACTCTGTTAGGAATGCAAGTTATGTGATAGCAGCAAAGCAAAGATATATCAAAGCATAGATAAAGATATATCAGTGATATGTCAAATTAGCCTGACTCTTGTATTCAATTTTCTTGTAAGAGCACTTTCAAAAGATCAAAAGATATCTTTTGGACCTGGAAGCATCCTCCTTATTAGCATCAGATTTCCTATACATTAAATAAATAAAAAGGATCTTTCACATCTTAATCAAAAATGTCCATTTAAGATAATTATTTACATTTGAAAGTTAACCATTCAGGGATGTACGGGTTCACACTGAGTAGCAATTAATATTCTCATAGTTTTCACTTACTTGCTCTATCTTTTCCTTCCAGTGGCTTCTCACTAACCACAAATGATTGATTGTGAAGGCTATCTTTCTAGCCCTGGATGACTGGGCTCAGCTTCCCTTTAAACTTTTCCTTGATGGCCCTTGCTTTAACCTGCCTGAATGGCTACCCAAATTTGTGACCTGAACTTTCAAACTACAAGAAGCTGAGACACAAGGCTGAGGTACTGTTGTGGTATCTGGGGGGAAGAGAAGGCATTTATTGCTTTGCACTCTTTTAAGGTGGTTCCAAATGGACTAGAAACTCCTTTGCCTATAGGTTAAGGTGCTTCTGCTGTGTGTTGGATTCATTCAGACGGAGCCAGGAATATAGGTGTGTGTCTTGTGGGTAGGTTTTTCAAAACACATAAGCCTACAAAATCTCAACACTGGGTATATAATACCAGTGATAACAGTGAAAAGTGAAAAGCAGCACAAACTAAACTGAACATTTAGTGGTTGTGTGAAAAAATTTCGATTCTCCGTGGTTGTAATTCTTGTATTTTAAATAGTTGCCTTTAAATATATCTGAGGTATGGGACATCCTTTTTCACTTCACTGTATAGCTACAGGGCTAGAAATTCCTTAAATGAAAGAGTAAATGACGGTAGGAAACTAGAGCAAATTGTTGCATAGGGATATGGCTGGTGTGCTGGACTACCAATATAAAATGTATGCTTCTGAAAAAAGATTGACTCTTAGCACAGATTAAAGAAGAACAAACAGATAAGATCATTATGAAGACATCAGAAATGGAAAAGAGTTGAGTTTGTTATTCTTAACAATTTTACTACAGATGTGGATAACATCATCACAAGAAACCAAAACGCCGGAGTATTTAAGGCTCAGAAAGTGTCAAGCCGGTAAGATTCTACTAAACTTTTTTTCTGATTCTTGCCTGTATTTCTGTATTAATGTAGATGTGAAATGTATGCAAAAGTGTGACCTGTGTAACTGATGCTGACACAGGTGTATATGTAAGTAGGTAAGTGATGCAAGGCAGAAATTTAGAAGTATTACAAAAATTGAGCAAGTACAGTATGATTACCCTTGGTGACATAACCTCTCTTTCCTTTTAATCTTTTTTTAGTATACACTGTCTTTTCAATCTATGATGTAGTGCATGGTCGAAATTTGGCTGCTTCAGAGTCAACACTACCCATTGTATTGAAAATGAGATTTGGAATGAATGTATCTAAATCTCTGGCAGATTTCATTTTAAATAGCTCTGAGAATGCAGGGTGGCAACAAATCTCATTTGCCCCTGAGGTAGAAGTTGTTGGAGCATTCATGGGAGGTTTTTTGGTCATCCTGTCTGGGTGGTCATTATTGTGTTGTCACAGAGGACAGATGGGGAGCATTGGAACCAAGCACAGTGTATTCATCTCTTGCAGTACTTTAAATTATAAAGCACTTCATATTCGTGTTATAAGGTTAAGAATTAGAAAATGGTTATCCAAGATCAAATAGTACACTCTTATTTGTGTGTCTAGAATTTTTTTGGATGACTCATATTTGCAGAAGGATGCTCAGTCCTTCTAAAACTGAGAAAAGTAAAGCTGAAAACGGGCTGAGAAAGGCAAAGTGTTACGGCAGAATAAGCTTACTCACATAGTTTTAATGGCTATCATTCACATCATTTAATCTTATGCCTATGTAGCCATTCTATGTAGAGAAGTTCCTTTAAGTGAGAGCACTTAGGGCTAGAAAAATTCTGCCCTCATTAGGATGTGTGCGCATATAACTTAGAGATACATCTCTGCATCCTAATAAAAGCCTGCCAAGTAGACAAAGGCCAAGTAGACAATGGTCTTTCAGGTACCATGTGCTGAACACCTCTTGTGAGCTGCCTCAGACACTCTGCTGAGGAGAGACTGTGTGGCATGTCCATCCAGAAGCTTAGATTATTTTAGATTTCCAATTGTTCTGTACTTTGTGTGAGATTTCAGATTTCGTCCCTTGTCAAGACTTCAAACCTGGTCTTTTAGATATCAATCAAAAGCACATTTTCCACCCTGTCCTCATTTACATTTATCTAATGCTTAAGGTCATTTGTGATCATTTGAGTGTATTTCAGCATATGGAATCAGTGAATAATAGATTTCAGCCTCACGCTGTGAAGAAAGATTGTGTTTTTACAAGACATGATGTTGTTTACTGAGTGTTAATAATCACTAATTAATAAACATATCTAGATGTCATAAAATGTTGCATTTTAAGGAGTAAAAATGTCAAGTGTTTAACTTCTTGAACGCAATAGCATTTGAGGCCTTATTTGCATAAATACAAAAATTAAATTACAAAATAATGTGAAGTACTATATGGAAACATAACACTCATTATAACATTTGATTTTTAATTCTGCGTTCTTAAGGCTTTTGCAGATTTGTTGTAACAGTATAAAGTTTTATAAAAAGCATATTCAAATGACTCTCTAATGGATTGATCAGTCCTTCAGATTCAGTAATGACACGTGCAGTACAAAGTTATATGATCCCTTCTTAATGCCTTGAAGGAACTAAAAGGCTGATGTAAAGTCTGAGATATTACTGTGACCTTGATTCACTTTTCCTGCAGATGAAAACCTTATATAATGGTTATGGGGAGGAAAAACAAGGAGGAAAAAAACCTACAAGAAAATGAATAAAATGTAGTGTTTTGGAGGGAAGAATTCAACACTGGCGTGCAAAGTGACATTCAGTGACTTCTTTTACACTGATCAGAGCTTGCAGGCAGATTAATATAGTGATGTATGTACTGAGCAACAATTTAATCTGGAGAAGGCATCTTCTTTGCTATAATGCATCATTTAGACAGTGTCTAGCCTTGCAACTTCACAGTGGTCAGTGCAGAATTAAAAGATTCTTTTCATATAAAAGATCATTCAGAATAGACCCTTCTCACAACACCTTCATGTTATGTCAGGATCTTGCACACTTTTCCTTGCACAGGAGCAGAAATTATTAGTATGAGAGAAAATAAACCAAAACCTGTATGGAGCAAAAAGGAACAATCTGGTATCAGCCAAGAGAAGTTAGATTAGGACAACCTGCCATACATTTATTTATTTAGATTTATACAAAATGCAGTAAATGAGCACTTTCCTAGCCCTCTGCCAACTGCTGATTATTGTTTAAAAATATGGTAATGGAAGCCAAACTGGCAGTTTGTCATATTGTGTGTCATAATGTAATAATAGCTATTTAGTAAACAGTTTACTTTGCAGTGGATATATAATTCTATTTTATTTTTATTTTCATTTTTCATGAATATGCCCAGGATTTCTTGCTTATGTTTACTAGAAATAGGTATAGTAATACCATCAAGTTGCTAGTAATGTCTTGCCATAGTGAAGGGTGTTAACACCATGTATGGGTTTGACAATTTTATTTTTTTCACAGTCCAAAACTTATCCATTAATCATTTTGTTTAACCTATAACTTAGCATATGATTTATCCTGATAGCATTCTTTGTACCATCAGCTGCTATTGGTTTGATATGCATTATATCATTGTTTTAACATGACCACCAACATTAAATTAGCAATAACAAAGTCAAGGAATCCCTGCTCCTTGTCTTTGATTTGTTTTAATGGGGAAATCTTTCTGAAAGAGATATTTGGGTAGTAGAAGAAATTGAAAAATTGTTATTATTACAAATGTCATGATGGAAAAACTTCAATGAAGAGGAAGGCTTGCAATATATTCTGCAGGTTAACAAACTCAGTCTTTCCTACTGCCTAGGGAATTTGTTCTTCCTTCAGATTCCCTTGTCTGAGAACACGAAAATCTATAAAAAAGAAAAGGTGGGTTCTAATTGGTGATACAGGACCTGTGGAGTTTTAGCTGTGGACGAGTCTATTGTTTTGCTACGAGCCGCCTCAAAGAGATTACATTCCACATGAGGATGTAAACAAGGACATGTACCTCAAACCAGCAAGAGAAACGCTTGTGGCAATGCACCCTTTGGTTTGATTAGTAATAGTATATACTCTGTATTCATTCCACAGTCATATTTAGAACCCACATCAAGAATTAATGACCATGTAACCAAAAGGGACAATTCCTTCTGCTTAAGGATTAACATATAGGTTATAATTTTATTTGAGATTTTAATGTTCCTTACCAATGTAATGCAATTACAAGCTTCCCTAACTAAATCCATAATGAAAAAAGTCTTTCAAAATACTAAGTGGCATCCAGCAAACAGTGGATGAGGTCTCAGTGACAGAGCACTGAACTATGTCATCCTGATTCTCTTCTTGTATTGCCTCTTTATAATTGCAAAGGTGAATATTTTACCTTACTGCAATGTTCTTCAAATATGTCAGCTTTATAACCTTCATGATTTCAGTGGTCATGTAACAGGTTCCTTCAACGTGGGACAGACTTAATAAAGACCATCTCTCTGTTTTCATTCATCAAAATGACCTGAGTGTTGGTATACACAAACTTTTTGAAAAAATTTTATTGAATTCGCTGTTTGTCACCTTAGCAAACCTAAAGGAATCCCTTTCTTCCTACTACTTTTCCAGTCTCCTCAAGTAATACTCTTGCTTGACAGCATCTGTTGGTAAGGAGGATGCTGCCAAAAGGAACATTTCCTGCCCTCTGGTTGGGAAGAAAGGGTTGCTGGTTCCTGCTCACTTAATTTGATCACTTCCTGTATATGTGGGAAGAACTGTTTCTGTGCTCATGTCCCTTCTGAAGTTGTAGCTCTTTGTCACAGAAAACTCAGGTGGAAAGCATTTCACACCTCTGATCATACTTGCCCCGCTCTATATCTTTTTCAGTTTCAATCTACTTATTTTTAGATGACTGTAATCAGTACTGCATTCAAAGTGTGCATAAATAGGTATATGTAGTGGAATAATTGCACTTTTTGTTCCCCATCTAAAAATGCCTAAGAGTGAATTGCTTTTTTCACTGCAGTTGAGCACAGAGCTAATAGTTTCATGAGACTGTCTGTCACAACATCAGGAGGTTTCCAGTGATGGTCAGTTTGGAGACCTTAATTTTCTATATTGAGTAAGAATTTCTTTTTCCTTGTGCACTTTGCATTTATCTACACTGAATTTCATCTGTCATTTTATTGTCCAATTACTCCGTTTTGTCCTTCTGCAATCCTTCACTGTCTGCTCTTTTCCTTACTATCTTGAATGACTTCTTAACATCAGCAAACTTTGCCGCCTCGGTGCTCATCTCTTGTAAACATGTTGAATAGGACAGGTCCCAGGGGAACTCTTCTGATTATGTCCCTCCATTGTGAGAACTGAACATTTGCTACTACCCTGTTCCCTGTCCTTTGTTCTATTATTTAGCCAGGTCAGGACTCTTCTTCAGTGACAGTCTATTTTCCTAGAATGTTGATAGTGAGGGTCGTTGCCAGTAGCTTTTTGGAATCAGAAGCAGGCAGTCTGACCCAGATGGCCTTTGTCTGAATACTTGTTACTGCCTTTGAAGGGCTAAAGGTTTGTAAAACAGGACTTCCTTTTTCAGAGTACATATGAAAAATGGCTTCTATGGTGAAATGTCTTCAGTTTCTTCTACAGTGAAGTGAATGTTTTGCACTGATGCAAAGAATTAATTTCACCTCTCTGAAATGATCTTATACTCTGTGCCCATTCTGTATCCCAATTATCAGCTGGCAGGAAAATTTAGCACAAAATTTAGCAAGTTCACTTATTTTTGACCTGCCTGATTTTATTATTATATTTAATTTTGCACATTAGTAATTCTTTCTTCAGTTTGGAGGAATAATCTAATAATCTTTTATATCATTTAACCATACCCGCTGACTTTCACAAACTTCCAAGCCTCTCCTATTTGTGTATTTCACCCACTCGTGTTTACTTAATGAAGTATATTTTTAATTGCATATTAGCTTTGTCTGTCTTCTTTATGAGGCCAGATAAGAATACATAAGGAGAAAAAAAATTAAAAGTTATCAAGCCTTGTAAAAAAATTTCTATGAGTTTCAAATAACAGAAAAAAAGGTGCAAAAGTATCACATTGCATTATTTTAAATCATTCTTCCTCAGGTCTTTGACTGTTTCATGATGGTCTCCTCTTAGCTTAAATAACTTGCTCTTGGTAAAACTATTCCTCTTTACTCTCTTGGGCTGCACAAAATGATTAGAGGGAGACCACTGATATGAGAAGGTTTAGATCTTTCTTCCCAGGGCTTCAAAGGAAAATGTCCTTGAGATGTTAAACTCAAAGATTACTTGTTCAATTACATTTTTTGTATCCTTCATTTCAGTCATGGTCTATGTTATTTCCTGGTTTATGTTGTTACCATTGTACCTTTGTCTACCTTTCCTTGTCTACCTTGGCTCGGATTAGTAGGCAGCCATCAAATACATCTTACACACTTTCACTAGGTTCTCTTTCACAGGCATTCTCAGCTAATCTTTGCCATGACAAACTTTAAATTTTGATGAAAGAATGTTTACACTGTTGTCTTTGTTTATTTCATTAATATTCAGTTAATAGTTATTCAAACATTAACTAAGGATACTGAAATTGGATGATGTTCAGGAAAGGGGCAGAGAGTGAATCAGGATTTGGAAGTGAGAGAGTTGACTCCATTTATTTGCCAAAGAAATGACTTGATTGTTAAGCAATGAGTTTTGTTCTGAAAGTCTCATGTGATGAAAAAAAAATTAATAGAAGATCAGTCTTTAATCTAGTTTACAAGTACCTAACAAGATACAGAAATTGAAGCTGGCAAATTCAGTCTAGAAAAAAATAAACTTTGACAGAATGATAATCCAATAGAACATCATCCATGGGAAATGTTAGTTTCTTAAGCAGTGAATGTGTTTGAATCTTTCTGAAACACATGTATTAGGTTCCTGAGATATATGGGCTTGATACAGAACTTTGACATCTTGATGTTTGTTGTGGTGCTTTCTGCCCTGAAAATTAAAACACCTGTGAACAGCATCTTCTTTGCTGTTTTAAATTTTTCCTCCATTCAGTCTTTTTGGACTTGCCTTGTTCACTTCACATTCTTGGTTTTTTTTTCTTCTGGTTCCCTTGATTATCCTCCCGCTGGGTAGACTGTTTTCCACAGAGCAAGAAACGGATCTTTTCCTTCATATTTTTATGCAAGTATGATCCTATCAGTACAGTTTTGTCCCGTGTGCTTGTTTTGTCTTGCACTTTGAAATCATGTATTTTTTTACACCATATTATTTTGAATTAGAATTTGAGAACCATCAATTTTTTCCCCAAATGTTCTGCATGGCCCTTGCTAAAAACAGTAGTCAGTTTCCAAATAAATGCTGGGTTAGAATGTATGGATGTAGAGGAGGGATGTGAAAAGGCAAATTCACAAACTCCACTGGTATTTTTTTATTAATGTCTTTTTCATACAAGATACTCTCACTTCTTTAAGATAAATAGCCACACTTGTGCTGAATTTTGCCTTGTGATGTGTCTCCAGAATGAAAAAAAAATTTCTGCAACAGTTGTATTTACATGCAGTGCATTAATTATATCCCAAAAACTTAGTAGCTTTTGATACACAGCAAATGTGTGAGTGTTAGGACTGTTAGCTTTGAAGGCATATTTTAGCAAAATATGTTGTACAAAATAAGAGAGAAAAAATATGTTCTTAGAATGAGGAAGAAGGCAAGTGTGTAACTTTATAATACACTTTTTAAAAGGAACTTTTAGCCAGAAAAACCTAGACAAGATCATGGAATCATAGAATATCTCAGGTTCGAAGGGGCCCATAGTTGGGGTTTAATGGGTTTATTCTTCTTTTGTAGTACCATGTTAATGTGATGAGATTTCATCATGAATTGTTGTACCAGATATTGTCTAAACACAGAGCAGAAAGGCAACTTGTGTTAGAGAATCTGTGATCTAAGACCAGAGAGGGACATGGTGAGGAAGGATAACAAGAATAACAAGGATAACAGGAGTTGGCATGAGAGGCAGAGTTGGAGGCACAAGAACTCTTCTCAGTTTCAGAAGGTGCTATTTTAAAGGACATTTTCAAGGATAAAGGAGTAAGTTTGTGAATGTTGTGGATAATGTAGCAGAAGAAAGTTGTACAAGTGCTTGCTTGAAAAGTTAAGCAGAAGATGTAGACTGACATTGGGGCTGATTAAAGAAGGGACTTGTCCTTTCAATATTGAATTAGAGATAAAAAATAGGGACATGAACTGTTGTGAAGCATTTGGAAAGGACAACTTGCAACTTACCTGGAGGAGGACAGAGAAAGGTGACAAGATCAGGGTTGTAGGCAAGAAAAACAACCTTTGCAGTAGCCTGCTGAATAAACATTAATATGGCAAGCCTGCATTTTCCAAGAGCAGAGAACAGTATAGTGATGTTTAGATGTAAGTGGTGATGACATTGTCAAGAGGTTGAGTGGATTGGTAAGAAACTTCTTAGAGATACTTTGCAGACAGAATAAGCAGCAGAACTGAGTTAGGCAGATACAGAAAAAGTCTAAGCTAAGCCTAGGTTACAGACTAGAATTAATGGTTATGTCCAAAGGGATCCATAAAATGTGGTTACAATGCCTTGTGGTACTTCAGATGCAATGAGCACTCACTGAGGCTCTGAAAAATATTGAATTATGGTTCTGTATGCACAATATAAAGTAGAGAAATTAGTAGGTTTTTAGCTTTTATGGATGAGATCATCCAGAAATAAAATTCAGAGGAAGAAAAGGTTGAGGTGGAATATTGTGAAATTGTCAGAAATGTGGGAAATGTTTGAAGAGAATATTGAGAAGAGCACATTTTAAAAATTGTAAGACAATTGAAAGAACCCAAACAGAAAACAGTGGAATTAAGAATTATAACAAAGAACAATGTTTTATTTGATGTAAAAGAGAAGAAATGTCCAGGAGACTGTGGATAAAGTGCAGATATTAAACCTAACTGAGAAAAATCATTGGTAACCTTTGACAAGAGCAAATAAGTGACATGGAAGTTGCCAAAACCTGCAAGGGCACCAATAGAAGAATGTGTCCTTTGGCAATTGTAAATATCACAGTAGAAATGCTTAGAAATCTGAGAGGAAAGGAAAAGTGGTTGTACCTGCAGTTGAAAGAAGCAGTGAAAGTAAGAAACGCAGAAGGTGAAAGAAGGTGGAGAAATAAGAGCAGCCTTGTGAGGATGTATTAAGAAAGATGGGGAAATTATAGTAGGCAAATTTGCAAGATTCCTCGGAGGAGTTGTAATGATAGGTGTACACATTGTCTATCACTAGATTAAAATCCATCTTCTTGATCTTTATATATAACTAAGGAATCTCATACCAAGATCAAGGTGCAGAGAAACATCCTGATGATGGCTTTTGTTAATGTGATAATGAACTTGCTGGCTTAATGTCATAGAAAAAGTCATATAAGCCTCCAGACAAAATCTTTTACTGAACCTGTATACTTTCCAATGATAATGCTTTTCAAAGATTGAAACTTAAATTAAAATATGAAAAGAAGAGGTGGGTAGGTAGGGATTCTTGGTAGCTGTTCATCTGCTAATTGGGACGATTTTTAAATCCTTATTAAACTACTACTGCATTTTGAAGCAAGTAAGGCTTTTGTGTCTTTTGTCCTTTTTTGCTAATTTTGAATTTTTGTTTTTATCTGCACAACTACTTATCTGCTAATTTGAGAGCTACTCTAGCTTGTGCCATTCATCACGAGAACATCTCAGAGGGTCTTGGAAATGTTTCAAGTTTTAACAATCAGAGACTTAACCTGTTTTTTCTCATATAAGTTACCTGCCTAGACACACTAGGAAGACAAACACTGAATAACAGAAGCTGAATAATAATAGTAATGAAGAATTTTGCATGAGAAATAAAACCTGGTAAAATCAGGTCTTTTGTTGTAGATTGCTGAGATACTTTACCAGTGTAAGGAAAAGAGTGTCGACATTTGTCAGGCTATCCTCCATAAATTAGAATTACTGTACAGGGGAAGCCTTGGCTGCTGTAACTATCCTTGCAACATTAGCTATTTTATTATGGTTTTTCTTTTTTCTTTGAAATACATGGGGCTATTTGGGAGTACATTTTTGTACTTTAAGTCTCATATTTTCTTGCTTGATTTTTATGTTCTATTGTCATAATTCTTGTGTCTTAACCTAATTTTCTGGCTTACTTGTCAATTTAAAATAAAAACTAGGGGGAAAAATAGTTGTTGGGTGTTTTTTGAAATGAATTTGTTTCAGAATTCTTCAGAATGTTAGAATGTTGACATCCTAGGAAACTAAAGCATCAGTACATCTTTTCTCAGACTATTTTGTTAGTATGCTTTATCCCTGATCTGGAGAAGCCACCTCTGCATGTGAGAGAATGGTTCATTTTCCATAGCTTCTTCAGCCCTTGTCCTTTTTGCTAGGACCACCATCAAGTTTGCTAATTATAGTAATAGGTTTGTGACTTGGGTACTTTTCCTCTGAAAACTGGTCAGATTCAATTGATACAGGCCACGAGTTGGCCATTAGTAGGTACCAAGTTTCAGCCACCATCACTTTAACCTAAGAAGTAGCTGAACAGTGCATCTTCTTGGAGCCAAAAAGAACTCCCAACTGTTTCATATTTCCAGTGGGTGTCAGACCCTTTTCTGCTGAAACTCAGTTGCCTGTTTTCAGTTGTAAGAAACTAAACTTTCATGAGTTAAATAAGCCAGGATAAAATAGTATCAAGTGGGCTTTACACAGCCCTAAACACGTTGGTTTGTTGGTTTGTTTGGGTTTTTTACAAAAAAACACACTGAAGATATGTCTTAGATACAAACGTAAAGCCCAATTCTCAAATTTACTGTGTAATTTCAGTTCTTAGTACTGTAGCATCTTTCCTCAAAAGAAAGGCATAAAAATATTGTTGCTTCAAAGCTTATTTTGCTGGAAGAAAACTGACTTTAGAAAAAAATGTGGCTTACGTAAACTAATTTAGTATCACTATAAAGGAACACGAGGAAGATACAACTAGGCTTGCATTTTCTTCATGCTGGCATTCAATGTGATACTGGTGATTTAAGAGACTTTTTGTGATGTGGTATTTTTACCCTTGTTTCTACTTTTTTGAAGGAAATTCCATAAAAACTGAGATTTTCAGGTTGCCATTGCTACCACTTTTCTGGATTTCCTAGCAGTGATTTCTTTTTTTAAATGGAAATGCAATCAGCCCTTGCTTCATGGTGCCTTCATTATTTCTTTCAGGTCTGGCCACTAAGTCCAAGAGTCACATCCTCAGTAATCCATGAAAAAATTATTATTCCTCACCCCCTCACCCCCTTACTAGATATAGATGCATCTAGCTACACATCTTTACCTTTTTTATGATTGTTTTCCAATAACAGTAGATTTTTCTGTACTTTACAGCCAGGAATTGCATTTGGATTTGAATTTTTTTTTTTTTTTTGCTAGTTGGTGGTATTTATGTAAGTCCTGAGTCTGATTCACTGCTTTCATTAGCGACAGAGCTCAGAAGAGCTGATTCAGAACCTGGCTGATTCTGACATCAGTGTTAATGACGGAATAGTGCCAGCCCTGAGCTGAATTGATTCTGATTCCTGGATTTGCAGGGACGTGTCTGCTTTACAGGTGCAGGTGCAGATGTTCAACTGCAGCTCCTGCAAATCTGCAGGTAACAGTGAACATAGGGTAGCCCTGGGTTGGCTGATGAATCTGTTTTGGAGGTTGCAGCCAGTACCGCATTTCACATCTCTGGCTCTGCCTCCCTTACAAGTTGCGCTTGCTCTTAGCTAAAGATAGCATGGATAAATGCATACAGCCTGCAGTTCCATCTCTCCCACCAATGTGCACACATCCTGAGTCAGACCAGGATGAGTCCCACTAGTGTTCATTTTTATTACAAATTATATTTAGTTTACATGGTGATTTCCCCACAGGAATAAGGATTTTTCCTGTTCTTTTGGAAAATATATGGCAAAGTTCATTTTAAATTGGTACATTTGTCATTTGCCTTTGCATAATTATGGTATCTTAATGAATGCAGCTGTACTGAAGCTAGAGACCAAAAGCAGCCCTTGTAGTAGATCAGAAAAAGGAAGGAAGATTGGCTTATGGATGCATGTGGTATCCTTAACTCACTCCTTTTAACAATAAGGATACCAGTCATGTTGCATCATTGTTCATGCTCCTGGCAACTTGACAATTCCATATTTTGCTCAGCACTTTGGTATATGAGCTTTTACCTCCCAACACAAACTCCTCTGTGCTTACAGTAGGTGTGCACAGAAAATGCTGTGTTTTGGGTGTCCAGCAGAAACCTGACAGTAACGTGAGGGAGGGTGCTTGGTTTTCGTTTTGGTATTTTTGCAGAGGGGGCACCTGTGCTTCCTTCTCAACTGCATGTGTGAAGTATAGTAAATATATGAGTTAAAAAAATCATAATTCAAATCTCTATAGTGGTGCTGATCAGATCTCTGTTTCTGTAGCAATGAGAACCAAAGGTGGCCTTTTAAGGCTCACAGTTCTTCTACCAATTTCCAGTTCTGCTTCAGGATTCTTAAAGTATTAGAGTGCGTGCTTTAAACCCACAAAACTTACCTTTACCTAATTTTCACCATTCTAACCTAAGTTTCCACGGAAACAGGGTTGAAAAAGCCGCTGGTAGCCAGCAGGCAGCCAGCAGCTGAGAGTGAGAACTCTCCTTTGTCACTTTCCACTACTGGATGCCTGCTGCGTGCCAGTGTGCAAAGCTACCTAGGCTTCTAAAATCTGGATTACTTTCAATTTGAGGGGGAAAAATTAAATTAATCTACTCTTTTCTGTCTTTGGATTGTCACAGTAAATTCCAGGAGGGCAAATGGGCTAATGAGTTCTGATCTGTTCAGTTACATTGAACCCCACGCAATCAAAGCTTTCCCAACCAACTGGGCCTCTCCTTTCATAATTTCCATGTTTTAAAAGCATTCTTTCTCAAATTTTATGTCTGTGGACATGTACATGCATTTTGTGGTACCTTAATTCTTTATGGCCCTGTATCTATTTATCTACATAATTATGAGCCTTTTTTGCATACAGCATAGTCAATGTACAAAATTCCCCTTTTTCTTGTATACTTAAGGAACATTTCTGAATGAACACATTATAAACTGATCCTCAGTTAAATATTAGGAGTAGGATGTGAATGGAGATGGCTTTTAACCAGAAGTAGATTATAGCTGCGGGAAGACTAAAGGGTCTATTTGGTCAAGACTCATACAAAACTGAGATAAGCATGCACAACCTGACAAGATCAGATTAGACCCTTCCCCCACAAGTGCTTTTCCCATAAATATTTATCTACTTTCTATTATAAATAACCAGGAAATGAAAAAGGATAGATTCCTTTTTTTAAAATAGCCTAGAAATAGAACTGCAGCTTCAAATGTTTGGGGTAATGATATTTAAAGTATGCAATAAATTCCAATACTAGTTGCTATTTTTTTAGATGGGAGTAAAGTACTGAAATTCCTTGTGGCAGCTATATAAATCTGCAGCGTTTATAAACAAAGAAGAACTTTGTACATATGTGATTTTTTGCCTGCTACTGAGTATCTTAGAATTAAATAGCTTATCACCTGTGAGAGAATAAGTATTGACAGAGTCAGTACTGCTGTATTTTTAAGCTTGCCGGAGGCAACAGAGCTGGCATCGAAGTTAAGCTTGGCATTTTTTCACCCTGTCTCTCCTCCCTCCAGCCCAAGTGAATGCTCACTTCATCAATGAGAAACACAACTGAATTGCCTGCCAGATGTAACAGAGATCCATGAAGTCACATCTATTCCGCAGATTTGTGCTTCATTCAGATTGTCAATACTTTGACTTCTCTTGCTCATGTATTAATGTTAAAGGGTAAAAATCTGAGGCTGTTCATGTGCCACTAATACAGAAAAGGCATATTTGTTGGTGATCCACTCATCAGAACCTGAGTGGATTGCCTTTCTGTTATAATGAAAAATAGCTCTTTAGCTTTGAGATTTAAAACCTAAAAAATGTACAGAATAAGATTTTTGCATTCATCTCTGAAAGTAACTAGTTTGCACTTTTTTTAAACACTTCTGTGTCATGTAAGAATAATATTAATACTTTAAAAATCTCAAGATGAAAAATGTAAGTCCTTTTTTCTTTTTTTTTTTTAATGTTTTTTTCCTCTAGCATTTTACGATGGGATAATGAGACAGATGTCTCTCAACTGGAAGGACATTTTGACATTGTTATGTGTGCTGACTGGTAAGTACATAAAAATCATAAAACTCATGTTAGAAAAATAGCTTTGCTGGAGTAATTGTACTGTGCTGCTTGCTGATGGCTAAGCAAAGTCAACAAATGAAGCACAAAGCCACCTTAACCTCAACAAATTAATATTCATCTCCATGTGACAGTTATAAGGTAGTCTTCTATCACACAGTAACTTCTACCACATTATTTCCCAAAGATTGATTTTGAGAAGCATTTCCATTTTCTGGAATTGCCTCTGTTTCATGCTTGACGTATCAGTAAATGGACGACTTAGGCAAATTGCAAATAATTATGGCTCAGTGAGGACCAGTCTGGAGAAAAGGGAGTTTATCAACACAAACAGCTCAATTAGCTTACTTCTTAGGAAAGATCTGACTATTGATATAAGGGGATATATTTTTTGCTCCCTGGAAAATCTTTCCAAGGAAAAAGAGATTTTCAAACCCTG
Source organism: Petroica traversi (assembly GCA_025920805.1). NCBI lineage: Eukaryota > Metazoa > Chordata > Aves > Passeriformes > Petroicidae > Petroica > Petroica traversi. The sequence continues at coordinate 16,024,235 of JAHLSL010000010.1, forward strand.
TTTTCCACTCCCCACCATATTCAGTTCCTTAAATCTATTTGACATCAATATTTGGTGGTATAAGCTTTATTTTATTTACATAGGCACATGTTAATTAGAAGATAATTTATAGTAAGAAAAATAAGAGTACAGCACTTAATGTATAAAAAGGTAGATAACAATACCTGCAATACAATGCAATATGGTATATTGTTTAATAATTTATGCAAATACGTTTGATTATTGACACAATCCTTTTCTGATACTGCATTTGTGGGATTGTGCTGTGCTGTATTTGCTGAATGCTAGCTTTTAAAATGGTAAATTATTAATTATTTGTATTATATAAACATAATATTAAAAAAAAAGAGCTGTGCAAATTTTATTTAGGGGAGTAGATATTTTTAAACCAATCTGTCTTTCCTTCATGGATATTTGCTCTTGGCCTGTTAAATGTCCAAAGCAAAAAAAAAAAAGCTGTTTATGTTTTGTGGCACGGAACTGTTGTGAGAGACCAAATTCTGAAAGCAGAGACTGCTCAGTTCAGCAAATTTATGCACCTTACCAAGAAATAGTTAAAGGAAAAGGCAAAGGGAAGTACAAAGCTGTCTATTGTCTTTTTAAACAATGTTCTTTTTAAATGTCTTCTTATATTCTTCTAAAGCTTTTGTTTTTCTTTCATATTTTGCTATTGAAGCAAACTCTTCTTATTTCACAAAGTTATTGGTTTTAATGTGTTTAGTGATCTTTTTGCCTTTTTCTGTCACCTATTTGTTGTCAGAATGCAACAGTGCTTTGTTTCTCTTAGCATTTAATTTCAGAAAAGTTCTTTGTTCCCAAAAAGGACAGAGGAGGGGTTCTAACTAATCGCTGATAATGTGCCTCAGAGATGCATCATCTGATTAAAATAAGGAGCTAAACAACACCATATGATTTCAGCAAGTAATTTAGTAAATGCCTTCCTCACCAAATATTAGAATGGATACTCCAGGTTTCATTGCACAGATGAAGTTAATGCTGGACAGGATTAGATCAGATTAAGTATGAAAGTCAGATCAGAGTGCTGGCGGACATGAGCAGGAGGGCAGCAGTCTTCTCGGAGGCTTAGACAAGGCTCACATATGGATGTTCTCCAGATTATGTGGGTGAAGCAAGGTCTTGCCAAGAGATTTAGAGTTAAATTTGTTCTTCACACAAATATCAAAACAACCTGGCTGTGCTGTCTCTTGTATTCTTGATACTCACACCATGTCATCCTATTTGTGCTGGGAGAACAGCAGAGTGGAGAAAGACTTAAGTTGTTTTTTTCAGTAATATTCTGGCCTAATACCCCTCCCAGTCTGTTTGGAAATTGTGTAGTTTCTTTAGGAAACAAAGAATCAGACATGACAGGTAAAATACATAATGCATTCGCAATCCCTGCATTTTGTACATTTATTTTGAAGCACTTAAGATGCAGGTAAGTGTATAAATATTTATAGATTTCTAAAAAATAAATAGAAATGTGCAGGTTAGTTTAAAGAATGTGGGTTTATTCACAAATTATTTCTATTTTCCTATTGCAAGTGCCCATAGATATATGTATAGTTTAATAAACATGAAAATCCCTTTATTGTTTGTTTCTTTTAGAAACAATTCTTTTAGTTATGGACACTAGGTTTTCTGATACATGAAAAGGCTGAGGAAAGAAATGTTCCATGCTTTATCAAACTCAAATCTTCTTTTCATTTTCATGTATTTCTCTTCAACTATATAGAATTGGTTGGAGAACTGTTGGCATGATTTTTGCTCTCTGAATTTTTTGGGCTGCCACTGAAGAGTAAAAAAAAAAAATCTCTTTTCTTCTAGCTTCTCAGCTGAAACCTCAAGTACGCAGTGATAAAAACAGATAGAATAGATTGCATTTAGTTTAACACCACCATATAGCTCATTGTCAGTCAATAAAATCTGAGATTAGAACAGAGAACTAGAAAGCAAAAAAATCTGAGTTCAAATATTAGGTACATGGATAAATTTTTATTGACGTATTTCCAGCAAGGGTGATATTGTCTGATTCTCTGAATAGCTAACCAGTGGTACTGCTCGATCCCATTTACATGAAAACAAGCTCTATTCATAAACATATTTCAAATCCACATGGAGATTCAAGGAAAAAAGTACATGATTACAGCAAGCAGCGATATGTTTATATTCATATATTTACAGGCAGACTTCCATAAACCTTGTGTGTAGGAGTGGAAAATAAGTTTTTTCCCAGAACAAACAGTCTATTAGTTAACAGCTAAATTAAGTAGCTCAACTAGATTATAAAATAAATAAGAGGCAAACTGTGAAAGCTAGTCATTATTTAACCATTCAGGATGTTGACAAAAAAAATAGTTTCATGGTTCAGCAGTTCCAAAATATTTTTTAAAATGTCAATTATTAGATAAAAATAAGAAAAAAAAATCATGATGAAGCTACATCTGGAAAAAGGATACAGAGAAAAAATCCTAAAATAATGGAGTCTTTAAAACATATCCACCCATCTCATATTTTTCAGGGGGAATTTTAAGGCCAAATGAGGGCTGTCACAATTTTTGACTTTCATCTGACCTACACTTGTGGATATAAAGTCATACAAGTGCTGGAATTGTGAGTTTGAATAGAAGAAGGGAAATCGCAGGTGCCTGTGTGGACAGGCCAAACCCAAGACTCTTCCAAATCTCCTGAGAGCCTCAAATTTCTGATTATTTAAATAGTGCACGTGGTCTTCTTTACTGAGGAAAAAATTTCTTAGGTTTTTAATCCAAAGAGAGGCTAAAGGCCAGTAAGACTGAGACAATAAAAAAACTTTATCTTTCACTTTATTGTGAAGCAAGTATTCACAAATAATTTGATGTAGAGGCAGTATAAGGCTTAGAACCCCATATTGTTTTGGAAATACATAATAACCCACTTTATTTACTTAAAATTATTCTGTTCTTAAAGTTTGGCACATGCATAAATATTCACATAATAGAGGCCAGGGGGAGCTATCCCACATTACTTTCACTGCTGAGATTTTTATTGAAGTCACAGGGAGTTGTGGCTTCACCAGGAATGTAGAACTGAACTGAAAGTATTCTTTAAATCCTTAAAATATGTAAATTTTGTCTCCATTAGTTTATTTCACTTATTATAAGGAGATCTTATTGCAGGAATGTAGTAAGACCTCTGTCCTTCCATTTAAACTTGTTATTCATTGTGGGTCTGATTTCTGGCACATACTTTCAACTGCATTGGAGCCTGATGATATGGAGATAAGAGTTTTTTTAGTTTACATCACCCATGTAGTTGAAAGTGAACAAAAAAATAAATGGCTCTATCCATTAGACACTACATATCAATGTAATAATATCTGAAGTACACTTGTATACTCAACTTTTTTACCAATGAAAAAAATATGCAAAAAACCAATACGTTCATATCGTAACTAATAAAATATGTTAATTTATGTCCCTTGTTGTGAAGCAGAAGATGAAAGGATTGTTAGCATGAAGCAAACTAAGAATCTACTTGGTTCTTAAATCTGTTTCCTTGAGGCTTACTGTAACTTCTCTGCAGTTTTGGTGAAAATTTTCATTTTGGCTTTAATGGTAATTTAAAATTTTAATAAAAGAGTGAGAGAGTAGAGAGGTGACAGTGTTGCCTGCATGTTCATTCAGATTTCACAGGTTAAGAGCATTGCCTAAACAAAGGCCAAATCATCAACCGTGTTCTCACCTTTCTGCTGCTGTGATTTGAAACTTCCTTGCTGACCCAAGGAAACCTTGCTAGCCCTGAGCTACATAAACATGACATATTATCACTAAAGTAATTGCAATCTTAAGCCAAATTTGAATTGAGATGTGAGAACTGAGTGTGAATGCATTAGAACAATGCATTATTTAATTTTACTGAGCTGTTCACAGAATCACAGAATTGTTAAGGTTGGAAAGGACCTCTGGAGATCATCCAGTCTAACCTGCCTGCCAAGGCAGGGTCACCTAGAGCAGGTGACTCAGGAACTCACATGTTATGAGCTTTGAAGGATGCTCTCAGGGACATTTTTGGTATGCCGTGGTATTATTTAGTCATACAATTCTACCGGTAGGAAAAACTGTGTGACTAAATCCCCTTGCGTGGGCCAAATCCTATGCTGTTCCTGTCTGCAGCACAGATTATCTAATGACTTCTTCAGGATTTTAGGTGCCTCATTTAAGGCATCCCTGATTCAGAGGGAGACTAGAGATGTTCCCTGGAGTCATTGCATTGCAGTAGCTTTGCTTCCAGTTTCCTCTGCTCCTTCTGGTCAGAGCACCTGGCTCACAGAGCCATAGTTTGGAAACCCCAGTATCAGAAACTATTGGGTAGGTCATGTTCCTGGAAACAGGCCCCTTGGAGGGCAGGACAGCTTGGGTCAACTGTCTCAGGTTATCTGGATTTCCTAAGATAAGAGGGCAAAGAGTCTACCTCCCATGCCACCAGGGTATAAATTGGGGTTGGGCAGAAACATTTTAAGTACTCAGACACTCAGTTTTTGGTAAACAAAGACCTATAGTTCTCATTGTGTAGGAACAAGATTGGTAGCAGCAATTGTGCCCCTATCTCATTAAAAAAAAAAAAAAAGAGAATAATATTCAGGTCCATGGAGAGGGGGTTTTAATGCTGGTAAGCTGCCCACGGCTGCTGCTGTGGATTGTGTTTCCACTAAACTTTCCAACTTTGCTTTCAGTAATAAAAATATTATAAATGCACTTTTCATTCAGAATATACTTCTGTTTGCACAAGATTCCAGGAAGCCTTAAATGTGTGCTTGCTTGTGATGTTTCATGTTGAAGAAAATTAATTACTTTTTGCTATTCTTTTGGGAGAGGAATCAGGTATTCCACTTCTTCTGCAAGTGGTTAAGTTCCCAAGAAGTAGTGTCTTATGACATCTATCAGTACAGGGATCAACATGAGGTAAATGTCAGTAAAACACTTAAGAGACATCAGAGATCAGAGCTGCTTTTTCAACTAATTAAATTTAAGCACCCATGTTTTCAGTAAAGTTCTTCCAGGAAGATAAATCAAGGTTGAGGGGGAGTCATCATGTCAATTATTCAAGTTTAAACTTTCTTATAAGCCAGGCTGTGAAGGAAGTTGTTAGTATTTCCTATTCTTGAGGAGAAATTCAGAAGGTCATACATCTGCATTAAATGTTCTTCAACACATATCTAGATACCCATTCTACCATATTTTCTCAACAGTGTGAGGTTCTGCCAGTTTTTACCAATGAAATATGGTCATTTGGAAGTTTTCTTGTGTTTTGTTTTGTTTGTTCCAGAACAGCAAAAATTCACAGTTCTTGCATGGCTGCTTTTCTCTATAATATAGTATTTTCCTTGGTAGCTGTGGAGTGTCCTTACCTAAATATCCACACATCTTCTGTTCTTGATGAAAGGCCTGTGTTTGTCAGACTACTTTTTCCTCTTCAGTGTTCCCATATATTCTTTAGGTTCTTTTAGACTTTCAAACCTCGAAAAAAAGAATGTACCCACATCTCTTCAGAAAAGAAGTATGAGAATAAAAGGAAGGGGAGTATATTTAAAAAAACACACAGAGAATGGTCAAAATGCCACATAGTGTGAAACTTGAACTTGACGCAATCTGGAAAACAGTTTTATTACAGAGAAAATGTGGGGAGGAAAAAAAAAGAAGAAAAAAAAATCACATTATCTGTGGCCTGCTTGATAGAGTTTCTTATCTGAATCGCCAATATAAATGCAGCCCACGGTAGTAAGGACTGAAAGGCATCAGTTGCTATCAGATGGTTGTTCACTAACCATTGTAAATGCACTCATCCACAGTAACTACATGTCCACAAATATCTAGTCAAGAGTGATTGGCACCCTGGTTGCCACTATTAGTATATACATTAAGGTACTGAGGGGCATGAAGAATGAATTATCCCCTCAAATCATGAGGTAATCACACCAAAATAGGGCTGAGCGTGTTGGCAACATTGCATGGGAAAATTGACTCTGCTGCTATCCTTGTGGGACCCATGCTGGAGATGAAGGATTGCACTCTTGAGAGATGACAACTCTGTACAATCTGGGCCATTGTATTTGAACAGCGTTGGAGAGAGGGAGGAGGTAGGGTCTTGTAAATCTTTATAGAGATAGAGATAGATGTAGAAATATAGCAAATATATAATGTATCATATAGCAAATGTGTAATAGGTAAGAATTAATGCCAAAACTGTAAAGGTAGAAGGAGAAAACATACCCTTAATAGTAACACCTGAAATACAATAGAAAACATTTTTTAAAACTCCATCCTCCTTGTATATAAAAATATATAAAAACATAAAATGCTAACTTTTTATGTTGATCCTCATTTCTGATACAGTATTATTTTAGTAGTTAGCATATATGATTGGTGAATTTAGCTATATAAAGAGCTGTTTCATGCTGATAATTTAGCTTTGGTTTCGATTGTATTTTGTTTTATGTCTTCTTCAATGTTAAAAGTACCTGAACTGCATAGAAATGTAGACCACAGTTTCTCTTTTACAGCATTGTGTAAACATATGTAATTAGCCTTGTACTTATCTGCATTAGTATCATTAGAATTGAAAACCCATTTTAATCTGGATTCTGTTCTCTTCTCAATGTCAGCCTGTTTCTGGACCGGTACAGAGCTAGCCTTGTTGATGCAATAAAGAGATTACTCCAACCCAGTGTAAGTATGTTTCTATTTTCTCCTGAACACTGGCTTCAGAATAATTAGTCTGTGCACAATGATTGAGAGAGTAATGGAATGGCAGGATTAATGTCATGTAATACTTTAATACTTATTATGTCCAACTTCAATTGAGTCTTCTAATCTATCAGATTCTTTCCTAATCATAAACTAGGAAACTTCTTATACTTGGCCTTCTGATAAGGAACACAGTGGGTAGTAAAATAAATGAAACCGCTTCAAAGATAGCGTCAGATTATTTTTATCAAAGCGTTTCTCAAGTATTTTCCTTTGATAATAATGTCTTCATATTAAAGTAAAATACGATATTGAAAGTTTTTATGTTGGCTTCTGTCATTTTTAATCCCTTCAATTGTAACCTTTGTCATTGTGTATTTATTTATTATGAAAGAATATTTTTTCTTTTCATTTTTATTTATATAAAATGAACAAATCCCTTATAGTATACTGTGGCTTAAAACATTTTTCCATTAAGTAAGCCCTGTGTTTACATGTTTTATACCTTAGAGAATAATGAAACTATGCTCTTCATAGAATGATTACATCTTCTAATGAGTGTCATTCAGAAGTTATTTTATCAATCTAAATCTACTAGGCTATTTAAATGAGAGAGACCTACAGGCAAAAAAGTCTGTTATTTGCATATATAAAAACATAAATAATCTCAAATATTTAAAAAAGGGAAGATATAAAAAAAAAAGAAAAGGAGAAAACACTAAGTAGTTGCTCTAAGTAGAATTTTGAAACAAAAATTTTACCTTTCATGTTTAACATCTAAATCTTCCAATAAGGTATACTTTCCATTTCAAAACAAAACATTTCATGCTAGCAGTGCATTTCCAAACTTTATTTAATATTTGTAGTGGGCTTTTTGTACAAGAGATTTTCTCTGAAAAAGGAATAGAAGACCTAAACGTGCAAGGGCTTAAGAACCCGAGTCATTTTAGTTGTGTAAGTAATCCCATTCTTTTCTTAGAGTGATCAGGTTTCTATTCTTGGTTCTATCATGGACTTTCCTGAGTGACCTGAGGCAAGTTACTTAAGACCAAATTATTTTAATGAGCTGTGGGGCAAGTCTGCCAGGAAGACAGGAGAAATGTAGCCACCCTGAGGAAAAGGTTACCCAGATATTTCTGTCAGTGGCAGTAAGGAGAGGTTAAGCAGCTCCTTAGTGTGCTCAGAGTGATGCATTCTGATTCTCATGATGTACGAGTTGTCAAAGTGCAGTAATTCACTCATGATCTAGAACACAAAGCAGATCCCAGTTTTAAAAAAAAAATACAAAAAGAATTTTTTTTAGCCCAGATCAATGTCAGCAATTGGTTCTTCAGGTATTCCCATGGGCCACTCTGCTGGCTCCATGAAAGGACACTGGGGAAGAAGAGCATGAGTGGGAGGAAGAGATTTATGTGAGAGGTACCCTGGTATCTATGGAATTGTGAGGCTGAGTTTAAGCCAAAACTGGCCTTTGTTTCTCTGTAACTCCAGTTAGCTAATTCCAATTCATGAATTTGTCTCTGTATTTCAGAGCATATGAGCTACACTACTTTGTGAATGAAGATGGAGTAAAGGGAGATGGCTTTTGTTGCCTGTCTTCCTTGTCATGGTAGCTTCTGTACGTTGTGATTAATTGCATAGTCAATATTAATAACCTAACACTTATTTTCTGTGCAGTTTAGGCCATGGTTTCTGCTTCTTATCAGCAAAACTAGCTTAAGAAATTCATGCTTAATGCAGGAAAGTTGCAAAGTTTTGGACCCCTATCCAAACTGCATCTTTTTACCGAATTCAGTTGCCCTATCCACTTTATGAATGGCTATATGGATAAATATCCACTTATGGCATTATTGCATATTATTGTAATTTATAAGACAGCAAACTATTGTATAGGATTGCTGGGAGTACAGACACCTTAAATGAGCTCTCTTGTTCAAAAGTGACATGTCCAGCAGAGATGCTTTCAAGCATATGTCTTCATGGTTTGAAAGACCCAAATAAAAATATATGGTCATTTGAGATCCCAAAAGATGCAGTCACAAGTATGAAATAGTTACCAATTGTACTGTTCTTGTTAATTTCTATAAATTTAAGAGTAATATCAGAGTACGCTTTACTAAATGGCATCATACTTTGGCTTTTAAAGGACAAATAAATCAATGGTGAACTTATATAACTGGGATGCGACTATTTTAGAAGAGTCTGGGGAAAATAACAAACAATAACAACAGAAAAAGAGGAGTAAATAGAAAAACACAGGTATTCTTGCAAAGCTCTCTTGAAGGAGAGATTCAGAACACATAGTCTGTTCCTACTGCTAATTTAAAATTTATCTGTGGTATTTCCTTTTTCAGTAAGGATGTTATTTCTGGCTATTAGAATCCATATGACACAGAATTATGTATTTTGGGTAACTTTTTGTTTTCCTTGAAACAGGACTCTGGTCATTTCAGTCATCTGATTCCTAGTATTGACCCCATTGACAGTTGTGTTGGCACAGGACCAAATTCACAGAGACAGAAATGAGCAGCTCACAGAGTTACTGAGGGCTGAAACTTCTATCTGAATTTTTTACAGAAGCAAATGTCACCTTTAAACCCATTCAAAGGATTAGGCATAGAAATATTACATCGAACAAATTTATCTTGAATAGCTATATTTTATTTCTCTCAATCTACTTGACTTGATTTGCCAACATTTAGGGGCTTTTTTTATATCATTACAAATTATTTTAATTTCAATCTCAGAATAAGCAGTTGTCTGTTTGCATATTTCCCTAATTAAGGACAATTTTTTTTATCAAGGCTTTGATTCTTCTGTGGCCTATTCATTCAAAATCCTGATGAAGTCAATGGGATGCTATTGAGCTGTGAATAGTACCAGAAAATAAGATCACATTTAGTACTCATTGATTAGTAAACTTATTGATAGTCACATCCAAAATATGAATGACTGTCCCATTATCTTACTGTAGCATTTTAGTGACACTTCAAACTCTTATAACTGCCATTTTCCTCTGTGTTTTGTTCACAAGTTTACTGGAAGTGTTTTTCCATCTGAGGAAAGGCCATTTTGAATTTTAAACATCATCCTTCAAACGTCATCCTAGGAGGCACTTATTAATTAGAATTAAACTTGGAATAGTCCTTCAAGAGTAGAATCAGGCCACTGGTCTGATTTTTTTATTGTACAGCAGCCAAGGAATGAAAAACATTTTGTAATTAGAAATGTGAATGTAGCCCCACAACTAGTAGCAGAGCTTGGGAAGATGACAAAAAAGTGCTTTAAACCCAGATTGTGATAGACCAGAATTGAGCAGACTAGTTGCCAGTTTTGAGGAGATTATTGTGGTATTAAACTTTAATCATGATTTCTTGGAGAGTGTAAGATCCATAGGTGTTTTAGACACACACTGAAGTCAAGAGATTAACAGGTTTTTACACCACCTAAGGACCTGGCCAAAAGTAACTGTGTGAATTCCATAAAAGCCATTCCTCCTTTTCAAAGTTATTTCAAGATTTTCTGTCTGGATTTAAGATATGACATTTCATACCATGTTTCTATTCTGTTTTATTGTATTTCTCTTTCAAATTGAATTGAAAGTAGTCTCAGAGAGTATGGGAAGGAATGACCAGATGGACTGCTGCCTCCAGATGGAGCAAAGGGCTGCTGGTGTGTGAGTGCTGTTCCTCATCAGAGCTGCTGGATCAGTGGCCAGTGGAGGCTCTGTAACCTCCAGCAGTCTCGGTTCACGAGGTTTAGTCACACCTGAAGTCCCCATATGAGTCATGTGCTCAGTAAGCCCTGGATGAGGGGCATTTTCCCATTACAGTGATCCTGAAAATGAGGGTCTCCAAAGGAGTCTTGGCCTTTTTACACCAGGAAGGGTTCCTGTGGAACAGCATTCTGGGGAGCGTGAGATGGCAGCAGGAGGGGCAGGATCCTCAGCTGAAGGCTCCCTTTGCTGCCCACTTCTGTCTGATGACATTAAAGCATGCCAAGGATGTGAGGGAACCGATTGTGAATTTCCTGTGTTTAATGTTTTTCATCCTGAGCTGAGCCTATATTCAGACCTAGCATTTACATAAGCAATTCCAGTGCCTTCGGTGGGAGTTTCACCCCTTTGCACCTCTTATTTTGCCACAGAATTAAAGCTACAGCTACACAGCTGAACAGAAGTTGAGTTGCTTTGGATGTTGCCCTAAGACTCCTTTGTGCTTAAATTTCCCATGAGAAAGATGAGGGTAACAGTATTTCCCTATCTCACCGAGCTGTTGTGAGAATAAATATAGTGTTGTGGTGTTAATGGTTGGAATCTTTTAAGTACACATTAGCACCGTAGGTACCGACATAGCATTTTTATTGCTGCCTCACTGTGCATTGTCTCGGTGTACGTGAGCATGTGTGAGACACAGATTTGTTCCCTATTCTCCTTACTAAGTGTCTGTGTCAGCGTTGTAACTTTCCAGCGTTTCTATTGAAATTCCCTGTACTGATCACTCCCTGTGGCTTACAGATTGCATTTTCTCAAGCTAAATGTACTTCCACAGCTTCTAATCCTTTTACAACTTTCTCAGATCCCCAAAACTAATTTTTGTCTCTTTGCTTGATTACAGCCCCTCACAAATTAATCTCAGCACTCATTAACATAGAAGTTAAATACAAGAACTTGAGTAAACTTCATGACTCCCCTCAGTGTGATACGCTGTGGGCTGATATTAACCTTTGTTTACAGCTCTTCAACCACTTTTCATTCTATGTGACAGAACACAGTATTCAGCCAATTAGAATTAATTCTACAAATAAGACTTCAAGAGATGCTCTATCAAGTAGGTTAGGTTTTGGGCAAGTACTTTGCACAGAATTTCTAAAATCTATCAGTTCAAGGTACAGTAATTTTTATTTTCTTAAATACAGAAGGATGAACAAAAAATTAGGTAATGGACCATAATGTATTGCCTGGACATCATAAATGGCCTGATCAGCTTGCAAGAACCAGAATTAGTATTCAGGAACATTAATTCTTGATTTAAATGCAATTTACCCATTTAAGGTCAAATTTAGTTGCACTGCTCAGGTAGTTTAAAATATCTTTGAAAAATTAATGATTGGGTTTGATTTGCCTCCCATTTTGCCTTGTTTTATACTGTTGTAATTCTGCTGACAGCGAATGGGAGGTACTCTTCTATGTGAGAGAGAGAAAAAGAAAATCATTATTTACAGTCTTTGCATGGTCATGAGCTACAAATGGATTTTTTATTGAGTATGTGTTTTGTTTGCTTTTTCTGTGTTTTATTTTGGTAATCCACAGACACCATTATTATATGAAAAGAAGCAGATGTATTGCAGTTGGCAGTTT
>JAHLSL010000010.1:16041318-16046318 GCA_025920805.1 Petroica traversi
TTGGGCTCTGTTTTTCTGCTCCGAAATGTGGAGTCCAACAAATAGATAAGAGGAGGAAAATACAGTTGGGCATGTACCATCCTACTTTTCCTGACTTTCATTTGGATAGATATGTGGCTCCTTGAAAATGGAAAGTTTATAAAACTCCAATATACTTGTAAAATGTAGTCTTTCTTCAAGCAGAAACTGCCAGGATAGAATGAAACTGATTGGTAATCCTGAGCAAACAAAGTGAACCACCTGTGGTAAAGTTAGAGATCTTGGGAAGCAGATTGTTGTTACTTTAGTAATTATACACAAACACTTCTCAGTAAAGTGGATTAGAATTTAAAGAATAGATCAGCTTTATGTTCCAGTATGAAAAAAGAAAAGTGTGTTAATTGCTCATAGACAGTAGCTTACACAGAGGCACTTCACAGCTGAAGAATATGATATGGAAAAGACCTTTGTTTAAATAACACGAGCAGTGTTGTGACATGGACCAACTAAAATCCTTAATGCATGGCAAGGAAAATAGAGGCAAAACAATAAAAAGAGTTCTAGATTTAAAGGTAGTATTTGGGGGTACCATCTATTTCAGACATAGCTAAAGGCACCTTTTTGTATCTACATTTCTTCCTTAGGCTTGCATTAAATATATGCAAATATTTTTATGTGAAGTGATTGCAAAATACAATATGTATGAGTAGTTTCCACAAACTTCAGTTAAATATGTATATGAATTTTAAATCCATTTAACCAGAATACCTAAGAAAATAAAATTCATTATTTTTTTAGAAATATGTAATACTTTAGTGTAGCTTAGAAAAGCACACATAATGTAGTCCCTAGCAGTTGGAATTGTACCACTCTAATTATCAGGTTATGATTCCCTCTTACAAAAAGAATTTTTAAAATTAAACAATTAATATATAAGCCCATCAAGAACTGCATTACAGCCTTGCACTTACATAAACCTTCAGGTAAGATTATGGTATTTCAGATGTCTGAAACAGTTGTTGACCTTAAATACCAAATATACAGCAATAGTTAGGCTGATTAGGGATAAACTTTTAGCCTTTTTTCTGAAGTTCCTTGCAGAGTGGATTTAATTCAGGCCTTAAATCTCACTTGAATATTATTTATTTAGTACAGAAATATGGGGCCTCACATTTTTATAAGTAGTGTTCAAGTATTTATTGCATAAATTATTTTGTCTACAAACTCTGACCAACTCCTGATAATACTTGACCTACAGTTCCATACTGTGCTAGTATTTGACCTTAAGATATTTTTCTAGGTATTAAATGTTTAATCTTTAGTAGTATCATTTATACCAGGAAATTTACTTAAACAAGTTCTGTCAGTAATTTAAAAATGCTTTCATATAGTTTGCTCACTTTATCCATTTTTTATTTGCAGTTGAAAAATGAAGAAAAAGATACATATGAGGAAAACCTCCATTACCCTTTTCTTCTCATTTTAACCAAACAGAGATAGAAGATTGCACCTTTTTTTTTTTTTTTTTTTTAAGATGGACTGCTGAAAATTAATTCATGTATGTGGATGGTCAGGGAGTGTGGAGTGTTCATTTTCCCCCATTTATGTCCCTGAATCATCATTGGAGAAATATTTCTAATCTAAATGCTGAGGAAGGTATCATGGCTTGTTTTACAGAATATAAACATTGAGATGTCTTTTGTTTTCCTATCATTTTAGAAGTTATTTTTCCAGTTATATTCCAGCCTTAAACTGATCAGACTCCATGTGTATGCATTAACAAAAGTGTAAAGCTGGCTTCCTTCTTCTTTGTGCCTTTAAACTTGCATATACTTTGTTAATCTCTTAAAATGCTATTTTTGAGGTGTGTTCGAAAATATATGGATGATATACTTTGTGGGCTTATATAACTGGTTGTAAAGAAGTGAATGCATTGACACTTAATTAGAAAGGAAACAGTTGTCTGAAGATCTCCAAATGTGCACCTATTGAATGCTTGTATTTTTCAGCCTTTTTTTTTTTGTTTTTAATTTCACTGTTGATTTTTCTATCCATGATTGAAATGCCCTCATTTGCTTTAGTGTTGAAGGCTCCTTTTCTATACATGTGTATGTATGTTTTTTTTTTCCAGCAGGACTTTTCCTCCTGTAGATGTATAAGAAATTATGCATCAGACAAAAGCCTCATAAACTGACCATTTGTCCTTTGGACACAATAGCCTGCCCAGCCCCTCTGCTCCTCCTCTCCAATTATGTGTGATTAGTCTCAGTGTGTTGTGTCAAGAAGGGGGAGTGTGCTGAGTGCTTATTATCTGTTTAGGTACAAGAAGAGCACATTTAGGTTCTAACTATGAATGGAAAGTGAGCCTTTATCAGGACTAAAATCTAAATGCTACTATCCTAGAAATTGCTTTCAAAAAAACACATCCTTTTTTTTTTTATAAATTCCAAGAAACACTGTAAGAGCTAAAGGATTTTATAATATAATTGAAGTATCTCCCTTGAAATAGTTCATATTGTGATACATTGTGGCCCACATATTTGATATACACTTAATGTGATTTTTCTTGTATTGGGAAAGACAAAAATCCTACAAAGAAACAGAGGAGTATCTGATTTCTTAGCAGTTTAACAGACCATTTTAATGACTTCTCAGTAACAGTCTTTAAACCACAATATTTTAAAAATGTTGAAAAAAGAGAGAGGCAGAGACCATGACTGGGAGAGGAAGGTACTAGCTGCAAGTGAGTGTCGAGAATCCTGCTGAAATACATTAATTAAAAGAACTGCGGTTTGGCAATAAGCATTCTTCCATATTTGACAAATTGGCCAGCATGTAAACCACAAGCTCTTGAAAGTCCCTTTCTCTTCGTTCTTCTTCCCAAACAAATTTCTTCACTACCAGTTTGCACGTCCTTGTATTCAGTACTTTTTATGCTCCATTAGAGCACCTAGATGGATCTCAGAAGGCATAGGTCAAGTCGCAGTTAGATCATACATTTCTTTCGCACAAAAACTTGAATTGCAATGCCAAGTGATGGGCTAACATCACAATAACAGCAATTTATTCCTCTTTTGATAAAAAGCAGCCTATTCTCGGTGTTAGATAAAGACCAGGGGCAATGCAAACCAACCATTTATCCCAGAACTGAGTAGTATAGCTGGTATGAGTTTCATATTCAAACTCCTGTTGGTAAATACTTGTGTAGTAAGAAATCAAAAGCATTTAGGAGTAATTTGAAATGGCTGTGAAGATGGCTTTAGTGTAATTAGTTTTGTTTTGTTTGTCCCACACAGCAGTGCCTTTGTTTCTCTAAATGCATGTACAAGGAAATCTTCATAATCAACAAAGCAGTGTGGTAAATAGCTCAATATTAAAATTTGTGAACCTTTTATTTTTGAGAGAACCTGAATGTCTGCTGAACAATAATCTAATAAAGATTGTTAGTTGCCAAAAATAGAAGCAATGTCATTGAAAACTGTGGTTTTAGCTCTAAGAAGAAAACAGTTTTACTCAAATTAGTGGCTGATAATTGCTTTTTATTTCTTTAGTGTCTGTCGTTTGAGTTGAAGGCTTTGCACAGGTGCTGCCATCCCTAAAGTGTGTAATTGATGGCTTGTTTACCAAAGATGCATTTAGGCTTCATCCTGCAAACTCATATTGGAGCTCCACAGGCAGTAAAGTTACTCATCTACATAAGTGCTTGCAGGTTTGGTCCATGTACACATTTTTAGAGGTACATAAACAAGTTCTCTTTTCAATTTTTTTGTTTTAAAACGGGTGTTGAAAAGTCACACATATGAGATTTACATGAGGCACTAAAAGTATTCTCTTTTAGAGACATCTTTGAGTCCCTTGCATTAGTAGATATTTGAATTATTTCTGTGCACTTAAATTTTAATAAAAATACAGTGTTCATTAATACATAAAATATTTTTGTGAAGAAAATGTTAGGCAGTTTGTCAAATCATGCTTATAAAGTGTATCAGAGCCTTTTATGTCATGTATTTTAACTAGTCTCTGACACTTGGTATACTTTTTATTATATAATTTACAGTGTTCTGTAACAGAATATTGAGCTTAATTACTTTGTGTTTGCAAAGCATTTGAAGTTGAATGATACCATGCAAGAACTATGCTGGCTTCATTGAGAATGGAAATGTTAGGCTGATGCAAGTTTTCCATCACATTTTGGTAATTCTTACAGCAACGTTGTGTCTTCCTTCTTTCTCAGAGCAAAATGGCAGAGAGGAATGATGTCCTTGTGGACATCCATTCCCTGGGCACAGCTCTCGTGCGCCTGATGCCACTGACAGTGAGTTGAGTAATCTTCAGCATATGAAAGATCAAGAAAGAAGTATTCAATCTCCTGCTGTGAGATATGGCAAAGGCTTGCTTAAAAATTGCAAACTAGTCCCAGCTGATCCCATTCTGGATCCCTGGGACAAATCTTTTCATTTGGGAAATAAATTTGATTTGAAACAAAAAATATCTTAAGAATGTGACATGAGGCAGGAGAACTTGCTATCCCAGGTACCAGTCCAGCTTCAAAATCCTTATTAGAAAGTCATTCACGTTTTGCCTGTGGCTTTAATGGCTACATGTTTGCACCAGGAGGAAAGCTGGATTAAAACTGTTCCCCTCCACAAAAAGCATCTTTATATCTTGAGCCTGGCTGCTTATGGTTTATCAAGTGTAACATCTCCATTACAACTCTCCTTCGCTGTTCCCTGAACAAAAGAGGATGCAGTGGGTGGAGCTTTTGATCCTCCTCTTGATATGGCATGTGGCACAGCTGATATGGCAGGGGAAGAGGAAAAAGGCAGCAGCACATGCAAGTCAAACAGTGCAGTTTTATTACCCACTCTGTCTAATGCAAGAGGGGAATAACCAAATCCTTGCTTTTTTTCACAGGACAAATTATAAGCATGTAGTTTAGCCTGGATTTTTATTTTTTTTTTCCAATGTGTGGATTTCTTTTTTAAGGCAGGGGATTTTAACAGTGATGTCAAACTGGAATT
>JAHLSL010000010.1:16051318-16113967 GCA_025920805.1 Petroica traversi
AGAAATCTGCAGAAATGGTTTGAGCCATTTCTTGCGACAAATATTTACACAAGTCTGCAGGCTATTAGAAGATTTAGGGGTGAGGACCACATACAAAGCTTTGTGCAGCGTTAATTTCCAAAGGTCCTTGTGAACCCCAGCAAAGGCATTAGTTCTGTGTGGGCGTATTCAATAATTGGTGCAAACAGTTAAAGCGGTGACACAACAGGAAGCAAAGTGATGATTTAACCTTGCATTCCCAGAGCAGGGAACACCAGCAGCTCGGCAGATTTCCACAGGAAGGGCAGGTGTTTCTGTCATGGCTCCACAACAGCTTGTGCCAGGTGAGGTGCATCTGTGCTTTTCTGTGCCCGCCCTGCAGACAAGGTGCTGCCAGATAACTGCGCGGGGAACAAAAAGGGATCATGTCACAGGCACTGACACTCTGGGAATCTGCCAGCTTAGGTAGTGAGGTAGAAATATTAGCAAACACGTGGGCAAAGAGTCCATTATGGAAATAAAGGGCATGGGAGAGCACAGAAACACTGAGCCGTATTTTACAGTGGTTTATAGGCTGCGCAGGAATGGGGGGGTGGGGAAAGATGAAATTCTCATCTGAGAAGGAGATATTCACCATGACAAAAACCATTTGGAAAGGTGTTAAGCTCAGTTAAAAGGCAGCCCTTTCAAAGCACTTTCAGAGTTATTTTCAGCTGTGAGCAAAGCAGAGGAATATTGCCACTGGGTAGAAATTGCTGCCAAACAATGATGGGTGGAAAGGATGCCTACTGCGGAACCCCAGCCCGTTTCAGATCGCTTTTGGCCTGCTCCTTTCTTTTTTTAAGGTCCCTTTACACGAATAAGGACTGTAAAGCATGGGCAGCATCCCATCCTGGCCCTCCATGCCAAGGTGGCAAAGGTGAAGCCTTGTGTCCAGGGCCTGAAGGGCTGATTATGGGCTGCTCAAAGCATGGGGAGGGCACATCCTGGCAGGTCATGGCATTAATTTTGGGCACTACTTGTGCCCAAAACCAGGAGTGAGAGCGAAGCTCTTCCAGGTGGGTTCATCACATGCCATGGATAATCCTAACAGGCGTGGAGCTCAGTGAGACAGTGCCAGCAGTGGGAAAGGCAGCACACAGACCCTGCAGAGAGCACGGCCACGGCAGGGATGCAGGTAAGACTGAGCACCTTAGAACCTTCTCCAGGGGAACAGAATCGGTTCCATTTTGAAACTTCCCAGTACCCAATAACCACAGGCACAGGAACCTGCACACCACAGTCCCGTGTACGTTGAGGAGCCCAAGTGTGGGCTCCCATTTGTGTTGCAGTGGGATGTGCCGTGTGTGTACTTACCAGGAAAGATGGAATGTGAAGGAGCAGCAGGGAATGCTGAGTGCTGGGAGGGCTCACTTCATGGTGTGTTGGCTTGCCTGGACTCAAGAACAGGGCGTAAAGGCAGCATATCATTGTACATGACTTGTGTTTCTGCTTTCAGAGTGATCTGGCTCATGCTAATGAGGTGGCCAGGAATGTGTTTTCCCTAGGTAACCACTCGTGCCAGTAGGCAGGGGGCATTTTATCACCACACAGCCACGCTGTTACTGCTGCTGGATGGGACTCCCCTGTCCCAGAGCCACCAGCCATTTTACCTGCTGCTCCCACACACAGCGCTTCCCACCTGTGCCAAGCAGGGTCAAGCTGAAATGAACACTTGCATGAGCAGTTCAGATCATCGTACAATCAGATAGTTGAGCTGCAGAAACACAGCACATTTTTCTACTGCTGTTTAGAGGCTGATGTGTGTAGCCTTAACAACAATTTGTTTATTCATCCGTTTCAGTAGCTTTGTTCCTGCTGACTTCTATCTAAAATGCGATGTAATGCACATTTTATGAGCTATAGGACAGTTATGGCTTAGAGTGTGTCCATATGCACCAGAACTGGGGAAGAAAAGGATATTTAAAAAATCTCATGAGATATAGGTTTTTAGCATTCCTCTTTGCTGATTTCTTACCTTTTCAGAGCAGAGAAATATGCATAAATTTAATATGTAATGGTGAATCTGGGCATATTTTCAGTGCAGGGAACATGGAGATATTTATATCAGAATATTCAGAAATCTGAGCTTTTCATGAACTGCTGAAAAAGGTCTTTCAAATGAGGAAAGAAATGTCACTTTAAACATTCATTTAAAAAATATTGATGTAGCAATATGGTGCTTTGCAATGCATCTTTTATGCTTGAAGCACAGGAACTGGTATATTCCCAGATTTCTTTTAAAATCTGGTTTCCAGTAGACTGCAGTGATAGTTCTAAACACTTGTGCTTCTTTGGGGGATGTCTGTGGTGCTTTAAACTGCAAGCTGACTGCAAGATCAGGCACAACATGCCTGCATCTGTGTTGACCTAGGCCAAGGAATACACTCGAGGTATTTGTGTTTCCTGTCCTGGCTCTGGCCATCTACACTGTGCCCAGTGAAAGTCCAGTGGTTTGTGTGCAAATGTGCAGTCTTGGCCTGTGTGAGCTTTCTCTCTCAGGGAGGAGTCGCCTAAGGGTAGGCTGATTGTAAATCCAAATCCTCCAGCTTTGGGACCTGACAAACAGGAGGTTTTGCTACATTCTTACATGAGATGTGTGGAACGCCATGAGCCTGGTCTTTGCTAAGCAGGGCCATCAGCCTGAACCTTCTCTCTTGGCATTTCCTGAGGGTGGCTTCCAGCCTGTTTTGTACTTACATCCTCCCGAGGTGCCTTTCAGTTTGTGTGCAATACAGACATACCCAGTGACTGTAGACTCTCCTGTGCTGGACCAGTCCTTTTTCTCTGCTGGTTTAGCTGGGATATAACTCAGAATCTTCTGCCCCTTCACCCATCCCAAAGGAAAACACAACTTCACAAACCTCCCTTTAGCTTTGAAAGGGGCCTCTGATAATTGTCTTAAAACCAACCTGAAAATGTGAAGCATTACAAAGCATTACACCAGAGCCCATTCATGCTGCTGATAGAGTAAAAGTTTATTTCTACGAGCAATTGCTGTGTGTATCACACTGAGACCCAACGGGACCTTCTTGCAGGGCCCTGTGACTCCATGAGAATAGAGGCAATTCTCTCTGGGCAGCTATGGATTACAAAGGAAGTCACTACCATTGGGAGTAATGTTATCTTAACAAAAATCTCCCTGCTGCTGCCCAAACCTTGACCTACTGTGCACTTCTTTTTCTGCTAATATAACTCACTTGACATCTTTACCTTTGTATACCACTTTGCTGTAATTCCCTATGACCCTTTTAAGGAACTATAGAGGTGGTAGGGCTTCATTGCAAAGATGAACTGCGAAGCATAGCCAAATTTAAGGGGTCTGAAGGGAAGAATAATGGGTTGCTTGTTACTATTTCATATATAGCCCACCCTAAAGAAATAACAGTAAAAGACACATGGCAATGGCGATGACGTTTGCCCCCTTTTATCCACAGAATAATTGCAATGGGGCATTCCACACTGGCCTGTCCCTTCTGAGGCTTCACTAGTTGGTTTTATTGCATCAGGGAAAGCAAAACAGCAAAAATACAAATTATGTTTGAAGTTTCCACACTTCTAAAATTAAAAACAGGTGGTTTGCTTTTCTTTTCTGGAGGATCTAGGAAGGAATGAAGCTCCCCAGTCCAGGCCACAGTGACATATATTTTATCACTTGTCAGGGCTCAGGAAAAATCAGAGCAGAATAGTATCAGGTGTTACATATTTTCCTCTTTTTTTTTCCTGGTTGTAGTTGTGATATTTGATTTTCAGGTGGTCTGATCCACTCCTGTTTCCCACCTCCTTGCATTCCTCAAGGACTCTGTGCTGTGCATCCACAGGAGGAGGTAAAAGGGTGGTTTCTAGGCATGCAGGATGGTGGTGCACAGGCAAGAACAATTTACAGGATGAGGCAGAGCTCTACTCAAACAACAGATTCATTTTTCTAAAGTAAAATTGGCAACATGCAGACGTCCTCTGAGATTCTAACTTTGCTGCCTCCTCAGTCAATGCTTGTACTCTTCAAGGGTATTGAGGAAAGCTACATCTTCTCCTTTTGATAGGATAATAGAAGTGAGGTTATCCACACTGACCTGCACCTTCTGACTTTTCAGTCAACCAGCACACTTTATTCCATCAGATGAAGCATGACCTATTTTACTCCCCTGCTGTTCACTGGTACTTAGAAAGCTGGATGACATACAGACTTTGGAACACAACAGGAGTTAGGATGTGGCTGCAGAGTACTGAAACACAAATGCTGTGGTTTTGTCTCCCAAACTCATTAGTCACCACTTCTCCTTGGGGCTTGCCATTCCTTTAGGATTCTCCACCCTTCCTTCTGTTCTTGCCAGGGAGCACAGAGCCCTCCCTTGCTGCCATCCCTGTGACCCAGCTCCTCAGGCTGTGGAAGCCGTGTCCCAGCCTGGTGCTGTGGTGTGCTGAGGGCTCAGATGTCAGCAGCCTTTAGCCCTCCTGTGGGCAGCATTGTCCCCACCCCATCTATCCCTAGCACAGGCCTTTGTTTGCACCCCATGGGAGGAAAATAATCCCCTTGCCTCTGACCACACCTGGACTCAGCCTCCAATCTGGCACCTTGAAAAGTGGGCCAATTCTCTAACACTCTTGCCAGGACTAAAGCCAGAGTGAATGCAGCTAATTTTCACTGCTCTAATTAGGTGTGGAGTTAGCAAGGGGAGACCTCACCTTTTAGAAAAGTTTTTTAAAAACAGAGAGAAAAGGGAAAGAAGGGAGGAAAGAAGGAAGGCAGAAAGAGAGAAAGAAAGGGAGAAAAAGAGGAAGAAACAAACAAATGCACTCCCTGAAAAGAGAGCACAGAGTACTTCACGGGGTAACAGGGAGGGAGACTGGGAACAGCCCCTTTCTTGCAGGTACAGGACAGAAGAGGGTGTCCTACACAGATCAGAGGTTGGAGGAGCACTGGGGGTCTGGGGGGCAGCCACAGAGAGAAAGCTCTCCTACATTTTCTGGCTTGCTTTGGCTCTGGGGAAGCCTTTGGTGTGGAAATCAGACAAAGGTGTTCCTGTTGTTACTCATGGGAATTTAGTGGTTCAGAGAAATGCCATGAAAATATGTTGGAATCCAGTTATGCAGTCTCATACAAACAAACAAACAAAAAAAAATCTTCAGTAGTACTACACAAGCCCTGGCCAAAAATCAGCATTTTCCCCAGCTTATTTAATAATCAGGAGCCTTTCTCTCCATTCCCCACCCCCCAAGCCCCCCCCCCAAAAAAAGAAACTCACATCTGCTCTAGGTGACTTGAAATAAGAGGGCCAAAAGCTGCATGTATGGTTCTCTTAGCTTCTCTACACAGAGAACCAGGGCCATGGAAACATCAGACTAAGAGGCTTAGAGTAAATCCTGGCAGTCTCAGTGCTAGAAACTCTCCCACTGATAACCAAAGCCTAATAAATAAGTTTGAGAGAAAAACTAAATGAGAGTGTGTCCATGTTGAGCAGTTAATTAGGAGCCCTCTTAGCATTTGTGCTGCAAAGAACAAGAAAATTAAAGAATATAAAAATATATGTTGGCAAGAGTGAGAACATGCTAAAAGTAAACACTGCTGTTATTATTAGCAGTAAAAATAATATTAATTAGTTGTATTACAGTAGCACCTAGTGGTGCTACTGGATCTCATCACCAGATGAGATCAAGGTCCCCAAAATATAAAATAGAACTTAAACAGAAATTGCACATAAGAGCATATATAATAATAACAGACGTATATGGACATGTGTACATAACATATAGATACACACACAATTCAAGTGATGAAGAAACCTCTGCAAATGGAAATCAGGCTACAGAGTATTTTGTGACTTGGCTTCTCTTATTCCTATTTTTTATGTGCTGCTCTGTAGCTTTTTGCGGTTGTTATTTATGATACAGAGAACAGAGGGCTGTATTTGTAGTGCAGGAGTCAGAATGTGTATATATATATGAGTGTGTGTGTGTGTCTGTGTGTGTATTCAGATATAGGTATGTCTATACATCTGTGTGTGTACACATACACTTATATGCACATTCAGACCACACGGAGTTATATTTTTCCTAACTTGGATCAGAACAACACAGAAAGCTTGGTAGAAGACAAAATAAAAGCTACCCCAAAGGTTCCATTTACTCCCTGAGCATCATTTCTTTACTACAGTGGAACTGCCTCTGTGGATGCATGGGCACTTTTTGGAGAGAGATGTCTCCCCACCATGCACCGTAAAATCCTCCTTAAAGAAAGTAGTATCTGAATACTGCCCTCAGCTAAGTCAATATAGTCCAAAAGGGTACAGAACTGCAAGTTGCAGTTGCTGCAGCTACTGCTGACTTCTACTAAATAATTTAATAGCAAATTTGAAAAAGAAACTACCACCTTTCCTGATGTGGATTTGCATGCCATAGCAGGGAGAGGCTATAATGACCCAGATGACACACAGTTAACTCCGGATTCCTCAAGACATGGGAACTAATTTAATTGTTAATGTTTTACTGCCTGGGTTTCCTAAGAAAATGAGCCCTTGCAGATTATCTGGGTTCCTGTTTCAAACAGAGCAGTACTGAAGGCTTTTTAGAAAAAAAAAATCTTGTTTTACTCTGAAAAAGCAGCAGCAGTCTTGAGATTTCCAGTGCGGAAATTGCACGGCAGGTTGAGGCTTCAATTTAATGTTCAGAGCCATGCTTCGTTTGAATGATAATTTCATTAGATTAGTTTGTAAACTTTTAATGCAGGTTGCATTATATGTCTAAGAAGAAACAATTTGTGTGACAGACTATCCTTCATAATCCCCCTCTTCAGCCTTCTGCTAACAAAAGACCCTTAATACTGAAGATGTTTTGTGGGAGGAGAAACATTTTCCAAACAAGTAGTTTCTCTATTCCAGCCCAGGTAACAAAGAGGCCTTAGGAATTTCTGTGGGCCTTGTCAGGACTGGCCCATTGGTCTTAAAGCCACCTGCTGCTTAAGCCATTGGTCAATAGATTAACTGCTGCTATTACTAAGTGTTTAGGAAAGTAAGTTATGTGGCAGAGCAAACAAAATCAACCTCCTTAACACATGTTAATTCAAAATTTAATAAATCTGCACTGAGAACAGTAAAGCAATCAAGGCCGGTGGGGTGCGCAGGAAAGCTCTTCGTATGCACTGCTCTGCCAAGCAAAGTATCACATAGCAGATAAAAAGTCTTAAACAAAAGGATAATACTCTATTTGCTTTGCAAAACTAGCTTGACACTTGCCTCCACGCCTCTGCCTTCCTCCTTTTCTTCTGGCTTTTGGATGCTGCTTTGCGCTGCAGATTTTGGGCAACTTCCAAACCTCAGTCACTGAAGTTCTCAATAAACAGCAATAGTGGAGTAAATTCCTGGTGAAAAAGTGGGAAGGATTCACATACTAGCAAAAGCTGTGACACTCCACAGCCTTGCATGTCATTCTTATTCTGTAATGAAACATGTGCTTTAACAGAGCACGTCTCCCCAGGAAGAGAGAGCCTTGTGCCTGGCCTGGGAGGTCCAGAAGGATTTTGGAAGAGGAACCAAGGAGTTTCACCAGGCCAATGCCTCATGGATCTGGCCTGGGCAAAGGTCAGAGAGGCACCACCAATTCTTCGTAAAATAAGTCATTTAAATCTCATTTGCCTACAACTCTATGCTATTTCATGAGATAAATGATTTGGGAGAAAAATTTTGCTTTTGCATGCAAAAAAAGGGGATAGGGCAATACCAAGTGTTGGTGCATATTGGCTTAGGAGTTCCTGGTTTTCTGTCACATGCCTCAAGGACTTGCTGTTTCTCATACTGCAAATTTAAGTAACTGGTAAAATACAGTTCTCATCGATTTAGAAAGCTCCACAAAAATGCTTGGAATATATTTCCATTTTGTGCCTTTTCTTAATTCTCAACTTTGCAATTCCTATGTTTTGTTAATAAGTAATTTGTTTCATATATGAGTCAGCTGTGACGTAAAAAATTGGTTGCCCTTACTTGGCTTAGAATCATGGGATGGATCCTCCTGTATGGGATGAGTCTGCGTTTTGTCAGTGAATACTTAGGAGAAGAGAGAATACTTAAGGAGAATTCAGATGACAAATAAGTTGCCCACTGATGTTTTCCCACTGAGTGTTTGAGGGAGGCAGAAGCAAGAAATGCACTGTAATGTATTCCTGCTCCAGCACATGCACACTTCTGTCCAGGGCCAGGTGAGGTAGCTGACACTGGCTTCTCTTCAGAAATTTGACCATTTGGGTTTGGGATCTGGGTTTTTGCAGATCTCCCAAGAGTCTAATACTGGTTTTGCCAAGTGCCTTTGACTGGTTCCAAACATACATGTTGATGATGAGGTGCAGCACCTTGTTAGGAAAACAAGGCATCTTCCAACCAAATTTCCAGTGGGAATTTCTCAGGATCCATAGGCTGGGTTGTGATTTCCCTGATCTGACTTTGGCAGAACCTTCTTTAACCCAGCATATAAATAAGTGCTACCGCAGCCCTCCATCCATGCTGTTTGGAAGGCTGAAAATTCCCCCTTCATGAGGCTGTAAATCTCCTGAGAGGAGAATGCAGCAGTAACTCCAAAATGTTTTCCTTGCAGACCTTGTTGAGCTGTTTTTTATCATGGCAGGGGAGCATTTAGACCTCTATGAACAAGATAAGATAAATTATTTATTATGGCATGGTAGGTATTGCTAGGTTATCAGCTGCCATCATGGAGCCCAAGCTGATGGTTGTAGCAAGATATTAGAGGCTATCTTTGAACAGGACATTTATCTGAGATTTTTATAATATATCAAAGCTCCTTGCATGTCTGGGAGTATTTGGGGGTCAGTAAAATGACAAGAACCTTCCAGCAGGACTGCTACCCCTTTCCTTTCCATCCCATGTCTAATCACCCTCCCTTTGGGCAGTCTGGTAAAATTGTGGTGCTGGGTTAAAATCAGAGGTCCGTTTATAACGGACTGTGTAAGATTGCTGTCTGTATAAGATTGCCTGTGTCACATTCTGAACCCCTTTGACTCCAGGACCTATTTTCCTGATGGACACAGTGTACGGAAAGCCACATCTAGCCCTGTATTTGTGCTCTGCAGTGAGGACATTTACCTTCAAAGTATCTTTTTCCAAGATGGTGGGTGAGCATCTGTCTTCACAGCTGACACCAGAGCTGATTTTCAGCCAGGCTGCTGGCAAGAGACACGAGTGAATAGGGGCCCATTTGACAGCCATAAGCTCTAGGTAGTGTAATGTAATGCAGTTAAAATTAAAGCACTTGCCTGGTTTGTTGTGCAACATCTCCACATTGCCTCAGCCTGGCAAGGTCAACAGGATGATATTATGAATGGATACTGCCCAGTTCCTTTTCACATATTTTTAATGTGATGTTGCTTTCTGTACACATATTAATTGCATAAGCCAAGAGAAAGCATGGAGTAAAGGAATATATTTTTAGATCTTCCTTTATTTGGAAAGCAAGAGATGCAGTCTCTTCTGGAATTTGATACACATAAGCTGAGCAGTGCTTTACTGCTGTGATGCAGTTAAATCATACTATTTCTTTGCTGCCTCATAATGAAGAAACCTAAGCTCAACTATTATTCTCCTTTGAGGCTAAGAATTCAAACTCTCTTTGAGAAAAGACTGATTTTAGATCATTTTCTGCTCTGAGTGTGCTAGGCATTACACAGGGTGCAAAGGCAATACACAGTGTAGCATGACACTTACACTGTTATTACACTTATATTGCATTTAGAAAAAAAAATCTTCAATCATTCATAGTTAACCTGGGAGAGCATTTTCCCCAATGTGACACTTAAATGTTTTTAAAATAATGGGATGATTTGTTTCTTTCCCCTTGAATATGAGGCAGTGAGGTTAGAAGGGGAAGCAGAGGGGGGATGAAAAGTGGCTTATATTGTCAAGGTCTCCTTAACTGTTAAGCAGTGGGGGAAAGAATCAGACTCCTTTCCTGGGTGAAAACAGAGAGATATTCTCCACTGATGACTGTCCTTCTAAGCCTTTCCTATCATAGGCTAGCAGTTAAAATAATACTCACCTACTGGGCATCCAGCAGAGTTGATCTACCTTTTCTGCTAGGAGGTTCACGTCCAGTCAAGCCTGATTAATCTGTTGCAAGTCCTGAATGATCCCAAATAGAACACACAACAGCTACACCTGTTTATCAAGTCAGTTCATTTCCCTTCCCCTATTCCACACTGAAAAGGAGCATTAATTAAAACAGTAAACAAACGAGCCCCTATTCTAAATCAGAGCTGCAGGCAAAGAAGAGATAACTTAGGCTCTTGAGAAGAGGGATTTTCAGTTAATTTATGGAATCTACTGTCACTCTCAGGGCAAGGGAGCTTACGTAGCTGGGAAATTGAAGCAGACAGGCTTTGTCTAAACACTTCTTTTTCAGTGAATATCTTCTCTTTTTTTCCTATTTTAATTTTTAATCAAGCCCTCTTTTTCTCCTTCCGTTTTTTTTTTTTTAAAGAAAAGAAACTGCTAGATTTTTCCAGTGCTCTGGTGACTCATACAGCTCCTGTGAGATACCCAAAAGGTAGAGAAGAGTGAGGAGGAGATGCAGGAAGCTGAGCTTTAAAAAGAGCAGTGTGAGAATATGAAATGTTCCTTTAGCAAATGATTCCCTGGAAGTTAATTGCTGTGTTTCAATCCGTTTTATTCATCATTTCGCCAGCACTTTCATCAGTACCCATGATCCTGGACCAATGTTGGAGTGAGCGTAGGCTCCTGTCTGCTCAGCTCCCTGATGAACTGCAGGGAGCCCACCTGAATGAAAGATAAAACAGTGTGGAAAAGAGAGCTGGGTTCCTGTGCTGAGGAGCTGCCGGGGCCCTGTGCAAGGGCTGAGTGCTCTGTGCAGCTCACGAGTGATGAGCAAGCTCCCAGCCCTGGGACAAAGGCTCTGCTCTGCCTGCAGACAGCCCCGAGGCTGCCAGGAGAGCACCAGGGCATCCGAGAGGCATCATCCTGGCTGTGCTTTGCAGGTGCTCTTTGCACCCCTCTGCCAAACCTGGGGCTGCCGTCCCCAGCCCCAGCTCTGCGGGAGGAGCCTCTCCAGGGAATGGCCCGGTGTAGGTGCTGCAAGATCAGCGCCTCTGCTTCCACAGGGATTTTGGCTTGCTTTGTTTTTCCACGGGAGGCACGAACACGTTCAGTTTTTGACAGAGGGGGAGAAGCAGCAGGGGAGTGCCTGAGACCCCCCTGGAAGCAGAGAGGTGATGCGCTCTGAATTCCCCCTCACAAGCACATAGCTGAGCTAATTGAAACTTGCTCTCCCACATCCCCGGAGAGTGCCCTGACCTCCTACCTCCCGGCAGCTGGGGGCAGGGCTGGGAGGCAGAGAAAAACCCTCTCCCTTTTTTCCTCTCTCCCTCTTCCCTGCTCTCCCTCTCTCCTTTTCCCTCTTCATTTTTTAATCAGCAGTTCTACCCCGAGAAACCTTCTCTGCTGTAGCTCCTGCTGTACACACCCAGGACAACTTTCAACAAATCACCATTTTCTGTCAAAAAATTTGCAACCTGCTCTTGTTACGAGCTGCTTTTCAATTCCAGAACATAGCTAAAAAGATTACTGCTCTGCCCAAATAAAATGCTATTGGCAGGGAGACAGTTTAAACTCCTACCAGCCAGGATTTGTCACGATGAAGGCTGCGTTTCTCAGGAAGCAAACTATCATTTTGCTTCTTACGATACTGTTGGGACTCTCTCCCTGGGCTAATTAATATATTAGACATTTGATTTTATTTCAGGCTGAGATTTGGAATAATTCAGTTTGCGAAATTACACTGAAATTGTAGTTTTCATAAAATTACAGACAGACCAAAAAAAGTTCTGTAAACCTTTGTCATTTCAGATACAAACCTCTTTTAAAGCTACAGGAATGCCTTCTACATATTTCAAGTCATCCAGCTTTTACTGGTGGCGTATCCAGTAATCATGTTGACAAATTAATGGTAGAGAATTAGTTGTACATTAAAGATTTAAATTATATTATGCAGCACATTGTCATAAAGTGATATAAAACAATTGGCAAATAAATGTAAATTAATTCTAGCTACTGACATGTGAGACGCAGAGTGACAATTGTACACTTCTCGCCTGGTGCAGCTGCCATACTTTCAAACGTAAAGCAAAGTGGGAAGCGGGATGGAGCGGAGCAGCAGGCAGGGATGGGCTCAGGCTCGGCCTCCGGGAACGGCCGTGGGCTGGACAAACCCTACCTCCACTTCTAAACAAACAAATTTGTGTCCAGCATCGCCCCTGCGTGCCCCTGGGGGGACGGGAGAAAAGTCCCCTTTGTCAGACGGGATGAATACCTTGTCATGACAATACTCAGGGTTTGGTATTATCCCACCCCGGCCAAAATCCCGCGAGTTCCTATCAATGCCAAAGTGCGATTGCTTCCCGGGGCACAACCCCGGGACTTTCAAGGGCTCACACAACTCCTGTGCCGGCTAATTATACGGATTCCATTTCCTGGTATGAAGGAATGCATTACCTGCAGCAAAGGATGCAGAAAATATTGGGCGCAGGAGGCGCTAGGAGGAAGCAGAAAGCGGCCATGAATTCAAGCCCCAGCCCTGGGTTTATACCCACAATCCAGACCCATGCTGAGAGCCTAATCACTGGGGCCATTCTTTGGGCTGTTGTCCAATCAGTCCCTGAATAGCAAAACCCCACAATGCGGAGTATGAATTGGGGGGGGGGAATAAACGTGGGTGTAGACTTTTTTTGCAACAATACCTAACCGGGCCTTTCAGCCAGGACAACTCACGGACAAAAGCACGGCGGAAATTGAAGTAACTTTTGGAGGCCCTCATCAGTAAGAGCTGGCTTGATGAGGGTAGCGCTGGCTTCTTTTTTGTGTGGACCGGATCAATTATTCACTGAGGGGGGAGAGGAGGAGGAAAAGTCTTAAAAATCCAACATTTGTGTTGCACTGGCCTTGGAAATCATGGCTGTTCGCTGAATAAAACCAAATATTTTTATCTCCTCCTCCTCCTTTCCTTGGCGGATGCTGCAGTGATTCAGGGGGTGGCTGGTGGAGTGCTCGCATTCCTCACCCTCCCCCCCCGCGCCCAAAGAAGAGAATAGCTTCTTGAGCTATAGAGATGTCAGGTCCATGTTTTAAAATTTAGCTTTGTTTACCCAACAGAATGGAATTCATTACTGCGCAAAAGCGGTTCAATTTTCTGACCTTTTTATTCAAAATGTTGGAAGTAGCAAAAAGCTCATTTGAAGGTCGCAGGTTTATGTATTTATTCTCTTAAGTGTTTTAGAAATTCATATGGAGGACACTAAAGGTGGAATATGTGAAAACATACTGTTCATTGTTTACCCTAACCTTGCCATGATTATTAGATAAATGAGGGAAGCAAAATGGCATTAAAAGCCATTGTTAACAGTGAATTTTTTTTCCCCTGAAGACTGTTCATTTTTGCCCCCGATCTGCAAAGGTCATTTTCTAATTCTTTTCACTGAGTAGTTTATATAACTTCTGCATTTCAAGTCTATAAAAAGCTTTTGCAGACTTTTCATACTGTAAGTAGTAATTTGTTTCATTACCATTTGAATTTTTATATGTAATTCCTATGGATGTTTTGCTGATATTGTCAGGCTTAAAAGCTGAGAGGCTTTTCAGTTTTTTCTTTTTTTTTTTTTCTTTCAGACCAGATTCATTCTGTCTAGATAATTTGAAATTAGTAGAATCGATCAGTTGGCGATTTAAAAGCCAAACTTTGCGGTGAAAGATATTCGGAGTAAAATTATTTTATTTTTCTACATCCACATCTGATTTGAAAGGCCTTTTCAGCCAGTTATCCAAAGCCAATATTTAACTGTTACTTATTCCCCTAATTTCTGTCCTTTGTCAGGGGAACTTTCCTCGCTAGATCTTGTTGCTCCGTTCCGCGCTAATTGCGGCTTACATTATATAAATGGCTTTGTAAAGAAAACTATAACCCCCAGCCTCGAAAGTTGCATGTTTCTATTTGCTCAAACTTGATGCACTTATTTTGAGAGGGTCATTTCGAGGAAAGCTGTGTAGGCACTGAGAATGTCCTGTATAATAAGCTTAAACAGAACCTTTTGTCCGTCCTCGTCTTCTCAGGCCCGAAAATTAGGCCTCCTTTTTCTGGCGGGGGCTGAAGTGGTTCATTACCGCAGCCTCCTCCGGCAGGCCTTGGCCCAGCCATTCCCAGTACTCGAGCTCTGTAACTTCCTTAGAAAGGACGAAGGAAAACATGGCACACAAAGGTCTTGTTAGCACTTCCTATGTGAAATTAGCAGCTTTCTAAAAGGTACAACTCCAATTACCTCACATTGTGGGGACGCGCACAAACCCAACAATGAGCCCAGTCTTGCAAGTGACATGCTGTCTCTCTGGAGTTACTTCCCTAATTAGGGATGACGAAGCCCCATTCTGGCGAGTGCATCTATTTACAGTGGGCCACAATGCCTTAACTCGAGCATCCTCCTGAAAGGCCAGTGTTAAAAAACACAAGTGCTCTTTTGGCGGAGCCTTCCGTGGGGAAGCGCCGCATTCCTCGCGGCTACACCCTCCCGAAAAGGGTGGCCGCTTTCCCCCGCATTGTTCACACTTCAGGATTCATTTGGGACAATAAAGCTCCTGCCCCGTGAGCGCTGGGAATTACAGTGGACAATGGCCAGGCTTTCTTAGCAGGGTCTAATGATGGAAAAAAAGAAAAATATTTATTGCTTTTGACAGTTTCACAAGGGGCAAAAATCCTTGTCGTGGCTTTAAGTTTCCACAGCTGTTGGAGGAAGGGTGGTCATATGGACTAAAACAGTTCAGCTCCTTTGTTAAGAGGCTGAGCACAAGGGCCAAGCTGTGAAATTAAAGATTAAGTTCATTAAGGTAAGATAATTGTGCTTGCATCCTTGTTGATACAG
The DNA here is from genome assembly GCA_025920805.1 of Petroica traversi. NCBI lineage: Eukaryota > Metazoa > Chordata > Aves > Passeriformes > Petroicidae > Petroica > Petroica traversi. Next base: position 16,066,257 of record JAHLSL010000010.1, read on the forward strand.
GTGTGTACAGGCAGGGCCTGGCACAACAGACCTATTTATTTACCTCCTGGCTCCTCACCTTCATGAGGCAAATCACCTCACCAGGGTGAGGTGCTGGAAATGTATCTTGTTTGCATAGCCCGGGACAGGGCTGGTGACCCGCAGCCTGTGCTCACCATAACCCCATCAAGAGGGGGAGGAGGGTGGAAAACATTTGGGGGCACCACCAGACATACCTTTTCCTAGAGGAGACACCCACCCTCTTTCAGGGCTGGGGCACAAGTCAGCTTCTTTCCTCAGAGAAGAAATGTCTTGGAACACCAGTGGTGCTGCGGTGAGGGAGGTGAAATTATTAATTCCCTGGTAGCTTATTTGGCGTAAAAGTGTTCCTGATTATTAGTTTGCTGCTGCTAAGTGTTTGGATTCTTCGCTATTATTGTGTTATTTGTATTGTTAACAGTTCACAAGTTCAACAGTTTCAACTAAATTGCACTGTAATATTAGGGTTCCAGTATGAAATGACTGCAGTTAATAATAAAATAAGACCTTTGTGTAGGTATATAGATAGCTTCCCAAATTCATTAAAAAAGCCCTTGTGAATTAGTGCAAACATACTGCTGGGGATTGTGCTGTTTCGGATCAGCAGATCAATTATCTGTTTTGCTATTTTGGTGACAAAGTAGGATGATAATTTTGAGTGATTAAAAACGCTGCAATACAGTTATTTCATCAAAATATACATAGAGCAGGGACTTGCACGAAGGAGCCTGGTGGTTCAGTTTCACCGATTTCTTTCCTTTCACCCAGCGGTCACCCAGCCCAGCATCCTGCCCCGACTGCCTGTGCTCCAGAGCCAGCTGAGGAGCGGAATAATTTTCAAACCTGGTGTTTAAACACCGTGCCTTTCAGGGCCTGCTCTGTGAGAGAGGGCAGCCGAATTCACTGCTGTTCCCCCTGCGACGATGCTGCTCCCGACGGGGTGCTCCCTCTGTGCGTTTCACGGTGCCAAGTGGTTTGTGATAGCGCGCTGGGGTTAGGACACAGTCACCTCTCTGAAATATGTTCTGCCACAGATATTGTGCAGGTCAGTGGCAACAAGTGGGCATCAGAAGGACCTCAGTCTGATGGCTGTGCTTCCCAGGATAGGCCTGCGCACAGAATTAAATTTTCTGCCCCACTCTACTTTGGCAAGGCAAGAGCTCCTATCCCATTTGAGGGAAAATATATGGAAATTACTCATGACAGAAATTCCTCAAAGACAAAATCTTTTCTGCAAAGCTGAAAAGATGTCTGTATTAAGAGGCACATGAAAAAGACCAAGTTCCTTTTCCTTCAAGCTAACAATACATTAGGCCCAGTCCTGCTCAGGTTAAAGAATCTATTCCATTATTTCCTGCCTGCTTTAATCTGTTTTCCCCATATAGGTGCTTAAGGAAGCAAATAGTAGTTCAGGTTAGAAATGTGCTGAGATATAGATATGCTAAATTTTAGAAACCTTGCTTTTTTACAGAGACATTTGCTTGTACACAAATTCTCTCCTTCTGGAGAATATAAATGACATCTCGGTGGTTTTAGAAAGCAAAGGTGTTCGAGTAACCTCCAGACACCTTCTTTAAAATTCAGGATTTAGCTTTACTCCTGAGGCATAGATAATGAATTTTCTTTGCTGGATGGAAAGAAAAACCTGTCACATAGCTGGAATTTATAGCCTATAACAGCTAACACAACACTTCATCATTTGAACCATTTGGTAATTACAAAGAGAGTTGCAGGCAACTTCTGAAGTGTTCTTAAATCTCACTTTATATTTTGGTCCTAGTGAGAGCTCTTTTAGTTCAGGTAATTTTTTTTTTTTTTAATTTTTATATGTTTTTCTGTATCTGGTTACTCTTAAATTAAACCATTTTCAGCTAGGAGAAAGGTAATTTATGAAAAAATTCATTAAAAAAATCCCTTTAACATATAAACCTTCATCCTTTTTCATTTTATTTTTTTATAAGTTGTTGAAAAATACATGTAAAATACAACTGAACAGCTCATGAGATAAACTGCCTATAAATCATTAAATTAAATTAGCATTATTTTCCTGCACATAGACATACCTGAGGAAATATAAGAACTTTCAACATTTATTAAATAAATCACAGCCTAATAAAAATTTATATTTTATTGAGTTTGGAGAAAGTGAAGAAAATTGGTGTTTTAGCTGTGTTTTTCAAATCTAAGCTTGCATGTACTGTACTATATGTGAAAAACAGTGTCTGTCAGGTAGATTGTTTTCAAGAGGAGTTTGCTCCCTGCAATAGTTCACGTGTTGCATGTGAGAATGTTTCACTCTTTACCATGTGCATATGCACAGTGAATTGCAGGCATTAAGGAACAGCTATAATATAAAGTTCCCATAGTTAATGTGGGCATCAGTGAACATTGTATGCATCTATACTGATTTGAATACTTTGGCAGATTCATATTACTCGATATATATTATACTGTGGATTGTTCATTACAACCTTTCCTGGTCTGCATAAAAGTATAACAAATCCAGTAAATTTTTTAAAATTACTTTATTTTGACAAAAACTACTTTCTATAATACTGTTTTAATTTCTTCTGCTTTGACACCCTGCTGCTATAAAAACAATTAACATTTTTTTAGAAACCCTTGCCAAATCTTTTGTATGAATTTTCACCTGTGATTAATGATGAGTGTGTTCCACTTGTTTTGTGATTGACCTGCTCTTCTTGGAGAGTAATTTTTCCTCAGGGCTATATACCCAAGCTGAGCAGTACCTGTGATTTGCTAAACAAACCATTGAATGAAATACAGTTCACACAGTAATTTCTGCCTCTTCTCTGAAGGGTAAAACCACACAGCTGCACTTGTGTACTAGACAGGTCTCAGGCCTATGAGACAATTTCAATGTAAATGCAAGATGTTGGGCTTTTTCTGATTTATATGCCAGGTGGTTTTGACTAATCAATATATAGCGAATATTGTTAAGAAAATGATGAGATTGCATTTCCCTGTGTCCTCTACAGTATGTCCTAAAATTGTAATCTTACTCAGCTGCTGAGTCCACCTCCTGTTCTCTGTGGATTAGTTATTTAGCTTGGGTATTAAGTATATCAGAAAAGCTTAATCTAAGAGTCATTATATGTGTTTTAATATTCAAATTTGTCGTTGCCAAATCAAATTTTAATATTCTAAAATATGTTCATCCCCTTTAACAGCATGATTAGCAAATGTTTTGCAGGGAAAATAGGTGGACAGATTCAGTACATGGTTTTCACATAACATGTTATTCTGTCCTGCTGGAAGTAAAATGCTCAGAGCATTTTTCATTGTTATGAAATATTTTTTTTAAGGATTAGGCCAGCATTTCTGAAGAGTCTTGTATGGGCTAGAAAGGCTTTTTTTGGCAAGAAAAACTAGCCTTCCTCAAGCTCCATACTAGCTGGGGGTACAAAAATTAGAAAACACAGTTAGACACCAGTGCAAGTTATTTCCTTCAAAACTAACATTACCACTCTTTTTATAAATTACCAGAAATTCTTTGCATAAAACCTTGTGGGCATCAACTGAGAAATGCAGTCAGCTTGTGCACAGGGACACTTTGGCCATCTGGAAAGTCCTCTTGTTAAATCCCCTGGGGACTCCAGGATAAGCACAGGTAGGCATCTGAGTGGGCTACAGTCAATTCTTTTATAAAAGATGAAAGAGATTTAAGTGAACTTGGAGGTTACATGCCAACTTGATCATAAAAGTGTGCAGAAGCCCTTTTTGCCCTACTTATTTGGCTTCAAAATTACACTAATGGTTTCTTTCTACACAATGTATGAATTATCAAAAATGGGAGAAGTTGCTGGTTGTATTTCCCATCATTGCACCCAACAACTACTCCCTCCATCAGATCAAAACTATTTGTGCCTCCATGGTGTGTGTCTACCCTGGAGAGCTAAAAACTTCCAACCAAACAGCTCAGGTACAGCACAGGATCAAACTGAGGAGCAAAGTGGTCTTGCCCACAGGGGACTTTGACCTCCTGGGCCAAGACCACTTCCAGGAGTGGAAGTTCTCCACAGCACTGCAGTCTTCAGTGCAGAGTTAACCTTAGACAAAGAGCCCTCATGTAGCCAGAAATTAGAGTTCTCTCTTGGAGAAGCTCTGTTCTCTGTTCTTTTGCCTATTTTTCTGCACTTCATGACATTTATCTTCTGTGGTTTTGAGGTCCATTCTGAAGAGGTTTGTGGCTTCAGTTCTTCGAGTCAGGCAATGCAGAGCTTGGAGGCTGTTAGACATTAAGTGGGATCTGCTATCTCAAAATCTATGTTATCAAATTGTAATTTTAAATAGACCCTGAAAAATATCAGTGATTATTTCTAAGAATAAAATTAAGATAATTGAATTTTCTGAAGAGTCTCAGCATTTCTGATACACTCATGCATCATGTTGTTCCTCCTTTTTCTTGCCTGTATATAAAGAACTGAAATGTGGAAAATAATAATGATGGTCAGAAGGGGTTGAAAGGCTACTTGAATGAAGACATGAGGCCAGGGACACAGTTTCAAAAGTAGGAGAAAAACCTTCAGATGCTACTTATGGTCCAGAGCAGAGGAAGCAAGTCAAGGGAACTGTATTACATTAAACAAGAGAGTGGATTCAGACAAAATAAAGGGAAGAAAATTATTCAGACAGAATAAGGGAAAGAAAATGTGAGGAGAAATGCTTGCGAGCATGCAGGCATTTTAGAGCACTGCAGATGGGGATGGTGAGTTTAAAGGGTGACAAGGAGCCAAAGAAAAGAATACATTCATGACGGTGGTTGGAAGAAGGCAAAAGAAAGTTGACTTAGGGGTTGGCTCTGAGTGTTTTTAAGAATACAATTGAGTCTAAGTAGCTAAATAGCTTCACAGAAATCAGGCAGATGACTTGTAATGAAAGCTATGTATGCACCCATGTACCCTGATGAACTTGAGCTTTTAATGATAGCATTTACACAGATTTGAGTGAGGGTGGAACTGAGCAAAAAAAAGTTACTCTGAGCAAGATACATAGCCAGCTGAAAAGAAAAAGCCTAATGCAAACTGGATGCTAAAGGTAACATATCTCTTTATGTTCCAGAGTTTCCTATCAGCTTTTTTTCCACACCCTCCACAATAATTTTACATCCAAGTGGCAGCCTTCAAGTTTAATCTAAAACTTCAGGCTTCCTAAGTCCCAGCCCTGAGGACGTGCAATATTGTAGCTGAAATACACAACGCTTTCACTCTTCACTTCCCCTGGTTTAAGTTTACTTGAAACATTCTTGAGCAGAGAGATGCCTTTGCCTCTGGTAGATCTGTGAGTGCAGCACAGAAATATCCAGCCACTGATCTTGGTGGACCTGTAGTTCTGGGTCTCTTTTATTATTTCCAGGTGGAATAGCATCCTACAGACCGTGAGCAAACTCATTTCAAATTCTATTGTTTATTTTCACAGCATCTGATGGATACCTCTCTTCCCCCACCTTTCCAGTTTTGTCCTGCAGCCATCATTGTGTTTGCTGTGCACCAATTATCGTTGATGATTCATGAGTGTACTTAAAGACAAAAGTTTTAAGTCCTGACACAAACACTTGCCTCCACTTCCTATGTGAGTGGTGGATGCACCAAGATTCTTTAGGTTAGTGAAATTAAATAGGTGTTGGAGGAATCAGGATATGGGCAAGGACATAGAGGTGTGACATAGCATAGTATAACCTCGAGGTTATTAAGTGATACATCTTTTGTGCCATAAAGATTCAATTATTAATGTAATGATAATACTCATGTTTTCGAGTTCCAGAAAATGTTGACTTCTTGTTGTCTCTGTAGTACCTTGGTTCTCATGGCAACATCACTTTGATTTTTCTCTCTTTTTCTCTTTCCTTCCTTATACATCAGTTTGGGCCTGTGAGAGGAGTAAGAGTTCAGGAAAGAGAGTTTCTAGTGATGCTGAAGAAGTGTGATGATGGAGGTGGTGTTAAAAGGTGTTCCTTCTATTGTCATGGAGCCATTTCATTCTCAAGAAACCCTTCTGGTTTGTTGTGCTGGTAGGTGTTTGATATGAGCATAATCGTGGTTGTTGGATAACTTCTTGTTGAAAAAAAATCCTTTAAAACTGTCACAAAGATCAGCAAAGAGATACTATTGCTAGATAAAACTTTGTTCCCTGAGATTCAAGGAATACCTGAGGCACAATAAAATCTATGGAAAATATAGATTGACTTAAATAAGGCTTAGTACCTAGTACTATCAGTATCCAAATCTGACTGTACTTATGGTTCTCTTTACAAATGTGCTTCACCTGAGGCTTTAAGAGAAGCTTTCAGACAAGCTTTCCATCACTTGGATGGCTACTCTGTTCTGCTCTGACTACACCATAGGTGTCCATACTATAAGAGAGAGAGCTGTGTTTGGGATCTGGAGATTCAGCTGAGAGGCTCCATCAGATGATGCTGAGCTCTGTTGTTAAAGAAAATGCCAGCCCTTCCCCAAGTCCCAGGAAGGAAAATAAATACAAAGGCCAGGGCCAGTCACAAATTGTATATATTTTTTCCCTGAAAAACTGAAAGCCAAAACTAACAAATGAACACACACATACCATTTCAGCACTGAGCACTGCACATTCCTTAATGTCCTGATTTCCTGCATCTTAGCTTCCACCTAGCCAGGGCTCCCTTTTCACAGAGACTTTTTTCCCTGGATGTTTTATACAGGGCTGATCCATTCTGTTCAACAGAGAAAGGTAAATGTAGCCATAAAAACTCTTTCATATTTTGTAGTTGCTTTCTCAATCACCTTTTAGTAGGGTGGGTAAATTACTGTCATGTTTTTCTTCATTAAACAAAAGAATAAATTTCCTGTAGATCAGGAAAAATGAAAGGCAAAAAAATCAAACCTCAAATTTTCAGTGTTCCCAGGGCAGACTCTGCTAATAAGACTCTGCAAACATTTTAGAAATATTCGAGTTCAAAATAGAGAAAAAAACCTTTCCCCTGTAAAAGCTGATGTGGCATCTGTAGTTGGATGTTAAGATTAATTTTTCATTATTGGTAGACTAGAATTAAAGTACCCATAAATCCAATAATCAGACTCTCTCAGTATAACAAGTCCAAACTTGGTATTATGGCAAAAAAATTCAAGTGAAATTGATGAGTATCTAAAAACAAAGTACCAGAACTGAGTGCAAAAGTTGTTGGAGCTGAAGTGGAGCTGAAGTGAGACATCATTAAAATACCTCATTCCTTTGACTTCCTTCTGATCATCTGTCTTCACCTCTGGGAAAACTGCCTTTTCCTGACTTTGGTTACTAGAGGTCCAAACCTCTTGTTTCACTGCCACTGCTAAATCTGCAGAGCCTAACCCTGGTGGCAATGCGAGGTGAAATTAATATTGGAGTTGTGTGGACCTGAACCTTCTTAAGAATATTTCCTCTGCACACCAAAATCAACAAGAAAAGGCATTCTAGGAAACTGTGTGCAGAAAATTCCATTAAAAACCTGTTATTTGGATAGAAATCTGAAATAATAATTTTTGTTTAAACTTCCAACTTAAATATGGCCTCTGTGTTAGACAGACTTTATGAGGCCTGGATTTACCTGCCTTTCAGAGGATGGAAGCTTGCTTTCATTAATGTGATACATCATGATAGAGGAAAGATGAAGACTAACATTGCAGAGGTTACCAACCATAAGTCTTAGTAAATACTAGCTGCTAACATTTAATATCCCACCTAAACTAAAAAAAAATAAATAATACTTCTGCATAAGCCGTTATCTTTCTAATTGGGTGCAATGTATTGCTCTCTTCTTGGAATTGCCAGTGTGGTTTGCTGGGGTTTTTTTACCCCTAGGCATTTTTCCCCTGCTTTCATACCTGCTCATACCATGTTGCTTGTCAGGCTTTGGAGTGTTTGACATTGCTGCTGCCATTATAAATTGAAAGATGGAACTATGGGCCGGATTGCTTTTATCTGTTATCCAGTTTTGATCTTTTTGTCTGCTCTTTGCCAAGTAATGTCAGCCATGATTATTTCTAACTTGCCAAAATTCTGAACAGCTTTTAAACAGGTGACATTTTCCTATAAAAAGACTCTACCACAAGCATGTTTCTTTTTCCAGTCCCGAATGTCACCTTTTCTCCCATAATTACAGTGGTCTAAGTGACACATTTCTGGACTACTGACAGTTTTGAAGATTTGCTGTTTGTGGGTATTGCAATTACTGTGCATTACCTTCTTCCTTCTCAGAGGAGTGAAATTATTTCCAAAGAAGTTGCTGCCTTCACAGTTTTGCCTTTACTTTTGCACAGCTGGCTCTAGACTAGATCTAGACTTGGAAGTTGCTGGGAATAATTTAGTTTCAGGCAAATAAAGAACTTTGGATTAAGCTACTGTCACCACTTAGATGAAATCTTTCTTAAACTTTTTCCTTCTTGCCTGGAAGCATTTGAAAAATAAGTACCCTGAGTAGATCTTGCGGACTAAAATTTTTGAGCCTAGGGTCACTTATTAATGTCAGCAACACCTCTGTTATAATTAATTTTTTGTGTGGGTACATCTCCTGCAAGTGTCTGCCTTGTGTGAGTCAAGCTCATGTGATGATACTGTATTTAGACTATGGGCTAATGATCACACAGGCAGTCCATGGATTTCTGCTGGCATTACAGCTCTTCATGTAGAGAAAGAGTAGGTTGAAAATTAAGTCACTAAACCGTCTGCTGTCATTTACTTGGTCTGTCTTCTGCCTTTCTATTTCACAGCACAAATAAAACAGTGACCAGCAAACATTACTGCCCGAGACATCATGCAATTTAAATGACATGTACTGTAAAAAAATCTGATAGCTCCTTGTCTCATCACTTCTTTTGTTTCTAAATAAACCCCCAGGAGAAAGCAGAGACACAAACCAGATATTTATTTGTGGATTCTTCATCTTTTATTCTACGTATCATAGCAAACCGTTGCAGGGCAGACTTAGTCAAGTCTTCTAAGAACTGAAGAATTGAGATTTTCACAACTATATTTGTACAGTAGCCATGAATTTTAATACTTAGGATTTGAATCACAATATATATAAATCTGTTGGTCCGCACTACAGATCTCTGGAACTAAAAGAAGAACTGTACTATGAATTTATTATAAAATCAACTCCTTTATTGATGAATTCCGGACAATTGCTTTATAATATATGCACATTTACATCCAAAAATTACCTACAGATATTAGGAGTCTGAAACAGGGGTTTAAAGAATGGAAAGAACAAGAGCAACAATAGACTTCACAGTCAGCTTCCTTTAAGTCCTTAGTATAGTCATGAAGTTAAGATACAAAAGCATTTGCAACAACAACGTAGTGGGCAGAGAGTATAAAAGAGAGGCCATGAGGCCATTAAGGCAATTAAGAAAGATTAAGATTGCTTGTGGTGGAAAGACCCATTAATCAACAGGCCAGAAATCACAGCATGTTGCAGAATATACTTCACCTAAAAAAAGGAGAACAAACAGGCTAAATATATCCCATACCAAAGGTCACAGAGTTCTCATTAATGAGAAATCATATTAATCCCTCAGATATTGCTGGCTCCATAGTTACGTTTTCCATTTGCACACACAGGAACAGCTCTGATGAAATGCACCGAAAGTGATGCAGCACCACTGTTGAGAAAATTCCAGTCCACAGCTAGCACCACAGCAATATTTGTGGAGGGAAAACAGAGCTCGGGAGGGCATGGGCTGGTGCTGCTCAGCGTTTTGCAGCTGAAGGAAGTGGCTGTGGTCATTCATTGCTGGCAACAATGACGCACAAGCCCCATTCACGGGTGTGAAGCTGCCGTACAAAGATGACACAACGCCTGTCAGAGGATGGGTAATTGAAAATCCTTGCATTTGCAAAAATGCCTGTGGGCATCTAATGCAAGTCTTCATATGGTAATGAGGAGAGGAAACAAAGTGGGAGGGCTACTGCACATGTTAAAACTTGCACCTGAAATAATTGGAAATTGGCTTAGACGGGCATGTAACCAGGCTGAAACCAGCTCTAGGGCACTCAGCTTCATCTTCAGCAGCAAGGTCACCGCCCCATTCCAGGCCTGTGCATTTTGTCTGAAGGAGCAGCCGCAGGTGGGCAGAAACAGATTTGCTAACTTGTTTTGTAGAAATACCTTCAGCTGGTTGGGGTTTTTAAAATTTATTTTTAAGCCAGCTGAAAAACAGAGGTGGAAGCAGGTGTGCTTCTTTCTGCAAGAGGTTGGTTTCAGTAATTTTTGAACCTGAAACTACTTCCTAAAACTCTTCCTTGGAAATTTTCTGCTTCTCGATTTACAATAAACTGTTCTTCACTGATTTGAGCTATTAACATGGAAAGAAAATTAATTATCAAAACTACTGAAATGAAATACTTGAATCATCCAAACGATGCTGTTTTGATTCATTGGTTTGCAAGCATTCTCAAGATGTGTTACTGTGTCAGGGAGGGATTTATTTGTTAGTTATAGGGTTTTTAATTGCCATTCAGTTGAGAAAAATGTTTTCTTATAAATTTGAATATTATAAATTTGAATATATTCTGGCGTATATAGAAACAATCTTTTGCGTTAAAGACTTCATTTATTATTTGGTGGGTTTTTTTAAGGTAGTCAGGATATATTTCTTTGATTACTTTTACTAGAAGGTACTCACCAGAGGCATGGTAAGAGCCAGGATGATTTAAGGAAAGAAGACTGGAATCAAGTTTGCCTCACTGTAGTTTTGCTGTTGGGTGTATAGTGATTAATATGTGATAAAAACCTATTTTACTGAAGATATTCTAAGCAAAATTTGACAGTTATTTTCACTGATTCCAGAGAAGTCAAGTAGCCACAGTGTTTCATCATTTTCAAGCAGGGCTACAGGCATTTTCTTATCATCCATATACTCTTTTTTTTTTTTTTTAGTGCAGAACAATTAATAAAATTCCCAGAAAAACAGGACACCTTATATAACAAATCTTTATGAAGCAGTTGATTTTTAGGATCCCATATCAGACAACCTGACATGGGGGTCCTCTGCTCCAGCTTCTGCTGGCAAATCATTTCTTTACATCAGTTTTTCACAGTTAACAAAATGTGGTAGCTTCTGGCTGGGCAAGCAAGCCTGAAGTGTTGTCTGTCTCCTTGACTGGAGAGAGAAAAGGTCTTTTCCTATAAAACTGTTGCATTGTGCTTATGAGGATCTTAGAGCCTATTTTGATACCAAACCTGTGCTACTGTTTTGGGAGGCAAAGGCACTCAGTAAATGTTTGTTGTCTGCAATTAGAGAGAAGCCTGGGACTTCCAAGTTTCTTGATCTTGGTGCTACTTATATTCTAGTAGATATTTTATTGTGTCATAGTAATGTCTGAGAATGTGAGCTCATTTCTAGCTGCAGTATGTCCGTTCTCTGCCATTCCTGTTCTGAATACCATCACCTCATCTTCTATGCAGCTTCTCACTTTTACTACACATAAACACAACTTATATCATATTGTTTATACATGCATGGAGCAAGAAATTAATCTGACTACACCATTCTGGACCTCTTGACATTCGGAGAGGGTTGGGATTTAGACAGACCATAGAAGGAATTGCAGTATTCAAGATGTGAAGTGATTAAGAGGTGAACAAGGATTTCAGCAGAAGCAAGGTCAAGGTAAAGTTGAACTCAAGCAGAATTTCAGGGGTGGGAATGAGAAGAGTGGGGAAGGTGGTTTGGCTTTATGAAAAAGCAGTTTATTGTTTTATTGTTTTAAAGTTTGCACTGCTGGTATAGAAATATAAAGGTCTTTAATATCCTTTAATTATGCTGTGCTAATCAGAACACAGAGATGCTAAACATGGTGACACATTGCTGTAGTTTTCTCTTTATTATAACTGGCTTTTACAATTTTAATATACTTCTGTGCTCAGGAATTCAAAATTCTTCCTGGTGTCAAAGAAGTCAGCACAACTCTCACTCCCAGCGTCTGCCACCAGGTAGAAAAAAGACTTCCATGGAATAATGTGGTGTTTCCAGGTCAGATTAGTTTTGCTTTTCCCAATATCTGTCCTTCTATAGTGGTTCTTTAATATAGGAAATAGGTTGTAATTATCAGGTCTACTGGTGGAAAGCCTCTGGTCCCAGCCACTGGGAGAATCCTCGACTCCTCCAAGGTACTCTTGCTGTGTGGAGGAAACTGCAAGTAGGGAAGGGTGAAGTGCAAATCTTTGGAAGGGGACAGCAAGGTTGCTGGACCTTTCCTAGTTTGACAGTGCTAGCTTTAGTAAGATTCCTTCTTTGGTTGAAAACCTCGGTGCAATGCTTTTTTGATGCTTATATGTTAATTTCAATGTGCACATGTAACTATTAGCCAAATTATTTGACTTTTCACACTAGAGAAACCTCACAGCTATATGAAAAAATAGCCCTCCGCTGATATTTGCCAAATGTTTTCATTCCATCTGTTTCATCATAAGGCTCTACTTTTTTTAGTTCCCTTCTCCGACTTTCTATGGCATGCTTTCTACCACAGTGTATTTCTGAACTGCAATCTTACCTGGAGAGGAGCTGTACTTCTGCTGATAGAAAAAGTTAAATTAAGTCAGTGTTTTACTTGATAAGTATGCATTGTTTTATCTTCTATGCATTCTTTGTGTTGTGTTACTAAAGTAAATGCAATTCATGAAAATCAAAATACTGCATGAATTCATGTCATTTCCTTATAAGAGAATTTGGACAAAAAATTTTGATTAAAATTTTCTGGCATTGTCAAAACATCTTGTTTTGATGTCTTTGGGAATACATCAAACACTTCCTCTTTCCAAACATTTTTCTTTTGAATGTCTTTAAATATTGTCTTAGGTACTGTAGAATAATGAAAAAAATATAAGTTAAAAAAGTCAACGAAGCATCTTAACAAACTGAAAGTGAAATCTACTTTATATTTTAAATTTTGGTGGCCCAAATTTGTAAAAATATTTGCGTATTTTGATCTTGGTTGAACTTTAAACCCCCTCATAATATGAAGGCTCTAAAATCTCGGATTTTTTTTTTTTTTGGGGGGTGGTTTTATTGACTCTAGGCATCTGCTCTAGAGAGAAAGAATTTTTGAGTCCAAGCTGCTGATCTCATATTCTCTTTCAGGTTAAGTATCCTCATTGATTTCCACTGCCCCTTTTAAACAGGAGGGAGGCAACCTCTTCCCAAGCAGAATGCCATTTAGGGCTCTCAGGGTGGATGCAGATCACTGCAGTTGCTGATGAGAGGCAACGTGGGCAGCACCAAGTGACTCTTTCATGTGTTGCTGAGCATGTTCCATCCTGAGTCTTGTCAACAGGGGCAGAAAGGTACCTCCCACTCTACTCCCTCCCCCACTGAAAAATTGCCAGCATGGCTTTAAGTCAACAACCTCAAATGCCATCAGGAAACTGGTTGGTGGCCAACACCGATCCCAGTGAGACAAACTGTTTTGCAAGCCTGTCATACTGCAACAATTTTGGTTTCTGTCTGGGTGGGTTGCTTTGAGTTAGAGATGATGAAGACTGCACAAAACTAATGAAGCTTGCCCTTCAGCTTGCACCATAGAGCTAAGATCAGGAATTTGTATTTTAAGCCTAGGAACTTTTTTAAAGATGTTCAGCTTTCCTTTGGTCCCTCCCAGTTTTGCACTGCTTTAAAACCTAACCACACAGTCAGCTGCCAATACAAATAACAAAGAGCTCTTTTTTCTTTGTTTTTGGATGAACAGAAAGCCAAGTGATACTTCTCATTCACATCCATAGCATCAAACTCTACCTCACCTGCATGAAGTTCAGCCAGGGGATCGTTTTGTATTTGCCAGATAAAATATTCTACTCTTTTGGCCAGAATGGAAATGGAGCTGGACATGAGAAGTGCTTCAAGAAACTCTAAATTTCCTTGTTACTTATTAAATATCAAACATGGGGCAGGTACTTTTACAATATCTGTGTGAACTCCTGCAAAGAAAACAAGATATTGCTCCAAGTAGTACCTTCGTGACATTCACCGGCACTGCCTGGTGAAAAGGCCAGCTCATTTTTGTTACATTTTCCCAAGAAATAGATTATTTTACTGTTGCAATTGTATCCATCTTCCATGCAAATGCTACCTCCTTCTTCCAAATTTTAACCAGCTTGTAGGCTTTACCTGCTGCCTTGGTCAGTAGCAGCAGCCAACATTTGGTGTCACCCTGTTTTCTCTGCCATGTATAAAGCTGGTTCCTAATCTCATTAATTTTCTTCAGTTATAGTGTCAGATAATATGAATAATTTTCATTGAGGGGCTGTTTAATTGAATGACCTGATCAAGAATAAAGTGGATTTGAACTTGCTGTAAGATAGCATTTCTTTCTAAAATTTAAAAAAAAAAAAATCTATTCTGGTTTATACTTTGTGTGTGTTTTGTCTGTGGGTTTTCCACAAATCATTTGTATTTGTTCATATAAACTGCACATTTTTTATTAAGCCTCTCATGGAGGAGGAGGTGACAGAAATAATGGACTTCCAAAAACTGAAACAATCTCCACCACTACCTCACATATTTACACCTCCAGTTCAGAAGGTTCTTTAGGTACCTGTGAGTAGAAGAGCAGTCTGTCTTACTGATGTGGTCAAAATTAGACATGTCTTGAAAGAGAGCTCATCAAATTCATGCATGTTTGAGTTTCTGTGAAACTTTATTCACAAATTTAATACAATAAATATCTGGCTTTCTATGTATTAGAGTGTAAATAAATAACTATGCAAATACACTTCAGTAAAGAAATTGACTTTATTGATGTAAACAGGCATTATGAAGGTTAAGATAGATGGGCTTGCAAAATGAAGACAAACCTAGAAAGACAGTTCACTCTTGGTTATACAATGAAATATGTCTACTTATTCATTGTTCATCGACCAATATTTTTATAGCAAATGAGGCATAAAGAAATTGTGCACATGAGCAGGTCTGGAAAAAAAATCAAAAGAATCCCTCACTTGATGTGACATTGTGAAATACTGTAGGTTTTTGAGCTCTATGTGTATATTTATCTGACTACTGTTTGTATAACAAAACATCAAAGAATAAGAGGTTGATATGTACAGCAGAGGTAGCTTTTCTGAAATGTTTTACCTCTTGATGCACAGGCAATCTAAATATTAATATTCATCATGTTCTAATTTCCTTATTCCTATGCCAAGCTCAGAAACACTTAGAATTAAGCCTCATCTGTTTTTCTGCTGTTACGTGTGGTTTTGTCTGATTTCACTTCAGCTTGTACAGTCCCACCAAAACAAGCAGCTATGCAAGATTGCTTTCCAGCTTCAGACTGTGATGTGTGGAGGAAATAAATTCCTGATGTGTTGCTGGTAAGTAATGATGCCTGCATGCCCATTTTAAGATATGACCCAGAATTCCCTGTTGTGCAATTAGGTGTAATTCCCTTTGCACTTTTTCTGTATCCTTTTAAAACCTTCTGTAAGGCATCCTGATCCTTAATACAGGTTGTTATTGTCTTCAACATAGCCAAGTATTTATTCACAGTGCTTATGTAGATCTTGACTTCCAGAAATACCTAAATTCTTACCTTTCCAGGTACAATCTGTGGAACAGAATTTGCTATAGACAGTGAGATATTCAAACTTGATAATCAGTAAGAGATTCAAAATATTTCTGAAGCTCGTTATGTTTCTCCAAAAAATTCCAATTAAGGGGGTTTAAGTTCCATCTGAACAGAGTTAAACTCCTCTCATTATAAAATGACATAACTCAAAAACACATTATGAACAAGCAATACCACTTTGTGAGCTGCAGCTAAACTGGCAATGTCTGGGTGAGCCCAGAGACTGGATCTAAAGTTCTAACAAACCATATATATGGTGAAGATTGCAAAGCCATGAACAGAACTCTTCTGCCTAAAATCTCTTGAAACTTCACACTCAGAAATATTTCCTCTGGAATCCTTCCTTAGGTGGATGATGCAGAAACTTATTTAAAATACCTCCATAACAGTGAATTTTGCTGGAGTCTGGAGCAGGGTTTGACTTACATGCTTTTCAGGGGGGAAAGAATCCCTATCCATGTAGATATAAAAATAATCCTGGGAGGTTCTTAATTATAAAAAATTTAATCTTCTATGTCCGGTACCAACACAACTTCATATACTGGTGTGCACACTTCTTTTTTTTGGTAATTAATTTTTCAAATCTGAAACAATGGTAAGGAATTTTGCTGCTGAATTCAAGCACAACCGGGTGTTATCCAGAGGCTAAATTCTTTTCCTGCTTAACATAAGAACATAATAAGAACATAAGAGGCATACTGGTTGAGAACAAAGGTCAGTGTAGCCCAATATCCTGGCTCCAACAATAGCCATAAATGGGTATGCAGGGAAGAGCAGAGAACGAGCCTTGCATATCTGATGCCTCCCCCTAAGTACTC
This sequence comes from Petroica traversi, assembly GCA_025920805.1. NCBI lineage: Eukaryota > Metazoa > Chordata > Aves > Passeriformes > Petroicidae > Petroica > Petroica traversi. The sequence continues at coordinate 16,082,687 of JAHLSL010000010.1, forward strand.
TCCCAGCTTTCTGCTACTCTTGGCTGAAGAATTTCATGAAATGAATGTAGTTCCAAAGTGTTTAAGAATCCTGTATACGTTTCTGCTCTGCTCAGCCTCCCCTTGAGGCTATGTAAACTTATAGGTGATGCCAAGTGGGAGCAGGGCATCTGGGTGGCAAAACGTGATTAATGTCATTAGGAATAATGTTATCTCTTTATCTTCATTAATACAATAGTTCCAGAACATATCTGGTGGTTTACAGTTTTATGAGAATAAATGGGAATGTATCCAAAATATTGTCATGTTTTCTTTAAAGTATCTATGCAGGCATTGTGATCTGAGACCAAAAAAAAAAAAAAAGAGAGAGAGAGAGTGAGGTCTAGCAGGGTAGAACACTAATAAACTCTCGATAAAAGAGTAGCCTGTGGGCTCAATGAAGAGATACTTAAACTGTTCAGGCAGGGTGCTAGAGGCAAAGAAATACGTGATTACCTTTGAATGATGATGCAGTTTTGAATAAGAGGAGAATAACTGACAGAGCCCATGGACATTTTTCAGCCTTGCTGAGGAGTAGGCAGACATGAAATGATATATCCATTCAGTGGAAGATTCCAGTTAGATTGCTCTCAGACCAGACTACAAGAGATTCTTGCATCTGTCTTCCTTGGTTTTTCAAACATTTTGTCTTCCATTTTTCTCAAATGAAATTTATCCATTGTTTATAATTATATAGATTGACTTCCTGAGATCGTGCCACTCATTTACATTTCCTCGTATTTGCTGGATGTGGAAAATGAACCAAATGCAAAGATAGATAGATATATATATATAACAAACCTTCTTGTCTCTAAGTGCTTGCAAACAACAAAGGCCCTTGAATATTCTTATGACAGGGCTTGTATAAGGACTGTGGCTAGACAGAGGGAATATTTTCTGTGCCTACTGAAACCAGCTGTATCTCCTGCTGTTCTGAATCACTAGGTTCAAATCACTGGCCTCCAAGAATCCTGTAGCTGGAAATGTTGAAGGCAGAAATCTCTAATGGGTCATTTTGGACAGCCTCCTGCCAGGATATGATTAATCCCTCCAGAGCTCTGTTAGCTCTTGATGAACAGCAGCAATGCTATCTACAAGTGAGCAATGTTGTCCACAAACACAGATGAGCAGAAAGAAGATGATGGTTCCTCTGGTCAACACATAGCTTCCTCTGTAGGCTCTGCTTTTATTCTGTGTTGTCTTCAATTTTATTCCTCATGCTGGATTGAGAGGAAAAGAAAGGATATTTTTAAATACTCCCTAAGAGACCAAAATCCTTAATTTATCAATTTGTGTTGGTTTCATTGTGTTTGCTTCTCAGACATCAGCACGTTTTTCCTAAAGTGTTGTGGGTTTTATTTTTTCTGAATGTATCTGTGGATTTTGTAGGGTGGGAGATGTTTGGTTACCTGTTAGTAGGCTTGGTGTGACCCTCAAAGGATGTCGCATTTGATCAACAGGTTCTCCTGCTTCTTGAAAACATATGAGTTCTCACTGACATCATCTCATTACACCTCTGGCTGTTTTTCCAAGGAGAAGTTTTCATAAGATTGTTTTAGTCAGGGTGAAGTCTATAATCTTAATTTTTGGGAGCAGTAGAATGATTTTTTGGAGTGATGTCTTTGTTACCTTTACAAAGTGTGGAATGCATTGGAGAAATTGTTGAACCTACTGGTAAGATGGTGCTGGACTCCCCTCTGGCTGGTAAAATCATCATAGGCCCACATGAGGGAAGGGGATTGTCAATACTAGTCTAGTGTTCACTTTTAATGAAATTTTTCAGGCTTTTGGTATCATCTCTCTCAATCTGCAAGCCCTTTAGAGTCCTTAATGGTTTCTGTCTATGCCCATGGCAGTATCTATGAATGTTTTCATCTAATCTACTTGGTGATGAAGCTGTATTCAATTTCATCTCAAGATTAGATCTCTGCAATGCACCTACATCCAGTTACACCACGAGAACAGAGCCAAACTTCAGCTGTGTTTTATTTGTGGTGGAATGTTCCATTAGCAGCCTGCAATGCCTACCCTCTACTTCTTGAAAATTAATTTCCTCTGTTTTTTCCCTTAAATTGTTATAATCCTTGCTATAGAAACCATCTCCCTTTTTTTTTATTCTGTGTCAGTGAAGATAAACTGATGTGCCTTGAGGGATCAGGAGAGTGTCAGCCTTGGAGCTGATGGATAGCTCCTTGCCTGGTGGAGAAATGCATCTTATAGTCTCTGCAGACTGTAGGCTCTCAGGTGACACTGTAAAACTCAGGTTCACCTGAATTTTGGGAAGGGAGGGGAGATGCCAATAGGATCTGAGGACAACAAGGCATTGGTTTGTTTCCAGCTGTGAGGATTTGAGAGTAACTTTGCTCTGGTAACAATTAGTGATGACTAACTGGGAATCTAGATAGGTGTTTTTTATATTCTGAAATATTAAGTGATAGGCACACTCTGCCCAAGCACAAATCCTTCTCAGAAGGCAATTTCTCCCTTCTACTTGTGTTATACCTAATGTGCTTGGGATTACACTTTCATGTATGCAATTAAATTATTCTTAAAGAACATCAAAATATATGTGAGAGATTATGTTTTCTCCTGCTAGCTAGCAAGGTTTTGTAGTTGTCTAATTCCAGTTTCAAACATATTTATTGTAGTAGGTAATATTTAAGGCTAAATGTTCTATTTACATCTTTTGTGTGTTCTTTTTGCTGCTTCCAAGGTATGACTGTGTTACTTATCACCTAGAGGCTCACAGCTAAGGAAAAGTTGTTTATAAAAAAATACTTCTTCTGTGGCAGTCTTAGAAGAAATCACATTTTCTATGATTGGTTAAAGTGCTACATGTCTCACATTAAAAAAAACCAGTCCTTTATTTAAGGAAAGTATTCAATTTATTTGAGTTATTCCCCTTCCTAAACTGAACTTTGATATAAATGGGAATTAAGGACTTGGTGGCCTGAAATGAAATGTTTTCCTCAGCTGGAGCCACATGGGGTGAAGAAATAGGATGGATGGGGCAAAGGTTTGATGTGTTGGTGGCTCAGGAGATGTGCAGAGAGGACAGCTGGACAGTTTTATCAGAGCTCCAAGAGAATCTAGAGAGCTTATCTGGATCCCACTTCTGACAGTGACAGAAGTCCCCGCTCATTCAGAGGAGCAGGCTCAGACTCAGTGTTTGTAAAATGTGTGCTCAGGTTTCTTACACAAAGATGATTGTTGTAATATTTTTTATGATGTTTCTCTGAACTGACTATTCTCCTTATTCGTTGAGCAGAACTGCCCGTTTTTATCCTTGATGCATATATACAAAGTACCTTTTATTTTGCTTGTCTTTTTGGGTAGGATTTTCTGCCAGCATATTTTATTTGGGAAATAGCATGTGCCACTTATGGATCTTCCCCTTTCCTTTCTTTTTTTTTGGCGAGAAACACCCGCAGCACAGAACAGCCTTGGAAAAGTCAAGCAGGAGTCTGTGTGCTGTGATGTGCTGCAGTAACAAATGTGTTCTAGTGTACATTGAGCAACATTAATATGTAAATGTTTTACAACATGTGTACTTACATATTCTACCTTTTTTTATCTTCTTGCACTGCATACATATATCTGAGAGTTACATATATCTGATAGGGTCTGCTCTGTTAATAATAATGCTGAATATGTAAATCCCCCCAGTTTTTATAACCAGTGCTTTAGGTTGCATTTACTGTAAACAAAGATGTATTTTTGGGGGCTGTTGGTTTGAGTTTATTGTTTATGTAAATCTCTCAGAATGTGACATAGCCAGATAGCTTCCTATGTTGTGCTGATCCACATTTTAGGCCAGCAGCCAAAGTATTTTATCTTTTACTTCATTATAGTGATCTTCCAATTAGCTGTGGTCTGTAATACCCTGATTTTGGTGGCAGTGGTTTGGGGAGGATTGTTTGATAGTTCTGCTCGAGAGGCAAAATGAGGGGCCTTATTATAGAAAGTGCAGAGGTTGTGCAGTAGCTGAGTTCTGTTGCAAAGTTTGCCGATAAGGGAAAACTGGCCCTTGAGCATCCATTCTATTCTGTATATTAACACTTCTAATCTGCACTGCTGATAAAACTGCAAGCCATTTGCCTTTGGAGGAATTAGTTCTGCCTCACTTGTGTAACCAGGCGATGGTGATTAACCTTTAAACTGTCCAATATTCTCAGCAGACTCCTGCTCCAGATTAGAAACTATTTAGTTATGACCAACTAAATTAACAACATTCCCTCCTCTGAAGAATAAGATTTGGAAGGTATGCATTTTAAGGTGGAATGTGGATAATGTTCTTATTTATTCACTCACCACTTTTGCTACATAAAATGTATTCATCAGTTGAAAAGAAAGAGAAAAGAGAGAAGGAGTTCAATTTCACATTGAAACAATCCACAGTTAGTTAGGTATAGGAGGTGATTTGGGTGATTTTGTCTTGGGGTGCTGTTATACATGGCTGAGACCTGTTTCTGACTTCTCATGCTCAAATAAAACTTACAGGGCAGGGGATAAAATGGGCAGGTTGGTGCTCTGGTGTGGGCAGCATTTTAGAAAAAAAATATTTCCTTCCTTTGAAAGGAAAGACAATTATCTCGATTCTTCAGAAGAGTAATTTTTGGAAGTTTGCTAACCTTTCTGTCACAATCACGCAAAACAAAAGGTTTTGTACGTGGTGGTTACAGACCAGCATATCCAATGGACTTTAGCTGCTGTGATAACCTAGTACTGTACCATTGTATCTGCATATTTTAAATGTGTAATTTATCAGTTGAAACATACCCTTCAATACATGTGCCATAAAAGAAAAGAGTGAGGGCAATTATGTAATAGTATAGTGTTTGTCTGACATGCCTTAAATCCCCATATTGTTATTCCTCACTGAATAACAAATACAAAATCCCTGTTAGCAATGTTTTCCGTTTTACCAGTTTTATATTAGCTGCCTCCTTAAAAATTGCTAATCTAGATACTACATTAGTAGGATGTCAGTCAAACTGCAATCCACAGTGAAGCCTTCTTCATATACCAATTTAAATCATTCATGGTCCTTTCTTTGGCATTATTCAAAAGATCATAATAATTTTCTTGTGCCCACAGCACAAAAAAATCAATTATTTCCCCACAAAGACTTGAAAGTACTTAGCGAGTGCTGTAAGAAAAGCTGAGGGTTATATCAAATTGAAATTGCACTCATTACACACAACACAATTAGTTGCCACTAGTCTGGCCGGTGCTTTAATTCTGAATGGCATATCTTTATTATTACAGAAACAAGCATGCAAATGGCATTGTTCAGGATTTGCAGAAATCAATAGGATATAGTGCTGTGTGTTTGGTGGCCACTGTCACTCAGTCTGCTGTGGATTTGAGATAATGTGTGTATTTGAATTAATGAAGGGAACGTGAGACATCATAAGTGACACCCAAATAAAAGAAATGGGTACATGATATTTGTAATTATTCTACTTGTGTTTTTGTTGTAAATACTTGTGCTTTTTGTTTTTTAATCAAAGGATTAATTGCATTTTAATAAGGCATTATGATTTTCAGAGCTTTAGTTAATTAAAACTTGTAGTATATAATTATGAAGTGATGCTGAGATTTGTCTAAAGATCACCCATACATTTAGAATATGTATATTTTTCCTTGTTGAGCAGTTGCTACATTTTATGAATTGTATTAAATGTTTGAAGGATGATGGCAGTTCCAAATGGATTTCTGTAAATGGCAGCTCAGAATGTAGATTATGTTGTTGGACAAATTAAAGCGGAGGAACTACTGGGGCTGGAAACACTTTTTGGCCGTGGTGCTGGAACATTCATTTGCACAAATGTTCGCTTTCAGCCGCCGGACTAAGAACAGATGTATTTGCTCAGTGTATCATATCATTCCACCCATTAATTCCCAGTGAAATTGCTGCAGTTTGAAATTCTGAGGATAGGCCATAAAGACTCACTGGTGGTGTGTGGCAAAGATTATTTTCCATGTGACAAAAGGGTTTTAAAAGGAGGGAGAAAGTAGGTGTGCATGTGTGTGTGTGTTTGTACAGACATCTCTGTGTATCGCCTGCTCTCCCTAAGAGAGATGAATATTCCTGGTGCAAAGCTTTAATCACTCCAATCCAACCTGGGACATATACATATATTCATATATATAAAGATTGTTTCCTGTGGGAGTATATTATGTCTGGATTGATAGACTAATTGCTAGATAGATAAAACAGAGTTAAACAGCATTAGGAAGTTAAAATCTTAATGTTTCAAATTAAGCTTTCATTTGGCAGTATTTTAAAAAAAAAATCTCTTACATTTATTCTATTCCTTTTGTATGTGTATATTGAAAATAAAAGCTAATTTTGCTCTTCTTTTATATAAAGTGGGAAAAATATTGCTTTGTTGCTGAATGGTGAGAGGACTTTTCCTAATTCTTGTCAGCTATTACATGAAATACTTGTTTATGCAGAACAGTCCAGCACAGTGATGTATTTCTAAGCACAGCTTCATGAACTAAAAAGGTTTTCTAATGTTCTCTCTTGAAGTAAGGATCTTAAATTAGACCTCAGCATTTCCTACCTGGAAGCTTGGCTCCTGCAGTGCACAAATATTTATTTGTTTATTTACACCCAGGTTTGCAGATACTCTTTGAGACAAAACCACTCAAGAGCTCAAAATGCTCCAAGTGAGGTGAGGAGATGAAGCCTGCAGAGAGAGCAAAAGAAAGAACAGGAATTCTCAAAAAAATTTAAGTTAACTTCACCACTCAAACCAGGATTTTAATAGGCATCTATAAATGGATTTTAAGTAGGATTTTTCCATGTTTTCTCCCAAAGCTGATTTAAAATCTAATACTATTAGACTGGTCACAGCCTTCATATTTTAACTGTCAAACCCCAAGTCTGAAAGGTGATTCATTCAACGCTTGCTAAAATATTTGCTCAGCAGCACAATAGTGTGTGATGGAAAATAAACTCCTCTGGAGCATCTCACCCTATCAGCCATGGCCTGCAGCAGGAAAAGAATGAGGGAAGGTCAGTCAATTATGTGTGGTAATCACCGTAAGCATATTATCTGAGACACAGATGTCTTCCCTGACCCCACACGACATAGCTATTAACCCCAGAGTGGTATAAAAGTGGGGAGGAGGAGGAGCTGGTCCCCTAGGTAAAGCAGACCTTTTCAGCCAGGCTGGTCCAGTGGCTGGGCCAGGTTGTGGTGGCGAGGGCGCTGCCGCGGGAGCTGGGGCCGCCTCTCCTCCGCGGGGACCTCTCCTCAGACCCAGTCATGTGAGATAAAGAGTTGCATCATCGGGAAAAATGGGACCGGGAAATTGACTTGGGAGATACTCTGGGAGCGTTAACAGCCCTGGAATGCTTTTACAGGAAAAAAACTTTTGTTCCCGGGTACACCTACACGGATGATGTATTAGTGCTGATAAAGTATAATACCACTATCATGCCATCATCTAATGCTTCTGGAAAACAGAGATGATTTTCTCATTATACTGAGTAATGTGTTGATTACCACATATAGCTCCTTTTGAGTTCAAGTTCTGTGTGTGTTAGCTTCAGGAAAATGATCAGCTACTTATTCAAGTGAAAGGGATTTTTTTCGTGTGGTTGTTCAAACACATGAAGTAAGCGAAGCAGTTTTCTAAGCTGACTATTTAAACATTTGAACTTGAAGGCTCATTTAAATATTTGGTCACTGAATAGGAAACATGCATCCCTCACCAGCTCTGAACTTTCTAACACCAAGCCTTAACCCTGAAAGTAGGTCTGTTACTTCATGTAGCCTTTGGAAAATCTTTTCTTTAGGTGATGCTTTGTATGTTTTGGGAGGCCATTTTGTATTTTCCTGACAAAAAGATAAATGACCATTTAGCAATGTAAGCTATTTCAGTTCAACACAACATACTGTGCAAAAGAGTCCATGACAGATCTGATCTGTGATTTTTCTCCTTGTTAAATAATTGATTGTAATGGCATTCTGGTCTTGTGACATCCTTGTAACTGAGATCAGACTGAGCCACTGAATACCAGAGGGTGAAAGGAATGCTTTGCTCATCAAATTTCCACTGAATGTAGCAGAGGAATCCCCAGGTTTCCTTTCTGACTAAAGGAATTATTAAAAGATATTCTCTTTGATACTGTCTCCTTTCCCAGGGCTAATCACCATGTGAGTGAACATTTGCATGCATTGCTGAGCTACAGGTTAAACACAAGGAAAGAGGTGGGTTGAGCATATGGATAAGCCTAGCCATTGGATTACCAGGATATGAAAATCTATTAGAGATATGGGATTTTTCCATGGTGCAGGGTGAACACAGGCTGCCTCTTTCGCTGACCTCAGGGGTGACCTGAAAGTAGATGAAAAGGATGGTGGAAGTGCCTCACTAGGAGAGCTGGGCTGAAGGGGATGTTGCAGGTTCCCATCACAGCCACTGCTGACCAAATCCAGCTGGACTCCAAAGAAGAGATTTGGGCTGTCCTCCTTATTAGTAAATCCCCTGTGGGAGTCCTGGCTATGTGGAAAGATACCATTTACACTTCCTCCTGTTATTGTGGTCAGTGTTGAATTTTGGGCCTCTGGTAGCCCCTTATTAAACTTCCATCCTATTGTCAATTTAGCCTCTGTCTAAATGTTGCTAAGTAACCTCCTGTGTCAAATACTTTTTCTGCTGGGAGAGAATCTTGCATCAGTCACCCATTGTGACTGCCAGATTAGATACCGTAATGTGCTCGACATGGGACTGTGCTTTACTTCTATCTGGAAGCTGCAGCCGATACAGGATTTGCCAGGCTGCTTGTTAAGCAGCATCTTTTCCTTGAGCATATTAAAGCAGCCCTGAACAACTTGTACAGTTCATTTACTGGTCCCCGGACTGATTTTTAAGTATGGAGATTTAGGGCTTCTTTTATTTTACCTTTCACCTCTAAATCCTACCTGAGTGAGCAACTCCAGTGAAAAACTCCTAGGTCCACTTGCAAACAAATGGTAAAGGCTGCAAGTCAAGATCTTGCCTTTGAAAGAGAATGAGCAGACCATTCCTGGAGCTTTAGTGAGTCATGGTTCTGTGAGGCTCTTTTATCATTTTTTCTTGTGGGGCCAAATAAAAGCCAAATTCTGACGATTGCTTGTGGAAGTAGAAATCCGGAGTAATGCCATTTAAATAATATGTAATTAGGCTAGAGTGAATGAGAATGGAACTTGGTCCAAATTGATTATATATTTCAGGTCAGTTGACATAATGGAGCAGCCTTTTCTGTCTCAGCTTAATGCAGTGGTTCTGAAGAGTTCATCACCTGCTCTTGGCTCTCTTTCCTATTTCCAGCTGATAAATCATCTTTAATGTGTTTCCTAATATTACTTTTCCATGTGGTTATAGTTATATGTGACAGCCATGGGGGCTGGGGAGGGGAGAGCAGGCAATAATTTCACTGACACAGAAATTACTCTAAAAATGCATTAATGTGTCTTAAGTATAATTGACATACTTTGAAATATATATTGCCTATAGGCAAAATTAAATTTTGCTAACCAAAACCAGAGGTAGGCAGAACTTCTGTATTATCATTCCTGATTTATATTAAATATTATTGATGGTTTGCCTTGATATATTTGTAAAATATTATCAAATTTCATATGCAGAAAACACTTCTTATGCAGCCATGGTTTCTCAGTTAACTTTTTATGTGATAGTTTATTTTTCTAGAGGAAATATTTTTAAAAACCCATAGTAATTTTAAACAGATTATTTGCCATGTTAATACTCGCCACTTATCACATGGTCATCAGTTTCTCCTTGTTGATTTTCTATTAACCTTATACATCACCGCAAAAACAGAGTATTTTCCATAAAGCCATGGGAGGTCAGAATTTAAATTGGCTTTTCTTCTCTAAATTTTGTCCTAATTATAAATTGTTGTGGCCAAAAAAATATTGAAAAAAACCTCCAAAATCTTGAACCAAGATTTTTCCCTCCCCTGAATTATGAGAGCACGCTGGGAATTTTTCAGGTTTATTTATCCAAGTAAACCTAAAGCTGTTTTAGATACCAGGGAGTTCAAAAGCCCTGATTTCTTCATGGTACAGAAGGAAAATAAATCTCTGTATACTTGATAAGTTCCCTGGTTTCAGGGAAACCAGTCACTCACCTGGTGGCTTCAGTGTCAGACACTACAGGAGTGAGTCCCATCCACCACCACGTGTGTCAGCCCCCTCCACCTGCAGCACTGCGGAGAAGTTTCAAAGAGCTGAAGCTGAAAACACAACATGAAATGTGATGTCCTGCCACTCCCACCCCTTGCACTAGTTTGAAGGGCAAGATAAAGACAAGTCAGGTCTGGATCAGTGAGAGAATAACTTCACCTGCCTGCGGTTTTTTTGGTTGTTTTTTGTTAGTCAGTTTTTTGGTTTTTGGTTTGGTTAGGTTTTTAATGTAGTTTGGGCTTTCAAATAATTTACTTGAAAAAAAAACGATGTAGAGCTATATGTCCAGAGATATTTTTTTTTCTCTAAGTGCTACAGTATGGTCAGGACAGTTATATGCAGATTATAGGAGAGGAGGGAACTTTCACATCCAGTTTTTTAGTCTTGGATCCTGCAGGAAAAACAGCATTTCATGGGTGAGATGTCCCAAACCAAACTCAAAGTTATGTTGGCTATACCTACAGTATGAGCAGGAGTTTATTTCTGCAAACTGATATTTACAACTTTATGTAAGGAGTGGAAACCTTTGGGAAATTCATGGATAATTACTAAACACAAGGGTCTGAATTTAGACAAGGTTAAATATAGGTGTAGGCTCAAAAATATGTCTTTGCACCAGCCCAAATTTTCTCTGTATTAAACATTTCTGACTGCATCTGTCATATTATTTGAGGCAAAATGTATTTTCAGTATGCCTCTAAGTTAAAGGCTAAAAAGGTTAAGTTGCTGTCATGCCAATGTGTGCTGCCCCTTTCCATTTTTATGAGAACATTTCACCTGGGTTCTTGCTTGTGAACATCTCTGTTAGGGAGGAAAGTATGGCTTGGATATAAGAGCTAGGAGTAATTTTTTATCTCCTACTGATCTGTAATCAAGCTCAGTAAATACAAACACTTGGCCTGAACCTCCTGTGACATTTGATAAGATTTTGATTGTGAGTCAAAGTGGTCAATTTTTTTTCTGTGAAAAGTATTGTTGCTCTGCTAGCCAGGAGAACATCTGAAATGAAGTGGATACAAAGTGTACTTCACTCTAAAAAAAAATCCAGGGTTTTGTTGTGGTTCATTTGGATTTTAAGTAAAATATTGACATAATAAATTGTATTGTGCTGTCTGACAAGAAATGGGGATTGGAGTACCTCCAATTAATAACTGGCCTCATAGATTCCAGGTAATTTTCTTCTTTGTCTGTTAAAAATCAGACAGAAACAATGAACAGGGAAATTTGAAGTTCTAGCACTATTATGAAATAAGAAAAGCCAAATGCTCACTTTCAGTGCCCAGTGAGGGCAGAGGCTGTCTATAACTTTTGAAGAGGTCTGCAATATTAGCTACATAAGTGATGATCCTGCAGGAAATACAAAGTGACAGAAGAAAAACTCTGGAAGAGAAAGCTTAGAAAGAGGGATCAGGGTTTTGCTCCACTGTTGCCTATTTGACACTGTCCAAGAAACAGCAAATTGAATGCCAGACCTGCAGACTTCTTAGTGAAGCTGAGAAGTGTCCGAAAATACCGGCTTTGGGCTTTAATTTAGGGTCTGCATTGTCAAGATACCAAAAATTTTGCAGAAAAACACAAATAATTTTCCTGATCTTTGTTGCACTCAAAACCCTGTGAAAGACTGCTCCCAGAGCTCTGAGTTACTAAATCCCCTTCATCTCAAATGTTCTTGTTGCTGTCACCAAGGCCTATTTAAATGCCTTACACCATATTCTCTCACAAGCTGGCATATTTTGTGATCCCCTCATGTTCTCAGCTCTTTCTGCTCAATCACTGCATCCTTTGGCCGCCACTTGACCTCCCTACTACCTTCTCCTCTCACTCTTTCCTGCTGCACCAGTTCTTCCTCTCCACAAGTCATCCAGATTCAGATAGGCTTTCCACATTTCTCTTCCATGTCCTTTGCACATGCTGAAAACCAAATTTAGAAGAGTGTCACTGATGCTTGCCACGTTCATGCACATCCTTTCCTGATATTTGTCTTGAACATCCAGTCACTCAGCCAGATGCAACTTGTGCATCATTCCCTATGGATCCTTCTCCATTGCTTTAACCTGACTCAGCTGCAAAAGTATGCAACAAAACAGCTGGATGGCTTCTTTTTCTCCTCTGCCATTAGCAAACCCTGGATCAGCTCTCCTAAACCCTGCAAAAGTTATATTCCTTACCCTTTTCCCACAAAGCACTACTCCTTTCTGACCTCTCACTTTCTACACTGTCCTCTATGAGAAGAACCTCATCTTGTTAACAGCTTTTTGCCTTGAGCAAAAAATTCAACAAATCATACCTGGAGAAAAAAAATGCAGACAACACTGTTTAAAATATATTCTGCTAGAAAATTGCAAATTTCCTTAAATTGCAAGTTCCTTAAATCATTGCCACACGTCTTGTCTGCCTTTCACCTCCTTTGAAGATGTTTCATCTTCAGTATTGCCAAAAGTGACCTCTGCTTCCCTCTGTACTCTGGCTTTACTTTGTCTCCTGTCTTTCATTACACTGACCAACACTGCTGTCATTTCTTTGACCCTAGACCTGCTAACCTCCCATTTTTGTCCATCCAAGAAAGCAGTCTTCCTTTTGGTAGCCAAACAAAGAAAATTCTTATCTGAACTTTTAAAGTCTCTTGTGTTTTTCTTTCTGGCCTTTCTTGCTCTTAAACACAGGTTGTCTCGCTTTGATACACACAGAAAACCAGCCCTAGTCATGCCTAGTATTCCAAAACTGGGCTTGTTCCTCCTTTCCTGATGCCTTCCCATTGCTCTAAGCTGGGGTCCACCAAGCAGCAGCCTTGCCTCCTAGCTGTCACCAGCCTGCACCTGGTCCTGGTTAGTAGCTTGTCTTGACATCACCGTTAGTTTTTAACACAAATTAAGACCCAGTGGCACAACTGTAAGGCTTTTTTTATTTTTCAGCCATTCCTGCAAAAGCCACACCTGCTGCAGGAACACCTGGCAGAAACACCCTGGGCTCACAGCTGGCAGAGAAAATTTTAATGCTGTTTGGAGAATGGAGAGGGGCAGGAAGGGGTGCAGGTACCTACAATGAGAGCAGGCACACATGTCTTTGATTTTATAATTTTTGTTTTCCAGCTACTGTGCATTGCCTGAATTATTTGACTGGAAGCTCTCTGGGGCACGGATGCTCTGCCTTGAGCAGCACAACCTCTCTGGGCTCCTAAAGCCAGTGGAACCCTCTGTGTGCCACTGCAGCAAGCTGACTGCCCCACACCCCCATCCACGGTGGTGTGCATTCTGGAAATTGTGTTTGCATCCATACTCCTTGCCCTATTGCTCACGCTTAGTGGCATTTCTTTCTCAAGCAAGAATGAGGTGATTAAATCCATCAACTGCAAAATGCTTGTATTTAAAGTGTGTATGTCACATATGTTTTGTGGAACTTTCACAGTCGAAATGTTTATGTTAATGTCATTATGTATTTTTCCTTGTGAAAACAGGAGATTCAGGGCAGACACAGACTCTTGAAGCTGTAAAGAATGATTGCTTTCCAGTTTGGCTAATGATATAATCCACTGTGGTTGCAAAGTCTTGCTTCCTCTTTAGATGATGTCAACATTTCTATGAGCTACATGTGTTGTATTCATAAGTGGTACTTAGAAGTACGTGTTCTGTAATCTCCTCCTTGTGCCTGACACTTTACACATGTTTATCTACAAGGAGTGGTGACATTAGCTTGTTAATTTTGCCAGTGTACTGTACCAGTGAGGGTGCGAAAGACTGAGAAGGATATTTAAACTGGCAAAGAGAGAATTATTGACATAGCCACGAGTACTTTGTAAGACTCTGTTTTGGAATGTCATTTGTTAGAAAATCTTTGCTGCTGAAAGTCATCCATCATTCCCAGATGGACCTGCAAGACCTAGAAAAAAACTCTCTTCCCAAATCCCACTCATTGCCAGTGGCCAAAAGTACTTACTGTGCTGATTGGGCTGGGGTAGAGTTAATTTTCTTCCTAGTAGCTAGTATGGGGCTGTGATTTAATTTGTGCTGGAAACTGTGTTGTTAATACAGGGATATTTTCACTGTTGCTGAGCAGAGCTGACACAGCACTAAGATGTTCCCTGCTTCCCTATCACAGTACCAGTGAGGGGGCTGGGAATGCTCAAGGAGTTTGAAGGACACAGCCAGGACAGCTGACCTCAGCTGACCATGGATATCCCATACCATGGGACATCATGGTCTGAATAAAAAGCTGGGGAAAGAAGAAGGAAGGGAGGGATTTTCAGAGTGAAGATGTTTGTCTTCCAAAGTCATAGTTAGGCATGATGGAGATCTGCTGTCTTGGAGATGGCTGAATATTGGTTGCCTGACAATGGGAAGCAGTAAATTAATTCCTTGTTTGGCTTTGCTTGCACTCATGGCTTTTGTTTTCACTATTAAATTGTCTCAATCTCAACTCACAATTTTTTTTACTTTCACCCTTCTCTGCCCTGTCCCACCAGTGGGAGTGAGCACGTGGCTGTGTGGGGCTCCTTTTTGGTGCCCAACATGAGACTCAAAGGGTTTCGATTGGAATGTGCTAGATTGAATTTATTACTGTTACTGCTGTTTAGTGGTGGGCTCCTGTGCTTGCCATAGGGTTTGCTTGATATAAATGATAGGAAATAAAGACTGGATAATATGCTGGTTTTACCTGAGGTATGTCAATTTTCTTTGTAGTGGGCTGTGTTTTGGATTTGTCCTGGCAACAGTGCTGATAATACAGAGATATTTTTGGTATTGCTGAGCAGAGCTTACACAGAGTCCAGATCTTCTCTGCCTCTCACCCCACCAGTGAGGGGACTGGGGGTACACAAGGAGCTGGGAGAGGACACAGCTGGGATAGCTGACCCCAGTTGACCAAAGGAATATTCCATACCATGTGGCATCATGCTGATCATTTAAAGCTCTGGAAGAAGAAGGAATGGGGGAGATGTTTGGAGTTCTGGCATTTTATCTTCCCAAGTAACTGTTACATGTGATGGGTCTCTGCTTTCCTGAAGATGGCTGAACACCTGCCTGCCCATGGGAAGTAGTGAATTAATTCCTTATTTTGCTTTGCTTGTGCAGGCAGGGTTTGCTTGCCTATTAACCTGTCCTCATCCAAACCCACAAGTTTTCTCACTTTTGCCCTTCTGATTCGCTCACCATTCCCTCCAGGGGAGAGTGAATGAGTGACTGCATGGTGCTTGATTGCTGGCTGGGGATAAACCTTTCCTATTGACATTGGTAAAGCAGAGAGGAAGTGGAGTGAACAAATGATAAGGCATAGTTTTCTTGGCTGCTGAATGGACTTCAGTGCTGAAAAAAAATGCTCATGTGCCAGAACTCCACCTACACACTCCTATGTATCCATGGAACTCAGCTTTTCTCTATTAACTAGACTGTATGTATGATATTCACATAGTGAAGATCCTCAGCAAGAGCTCATACTGCCCATGTAAGTATTTTTTTAAGAATCAAGCTCTTACCTCTCAAACTTACATTCATATGGTATTGTTCAATATGTATGGCTGACTACTATAGAAAGGAGCAACAACAGGGTACAATGCACTAATTTTATTCCGCTTTGACTTTGAAAATATAATCAGTACTTACAAAAATTGTAAGTACTACAGACTCACGCTAGTTGGATTATTCAAAAATGGGAGTGTTAAAACATAAGAAAAATAGCTTTGCTATTCCTGACTGGCTCCTATTATCACCATTATCAGAGAAGATACACCTTTGGCCACAGAAGTGTGCTGGAGCATAAGTGCACATGCATACATGCAAGAGAGACAAGATTTAAGGTGGTGATTCTTTTTATCTTACCATGAACTTTGCTCTTTGAATGGCACTGTTAGAGTAAAAAGTACAAGATCTTATGTCCGATAGCCAAGTCTCATCTAGTTTATGAAATTGTGGCCTGATAAAATACACTTAACTACCCATTTTACATGATTCCTCTGTGCATTGGGCAAAAAATACAATCACCCTTCATGTATTATGTGCATTATTTATTTATAATCTTACATCTAAGGACCTATTGTAAGCAAGTTGTTAGATTAGCGAGCAAAGCAGATAAAGTATCATTATAGAGTAATGATTCAATCAATCAATCAATCAAAATCATCACAGGCTTGGGAATTTTCCATATGAAAGACAATGGCTGAGATAAGAGGGTTTTTTTCCCAGGTTATGCTATAGAATCCATTTTTGCATATCACTGTTCTGAATGTTAAATTGCATACCATGAGAAACTGCAAAGAGAAAGACGGTGATTTGGACACTTTTTTGGGGAAAGAAGGGCTGCACATGTGTGTTTGATTTCAACTGGGTTGAACAAGGCATAAACACCATTGCCAAATCACCAGTGACAGTTTTGATAATTTCTACTGTGTCCCTTTCCATGAAGTTTTCATTGGGTGCATTTCAGACTACTGCAGCCTGCTCCTGCCAGCCTGAAAGTTTGTGCAGCCTCTCTGTGCTGAAGGTGTTATGTCAGCACCATGTCAGAGTATCTGAAGCCAGAACCTCCCCTCAGGAGTCCCATCAAATGTAATTTCTCACAGTCAAAAGCTTCCTGGACTCTGCAGGGATTCATCTCATCCTCATCAAGATGACACTGTGTCGACTTTGGGACTGTCACAGCATGTAGATACATGGCAGCCCCCCAAGGAAAACAAAAGAAAAAGATAAGTCCTATACCTACCTTGAGGAGGGCACCTTTGCAAATGAGAGCAAGTGAACACTGACCTCACCTCTCTTTCATAGCCCCTTTCACGTCTGGTCAGCAAGATGGTTGTAGGCAGCCTCTCACTGCCTGCTGAAATAATGCTCTGCTGGAGCCTGACACTGAGCACTACAGCAATGGATCTTAATGTCTCGATATTCCCAAAGGGCTATATCTAGTCACTGCCTTTTCTATAAATACCTGCTGAAGTGCAGTTTAGTTAGGCTGTAGCTTGTCTGAGTTGACAGACTCCCTCATCTAAATGTTTGTGAAATGTGCTCCAGTCCTGGCAAGAACTTCATACTCCCTGAAATAATGGCAGCAGTGGAAGCAGTGATAGAAGAATGTAAGAATTAAGAGAGGTAAGAAAAAACAGGTGAAATGATTATACAGAGAAATGCAGACAGGTTCAGACCTGTGTGAGTTAGGAGTATCAAGTAAGGATGAAAGTTCTCAATTCACATAGTTGAGTTCAAGATTTTGCTTACTGATGGAAAATGACCTGGTGTATAAAGTCAGAAGTGCAGAGCTGAGACATATTTAGGTGAGATGGAAGAGTTAGTTTTGGTGTAATTAATACAACGTAAGAGTGCAGTGGGCATGAAAGGCTCCTGCTGGCATCGATGGGTGTATTAATTCTTTGGCTTTCATCTCGTTTAAAATGGAGCTGGTTAGCGGCTCAAAAAACCAGTCTACTAGAAGATGCTGATTAAGTGTGTAAGTCCTGGAACAGTATGAGGCTGAGACATATCTGCCAGACAACATCTGTTTTGATGGTTCATACTCAGTGTTTAATAGAACACTGAGTCATCCAAAACGCCTTGAGGTAAAATAAATTGTTGCCAGCAGCTTGCTCTCTTGCTGGTTTAGTACATCTTAACAGTGATCTTTTGTCCTCGACTGCAAGGTGATTCCTAAACACGTCTTCCAAGGTTTTGTTTGCAAATGACAATCAGTAATTTATACAATAAGTGTTTACATTATTTGCAACAATAGAGGCCACTGGCAATAGAATTTCTGTGTGGAAACGAACCGGTTGTATCATAAAGGCACAATTTGTTCAATAGGCAAATTAAAGCATCTATGCCCTCTGCAAAATCCCGATGAGTGGATTTATTTGGGTTGGTGGACATCTGGCTAATCCTAGCTGTCTTCACTTGGACGCTGATGTGAATTCCTCACATTGTGAGGAAATTTCTTGTTAGCTGTGAGCTGAAACCGATGAGATTTTACTGAGCTTTCTGTACCCATGGAAGGCAGCCAGGATGTTGTTTGGAGAATGCATGCAAATTGTTTCCTGAGCACTTCTCAGCCTTCATTGTTCCTGATGCTCGGGATACAGGCAAAAACTCTACACCACAATTCATGGGAAGTTTGATGCCTTTCTGGATGGAGAAGGCAAATGAGTATTTTCCCCTTGATATAGTCTCTTCAAAGCAGCTGCCTACTGCTCGCTTAAAAAGAGAGGTATTTGTGTCCATTCCAGAAGTAACTCACTATTACTGGAAACACCTATCTGTCTTTGGGGATGGAATGTGAAAGGAGAAGTGTTGAAAGTGAGCAGATCATCATAATCTCTTTGATTCCTCAGTATTCCCTTACTTTGTCTTTCAGGACAGTGATCCAGACATAGCCTCAGTGGGGCATTGTTGCCTGTGCATCCATCTCCTGGCTACTGATGGAGATCCCATGGAACTCAGCTGTTTTCATTACTGAGGCTCGTGAGGTACTGCTGAGTGGATCTGCATTTCTTTCTCTTCAATATCTAGCAAAAGGTAATCTTGCACCAGTAGTTTTCCTTTCTTTAGACACTTTAAAAATGTGGAATAGCAAGGTTCTGTTTGTTCAAAATCTATGCAAGTGCATTAGAAAAATAAAAATTAAGTGAAAAGCTTTCAATGTGCTGATCTGTCTTTAGCATATGACTTTGCTTCAGGCAGCCAAAGAATGTGGCTGAAGTTCTTTTCCTGTCTGGAGATGAGTCTGATAAATATGATGTAAGAACCATAAATTGGGGAAAGCAATTGGAAGTGGTGACTGCTGTTATATTATTCCACTTGACTGAGTGCAAATTTTATAACTCACGTTTGCAAGATGCAAGGACCCCACAAGGTTGAAAATGTGAACTATTTTTCCGTCATTCAGTAAAAAAATCCATATCAATATTTGCATTAAAATATTATACATGGTTGGGTTTGGAGCCCCAAAATTTACTGATAAAAATTTTCTAAGAAATATTGCTAGAGATCTCAGCAAAATATGGAGTTGAGATTGATTGTCTGATGGAATCAACCCAATTTAATATCTAAACTATCACAAACACTTGGAAAATCTCTGCTTGCTACTTCTTGGTTAAGGTTAGTGAAACATAACTAACTATGGCATGTTTCAGGCTGGCAGAATGTTGTTAATACACTCTGCATATATTTGATAGCCAGCAGTCCTGGACACACAATTTGCACAGAAACCATAAAATTCAAATGAGAATATGGGATTTTTTTGTTCCAATTCACTTATGACCTTTAAATGAATACTCTTCAGGCCAAATAAAACAGACATTAGACCATAAATGATTGAACATTTAGGATTTGAAAGCACTCTACACTTTCTAGAGTGTGCTCAGCCCTTAGTTGAATTTGATTACTAAGGAAGGAAAAGGCATGTCTTCTTTATTTTTTGGTTCTTGGAGAATATCCCTTGCCCCAGAAATCTCATTGCAGTTTACCAAAACTGGGGATAGAGGCAGGTAATTCAGTAACCTAAATTAAGAATTATTTGATTTATTCTGTCCTTTCAAGTCTTGCAGCTTAGGTAAATGTTGAATTTTTAAGGTAGTCCTGAGCACTCCCTAATAAGAGCTGGTTGTCAGAGGTTTTTAGTACAGACCAAGATCATATCTCATATTTTTAGAAAGAAAAAGATGGTACTTGAGAAGTGCCACACATGAATATTGAATGTAATAAGTCACTGATTTGCAGTAGAGTTCATTTCCTCATAAATACATAAACTAAAAACAACAACAAAAAAAAACCCTTGACAAATATTTATCATTTTCGTAGAGTAAAATAAATAATTTTATGCCCAGCAGAATCTGTTCATATGAGCAATTACATTTCCCTTACTGAGCTTATAAATACATAAATATATGTGTGTACATATATATATATATATATATATATATATATATATATATATATATATGTACACACACACATACATATATATATATATATGAAGAAAAGTCTTTGTAAATATCTGTTATATTATCTTGGAATTATTGGCCAGGTAGAATGTTACAGTAGAACACAAAATCATCTTCTTGTCTGAATTACTGTCACCATGGAACAAATTGGAAAAAATATTATTTTGTGTCAACCAGTTGCACCCCACTGCACACATGGATGTCTCTTAAAGCCATCAAGATAGTATCTGAGCATGTAATCATAGCTGGAACAGTAAGGAATCCTCTTTTTCTGCTACAACCAAACAGCACATTGAGCCCACAAAGACATGACCAACACTGTCACTCTCAGCCAAAGTTAGAAACTAGATTTCTGCCTTATGGCCTTTGAGATATCTTTTTTTTTCCCCCTGCCCCCCAAATGTGCAGGCAAGAAATTTTGAATACAACCCTAGCATACTAAGTAACTTGCATAGCTAAGGCTAAAACTGCAAGCTTTGCAAGGCACTAGAAATTCCAAGCCAGAAACAATGCAGGCTTAAATTTTGTTTTAGAAGTATTTCTAGGTCTTTACAACTTTCCATCACCTGTTCTTTTTCCAAATCTTCTTCCTATAATATGGATTATGAATGTAATCATTCCTACTGTATTTGTCATACTAGAAAGTTTTAATTGTTTCGACCAATCTGAATATATGTATTTTATTCAGCATTTGTTGGATAACCCTTACACATACCAGCTATAGATAGATAGATAGATAGATAGATAGATGGATGTAAAATTGTGTTTCAAACTAAAACTCTGCTTCAAAGAGAGAAAAGAAGCTTTCTTTTAAAGATCTTAGCTTGCAAGATGCTGAATGCTGCAATCACCCTAAAATATGCAATGGGTTCTCAGAACCATACAGGAAGTGCACAGCTCTAGACAATATCCATTTATTTACTGTTCCATCAGCAACTTTCTGTTACCTGTAATCAGTAAAACTACTCTGTATTTTGGTTTGGCATTTTTTTCTAATTTATGAAATTTGCCATTTTTTTCAGATTTTGCTGGGCGCAAAAAGAAAAAAAAGGAAGCACAGCTGGTAAATATAAGTTGCCTTTGCTTTCACCATGTTTTCTTGCTTATGGTTCTAACTTTAATGTAAAGTTCTGTTGTTTAGTTCTGCTTTTAAAAGAAAATCAGACATATTCTACACTGCAAGAAGTCTGTGGGTGCCTACATGGAACAAAAGCATTTATTCTCTAAGTGGTCATTTTCCATAAAAGCACATTAAAGTATAATTTATCCAGTTTACAGAAACACTGTAATATTTCTGTGTTTAGCATTATGTTCATGGGTGGATGACTATTCTACGAGAGAATGTAGAATTTATTGTACTTGCAATTTTCTACACTTCCTGGCTACCAATAACCAACAAAGATGAACTGTGAACAAGTCTAATAGATCCTGGTCTATTAGTGCACTGTAGTTTTATTTGAGAATAAACTGGCTGGAAGCACAGAGAAAGAGCATCACTTTGTTGATTTAAGTGGACTATTGCAGCCCAGAATCTGAACCTTGTTTGTTCTGGGTATTTATGAAGCTGGATGAATTATTTGCCACTTCTGTTTAAATATGATTCTTGATAAATTGATTCAGGGCAAGATTTTCAAAACCTCATTGCTAGGAACCTTGTTTTCTAGACAAAAGGAGAGGGGAAAGGAGCTGCACTGGCTCAGGAGCAAGACAGGGATCAGAGAATGGTTTGACTGTTTTGGTGCCCAGTTTGCATTTCTAGGAACAAAATTGCCCACTAACAAAAGCAGTTGCCTTCAGTGATCCACTACAGCCTAACAACAGTGTTGAAGTTATTTTGCCATTAACATACACAGAGAAAAATGTGACTTAAAATTTACACCAAGACATAGACCAGATTCACAGCACCCTTAAAATGCTGGATGTGGCATCCTACAGACTAAAACTAGTCTTTGGTGAAATTTCTGGCACGTCCAAATGGTTATTATGTGTAGTCTCAACCTCTTCTGACACCAGCAGACCACAGCAGTGTGGACAGAATGAATCCAAGCACTGCTATTGTAGGCAGAACTCCAAAGTCCAGCTTCCTTCAGGGAAAATTGCACAAAATTTTTCCTACTCCATTTGTGCTCGTACACTCCTTGGATCTGGTCAGGGTATCTGAGTTGTTAGTAACTGTTGTCTTGCCTTTAATGGCTCTGTGTGGTTTTAGTTCCAAATAAAGGGGTGGGAAATCATGTGGTTTGATATATTCTGGGATCTCTTCCCACACATATCGAGAAATGGAACATTGTAGATCAAAAGAAGGAAGCCACAGGATTATGCAAGATCCACGGTGGTGCCCACCCCCATCTTTCCTAGCAGCTTGTTTCTGAGATGCAGATATTTTGAGCACTAGAAGGGACTCCCCAACATGTAGAGAGGGCAGTACCTAAGAGAGCAAATTAATTACGCATAGTTTTAAAGAGGATTTTATCTGCATTTTTAATCTGTGAAAAATACTATGCTTTTCCCCAATTTTTTTTCTTTTATGATACAATTATGCATTTTTAGTATCTCATCATGTTTTTCACCACTGTTACAGGGGAATGGTGTTGGTTGGGCAAGATTTTATAACCTTGTACAAGCTGCAAAACTGAAGGTCATATGAAGTAGTGCTACCCAAAGCAGCTCACTGAGCAATAGAAAGTCAGTAGTAATTTAATTAGCTGCTTATAGCAGTCATAGCATGAAAAGCCAGCTGTGTAACTGCAGCCTTCACAATTTCCAGCAGAAAACTAACACCAAAACAAACCCAAATATATTCTTCAGGATTCTCAAGTCTAAGGGCATTTATTTGCCTTTAGTAACATGAATACTAAACTCCACAGAGGAGTTTGCTAATGACTACATACACTTGTTATATTATATATGCTTATGGTGTTGGATTTTAAAATAAATAAATAGAGATGTGGATGTAATGAAGGCTTTTTGCTGGTGTGGAAATGAAAATTGCAAAGCAACTTTGAGTTTTCACCGCATGGAAATATTTTTGCAAGGATTTTGAACATAGATGTGTTCCCCATAGTGGGAACACTCATCATTAAAAGAGCTAAATGTGGCAGTACTATTCCTCATAGGAGAGGCACTGAGGCGGTGCCTGGGCAATTCCTACCTTCACTTCTTAACTGTAGGACCTCAGAGGCCAGAGGGTTGTTGTGAGATATATGACAATAACAATACTTTCTACAAGAGAAGGAGTTCAGGGGATTTTTTTTATTCCCCCCAAAAATACCAGCTTGGATTGACAACAGCAGTCTTGTGTGAGCTTCCACCCAGGTCCAGCCAGGCTTTGTGCTAAACATACTACTTGGTTTGCTCTTTTCCTTTGGATTCTTCTCAGTGGTAAAAATAATATTGCCCCTCACAGCCCCGCAGACACCACTGGGAGTACCGGGAGCTGGAACTGTCCCTGTCGGCCATGAGAGATTCATGAGCGCACAGCTCATTTTTGGAACTAATTAATTATGTCATGAAAGGGAGATTTATTCTTCCCCCTCCTTCCAGCCCCCACCTTCCCCAATCCTTGCTAATCTTGCTTTCTGGATAACAGGGGGAAAATGAGGAAGGTGTTTAGCAGTCTCAGTTGTCTCTGTGATTCAAATCACAGAATGAAGCCAGACAGCAAAACAAGTGCAGATCAGGCAGAGACTGCCTGCTCCACTTGTGTTTTTTCTGCAAGAATCACTTTCAAATATTAGGTGGATATTTTTTTTCCTGTTGCAATTAACTAAGAAAAATGTTTCAAAGCTGTATAATTAAAGGCCAGCATTTTATTCGATTTTAAAATAGCCTTTATGAAATCTACTCCTGCCACTGGTAATTACAATGTACATCTTAATACACCTCTGCTAGGCCTGAGCTGGAGATAACAGTCCTGTGTGTATTGCATTTGGCTTGTGCATAGAAGGTAAAATCCTTTATCTTATCTCAATCTCCAAACAACCAGCCTCTCTTCCAATTCAGCCCTAATCTTCTTAGTAAATAATACTGATATTTTTCACCATAACAAAAATGGAGCTGCCAGATTCAGACTGATAACACCTCTCATTTACACACCATTCTCTGTCAAAATCTGCCTGATTTTTCTTAATCTCTTTAACTCATCAAAAAATACTTTTTTACATTCAGCCGTGGTAAGTTCCTTGCTACCAAATAATATTGTTATAAATAAATCTGTTGACTACAGCTGCCTCTTTGGGTAAATACTGGAAGTCCCCTCTTTCCTGGCTTGTTTCATTGAAAGATGACAAATTATTTTTGTCAACTTTAATTTTGCTGTAAAATTTGATATTCTACCAAAATTACCTAAAAGGATTGTTTTACAGAGATCATGCCTAAAAGTCTTTTTTTTTTCACAGAATGTCATCTCAGTTCACTTCTCTTGAGAATGCTGTCTTTGCGTTGCCATCCTTTCCTTTGCTATGGCTTATCTTTTAAACAAGGGAAATGATAACCTAAATCTTTGGATTTTTGTAGCCTATTAATTATCTCTGTATGATTTCTTAAATTGTAAAAAACACTGCTGAGAGAATGGCAGGGAAAAAACCTGGATATCTGGACTTCTGCTTAAAGCAATTAAACAGAAAAGATATACTTAAATGTGACTAGCTTGTTTCAGCAGCAACCTAAACTCTAAATGACACAGACATTGGGGGACCTGTCCTAATGTGGCAAAAGATCCATTTAAGTAATCATTAACTCAGTCATTTTACACCAAACCTGCTTCCACCCATTGCTGTGCAACAGAAAACAGGATACACCACACCAGCAATTTTGGATTTCCTATATCAGAGAAAACAATCTGTAAATCTATAGCAGAATATAGCCCAGAACTTCCAGATGTTACAGCTGGCAGGAATAGGTATTTGTCTTCTGTAGAGCCTGTGGACCTGAAATTCTAGTTCGTTCCTCCAATACAATTTGGTGGGATGTATTTGAAAGCATGGCAAAAGGGGTTTTATTCCACTAACTTTATGGAGGGTTTTTCAGAGTAATTTTTACACCATTCTCTCTTACTTATTAAAGGTTGAAAAAGTGTTTTTCAAAAACAAGGCTGCACATGTTCATTACAAAGTAATAAGATCCTATTTCAAGGCTTGAAAAGTTGCTTCCAAAGTGCTAATTGGGCTGTTTTAGTAGGAAAACACCTACAACACCAGGTCAGGATTGTGGAAAAGATGAATCAGATTGTTTCGATAATCTGTCGTCTTTGTATCACTCTGAAAGAGGTAAGAGCTCGTAATTCCAGTGAGTACCTGATACCTTGTAAGGCTGGCATGGAATGAGGTGTGCAGTTAGCCAGGGATGGGAGACATTGGATGACCACTGGCAGGGCTCCAAAACAGGTCCCTAACTGCGGTGTACCACTGATGCTGCTTTTGTTACTCATTTGGTCACAAAGTGTGCCAGAGTTCCTTAGAAGGAAGCAATATATGAACCTGAGACAAACAAAAGATCCCTGCCTGATAGGCTCATATTTAGGTCTAAATGTTTTACATATTTTATACATATATATACACACACACACACACACACACATATATATATGTGTGTGTGTAAAGGGATAAGTTCCCTGAAAGATGTAAATAGCTCCCTCAGTCTGACCAGTTGTTAGCCCTGACTCCTGATAATATCCATCACACCGGAGACACAAAGTGTCAGAGTCTTACTATAGACTTGAAGAAGAAAACTTATATCCTGAATGTGTTTATTTTCTAATGACAGCCTCAGTATTTATAGGTTTCCCTGGCTGAGTTCTTGTTGGTTTAGTCTTTATTTTCTCTTTCGTTTTTGTCAGTCCTCTCTGCACCTGGTCCTGTTTTGATTTATCTTGCCTGAGACTGTTTAGCAGGACTGTATTAATGCTTACAGTGAGATCTCAGCAGAGATTTTCGTAATGGAGCTGGTTGTCCTCTGTACACCTAAAATACACCTCCTGACGTATTCCTTGTGTGCCCTTTTTTGCTGCAGTGTCTCACTGCTTGCTCTCAGCTGTAGCGTGACAGACAACTAACCTGGGGTCCCCCTCTAGCACAGTCTTTTCTAACTGATTCCTAATTTTTGTTATTAGTTTCCAAATGCATTATCTTCATTTGGGGGTAAGTGACTAGCTTAATTATCTTCAAAATACTGCTTCTCATCCCTTTCCTATTACACCTGTCCTTACTGTCATCCAGCCTTTTTCTGCATGATATCCTTTTCTCCTGTGTATTGATAGCACCAGCCTATGCAGTACTGCCACATCCCAAATATTTGTGTCATGATCTTTATTGAAATAAGAGGCAGATCAGACCGAAGACTGATCCATGAAGAATTCCACTGCTAACTGGTAGCACTCACGTTACTTTTCCTTTAAACACTATCTTTTGCTGTCGTTCCTTGAGACAGTCTTTACCAATCTTTCAATTCCTCTACTAATCCCTATCTTCTCCAGCTTAACAAATAATTTCCCATGTGGCACCATACCATGCGTATTACTGAAGTCTAGATAGATGACATTGACTCCTTTTCCTTTGTCTAGAAAATCAGCTATCTTATCAAAGGAAGCTATTAAGCTGGTCTGCCTAGATCTCCCTTCTTTTATTATATATCCTACTGCACTGTATCCAATAGTGCATGATAGCCAATAGTCTCTTCACCTCCAAGCCCTTATTTATCTGTTCCTTCAAAACCTCCTC
This sequence comes from Petroica traversi, assembly GCA_025920805.1. Classification (NCBI taxonomy): domain Eukaryota; kingdom Metazoa; phylum Chordata; class Aves; order Passeriformes; family Petroicidae; genus Petroica; species Petroica traversi. The sequence continues at coordinate 16,109,542 of JAHLSL010000010.1, forward strand.
TAAAAAGCAGCAAAGGTTAGGTTAATGAACCAATACTGGCCAAAATATTCCCTTTTTTTCTTTTCATTTACTATACTTTCTCTTCTCTGATCATATGGCACTACCTTTTGTCCATCAAGGGTTTGTTCTCACTTTTGGCTTAAAACACAAACTTCTCAAGTTTTTGACTTCAAGAAATTCAAGGTCTAATTCTAATTCAAGTCTCTCAGTTGTTCATCATTCCACATGATCTAAAAACCCAATTGCATTAGATCTTTCTTATTACTAGAGAACATTTGTTCTGTAGGAATAAGTAAAATTGCAACATTTTCCAAAGACCTGTCATTTAATTCAAACTGCTTAGCTCATTAGCCATTTTTGTCTTTCATAACCAGATTCTCATTTGGCCCATAAGACTTTTGATGATGGATGTTAATGTTTTGCATTGAGAGGAAGAAGGGTTTTTTCTGCTTCATCCTTCATAAGTGATATCAAATGGATCCAGATAACTTCAGAAGAGAGATATAGGAGTGGGGGGGGGGGGGTCTGACTGTGAAGGAAAGGAAGCCTAGGATTCATATGGGATATTTTGCTGAGGAAACTGGCTAAAAATTGAAGTTGGGGACAATATTTTCAAGTTTATGCTTACTTCATCCAATTGCTTAAGACTATTCAAAGTAGGGCAGGAATATAACTTGCTTAACATCTATTCACGTGTGCATTCATTTTTAAAGCAGGCAAAGAGAAAGATATTCTGAAAAAGATGACAAAAAATTGAGACTAACCCTGAGGTCTCAAATTTCCTTCTTATTCTGACTTGAAAATCCCACATAAAGTATCCCAATTCAAATATGTGTTCTAATATATGCTCTTATCTCACTCAGCAATCACAGAATTTCATTCTTCCATCTGAATGTCTGCAGAAGGCTGGCCAAAGGGCAGATCAGACAGCGCTCCTTGGATAAGCTTACACTCAAAAATGTTTCTTCTTATTTTAAATTTTTTTCCTCTACTCCATTTACCTAATTTTATTGTTCTCCTACTCCCCAGTAAGCTGTTAGTTAAAAACTATGGATCCAGTTTCCCCTCAACTGTGAGTACAGCTTCCCTGTACCCAGTCAGGGAGATATAATCCAAAAGCAAAATGCTTTTTCAAGCTTCTCAGGACTTCCAAAATTAACTGGTCTGTATCTGATATATGCCTGTTTCAACTGTGTGTGTAGAACTATTCTACCATGTATGGCTAGTGAACTGATTTATACAATACTTTTAGCAACTTTTGTTTTGCCCTTAATATGAAAAAATTAAAGCACATTCTCAGTACTGATAGAAATGTGGGTGTTCAAAAATTAATTTCCAGACCAATATTTAAGGACCAAATGTGGTTCCTGATTACACTGGTCCCATCTTTTTAGACTCTTCCAGATGTCAAAGAAGACAAGTGAGCATGCTGCTTTTGCATATACTTTCCAAACTTTGAAGCTGCTGCTGCATTCCCACTGAGCAGAAACATTCAAGTTCAAATCGGATATAGGCTTGTAATTTAAATCTTAGAGTCAAATAAGAGACATGATTGTGTAGAGACATGACTGGGTAGCGTTATTGTCTCAGTCCCCATGAAATTGTGACAATATGTGAAACATATCATATGAAATGTGATATGTTTCAGCTTACCACCTACTGTTCATCTCATTGTTAAAAGATAGCAGGCAAAGTGGTGCTTTGTTTATTTGTACACGTGTCATTATTTTTAGTCATAATGTGAGTGTAACACCACTGCCTTTTCCTGCGAGTCATGGGAACATGAAGTTCTACCTAATGTTCTTAAACATGTTAATGCTGAAAGAGCCTCCAGGCTTTTTCTAAAGTCCAGGATGGCATTTTTCGTTGTGTCCTGCTTCTGAAGAAGGCTATTTTTTCCATGAAGTGCTGCTCTCTTCTCTTTTGCTGGGAAGTGCTGCTCTCTTCTCTCAGGAGAAGTGGGTGCTCTGAATGCGAGTCTCAGTGATGGCCCAAAGGCACAAATGTTGATGAGAAAGCAAAGCATCAACACTGTGAGCTTGGCAGGCAGGGAGCACCAGCCCTCACTTAGAAGGCTACTGCTGCCCAGAGCAGTCTGGGTCAGAAGGACATCAATGAGCCAAGAAGGATGCCAAAAATTGGTGAGAAGGATTTGAAAGGAACTACCTCCTTGAGAAGTCATGGTTCTGCTGAAGCCGAATTACATGGCAAACACACAGCTTGATTTCACCTAAATTTTCTTTTGAAAGAAAGAAAGGAAAAAATGTCAAAATAATGCAATCTAACATTGTTGGGAGTTCATTTTTTACTTGAAATTATTTTTGGCTTTTGTAATCTATTTTCTCTAATAAAATGGATTATTTATTACTGCACAAATGCAAACATTAACTTCAAAATGGGGTATTATGAATGATCTTCAGTGTTTTTCATATATTATCTGGTTTTAGTTCTGGCATGGAATGAAACTCTTGTCACCAAAGCTCCTTCTGCATAACCTCAGGGTAAGTTTGCAGCTGGTTTGGAAGGTAAGAATTTGGACATTTCTCACTGGATAGCTCAGAAACACTTGTATCTCTGAATATGGTTTCTTACATACTCTGTGATTTCTAAGAAGTCTTGATCAATGATCTTTTAAAGTCCCCTTTTCCCTGGCTGAAGCTTGGACCGTAGACATCAAACTTTTGAACACTTCAGTAGCACCTTTATCAGTACCTGTCTGTTTCTTCAGTGGACTGAGGTGATACACAAGGAACCCTAGAAGACATTTGTAGGTAGGCATTACTGGAAGATGAATTGAGATGAAGAGCCTTTTCGTCTTAACGTTAAATGCAAGGAAAATCTCTTAGTCTTCCTGAGCCATTAAAACAGTATGCAGTTGGGGCTGAAGTATTCCTTCTCCTTAATTTTTTTTACAGTGATTTAGCAAAGATGCATTTTGCATTAGGACTTTCTTTCACACCTGGATAAAATATGCTGTTGGGTAGCCAATGTTTTTAAAACAGCATAGCTGTCAATTGCTTGTGTAATGGCACATTTTGTAATACTATCAGATGACATATAACTTGTTTAATTACATTGAAAAAATATTGGAGGGAATTGCCCTATAATTAAATGACAATAATAATGAGACCAATATTAGCTACTGCCATCAATTATGTAAGAATTATATATTTTTTAAAAAAACCTTGCCTAGTGGTTGAAAACTCATTTCATTCAAAACTCTGCTGACTATTTTAATAGTTAAAAAGATGTTGACCTTTGAATTCACATTCAGATGTTTATACCATGCCCAGAGGAGAACATCCACATGCAAAAAGTTTGTTAAAGTTCTTTTAAAGAAATTTTATTAATTACTCAAATATTGCACAATTTTGATCACCCTTTCTGTTAGTTTTATATCTGGGTGATTAACAAGTTGTTAAAAAATTCAAGCATGATAATCTAATAAAATTGCAGTTGCATGTAAATTTTTTGTTGACTGTTGAATATTGTTCAGTGCTATTGCCTCTTGGTGAGGTTACATCTCTCCAACATGGTCCAATTAATGCAGTTTTCAAGCAGCAACTCTAGCACTAAACACATATTGTCACCTCTGAAATATCAGCACCTACTTGCTTCAGCACTGCAGCAAGTATCTTCTGTTGTGTTTTCAGCAGTTCTGTGTTTGCCTGCACCAGATCAGCCTCCCCTGGCACAGAGTCAGAATTAGTCTGTGTATGTGCTGCAGGCGTGGTCAGGAAAGCATCCTTTGCAAATCCATTGGAGTCCTTTGGAGAAGCCTTGGAGGATGTGCACAGAGGAGGCCAGCTGATAGATTTTTGGGTTTAATTTTCAACTGCATCCTTCCACAGAGGTTCTTAGAGAATTAAGCTGACAACGAAGAGGTGGTAGAAAAAGAGTTTTACCCTCTTATTATTAAAAGTTAGGAAAAACAGGCTGTGAATGACTGGTAAATATTTTAAACAGAACAATATTTCCAGTGAAGTCTCACAGAAACTTATTCATAAGGTATTGAATGTTTGTAAATTATTTAGAAAAGCAGTGGATGCCAAGGTATCAAAGCATGTTGCTCGTCTGAGTTTCTCAGGAATGTGACAACAAACTGCAAAGGAAGGAGGAGCTTCAGCACGAGTGCATGACAACATGTGCCTGAGCAACAAAATGCAACAGAAAAGTGAATATTAAAAATACATAAAGTGATTGGCATGGACTTCAAATCCTGTAACTTCACATATAACATGATGATCATTCAACTGCTCAGCAAACCCATGTGTATGAGCATCTCTAAAAAGGGCATTGATCCCTGCTCCCTCATCCCCAGTCCCAGGGAAAAACAAGACGAAGGGAAGGGAAGGGAAGGGAAGGGAAGGGAAGGGAAGGGAAGGGAAGGGAAGGGAAGGATTCGGGAAGGGAAGGGAAGGGAAGG
>JAHLSL010000010.1:16114067-16152186 GCA_025920805.1 Petroica traversi
GGAAGGGAAGGGAAGGGAAGGGAAGGGAAGGGAAGGGAAGGTGATTTAATACTTGTGCAGGAGGAACCAGGAATATCTCAGTCTAAGAGGAAATACCTAATTGGGATGTAATGGAAATGTTTAAAATCACAAATGGTCTGGAGCATTTGCAAGGGTTTTAACAGTGCAACAACTAAGGGGAAGACATGAAATAAAAAAAATGGGAGTACAAGAAGGTGAAAGGATACTCTTTCTCTTCTCAGTTCATAAACTGCTCTTACTCATTTGTACAGCATACTGTGGATGTTCACATTGATTTGAAGCTTCAAATCTTCAAACCTTCAAAGCTGTTAAAGCACAGAGGTATCACCTCTGGCTCAGAAGTCATTGAGTTGCCAGCTGTTCTAAGGTGAGACAGCACATCTGGAAAGCAATGCCCTCAGCCTGCACTGTGTGAATTTCTGTACTGATCAGCTTCAACTGATGGTAAACAACAACTGGTGCCAAAACAATTTTAGGAAAAGTGCCAAGAGAACATCAGCCTATTCAAACTCCGTTAAACCTTTAGCAGTGTTTTGTACACATTCTTGATGATGTCCTTTTTCTGTAGCAGGTGGTAGAGGACAGGTAATTTCTCAACCAGGCCTCAGAAAATTAGCACAAATAGTGTCAGATCTTGAATATTCTCTGGTTTGAAGAAGGTGAAATTATAACTACAACCAAAAATGGATGCAGAAGCTGCAGAGCTTCTCTTTTGTCCTTGTTTTACACTGTTCCCATTGCACAGGGACAAGGCTGGAGCCCATGTCAGAAAAGACAACTGGACAGGAGGGTTCAAGTTCTGTGAAATGTAAGCCTTAAAATTTCAAAGTGAGAACAAAAAGAGGAAAACCTTATTCTAAAGCTTAAAAAAAATTTCAATGGACTAATTGGAAAAATAGGATAAAATATTGCAAGCAAATGTGTTCTATGGTAGTGCTATGCTTGGGCTTGTAGTATGATGATGGTGTGATGGGAAAGAGTTAACTGATAGACTTACAGAATACATTTTCAGAGGAATAAGTGATAAGGTAAAGGTTAGGTGCTCATTTTTTAGAGCTGTGGAAGTGGCAATAAAATGGCAGATGAAACTCTGTGCTGATCAGTGATACACATGAGAAGAAACAGCCCAACTTTATATATGCAATAAGGTAACTAGCACTGGACAGGCAACTATTAAAAGAGGGAAAATGCTCTTTCGAATGGTAATGCTTTTCTCAGATAAGAAATGTCCTTAGGTAACATTGTAAATGGAAATAAATTAAAACCTGGCTACTCAAATGTTTTGCACTAGTAAGGAGAGAAAAAACAAATAATTGCTTGTCAGGATGTTCACTCACCAGGTTACACAAGGAGCATGAGCCTATTTTGGAACCAGCCTGCTCTCCGCTTATTATCTCCGTCAGACATTACAAATATGCAAAATACTCAGGCCAGTGCTGTTTTTGAAGGATGGTTAAAGCAGATGGGTGAATTGGTTTAGGTGAAAATAGAAACTGGCTTCTAATCATGTCCTTTATTTTTTAAAGTGCTCTCTCTCTGAACCTATTTTTTTTTGAAGTTTAGTAAAACGTGAGATTCACATGTTTCTGCATTTCCTGTTTTTGACCAATAGAGGAAACAGAAACACTGAAATACTGTAAGATGTTATTTTTAAAATATTTACACTCAGCCAACCAGGAAGTTCTGGAAATCTTGCAAGAAGTCTAATCCTGTAGGCTATGTAATCCAAAAATGGTCGCACGAGTTTGTCCAGTATTTCAGGTATTCATAGCCCTATCTGATGAGGCTCAAACATATAGAGAGAGCTCTCTGTTAGTGTGAAAAAAAAAAATTTGGCATGTGTTGCCTCTGAAGAGCTTAATTCCCTGATGGGAAATATGCAGTAACCCGAGCTGCAGCTGAGTGCCAAACGCCGAGGGGCCGAGGAGGAGGTGGGGGCTGGGTTGCCACACAGGAGAGGAAAGCTCGGTGAAGGAAACTGCAACTGCAGCTAAGGACACCCATTGCTTCCTGCAGGGTGGCAGGAAGAGCAGGATTTTGGCATGGGGGGGGGATGGATGGATGGAGGGATGGAGGGATGGAGGGAGGGATGGATGGATGGATGGATGGATGGATGGTTGGATGGATGGTTGATAGGTGATATGTGGAGCCTCAGTAAGAGGATTGAGAAACAGGCAGGCAGGACCTGGAGAAAGCAACAGCAACAGCCCAAAGGCTGGGGTGGTGTGGGGAGCAGAGTGCAATGCAGGATGTGCGTGGAGCAGCAAGTCCATACATGCTGTGTAGCAGAAAGCAGAAGACCCAGGGGGCTGAGGAAAGTGAGGGATGAAGAAAAGGGGATTAGATCAAGAGTTTTGAACACCAGTGACAGTATTGCAATATATTCAAGGAGTGTCAGTCTACAAAGGTGTGTCGTGAGGCGGGCGACAGTCAGGCAATGAGCCTACAGTGAGGGAATGTCAAAAGTAAATGTGATTTACTTTTAAGTATGATAGAAACAAGCAAGTCAGAAGAGAGATACCCATCTTACAGAAAGAAAGCAACAGAACAAAAAAAAACAAACTACCCAAGACCTAAGTTTATGTTGCAATATTCAACTTTCTTCTGTACTTCTGGCTTCTCAAGAATCTTCTGTTCCTTATCCTGGCTTTTAAGAGTTGTCCAAGCAGGGGCAAACAGTGCTTTGGTGAGACAGAGAACCAGAGCTGCTGATGTGTGAAAGTTGATATTAATTTAGGGATGGCACTTAGCTGCCTGTGTATTTTGTGATTTACACTTGAGTTTAAGCTTCTTCGTATCTTGATTACTGATGGCATGAGTGTTAGTCTAAAGCAAGGCAAGGAACTGTTCAGATATGTTGAACATATTTGAAGTAGGTTTGGTTCATGTGACTGATGAAGCATTTTCCATATTGTGAAATATTATATGTATTAAACAACTTTTTATGGGATTCTATATGGAAATCTCTTCTGGAATAGCATGAAGGCTGCTTTTTTCTATGACATTAGTAAAACATGAGAAACTGAAAACACAATAAACCCCCGAAAGTTTCATATCATTCACCAGAAGAAATTTTTAAGCTGTTTCATCATGTTCTAGAACAAAAAAATGTACCTTACACCGGCTCAAATTTTTGTGTATTTTACAAAATACCTATTTTAGTACGAATATGTATAAGCACATTGTACTGTCCCTCAGTCAGATATGTAGTGATTGGGAAGGGGATAAAGGAGGAATTGTTTCTGTTAGTCATGTCTAAATAACAATAAGAGAACTTGAAAGTCCTGTGAGCTCCCTAAAAATTGGGTAGTAAGACATCTAGCAGCGGGAACCCACCAAACCCCTTACAAAAAGTCCCCTGACCCTGCCAATGCTCTGGGAAGCCCACTCTTGGCTCCCTACACAGCCATGCCTATGAGGCAGAAACCTTTCCCTCTTGAATCACAGGCTATCTGAGATCTTTTTAGAGCCACCGCATCCACACTACATTTCATTTCCAGGAAGTCTTCACAGATACCTTGATTCTGTCAGATTATCACAGAGCTCATCATTACTGGTGCCTCAACAGATGATATCTTCCCCCATACATAGATATCTGCCCTTAATCATCTGTGTGTGTATTTCACCATCAGCACAGCAACACACTCTTATGGATGGCATTGTAAAAGCAAGTCACTCCTTAGCTGGGCTGAGACAGATTGTTTGAATCCTGAAAAATTATCCAACAGTGGTAGTTAGACCTAGAGATTGTCCTTCCCACTGTGTACCTCATTGCTCACACTGACTCCTTCCAAACCACTTAAATCAGTGGGGCAACCTCTGAACAGGTTTCACGTCAAAACTGCAGGCTCAACACATTGAACAACAGTTGCCTTCAGAGATGCCCCTGCTAAACAGTAAGGCAATCAATCAATATCTCTAAACAGCATTAAATGATAATTAAATGCCATGCAGTTGCTTTGAACAGTAAAGTGAGCTAGAGTTTCTCTCCACTGTTAAATTTTATGTCATAAGCTTTTAAATGAGCTCTCTACATAGAAAAAACTTTAACCAAATCTGTATTTATGCTATTAATAAGTACTACATACAAATCAGAGTAGGAATTCCTGTAATAAATAGGCCACAGTATATAGCTTTAATAAATATAACCACAAACATTTTTGTTCTGTTCATGATGGGTTTTTTAAATAAATATTTTAAACAGGGAAGTAGTTATTTAAGGCAAAACACTACGGAAGAAGTTTGGGAAGGGGTGAAAAATGTAGGAAGATATTAATTACATGGAAAGTTATGACTCACTAGTGGCTTTTTTGCCTAATAATATGGTATTACAAAGTTTCTTCAAATTTACAAAATGTTCTCTGAAGCTACATGTCTCCAGAGTTCCTGTCACAAATCAGAAGTACTTTAATCAGGTGAAATGGAGAAAGAGATGTGAAGAAGCAAAATGGAACTATTACCAGTAAGTATGAAAGCAATTAGCCATCTATCAGTGTGTAAATAGATGATTCCTATGTATCAAATGTCACAAATAATTTGCTTTTTGTGCTCAAAGTTGGCATTTCAGGCACCCACTGCCTTCTTGGAGGCAATATTAAGAGGGGAGGAGACAATGACAGTGGGCGTTAAATAGGGTACAGGGTGGCCAATGCAAACAATTTAGGATGGAGAAGTAAGAAGAAATTGGTTGGGCTCTGATTGCAAAGACTGGAATTTGATATGGGGAGGACTTTGGTAAAGAGATTTAAAACAAAGTCTCCAAAATTGCTGCGTGACAATTGGCTTGTGATGCAGAAGCAGGAATTCAAATGTCAGGGGAAACAAAGAGGAGGAGAGTGGGTGCAGTGGATGTCAAAGCAGGTGATGGCTCAGAGTTTTTGATTACAGAATCACAGAAATATTAAGGCTGAAAGGAAACTCTGGTGGAGTCATCCTGTCCAGCCTCCCTGCTCCAGAGGGTCATCCTAGAGCACACTGCACAGCATCCAGACAGTTCTTGAGCACCTCCAGTGAGAGAGACCACACAGCCTCTCTGGAAAATCTATTCCAGTGCCCAGGAACCTGCACCCTAAAGAAATTTCTTCTCATGTTCAGATGGCACTTCCTTTGCATCAGCTTCTGCCCATTGCCTCATGTGCTATTGTTCAGCATCACTGAGAAGAACCTGAGTCCTCTTGTCAGCCCTGCTTCAGATAAGGTACAGGGTTGTGTGGATGAAGATAAGGTAGGATAGTACCCAGCAGAGATAAATTTCTGAGCCATTGCCACTGAAGTGAAGCTTGTTGTACATTTGGCTGAAGGAAAAAGTTTGTCCTAAAGAGAGACATAAGGGTGGAGGGGAGGATGCCTGAAGCTCTCCGAGGATACATGAAGGGCATGATGAAAAAAGCTCAGCAAAGAGTTTATTGAGAACAGTTCTGTGAGATTAAGAAAGTCATGAACATCTCAGTATTGGATCAGTGAGGATGAGTTAAAGCAGAAGTTGATGCAGTATTTTAATACTCTTAGACAAAATTTTTGTCATGCAGTAAGAACACAAACTTAGTGTTGGAAACTGTCTTTAAAAGGTGGGTCTATGGATAGGAAACATGCAATGGAAAATCAACAGAAAACTGGGGAAATGATGGAGGCAGCAAGTATGGTTGAGAAGGGGTGTGAAACAACACCAGCAGAAGATAGCCACATATAGGAAAGAAGAAAGAATAAAGAAAAGTACAAAACCAGAATTACATTCTTCATTGCAAATTAGCCAAGTTTGTAGCCATCAGTTTCATGCTGTAACAGAGTAAAAATCTTCCTTCTGTGGAAGTCCCTGTGATTGTGAAAGCCTAACATCCTTTCCAAATCAGCAGAATTTTCCTGGTTGAGAAGACAGCAACGGTGTTTTCCACAAGAGAATATATTTCACTGTTGCCTTCACTGCTATACTGAGTAAAGATTCCTGGCATTTTCTCCAGAAATCAATTTTTTTTCCATTAGAAGTTTCATGGAACAGTCTTTTTTCCTAAAGGAAAGGGAAAACCACAGCCAGTGTTAGAAGGAACCTTCTCATTGAAAATGGACACACATATTAAAAACTAAAACTGGGCTGTTTCTAGAATCTTACATCTTCTAAAAACACACTTAAAACAATGTATTCAAGGCACATAATCAGGAGTCCACAGATTTTTAATCCTTGCTTAACATGTTCAGAAATGAAACACAGTTTCACTGGCTGTCAGATGCAATTCCTAATACTGTGGCCTGCTGCCTAAGGTGTTAAGAGAGAAGAACAACATATCCAACCAAAATTACAGGAAGGACTACAGGCAAAATGTAATGAGATGATCAGTGAATGCAAATGAACCCTCTCACTTAAGACTCTGATAAAATGACTTCTCTGAATAGAACAAAAATTTCACATAGGTTTTTAGGCCAATAGATAAGAGCATATTGCTAATTTTAAAAGACAAATTACTTGAATAATTATCCTCCTCTTTAAACATTTTCTTAATTACTCTCAGCCATATCTTCAATTTTAAAGCAGAAAGTTAAGTGTAAGACTGACAAGCTAGAGCATGTTAAAACTTTGCAAGTATCCAAATCAGAGCTGCTGATAACTGGGCTTAATCTGTCGGACTCGCTTGTAGGAAAACTCCCATTTACTTCCTAGATACAAAAAATGGAGACCAAAGAAATCAGGCCTTACGTATTAATTATTCAAAGCTTACATTTTTGTACTGAAGAATCAACCAGCTGAGGGTGTGCATGCATGTGTAAATATACAGATAGCCAGGCAGAGACAGATGGAATTAAAACATGCTCTTTTTTAGTGGTCTGGGCAGAGACTTTGCTGTCACTGATCACCAGGACGTTTGCTTTTGATGGTGCAGCACCAGCACCAGTTGTTAGCTGTTTGTGACAGGGGTTGAAATGCACCAACATGGCAGGGCTGGGACGGGTGGCACTGAGCAGAACAGCTTTGCCACGCAGTGATACACTTGAGCTTTGACAGAGGACTGACCCTCTGTCAGTCATCCTGTCTTTGCCAATCAAATGTACATCCTTCCAGAGGCGCCTGCAGTTGACACTGCACCCCAAACACAGCAAAAGGTTAATGCAATGACATTTCAGAGATGACACATTGTCAAAGGCCCGGCAAAAATAGCAGAACCAGGCTGTGTTTAGGAAAAACTGGTGTGTTTTACAGGACACACACATGGCCACGACATTCCCAGAGGGGATAGGTTGGGTGTAAACACCCTTGAAAGACCTTGGTCAAGGAAATCAGGAGTCAGGAATGGATAACAGCATAATAAGGTCTGGCCAGGACCCTGAGGTTCTTTCTTTTCCCATCTGTGGAAAAACAAATGTCCTTTTGCCAGAGCTCTGGCTAACCTTTGCCAGAGAAAAGTGCAGGAGCTAGAATGACAAAGCTTTTGGAATCTACAAAACAAGTCCTCCATTTAATTACAGGGATTTGCAGGGCATCTTATGACTATAAAACGTATAATAACTTATTTTTCTTCTTAGGTAAAGAAGCATGGCACTCCCACCCATTTTCAAAAGGGATAATTGACAATTAAAATAATTCTGGTAAGGCAAAAGCTGCATATTTAGAAAGCCATATTCCAGTATGTATCCCTGCCCAAAGAAATGCTATGTACATATTTTAGCATTGCATTTCAATTGCTCCCTCCCTTCCCCATAAATTTTCCATTTGTTTCCATTTCTCCTCTGGCTTGCTTGTTTCTTCGTCTCATGTAGAAGGGCCCCCCCCGGCATCTTTTTCTAATCTCACCCCAGTGAAATACAATGTGAACATTCATATTTGACTCATTACTGTGAAGAGCAAGTATGTTGGAAAGAAGGTCAAATTATTTTCTTTGTGCCTGACCATCAACAAAAGACCAGTTGGAGCAGGGACTCTTTTCTATCATGACACTTCCCATTGACTGCAACTAAGCTCTGTTGTCCTATTGCAGTCACAGATAAAGTCAGTATGTCTTGTTTGTTTGTTTGTTTGTTTATTTATTACTTCTGTGTTTGTTTGGTTGATTGATTGATTGATTGATTGTTGATTGGAACCTGAATGCTCTCTGAAGACAGAGTAAAGTACATAAGCAATCACTGGGGCTAACACTACAAGAGGAAGATCTTTCAGAAAAATTTGGGGGGGTGAATTAGAAACCAAAATGTCCAGTGATAAAGGCAAGTAAATCTTTTTTAAAAAGCGGGGTTAGAAGGCAACTTTCTGTTCCCTTGAGACAATGGCAAGGACTTGATGGGTGATGTTATGTGGGCCTGAGCTTCTTTTCCTTGGCCTGTGTAGCAGAACTTCCAGTGACGTCAATAAGAGCAAGACTGGAGTAGATAAAAGCTCTTAATGTTGTCTCCTGCAAAACTCAGTGCCACGGACTGGCCTTGCATTATGCCCTGATGAGCAGCTACTTTATCCCAAAAATGCACTTTTAAAAATGCAAATATTAAGAAGTATCATTTCCATTCTAATGAGGGGTTCTGCTTTAAGAATAAGAGATAAGCCCAAGCCAGATGTTCTTATACAAAAATTGCCCTTGAAATACAGGGCAATAGCTTGTTCTGACACCTTCCAGCATGCTCTGTGGTGAAACAGTCAATCTCTGGGAGGGAATCCCTTCCTCTGGTCTAGGAAAATTCTCATTCTGGGAGGTGTTTTGCCCTTTGGGGTTGCCTGTCTCTCTTGCTTGGCTATGGAGGCAATCTGGCCAATGCATGCAGGGTCCAAATGCCAAACATGTAGGCACTAAAGTTTAGGTGAATTAAATCTGAACCTGAACTGAAGTTTCACTACAATTTTTCATCTCCCACATTCATCACCTTCCGTGTCTTAATCACTGTCCTGTAATCTGATTTTTGCTTGCTTCTTTCCCTGAAACATCTACAGGAGAAACTTCAGTCTCTTCCAACAGTCTTTCTTTCTTCCTCTTTGGGACAATTTCAGAAAGAGAGATCATCCTCATTTACCAGCCAAGGATCTGTTGATTTAATTACTTAATTAGACATGACAGACATCTATCGCTAGGTGATGTCTGTTCATACCAGTGGAACAGTGTGCCTTGAGGACTGCAGGAGGTATAAGCGTACTTAGAGTCCCCCTGGTAAGAGAAGTGAGGAAAATCTTATTTCTCAGTCTTGCTCCAGGACTGGGACTGGAAGGCATTAACAGTGACCTTGTGCTTACCCATTTCTCTGGTGAAAATATTGATGTTGTAGGTGACAAGAAACTGTAGAGGCAGGTTGCATTTGCAGTGTACCACTTTTAAGGATAATATTAACACAAAAATGTCCAGCATCTAAAAAAGTTGATGTCTATACAGAATATTTTAGCTAAAATCAACCCAGCTGTTGGATCTAAGTAAGAGAGATCCAGTGGTATTCTTGGATTCAAGTGGTATTTAGATTCAAGAATTTGGAAATGATGTTCTAGTCCAAAGAAAAGAATGCATTACTGTTCACTTCTCATGCTTTCTTATGGACTGAGAGATCTACACAATTAAATTATTGTTCCACAGGAGAAGACTTTCAGAAGATTATTCATAATCTCTATAGTCAATTAAAGTTTTACATAGGTTGAAAGCTGTAGACTAGCAGTAAATGTTTTCTCTCTGAATTACCAAGTGTTTCTACAACTCAGCTCAAGATAATTGAGGTGTTAAACCTTTCCTTCTTTTATGTTGGTCTTTGTCTACTCTGAAATAGTCACAAAGGTTTGGTAAAGGGCAGATTGCCTATCCTTGTGCACAAAAAGATTTATGACTTACCATTTGTTTCTTGAAGAGAAATTGTCCTGGCTGCTGGACAGTTCTTCAAATCAAGCAGAGGATATTTCTGAGCTTCATGGGCTTAGCTTGCTGAACCTACAGGTGACAGACACTCTTGTTTCAGCATTTCATTGTCATGACAAAAGCAACAGAGTTAAACCTTTATCTCTGTCATTTGCTCTGTTCAACATGTTTTCCACTGGTTCTTCCTATTTGTGTTTTATTAAGCAGTGCATTTAAATTTGGAAGCAAGAATTCAGGGTACACATCCTCAAATGTTGCAAACATATTTTGGAAAAGCAAAAAAGCCCTTTTAGGACTATTCAGCCAAAGAGTGATTTTTTTGGTGAAAGGTGAAATCAACCCAATAAATAAGACAAAGTGCAAAAAGAAGTTTATTGCTGCTTTCCTAATTAATAGGGAAAAAAAACCCCAAAAGTTCTAATGTAATTATAGCTTTATGTTCCTTTTAACAGGGTTCTTGCAGCCAGTTACAGCCTTCTGTATCTGTTTTCAGATGTGCTTACATAGCCTACATGTCTTCTGGACCTGCACTGCAAGGATCATCACTAAACAAAGACATGACTGTGTGTGCCATATAGAGGCAGTTTTCCCTGAGTTTCTTACTCACTAGAAATAGATTTATAATGATTAATCAGAAAAACAGTTACTGAAGGAATATGTACCTTAAGGGTCAGGATTTGGGACTGTAAGCTTGTCTTTAAGGGTTGTGAAGCTGTTGTATGCTGCCTGAGAAGACTCTTTGGACCTTACCACATCCTGAAATTCTAAGAAGAATTCCTTGGCAATGGCTGAAAAGCTAGGTGTTTGTGCATGTTCAGTCTTCCAGATGGTGATCTATACACTGACTCTTTACTGTGCCTTGTTTATGCACTGTTTTAGTCTGCAGAATATCAGGAATTTTTGACTTAGCAAAGAATTTTATCTTTGAGCCCCACTGAAGGAAGTGAATGTAACTGCCTTTATTAATACAAATTGTGCAGTTGGACAAATGTAATGGCATGAAAATAGCATGCTGCTAACTTGCTTTTGAAAAGAAACTTGAAAGAGTCTGTATACACTGTGACTATTACATTGTACAAAATTTTTCTTTGAAGAGATGGAAAAATATTGTTATGCTTAGTATTTTCATCTGTCTATTAACCATTCCAAATATAGTCCTTGTTAAATATATGGGATGGCAAGCTTTTTACAGATGAATCTTCTTTTAAAATTGCTCAGGCATATAAAAGGTGGGCTTATTCTACAGACCAGAAGTCAGCTAACTCAGAACATTCTTTTGCATTAGTATTAATTAGTATTATTTTTCCACAGCCTGGATAATAATTATTTTCTGTGTATACAAAGAAAAGGTGTGCATAATAAAGACACTGACTTAGAGGGACGTAGCATGCAAAGTGCACTACAAGGTCAAATCCAGCCCAAACTTCCTTTTTCCCTTTCATTAATATTTTCAGAAGGAGTCTTCAAACTTGTAGGTGGTGACTCAATGGGATTTGATATGAAGATGTGACACCTCATCTTAAATTCCTTAACCACATTTCTTAAGTTGACAGGAATGTCAGGAAGTGTGCCTGATAAGGCTTGCTGTCCTCTCCGAGCTGACTAATCATACATGAAGTCTTGGCAAGAGATAACCAGGTTACAGTAGAGCCAAAATGACATCACATCAACTCAATTTCATATCCTGTAGACACCAGTGCCTATCACCACTCCAGGTTGCTAACATCCTTGACACACAAATGGTATTTTCAGTCTCCGATGTCCCCCTTTTACCCTGTGTCTGTCACTCTGGGGTAAATCAGGAACAAATTTGTCACTAAATGTAGAGAACCATTAACTCACGGGCACTTTGTCATCTGAAGCATAATTTTCTGTGCACGGCTTGCCAATCCCTGAACTCTAGCTATTTGCATAACAGTTTGCTGTACGAATTTGTGACGGAGGATAGTGCTGAACTTGTTAAAATTCCATGTGAATCTCAGTGCAGAAAATGGACTGGTGCTTTAAATCTTGGAGAGTTGTTCACATCAATAATGAATTTCAAATAATTTATTCACTTCAAGTGTAAGTGGTTGGCATACAGTCCTTACAGCTGGTTTGTTGAGATAATTGATTTCCATATAGTTTAAAGATGGGGAAAGAAACATATGACAACTACAGCGGGTTCCGAGGCAATTGTGAATGCCATATCAGTTTAATTATAGCTCCATCTTTAGCTGACATGGGTTCTGTCCTATTGGAATGAAAATATCCCAGCAACTTGAAATGTAACAGTGATGAATTTTTTATGTTCTTCTACCTACCTTGTGTGCTCGCTTAGGGCACTGTTACAAGTACACTTCTAGCTTTTTTCAGTGGATAGTTAACATGACATGCAAGACTGGTCTGCATGACACAGATAACTCAAGGGAATAGCAACAAAGTAAATGAGATGCATTAGTATCTGGATGTGAACTGGGGGATATAAGTTCTCAGAACTTCTTGTTTAATTTATAGAATTGGTTTTTTCCCCCTGTGCATAAGATTTCAAAATGGTAATCGCATTCAGGAAATGAGCTGTTCCCACTTCAGGTACTAATATCAATATGTAAAAGCTAATCATTAACCAGATGTACTACTCAGCAGTGCCTATTATATGTAAGCAAGCTAGCTGAGGTGATAAAAAAAGCTAGCTTTTACTTAAAATGTAGTTATATTGACCATGGAGACACTGGGAAAACTGTGAGGTTTTTTTGTTTTGGTGGGATTTTTTTATTGACCGCGATATACATGAAACGAGGGCTGAGAGAAACAAAGTGTAATAAAAATTTGCTTTGCAGCTAACACTGCATGCATGAAACACCCACTTTGCTGAGGTCCAATCTGGCTGCCCCTGGATGGGGCCATTTGGAAGGAGATGGGGCTGCACCTCCATGTTCTCACATACAGGACATGCAGAGGAGCAGAGAACCAGGACTGCTAGAAACCCCAATCTTCACTTCCTTTCCACCAAATATTCATTCCTTTCCACCAAATATTCCTTTCCACCAAATATTCATTCACATAAGCTGTAAATAAAAGAGCTTTATTTCTTTCTTATTCCATTCATTCCTAAGTTTCACAGTGTAGTAAAAAAAATAACAGACAGGGTGTCCAGTAAACTTTCCAGCAGTCAGGAATTCCTTACTGTATTGTTTCTACTTCACCTGATGGAACTTCCCTGATTACAGTCAGGGTCCTATACTCAAGTTCTAGTGTTAAGTTGAAGCAATTCCTGTGGGCTGAGACTATAATATTTTTTTTCAATTTAATAGAAAAATTCTAAGTATATTTCAAATATTTTTCTGCCATCTGAGTATGATGGAATAAAAGAGAAAGGACCCTACTCTGAATTAAATTATAAACTGTATTGGTGAAATAAGGACTTCAGTGGTCTAGCTTGACATAGATGGCACAACATTCCATGCCATTAACTTTTTTTGCAGATATATACAAACGTTTCTTTTGACATTGCTCAAGAGCAGAAAGTTCTCCTCCCAGCTTCCAAGATTTCTTTAGGAGTAACTGTTGAGTACCTGAAATTAAGGCAAAAATACTTGGTTTAAAAAAAAAATAAAAAAAAAAAGCCCAAGTCTTCTAGTATTTACTTCCAGCTCCAATTACAGAGTACAAGATTTCATTTAAAAAGATGCACAACAGTAAGATGCTGGAAAGGATCCTGCAGGTCCCTGACAGTCACCACATAAATATTTTGGGTTGTATAATCCCATCACAACTTTACTCCCTGTTTGTGGTTCAAATGTGCAGCTTTGATTCTGTAAGTGTGCACTATGAACTCATATTCATAATTTGGGGCTGGAGCTGGGACTGAGTCTTGTATTAAGTCCCTGGGTGGAGTCACATCAAAATTATCTTAGCTGTCTTAATTTCAAGACAGCAAAGACAGTCCTGGAATGATGACCAAGAGCTCTGGGAACTTAAAAATCTTTATTGGCACACAGATGCATTGACTCTAGAAAGAACTGAGATTAGTAAAAAAATTAAATGGGGGGGGGGGGTGGTCTATGGAGAAGCAACTCTCTCTGGCATCTGTTTTTGAAAATCAATGGAAAATTTTGATTGCAAAAGAAGTGTTGATTTTGTTTGCAAGTGGTTCCTGAAATGTATCAAGAAGTGGAAATGAATTGGAAATTGTAATATAGAAATCTCCAGTCAAAGTACCACCAAGACTTCCTACAGGAGAACAACATTGCAAAAATACCTTTTCACTGTTAAATATAGGCTCAGGTTTTGTTGATATGCCTGGAGTGGCTTGTTATGGGCAAGCAGGAATTCTACCAATGGAGATAAGGTAGCCAAGTGTGAAATCTGCTATAAATAAAGGAAGTGTTCTGCAAAAGCACTGTGCCATGGGATTTAACCTTCTGCAACTCTGAATCCAGTCAGGTGAGTGGCACACACTAATGAACAGATGCCAAGAATTTTTTTTTTTTTATTTCACACTTTCATTATATATTTCAGGCTGCATTTTTCCTCCCAAACTGGTGAGCTAACTTGAATACTAAATATATAGTAGGGACTGACACTTTTCTTTTTTAGTCATTGACTGTCATTTGTAGCACCTTGCTTCCTTCCCTCAGCCTCCACAGGAAGAGAAGGGAAGAGATGGAGAAGAGAATCTCTCAATGTCCAGTGATGGATGCTTGAAGTCTTTGACTTCAGAGGGGATGTTGCCTGTCCAAGTATCTGGTAACTTAAGTAGCTTTTAGGGCAAATGTTTGTTAGGTCTCAGAATATCTGATTCACTTGCCATCCTCAGCCACTGAACAACGATATTCAGTTTGAAAAGAAAATACTTAAAATCCCAGAACTGTATGGTGTTTTCAAATATCATAAAACAGCACTTCTTGTCTGCAGTTTTTGTGCTAAAGTTGCTTCTATATCTAAGAAGAAACAGACTATTAACTCTGTATTTTAAAGTCAGCATAGAATACAAGGAATTACACATAAATTTTCCATTATTTCTAAGACATGACATAAAGTGAGTTTTCAACAGGACTTTGTCCCTCTTGGAGTTAGTGAAAAAAGCCCTTGAATGGTTTGAATCAGACTCCAGACTTCCAACTCTAATTTGTGGTGATGAAAAGTATTTCTTGGTATACCTGACCAGCAACTACATGGTAGAACGAGTCTTTTCAGCTTTTAGAATGTGCTATGTCCTGTAGCAAATTTTTAGTCATGTAAGAGGGTTAATCTTTCAGGAAGTCATTGGATAACTGAATCTGAAACTATGAACACTGCATTCAGTAAAGAAAACATCTTGGGCCCATTTGTTGCTTTCCTTGCTGAAGGCTACCCCAGTGGGAGATGTCTTGAGAAGTTCTGCAATTGCAGCAGAGCTGCTGGCAACAAGAGTGGCAAAGTTTGTAGGTTTGGGCCAAAAAGCATGGGTGTTGATGGGAGAATGACCTTTTGGACACTTGAACAGCACGCTGCATTGCCCCTGGCTTAGGCTGAGACTTTTTTACTTCCATGTCCAACCTGAGCGCTTGATTCAGACCCATTGTCCCAGCCAGGTGACATCTTGCTGCCCACCATCTTCCATCCAAGTGTTTCTCTATACAAATGGATGTCATCTGCTGGCTCAAAATCTTAATATTTCCTTTCTGTTTCTGGCCAAGAAGTGGTGTATGATTTTTCTAAGTTGCTGAGATAGTAGGCATGATTGAATCAGTGTGTTGCACAAAGGATGTGAAGATAAATTCATATGAATAAGAATTTATTAGCAGACTCCACAGTTGATGACACATATCATCAATGACCAAAAAAAAAAAAAAAAAAAGAAGAGGAGGGATGGCGGGGGTCGTGCA
Organism: Petroica traversi; assembly: GCA_025920805.1. NCBI lineage: Eukaryota > Metazoa > Chordata > Aves > Passeriformes > Petroicidae > Petroica > Petroica traversi. Next base: position 16,129,744 of record JAHLSL010000010.1, read on the forward strand.
GAGAGAAAACTCTCCCCAGTGGCATGTTGAAAGAAGCTGTGGTTGACATCCTGAGACAAACAACTTCCTCAGGAATCTTATCCAGGGCAATAGGCGATTCCAGCACTTTCCCTGCAGTAACTACGGTGTTTTTTTCAGGACTCATTCAAACTCCCTACTGATTGTTCCTATTCCCAGTGCAAGCCTTGAGCAGGGGGAGGTGCTGTGTGGCTGGTTAGTTGGTGAGCTCTGTCTTTTTGAGCCCTTGGTTTAAACCAGAGGAAAGAGAGCGGAAAAGGAGTGGGTGATTCTTGCTCTGACAACAGTGACTTCCTCTGGAATGTGCTGTGCCAACACTACTGGAGTATGCAGGCAATGTCCCACCTACCTCCAGGAAGGCCCTGTGGTCTCAGAAAAATCCTGGTGCCACTGCACAACTCCCATGGTGCCAAGAGCATCATTCATCCCTTCAAATACCATGCAGCAGAAGACAAGGAATGCTGTGTGTCCCTTCATGATAAAAACCATCAATCTTCCACCCTGAGCAGGACACACCAGTCACTGCCCATGGGGAGGATAGGCTGCTCTAGTGGGTTTTGTCCCCCTAAAAGGCACTGGAGGTAGGCAGAAAACTGTTTCCAGTGACCATTTGCAGTTCTGTAAGTACTGTTAAAAAATAACAGTAAATTTATCAACAAATGAATTGGTACTCTGGAAGTGCTCAATTAGCTGGTGTGAAAAATACATTAATAAATCCTACATATTGTTCAATTGGCCGTTGCCTAATATTTTAGGTTACAGAACAAAAATGGAAAGCTGTGTCTCACACTAAACACTTAACTCGCTTTGCCCAGCCTGTGTGCAAGGATTCTCTAAAACTTCCCTGCATCAGAGTGCAAAATCCTGTTTGTAGAGCAGGGAATCCAGCAGTACTGCTTCTATGCTAAACTTTTTGTGTTTGGATCATACTGTACACATTTATAGTGTGTAAAGAGATTTTTATAGTGATGTAAAGAGCCTCAATATGTAAAAGAATAGTATCATATCTAAATAGAAACTGGATAGCCAATTTTACTGGTTTATATTACAGAAATTCCCAGAAATAAAATAAAGAATTATTTTAAAAGCGCATTTCACTTATCCATATACTGAAAAAACTGTTACACAATTAGTCTGATAGCATAGAACCATGCTGTGCTGGACAGGATCATGCAAGGAAGCAGACATTTGACATGCAATCCCTGTATTTCCTCTTTTCAGATGAAATTCTGTTTACATAGAAAATGACACATACAAAAACCACACAGTATACTTGTCTTCTCCTTCCTAACGTATCACACATAGCAATATAAAAAAATGGCTTTTATGCATGCATTTCATTTGATAAAAAATAAACATCTGAATGCCCATGAGCAAAAAAATAAACTAACATATAACCATTCACTTTTTCTCTTGAATCTCCTTTACTTCCAACACTTCACATAACTAGTCACACATGATCTTTTTTTGGACTCTGCTGTTGCTTTGTGGCAGCTGCAGAGCTGCAGTGATGCAATTTGCATGGCAGTGCACCTGTGCAAGGTGCAACTTCTGGCCCCAAGTGACGGTGGTAGAGAGTTAGAGACATTTTGTGGCCTTTCTCCAAATGATTTCTAAATTTAAAAATTTTGGTTGGTTAAATTCATCTCTGCTGACACCTATTTAAGTGAAACCAACCAATCAACCAACCAAAAACCATGCAAAAGAGCCCAAAGAAAGAAGAAACATGCAGAAGTGCTGTTTTTGTACCTGTGCATGAGCAGGAGGCCTTGGTTTATTTGATGTTTATTTGCATAACCCTAACTAATGTTATTTATCTAGGTTATTTATCATTCATAGACATCTGTAAACACTGGCCACCCACACCATCAACATGTTTGCACTTCTGCATCTGCAATGATGGATTCTGAAACATTTCATAGTCACTTCATTCTAGAAACACCATCTTGCTATCTAAGGAGTAAATGTGAGATCTTGAGCCCCATATACAATCATTCCTTTATATCAACTAATTTCAGAGTAATAATTAGAAATTTTCACCTCCGCATAAGCTTACAGTTTGTAACAATGAATATTGTGCAGAATTTTCTTTTCACAGCTGGACCTGTGACACTCATATTAGGTATACAAAACCTAAACACATACACGAAGTAATAAACTAAATGTTTATTTGTCTTGTTCTGATCATAAAATATCCATATCTTGCAGAAGTTCTCAATTACTATGAAAAACATGTTGCCTATCAATGAATACTCTGTTTTGCTGCTTTGATTATAATGAAGAAAAAAGTAGCAGCTAAGTATAGAAGTGTTTATTTTCACTTTTAAAATTTGTTTGCAATAAATTATTCTCCAATTACTTATTACCTGTGGAATAATACTGAAATTTAAATGAGAAGCCCAGTCAATATTGCATGCATCAAAAACGATGAAAATCTTCACTTACTGAGAACTGTGAAATGTTTATTGGTTTTTAGACACAGAGTCCTCCAAGGAGTGCTACAAATCCACACAAACTCACTGCACCTTCAATGTTGCATTTGGAGTGTTGATTTAGATGAAATATGTGTAAAAACTCCTGTCAGCTGACAGCTCTCTAGTGATTATACATCTGCAAAGGCTCAAGAACATAAATTATTGCAGCATGAGTCTGGAATAAATTATGCTCACCTCACACATTCTAGACCTTCTTGGTCCACGGTAACAGAGGAAAAACTGTTGTGTTTTAGAATTAGGGAACAAGAGTTTATTTCATCATCTTGTATATGTGTGTGTAATTTTAGACCAATGTTTTTCCTAAGCAGCAAAATGTCAATGAAATCAGTGAAGGAAAGAGGAGTCGTGAAAGTAGGACATGAAGTGATGTGAGACTGGTACAGCAAGTTCCCTGAGCTATCAAAGGTAAAGAAGCTGCCTTCTCTTCAGGAAAGAAAATGAATCAAACTTTTTACCCTGCAGCATCCTACTTAGCTCAGATCCCTTAAAGCTACTCTGTACTACCTGCAAAGATAAAAGCATTTCTCTTCTAGTTTGTATCTCATAGACTATTAAAAAATCATTCATATTGGAACAAAACAATAAAACAACAAAACAACTTTTCCCAATATTCTGTCTCCAGAAAACCAAAGTAACTACATGGTGATTCATCACTTGCCACTATTTTGGACCCAGATTTTGCATTCAATAGATGTTTCAGGGCTTGCCTTCCATGAACATTAACCCTCAGTCATTTCTTGTTCAGGCAGAAATCTTATACTCTTTAAGACATCTTTATTCAGAAGCTAATCAATGCGTCTGACCATGCTCTCCAAGATGTCTTTCCTGAGATGAAATTGTTAACTTAGAGTTCATGACCTTGTAGATGTGTTTGTTTTACTTACATGCATTGTCACTATTGAAATAGAATGTCTTGCCTACTATTTTATTACCCAGACACTCATAGAATAATACATCATCATCTTCTCCTATTTGCCTTTCCTGGATGGTCTCAATCCTTTCCTCACTACCCACATCTCTTTATGCAGGCTTACTAGAGATGTAGTATCTGCATAATTTCTCTCATTCTGCTGCCCATCTGTCTTTCACTAAAAAAAGCAACCAGATGAAACCTGTGCATGAGCTAAAGTCACTGAGTCTAGAGGAAGTATTTTCATGGGAGTAAGCAGAGTTTGGAGTCAACCTTTCTGTGAAATCAGGCTGACTCATGTATGAGGTTGGTTTACAGACACTGCACTGCTGTTCCCAGATAGCAGATTTAGTGACAGGAAATGTGCCACTTTCCTCTTGGGCAGTTTGACCAGGGGATTTGGATGCCATTATAAGGTGTCCTGATGGGTTGAGGTGCACCAGGCTGGAACACACTCTTCTCTGATTCCTCTGCATCTCCAGTGAATTACATGCACGGGGTGAGTAGCTCTAGGAGGAACATTGCAAAAGCTCAGGAATCTATGCCTTTCCTGGTATTTGGCAACTCAGGGATAATGAGCAGATATAGAGAAGAATAAACAAAGCCATGCACCAGGCAGGAAGTTGATTAACTCACCTGGGCTTGCTCCAGGTCCCTATGGAGGCAACAATAAATCACAGGACACCAAGCATTGTAGCCACCAGCCTGGAGAGCTGTGCTGAATTTTGCTCTTTAGTCCCATGGCTCCTTCAAAGAGGTACAACCACAATATTTAGGTATCTTAGCACGAGCAGAGCAGAGACAGAGCAGCCATCCTGTCTCCTGCCTGTCACCCATGACACGGAGCAAGAGAACTGGCACACCATGGTGGGATTTCTTTGCATCAGGATGGAATCTTCCCACATGATGGGAGTTCTTTCCTCATACCTCAAGCTTTGATTCTCTTATCTGTCCTTTCTGATGCCAGCGATTCCTTTTCTTCCTCATACATCCAACATCCTTGTTTTATCTAGTCATCACCAGGGAACTCTGTGGGTTACAAGATTCTCAGTAAATGGAAAATTTTGTGGGATGGGAATATCTGGCAATGGGTAAGAAAGCAGGAAAAATAATTTCTGCAATATGGCTTGTAAACCTTTATCATTCTCAAAGCCATTTGTCAAGCATTAAGTCAAATAACAGTCCATCTCTACTGCACTCTGCTCTTACATTCACAAATGGCACTGAAACTAGCAGGGACATCTTGTAGAGTGAGATACCCTTCCCACCAAATAAATACTCTCCATGAGAAAGAGTAATGGACTGAACCTCTTTGGCAAAGAGAGGCAATCTGAGGTCAGCACGGGGTACTGAAGATCAACCATTTCAGTGAAACAGCTGAGTGAGTCAGCTCTCATGTGCTGGAAGGAGTAACGGCCATAATGACCACACCTTGTGGCCACTGCTCTGCTTTTGCCAAAGGTTGTTTTCTATGGGGTGACCTCCTCTTCAGGGTTGGCAGAACATTTCTGGTCTTGCACTGCTTTTGCACACAGGTTCTTTGTGCCAAATAACATCACATTTTGTTGGAGGCTGTTCATGGTTACTGTTTCTTCAATGAATCTCTATTTTGCCAAAGCCACGCATCCTCTGCCATCTGTCAAGTGACAAGGAGAAAGAATGTGACTTCCACTATGCTGAAGGACAAGGGAATATGTGGTGAGATGAGACAAATTCACATCAGCACCTCACAACAGCTTCTTTCATGTGATAGGTTACGAATCACAAGGGGCTATTATATCTGTGGTGTAGAAACTAGAGAATTAAAACCCCACAGACTAAGAAATGGCAGAAGTGTTACAAAGCAAAAGATGCTAAGGCCCTTTCTGGTCTAATGTATCAGTGACCACAGTAATGCAGTTTTTGTAGTGATTCTTTTTAACCAGTAAGCTGAGTCCTTATGGACAATGCCCACAGTTTATATTTCTCATAAGAACAAAAGTGTTTTATCTTTTATCTAAGCTGTTTCCACATTTCCGTATGCTTCCGTATTTATCTTAATTGTGGAAACAAAAACAAATACACCGCATGTAAAGAAATGACTTGACCTTCCTTCCATAGGCCGTATCCTATATTCTTTGTGTGCTTCCAAGCTACCTTGCACTCTGATTAACTTGACTAGGAGCTATGTTTGTGTATATTCTCACACAAAATGTATATATAACCTGCCCTCACATGGCTCCACAGGGCTGAACTGAAATCCCAGAACTTCAGCTGTAGTATTAATCATGTATTCATGATGGAATGTGGGTTGCAAGAAAATATACAACAATCCATAGAAACTTTTTTTTAAAGTGTGCAATCACTAAATATTTGGGTTCACATCATAGTCCTTTAGCCAGGTTTTATTAGACTATTTCATATTTGCCTTTCTGTTTATTTTGTAAAAGTATACTTGTCTAGCACACATTTTTATGCCAGCCTTGCTTTGCATTTTTACAGTCTGCTAATTAGACCATTTTAACTAATTTGTTTGCATTTTGTATGAGCAAGTTGGGCTTTTGGATTGACTAATGTAATTGCAGCCAGTTTCTGCCAAATACAAATTACTCTTTCTAGTGTGAGCTAGAGAGAAAAGTAAATATTTAATAGCCATCAATACCCTTGCAGCATTCTAGAGTGTGCTTTTTTCCTATGGAAAGTTTAAATAATTTCTTCAGTGCTTGATTGCACTTTAATGTTAAGAAATTATTTTTTAATCTTTTTTGAAATAATAATGAATTAGACATTTTAGCGTGTCCGCAAGGGTTTTATTTCTGTGCACTTTGCAGTTTTAAATTCCAAGCTTTAAGATCTGGTACTTTCATGTTTGAAGTTTATTTGCTTAGCTTTTTATGTACTGAGTTCCATCTCCTGAAAACATTTTACTGGGATGCACTTGGATTTTAATGTTTCTAAAGGGAGGAAGTCAAGTCTTATAGCAAAGTTAAACTGTGAGAGTTTTGCCTTCTTTCTTTTTTTCTTTTTTTTTCCCCCAAAGGAGTATAGCAGAAGACAGGAACTGGTTACCAAACATCAGCATTAACTGTATCTGTATTTTGCACTGCAAGTCTTACATTCTTCTGCACAAGTGTACATAAAGGCACAAGAGTCCCAGGGCCTTAAGCAGGTTAAAGCTCCTCAATTTACAGCCTTAATATTCCTGGGGTACTTGCTAGGAAATAGATTGAGAAGAGTACCTGCCTGCCAGGGCAGGGCCACCCTCCTCTTTTTCCTCTTCTTCGTGTGACCTGTGCAGACAACAGAGCGATGTCTGCCTCACCCGACAGAAATGTTACACACAGACCACCTTTCTCAGGTCAGGGACATCATAAAAGTCCAAGGGGTGCTGCTCTGTGATAAAATTTGGTGATGGTGCTCCACATCCCACTGTGCTCTCCAGTGTGGTAGCTGTACATTTTCCCTAGGTGTGAGTGCTTCAGTCTCCACTTTCTTTACCCACATGAAGCTTTTAAATGCATGAGTCCCACAGGTCTTAGCCAATAGCCTAAGGAGTGGGGCAGCTCTTGTTTTCTGCCACCCACTGAATGTGGGAATAATCCATGGAAAGCAGGAGGGTTTGAGCAGGAGTGGTGGGTACTGCTTAGTTGGCACCTGGGTTGCCTTAGTACATTTCTAATCTTGCCTTACCTCTTGTGCAGCTGGGACCAGTCCCAGGATGCTGTGGGAAGCAGATCCTGCCTTTGCTCATCTTTCTCTTTCATCTGATGAAGCTAAAATGATTAACAGATCATCAGTGAAATCCAGCAGTAATCAGAGAGAAATCAAAACACCTTTTAGCCAAGACCTTGACACGTCAGTACGCATTTATTTTCAGATAGGGTGTTAACACCATGTCATGCAACATCCATAATTATTAATTAAGAGAGTGAATATATAGTCACTTCCAAATGACAACAGAAGTCCATGTCATCAGCAGGTTATAGAACCAGGTTCTGGATTACATAATCACAACAACCAAACTACTTCTCTCTGTTTCATTCTTGGTACAGCAAATGTGTCACAGAGCATGAAGCAACAGGTCTTTGATGGATGCTCCATCCCTGTCTTCACAATCCTCTCATCATGTGCACTGCAAACATGTGAACAGGTGCACTGCAAAAAGTAATCATCTGTTTTTTGTTTTGGTATTTGCCTGGCCTAGATAGATGGGCAGTGATTTGATCAGTGAACTAATCACACTGTTGTGAGAATGTTACTAGTAACAGGCAGTGTTACCTACCCTCCTGAGTAAGTTTAATGGTGACATTTTTTTAGTAAACCCAAAGCTTCCATTCTTGGGTTTCTGCAAGTCCCACAAATATGAGTGACAAATTTGAGCTTAACTCTGTAGTAGGAATTGTCTACTTGGATTAATTTTTTTTAACATAATACTACACTTAACACTAAAATTTGATACTGAGAAGCTTTAATTTATTTAACTATATTTAATAAAAGTAGATTTAGTGCTAAATTTCTGGTGTATATTTTCCATTATGGACATGGTTGCTCTTTGGGAACAATTCTCTTATATAGTGAATTTCTGGAGTAAGTGTGTTTTCACTGAAGACTCAGAGAAAAGTACCACCCTGTGTATCCTTATATTTTCTATTTCAGTGCCAGTATTTTGGAAATGAAGAAGATAGATTATTAAATGGATTTGCTTATGTATTTTTCTGATTGTGCCCATTTGAACCCATATTGAAGAGCTGGTGTGATTCTGAGAGGAGATAAAAGATGTCAGTACCATTACACAAGAGGCCTGTCTAAAATAACTGCACAGGTCATCTTCTGGAAAGAGAAGGAAGTCAGGTTATTTTCTCACTTCTGACCATTTTACAATTTATCCATGCCTATGTTCCCTTGCTGCTAATAGGATTACTCACACAAGGAGCACAATAGCAATTTAGCCTTAAGCAGTTGGCCTCCACACTGATATACAAGTGAGTATGTCAGCTGATGCTTGCTGTGATGCAGAGAACAAACTAACCAAGGACTGGACTGGCTCTGTTAGAAGTCATAGATAACTGAAATTTATTTTAAACATTTCTGTCACCGGATAGTATTTTCTAAATGTGTTATGTCAAAACATTCCAAGACGTGACATGTAATCCAAGGCATATGTTTTATTCTAGGTTACATTTGCAAATTGAATCTCAGTCCTTTCAAGGCATTTTGAATTTAAAGTAATATTGTTAAATGCTTGTGTTCTTGATACTTAACTAAAGCAGTGACACAGGAATATTCAATAAAGGGCTTCAGTACAATAATTCATTTATTCACTGACTATCTTGTCTTAACAACTGACAACTTTTACAGATCTGATCCCTCTCCAGAGATTTAGTCATTCTCCAACACAGCAAGAGATGGGGAGATAATAAAATTTATAGTACTTTTCATATTCAAATAAATACGCAACATAAAATACAAGTCCTTTTCACCAGCTACATCACATGACCTTTCAGTGTTTGCTCTCTGCTTATCAACTCTCTTTCTATAAAAGCCTACGACACTCAATGTCTTTATAATGTCAGGTCCTGCTAAAACTTTACAGGGAAAAAAATCCCATAGATTTCGTTTTCTAAACCTACAATGGTGTTTCTCACACTGACTCAGCCTGAATGCCTCTGTTGTGCTAGGCTGTCTCAGCAATTTTCAGCATTTCATATATCATTGCAAAATAACTTGTTTGAAATTTTGTCAATTTCTAAGCCCAGTCTTTCTGCACTTGAAGAGCAGCTTGAATGTAAGGGACAGTGCATCAGTTCCTCTGTGTTACTGTTACAGTCCAGCAGGAAAATTCTTGACCCAAATGATGGACATGGAATATGGAATAGTAGTTATTTCTTAAACTTATATTCCCTCTCCTAAATTTGTGCTCTGCCCATGACATTTTTCCACTAAAGACAGACATACTTAGAAGACAAATTTCCACGTGAATGGAAAGACATTTTGCAATCACTGTAGGAATGAAAAGGGGAAATGACAATCACCAACTTAAACTATTTTATTTATATCAAGCAGTAGATGTTTCTAGTGTTAATTAAACTCTGTTTAGATTATGAGAACAGTGAGATCTTGTCTAAGATAAATTCATGGTTCATTTCATGTCTTTTGTACCTATAGTTTTGATTTAATAGACCAAAATGAAGATATGTATGGGGAAGATATGTGAGAAAAAGTGCATGCAAAGTAGTGATGTGAATAGTGTGAGAGAAAGAAAAGCCAAAGAAGAAAAAATAATGGTCTGACTAGATGTTGTAGAAGTTTCTACTCACCTGTGATGGAAAGAGGTGCTAACAAAGTTGGTCCTCACAGAGCTCTACATTAATACAGGGGTTCTGCAAAATTTAATGTCTTATTCAACACGTGGATTTTCACCTCCAAGGGTATAGATCTATGCCTGGCCATCACTTAAATGATGTACTTCAACACAAAGCATTTCTCATGTTGCTGCTAACTATAAAATTTTGTTTCCAAAGATAAACATCACTTTAAAAGGTGACAAAGACACAATGAACAGGAGCCAAACTTTTGAATTGCTAACCCATTCTATAATGTATGTAAAGTATACTTAAAAAACAGGAATGCCAGTTATGTTTGCAAGTGGCTTCAGATTAACAAGGGCAGATATAATCCAAAGTACTGCTTAAAGGTCAGTGAAAGGTTTAAAGGTTAAACCCTTTTTTTTTTTTTTTTACTTCAGACTCCAAGGGTTTCAAAAACAAAGGCCATTTCTACTCTCAGCTACACTAGTGCGAATTTAATATTCACAAGTGCTGGGTCTTAGTTGAATTGGTGTGGATTTGCAACACAAGGACTACCAGCTCTGGCCCTATACTGCTGCTTTGCTGCCTCGTTGAAAGAACAGGTTTTGTTCAGCTGCCACTTTCACCTAAAAGAAAAACAGATCTACCTATATCTATATCATCAATATCTAACTATACCCATGAAAGTTTGTCCATGGATTCTTCAGAGCAGAGAAACTACACAAAATACTCTGAATACACTGTAGATGTTGAAAACATATAATCGGGAAAGGAGAATTTTCATATTAAGTAGCCCTTTTTGATGCTCATTGTCTAGAAGCAAGAATAACGTTCTTCCACCAGCAGTTCTACAGCATTTCTTTAATGTGGTGAAAATGATGGATTATATTTTACTGTTTGTTAGCAATAAAATCATCATATCCTTATTTCTATAATAACTTAACAAGAGCTATACCACTGAAAAGAAGCATGTCTTATCTCAAACGAGGTTTCCAACTAAGATAATCTGAGGAAATACATAACAACACTGTGATCCCAGGACAACTTGATGTTTTCTTTTCTACTAGTTTTTCTACTGTTAGAAGTAATAACACCATACTATTTAACAAGATCTTTAAAAACCGTCAGCCAATATACTGACGGTTTTTTAAAGATCTTGTTAAATAGTATGGTGTTATTACTTCTAACAGTAATAAATAGGTTCACAGAGGTTCAAATATTTACATCTTTTCTTCCTGAAAAAATACTTCAAGTCTTCCCCTTTGTCTCCAGGCTTCCTCACGTTCCCTGAGGACAGAAAATCTTCCAGGGCCTGGAAGGTTCAGGGTCACTCCTGAAACAAATTGCAAACACGATACACTTGAGCTCAGGAGCACTGCCTTCATCTGCTCTCTGCCAGCCATGCTTCACTCCAAAACCATCTACAAATGTTCTGTCCTGGCTGGGTCCACAAGCAGTCACTACTGGAGAAAGTTGCTTAAAGAAAATGTAGAGAGTTTAGTGATAAACATAAAGAAAGTTTTCAAACCACATTCTACAAATTCCCTTTGGGCATCTTCCCTCAAGGTTCCCTGCTTGGTTTCTAAATAGATAACACTGTGGATGGGCTTTTTATCAATTAATATTTTTAAGCTTTTTTTTTTTTTCACTTTTGAAGTTCTCTGAAGGAACTGGACCAGCTTTAAGTCAGCATCTTATGCAGAAGGAAAGATGAAATTTTGCATTAGGGACAAAACAGAAATGGTAGCCTTTCTATAATACATCCAAAAACACAGTATAGTTTTGGGAATTGCAGGTGATTTTATGACCTATCTTACAACTCATGGGTTGACAATCTGCAAGAGGATTCCTTCCCTTGATCACATACCTGTAAAAGCACTTCCTGCAAGAACTGTTGCCTATATCTTTTTTCCCTTTTCAGCCATTGTAAACAATCATGCAAATAAATTAAATTGCTTGGATAGGGATAGAAAATGGATCCACAAGAATGACAATTTGGGTAATATATATTCATTTCAAAAGTCAAGGAAATATTGACGGAAAACACTACTGCATTTTCTACTGGAATTATTTAATATATTTGATTAAACATATAAACTTCACTTTGCTATTCAAGTTCACCAAGCATGTTTGGAATAACAATTATTTTATTAACATACTGACATGATCTAGTCAAACAAAATTAAATGAATTTTGGGGTAATAAGATGTAAAGCCTTATTTAAGTATTGTGGCTCTTTTAAAACAACGGAGAGACAGAGATATCTGCAGAATCAAAACAATATTCCCACAAAACTGTAAATTAAAATCATTAACCTCAGCCTTGACATAGCATATTTTTCCTCAGGGGCATGGACCAGCTGTCCTCAAAGAGAAATTTTAATTTCAGAAAGTTCCTAGGAAAAATAAACAAAATATAATGGTATGCTATTTATAATATACAACAAGTTGTCTCTAATTCTGTTCCTAATCAGTGTAAAGCCAGAAGAAAAAAAGAAATTGTTTTAGAATTAAAAATTCTCATAGTCCTAAACATTTAGGGAAGCATCTGAAAAAGTTTACTTTTAAGTAAGGCATCACATTCTAACCATTGGCTTGACAACTGTGCAGCCTCAGGTGCACCATCTTATGCCAGATCTTCCAAACTGTGAAATTCAAATTATATTTCTTACCTTGTTCAGAGAAGCTGACAGACTTTAGTTGGAACAATACTTGATTTTCTTTGTCCTCTTGCCTACTCTGATGCTTTTAAGCATTTTACTGTGATTCTCTTACCTCAAAGTTTCTGAAGGTGCCGTATAGATGTAGATGATGCCTTGTGAACAGTGAGGTTCAAAACTGCTGAACTTGTGCACCCAAGCATTAACTTACATGCAAGAATAACCTAGTTAATGAAAAGATGGCTGTGGACGCTCAGTCTGTCAGTAAGCTCGGGATGTGAGAGGTAGCCTGGGCTGTGGCTGGCACTAAGAAGACCTAAAACTGCCACTGACCCATTGCACGATTCTGAGGAAGCTATTTCTCCTCTCTATTGTGCTTTTCTTCTCAGCCTTCGTCTCTCCAACCTGCCAGCCCTTCACAGCAAGATCTGTCTCTTATGATACGTCTCACAGCAGGAGCTCAGCTGGGGCTTCCAAATTAGAGCTGATTGGGAATTTTGCAACGAAATGAATTTTCATTAGAAAGCGCAGCTCAGTTTCAGCGCGGTTCTGCAGGGCAGTTGAGGGGATGCTCACCCAGTATGTGAGGAAGCAAGTTCAGATATGACTCTGAAAAATGCTTTGTTATAGGAAGTAGATCATCTCCAGGAGGAACTGTGGAGTGCAGCTTGCCCAAGGATAACTATCAGGTTGTGGGTGAATTGACATCTGCAGTTGGAGAGACAGCAGGACCACATATGCACATGTTCTTTTGGTGGGACCTGTGTTTGCTTGTTTGTATAAAAACAAACCTTCTAAAAGCACTTATGTTGGATGCAACAAAGAACTTGAGCATCAGTGGAATGCTGGGAAGTTTCATGGGTAGACTTTCTCGGCCTCACTTGGTTCTGCTCTGCACCCTCCCTGCTATTAACAGTGAGATTAGATGTGTTTTAACTTGTAAAATACTTGCACTCTAAAGGAGACAAACAACTTCAGAATAAATAATGATCAAATATCTGAGGAGCCTTAATGACAAAGAGAAAGTGAATTTAGAAGAATTCGAAAGAGAAATAGTAAGGCCTTCTGGTAGTTAGAAAAAAACAAGTTGTCCCCAGCACGAGAAAGCAGACCACAGAAGGCAGATGTGGGCAAAGGGAATAATCAGATCAGTAATTCAAAAGGAATAGTAAAAAAACAAAAAAAAGTGATATCACTACAGTTTTTAGACTATTTCCTTAATGGCTTCCGAGTATGCTGGTGAAACACACTAAAGAGAGAAACACTTGAGATAGGCTAATTTTTATTATAAAGTTCTGTTGTTACTAAGCAGATCTCCACTGTACACCAGTATAAGCTGCTGCCTGTGCAGAGCATTGCAGCAATACCAAAATGGCAGTGCTGAAGGGAAGGTGTTTTTTCTCTCTTTTCTAGCCCCACTTCAGCTCCTCTTACTGTCTGCTGGCATAAAATACCCTGTGTGTGTAATCCAGAGAGCAGCTGAGTCATGTTCAATTCACATGGTCACTTGGAGCTGAGCACGACTGCGTTGCCTACGTGGCATCTCCAAAGGAATATGCAAAATGTCATTTGCTGAAACGGCAACTCTGTAAACGTGTCTCCAGGGGGCATTTTACACAAAAGTTAAGGATATTGGGAAGACCATATCACTTAGGCTACAGGTCTGTACTGGGCCACACACTGCTCTCTCTCCAGCTTCTGCCTCCCAAACCCCAATTCTGTGCACATGGCTGTGGACGTGGGATGAGGGTTCAGGCTCCAGGGTAACTGTGGTCAGGACACAGGCTGCTGCCTGGCATTGGCACTGCCACTGCCACTGTGCTCACCTTTGAGGAAAATTAAAGCCTTCAACATAAGCTCACTTTGTGATTTTCCGTTCTCTAATTGTTCACTTTACACCCAGCCAGAACACATCATTTTTCCAACTCGCAGAACAATATTTCAGGAGAATATAGGGAGAAACATGCCAAACCCTGGAGGAAAGCTCAATGGCAATTTTGTATCGACAGTACAACTTACTAACTAAATCGTTGATTAAGCCCCTTTGTGATGAAGACAGTAACTCTTCCAGCACAGGGTGATGACCTGCATTACTTCCTCAGCAACAAACAAAAAAGCTGTGTTCTTTTAAATGATATCACTAAAAAAAACCCCAAGAAAGAATGGAGTTTTTTGGGGGGAAAAGGCTTGCCCATGAGCCTTCTGCTACATAAATTGAGATTAAAATGAGAAAAATTTGAGACAAACAACACTGACCTGTTAGCGAGAGTTAAACAAACATACAGATGAATTCAGAGAAGAAGCCCTGTGATGGGAAAATATCCAGGGTAATAAATGTTTACAGAAGAAAGTTCTGTGGATTTGCAGGCAGGGGAATAGCAGTGGTTACCTCCTGCTGAAATATCATAGCCGCAATGAAGTGGCAAAGACGACAACTGACATGTCAGAGACACACAAATCTATCCTTACAGGGCTGACAACTTAGTATGATTGCTCTCCAAAGATAACTTTATAACTTGCTGAAGTGTGACTTAAGGATGCCCTGGAGCAGCACTAACCTGTGTACCTTTCTTGTGGGTAACTTTTTATAAGCTATAGCTTTAGTTAATAGCTTATGCAATTTTTCATTTGACCTACGGCTGTCCCATGTGGGTGGGATTTTCAAAAACACTCAGGCCCAAATCTACAAAGGGATTTACACAGAGATGATTGCACCCATAATATGTATTAGGGAGCAGAGCAGAAACTTGGACACAGTTTAGCCTGTAATCCAGCAAGGATACAGGAGAGGGTCTGCAACACCCTAAATGTTCACCAGGAAATCTATCCGTGCTTATAGGTGTGAAAGTGCTCAGGACTGTGGTCATGCCTTGGCTCTGCTCCTACTAAAATGGAGTAAAACTGGGCATCAGGCAAGAGCTTTTGAAAAGACCAGTATGAATATTTTCTTTTCCTTACTGTAACTTTGATGCTTTCTAAAATATATTTTAGAAAGAAGTACTTGAATTTTATTGTCTGGTAGACCACTACAGTAGGAATAATGTGTGTGGTTTTTAATTTCAGTGTTTTGTTTTTCAAGTGAACTATTGAAAACACACACACAAGAATAAAAAGGATAATAATACAGTAATACAATAATACAATATCCAGTTTGGTTCCAGTGATGTTGGCTGTGCTTAATCTGAAGCTGTTGATAGTCTCTGCATGCAGCTTGAGATCTTTGAGTACATCTTCCCTTTTGATACTGGCAAAGAGCAGGGGTGGTATCTTCATGTATGTCAAACACTAGGATAAATATTGTCCTCCATGGGAAACAAGCCACAAGCGGCAGTGTGTCTTAGGGAAGCTGCTTCATTTCCACTTTTTCACCATCTTTTCACAAAGCCAAACCATCCCCCGTGGCATTTGGACACACAGAAGACAGTTGCATTTGAAAGGCCATAAACAGTCAAACTAAATAAAAAACATGTGAAAATCTGAATCCCTTGCAATGCCATGCTGAAAAAATAGGTGCCAAACTTGCAACTTTTACATGAAGGCTCAATGTTGGTTTGCTTCCTCAGGCCCAGAGAGTTTTTGGTGAATGTCTCTGAAGAAGTGCAAAGAGCAGGTGGAGGTGGCCGCATCTCTGTGGAGCAGGCAGAGGTGTTTCTGAAGGATGGTGCAAGCTAAACTCTCAGATCCGTGTTCTGACCCCAGTCAGGGGCTGAATTTACACTTTTCTGAGTGGGGAGAAAGTGCCTTTGAATGAGTAAAAAGAGCTCCTCAGACACCTGAGTGTAGTGGTAGCAGAACATACTCATCTGGCTTCCATGAGGACAGGAAGCAAATGCAGGAAACCAAACTCAGGGTAAACTGAGAGCTGCAAAATGAACTGGGGAAAAGTCTTTGTTTGTCCTCTAGGAACACGTTAGGGGAAAACCTATAAATTTTAGAATTTCTAGATCCAAGTACAGAGCCTTTGCAGGCTTCCAGGTGAATGTCAACTGCAGATAATCAGCAGAGGCCTTAAAGGCATGATAGGACTTCATTTTGTATGGTCTAAGAATATGATAAAAGCTGCTGGAAGAGGCAATATTTTCTCTTAGACCAACTGTTTTAACTACAAGGAAAAAGGCTTTCAGACACAAGTACTCTTATCACAAACCTTCTTCCAGCTGTTGTTTTCAGCTATTCTAGTAGAAGGTGTTTCTTTTCCCTTAAACTTTTCCTTGGAAACAAAGTGAGGTCTAAATTCTGTTCTAAAAAAAATACTGGGTGATCTATGTCTACACAGTAAATAAGCACTGTAAATGTTAATTGGGAAAGCTGATGGACTCATGACACTTCCTAAGACTGATATGATTTCAAAGTTAGTCAGAAAAGATGTTTTTCCCCACTGGGCATATTTTGTAGGCATAGGGATTTAAACTCACATCCTTGCAGGAAGTCATCACGGATTATGTGAACACTTAATTCCTAAGAGTGAAATGTGGACCCTCTGGAACTGGATATAAGAGTGCACATGGCCTTGTAATAGCATGATTGTAATAAGGTGGAAGTTGGTATGGGGAATGGAAGAAGAGGAAGGTAGATTTCACTCTAAAGAACTTCCACCCTGGCTTCTTATCAAAAGCCAAGTATTTTGCGCTGCATATCCCTTTGAGATTTACAACCACTTGTCCTCACTGATAAAGAAAATACCACTTAAATCTGGGCATGATGAAGGAGGTGAAGGAGGTTTCTTTTTAAATGTCTCTTGTTCCAATGAACTAAGGTGTTTCTTTAAAGTATTCATGTAAAGCCAGGAAAAACTGAGGTAAAGTGACACCAGAGAACCATCTGCAGTTAGATTTAGGGTGAATGTTCTCAAAAACTGTCTCACACTAACATATTGTGGACTTGAGCATTTTGTCCAAAAAGTTGATCAAGAACTGCTGAAAAAGGAACAGAAAATCTACAGCAGGATAGTTTTCTAAACCCCTGAGTCCAGGGCAGGTACTTTGTATTTCTGAGGCTGCTTTGAAATCTAAGTCAGCCTCTCTTGACCTGTTTTGGCACCTGAACTAAGACAGGATAGTAACACTGTGTCCTCTCATCTATTTATTTCCAGTTAGTGTTCATTTTAATCATAGGTGCCACCAGAGACTCTTTCTTAATGCATTGCATTAGTTTTGCCATTTTGGAGGTTTCCCTTGGCATCCCCAGATGTAGGAGCAGTGTAAATATATCCAGTGCTAAAGTGAGAAGCAAATTCTTTGAAATAACCTCGCTCTCAGCACATATGTATATTCATACAGGAGCAGCAAGGCACATCCAGCATTAGCCTGAGCAGAGGACATCAGACAACACAGCACAAGTGCAGAAAGCAAGTATAGAACGAACCTTGATCAAACAGTTTCTACTTCATTTATTTTTGTCCTGCTCTGACTGGTGTAACCTGTAATTAGTCTCTGCCTGCAGTGCTGTGGTTCCAAAGAACGGTGGATTAGGGAGAAACTCTAGAATTTCTCCGTAACTTGACAAGTTATAACCTGAAAAGCTACACTTAGTACATTAAAGATTTTTCACAGTGACATTTTAGTGCAGCAAGGGAAATATGCCACTGTGCCATTTATCATTTTCAGGCCATGGATAGTGGAAAGGAGGATGCTATGAAGAACAAAATAAAATAGATTACACAAATAGAAGTGAGGTGAATACTGATAAATATACACCACTGAATGTCAGCAAATGTCACATGAGAAGCCATTTGCAGCTACCAGAACAGCCTTGCAAACCAGCAAAAGTAGCAAAACCAGGCAAAACAAGTTGGGTGTACTCACTTCCACATGAATAAGCAATAAACCTCTCTGAAGTTACACCAGAAAGTTTTTAAACTTGATAGATGAATCTTTTCCAAATTGTTCTGTCACATACTGTATATGGCTACAAACTACTCTGAATGGTTTAAGGTGAGAAAGCGAAAGCATTGCTGAGAATGCAACAATTGAAACATTTTTGTTCAAACATTTGTATTCCACTCTAAATTAAAGGGACAGCATGAACAAAGAAGTGATTCATCACACTGCTTTTTCTTCCATAGGGCTGCTCTTTTTTTTTTTTTGTCTGAACTTTAGTGTCAGACCTATTGCATTACTATAATTTCTCCTTTAAATACATTTTCCACTCTAGCAACATGACTTAGCTAAATCAGTTTGGGTTTGGTAGGCTGAAACATTGCAAATTAATTTATCTCTGCTGAAAAACTTCTAATGGTAGCTATCTAGCATGGCATCCAAGTGTAAGTGGAAGACCTGCAAGATATCTTTCTTTGCAGCAGCATCTAGGTTGTAGAGCTATGGATCAGCTCCATTTTGGGTTATAGACATGCTGACCTAGAAAAAGCTGTCCTTTTGAAAGTTACAATACTTGAGAGACAATATAGAAATTCCTTCAGATTTGCTTTAATCTGGGCTGTCTGCAGCCTCTTGAACCACTGCTTTTCATTGATAAGAAACTGAAAATCTTTGACTCAGAAAAAAATCTACCAGGAAAAAAAAAAAGGAGTTCTTAAAATTTCAAAATTCTTCTGCTTCTATATTTAATTTTCCCTGAGATTCTTCCTCCCAAATTCTAATTTCTCTTAGCAAAATCAGAGGCAGCCTGCATCATTTTGATTTCATGAGACTGTTATCCCCAGACATCACACTCATGCAAATTTCAGATCAGTTTTGTTTTCATTAGTGAAAAGCAGCAACATAGATCACATAAATGGGGTCACGCAGGAACTCTTTTATTCAAAATATTTCATACATGCAAAGATATGCTGATTATAGAACTATTTTGGTGAAACTTCTCACCATATGTTCATGAAAAAGCTATAAACAACCAGCCCTACAAAAGTGTCCTAAAGTCAGGGATTTTAAATCTTTGAAGAGAACAAATTCCTTGTACTTACAAATCCTGTAGATGGAGTAAGGGCGAACCTTCCTTTCTTAGGCAGGATGTTTATTCAGTGAATTTTCTTTGTACTAGTCTTCACTCTATTCTTGCAAAATCAAAATCAAAAGTGATCCTTATTAGCCAAACCAAACCCTTTATTAAATTAAGTGTAAAGCCTGGTTTAGAAATTAACAATGAAAATCAGAAAACAAAGATTAAACAGATGGGTTGAACTTTCCTGAACCGCTCCCCACTCTCCTCCCCCTGATTCTTTGAAAACTGAAGTAATCTTTGAGGCAAAACAGGCATTTGACAGCATCTGTCATCCAGAAGTTCTGTAGATGTTGTGCTGCTTCTTTGGTCTTGTTTTGAATCTCTCTGTCAATTAGAATAGGCCAAACAGTCTCTAGGAGTGATGCCCACAAGCAGAAGGCAAGGACCGTGTGGGATGCAACACAAGGGAAAAGATCTATCAGTTTGTTACCTCAACATGAATATCAGCGTCCCCAAAAGCTGCTCTTTCTACACAAAAGAGTACAGTTGGGTACAAAGCACGAGAACGCTTATTTATCATTTATAGTTGAAATTTAGTATGTTACATAATAACATCCCTAACTTTTTAAAGAAATTCTGATCTGTTGTATATTTGCACACACTTATCTTCAAAAGAGACAAAAATACAATTTCTTATAGGGAATTTGAAAAGTAGAAATGCTTGGCCAAGAGATTTTAAATAAATTCTTGAACAAATAGGCAGCACATGAATAAATATGCTGATTTTGCGACAAGCACTGAATAGAAACTTCTGGTTAGCAGCCTGCTTAACCTCATGAATGGTTTAGTCCTTCCTTCCTCCATCCTAAGCATGAAAGCTGCTATCCACACCCCAGACTTGATCTAAACTACTGAATGTGATAGAGAAGTACCTACTGATGTTGGAAAAGGACAGGCTTGACCCTGTAGGCCTGAATCAGCCCAAAGCCAGCCTGTGCTTCCTCATGGCCAGGAGTTCTTCCAGTGCAGATGTCAAGGTATGTGCAAAACATTTGAATTGCTTAGTCAGACAGCCCTGGTCCTTTGAAAAAGGGAGAAATTTTGCCTGAACAAAACAGTGCAGGTTTTGCTTTGGTACAGATGGTAATAATGGAGAATCATAGTTTCTGTTATCAGGTTTTTTTATACATTTGTCTTTCTGAGTGAAAAGAACATATAGTTCTAAAGGGCAGGGAAAGAAGATTGTAAATTTTTTGCCCTTTTTTATTTTAATGGCTAAACATTGTAATGCTAGCTAAACAGAAATTCTTGTCTGTTAATAGGTTCCTCTAGTTTGTAATAAATAGGAATGCTAATGACTAAATTTTGGTATTTGGTATGCATTAGCTTTTGTAAGTCTTTTCTTTACAGGCTTCATTGACATTCAATATGGCAAGCTTCCTTTGAAACATATTTATAAAATAACTACAGTATAATTAAACCAACAAAGCCATCTTTTAAGTAAGCTTAATAGTTCAGTTTTTCACTCCATAAATTTTTTATTTTAAGGAGGAAAAATAGTTATACTCGATTCCACTGTATATTTCATTTTGAATATAATATTTTCTTTTCATTTGCAATCTGTGCATATCTAATTCTTGACAACTGTGATTATTAATAAATGTGGATGAAAAACATGCTTCACAGATTCTTCCACAAGAATTTTTTTTGTTAATGAGAACTAAAACATATCTTGACAAAGACAATATAGGTAATATATATACATATTTCAGTAGCTAATGGTGGAGTAGTTAATACAGAAAAATGGATTAATAGATGTGGCAGGTAATACTCGAAGTGGATGCTGTTTGATAAATGTAACTAAATATATTTTAATTATATAAAAGCTATAGGTAAATAAAAGCAATTATATTTAATTTTGCTTTCAGCTTGGCAGCATTTTCTGTAAGCTTTAATAGAGGGGAGAGCCTGTGAAGAAGGCTAATGGTGTAGCCACTGCTAACATTACTCATTACGGTTTCTAAGCAGTGCTTATTCTGAGGTATTTCTCTGCAAGACTACAATGTTCTTCATGAGGGTACTTGGAGCCTGATAAGTCTAATTCATAATAATATCTACCTCATTCAGAAAATTAAAATTTACACAGTCCTCAGCAGTTTGAAAATCTTTTTACTATTTAGAACCACGATCATGTTTAGTTAAGGACACGCAAAAAGTGATAACTCACATTATAATAAGTAAAATGGAACCTCGTAACTGTTTCTTAAACACTGTCCTCTACAGGCACAATAATATTGAGACCCAATTTACGGTATGATGAATAAAAACAGTTGACATCATTGTTATAATCTTGATTTAAAACTGTTACCAAGGTTACTAATTACCATCACTGTGTGCAACAGGTCCCTCTGAAGCAGTATCTTTACAGATGAACTGTAATGTGTAGGACTAGAATAAAAGGCATCAGGGATTATGCGCAGGCAAAAATGCTGAAAATCGCACAAACACATCTACATTACACAAAGTGCATCACTTTGCAAAACCTCTGCTTTCGGTGCTGAAGTACACAATGTAGCTTTTGGGTTTATTCGAGCATTTTGAGAGATGTTAACTGCGCCCTGAAGTGGTTTCACAAATGTCGGGGAGCAGAGGAGCTGGGGGCTACAGTGACCGATAAAAGCTGCTGCTGCTGCTGGACATGTTCTCACGTCTTCTCCACTCTTCGTGGGGTACCTGCTCAGGGGGAAATCTGCCTCCATTGTTTTAAGCAGGACTGCGAGGAGAGAACACGGAGCCGGTGGGGGCACGGCCAGGCCTGCGCCGCCTCCGGAGCGGGGATGTGGTCTGGGGTGACAGGGTGGCCACGGGGAAAGCGGGGCAGCAGGTGACGGCCACCACCTCCGTCCCCCGCTAAGTCACTCCACCCCGCCCTCAACTTAATGACACAAATCCGGGCTCTTAAAGTCTTTGCGACTGATCGTACTCGCTCATTTATAAATAATGATCTCCATATAGATGCATAACAACAACATACCAGAAGTGTTCGGGGAGAAATCCGATTAAAGTCTATAGCTTTTTTCCCCCTCTCTCCCGGAGCAAAAGTCTCACCACAGGTCAGCTGCCGCGGCCGGCCCGAATTGCGGGGTTAAAGGGAAGAAAAGGCTCCAGGCGGGCCGC
>JAHLSL010000010.1:16177186-16210367 GCA_025920805.1 Petroica traversi
GTCCCCGCGGGCGCTGCGCACCCTGCCAGCCACAGCTCTGTGCGACGGGAACCCTGCCCCCGGCGCGGGGCTGGGGGTGGGGGTGTTCAAATGCCACCTCACTACTCCTCGGTGAATATTAAACATCATTGTCTTACAAATGAGGAGAAACCGCTACCGTCAGAATAATAATAAACTACCTCTTGAAACACCAAGTCTCTTGCAGGGGGGCGTTAGAGACGACAAAGGTCTTAACGCTAAAATCGGATTCCTCCCACCTGCGACTTCCCCGTGTCCTGATGTCCTGAAACTGTCCGTCTTGTTTGTCATCTTTGTTCTGCTATTAGCGATATGATACACACTGGTCCCCACAAAAATGATGGGATGGTTTCATCCCGGATGAATTTCTGCAGCCCTTCTCCGAAAAGGGGTACTTTCACTCTGGTCCTGCCCTTCTGATGATCAAGTTGTCTCCTTGACTGGAAACACGAGAGGGACGTGGGACTTTGTCACTGAAACTGGGTCAGAAGAGGAAGGCAGCTTATGTTCCCTGGCCAGGGTTTTCCCCTTCGGCTAATGACTTTGTCCCGTGTTAGTGAAGTCACTAAGACTTGTCTGTGTCTGCAGGTCCGGAGCAAACGCTGAAGAATCCTTATATTCTACACCTTTTTGCTGCGGCTGTGAATGAGTGAGTCAGTCACTCAAGAATAACCCAGTGTCAGAGGGGAAACAGCTCCCTGCAAACAGGGATGTGTATTAGGAGGCAGATTCCCGAGCTGTATTGATCAGGCTGATTTACTTGTCTCATTACAAAATCAAGAGACTCCTCCGTCTCATGCAACATCTCAGTGTTACATCTCGAGAAGGGAGAGGAAAGTCCGAAGAAGTGAAGGTGACAGCCCCACCACCCTTCCAAAAGAAAAACCTCTTCACCCAAATACTGCACCAAATAAACCACAAATCTATACATAATCAATACTGATCTGGAACCAATCTGTTCCTCCCCGGTTTCGTGTGGATCCAGGGCTGCAAATGCTGGTGATTACAGAGAGTAGGAGGGTCATTTTCTAACAAGGGTGCTCACTGTATCTGAGCTCCAAATTATCCAGAGAGGACAGATGGCCCTTCTGATCTTATAATGAGAGCAGGGAGTGATTATCAGCCTGAACCAAAAAATGATGCTCTGCTGACATATTTTCACAGTTCTGAAATCTGTGCTTGCACTTATGCCTCGCTTCATATCCCTCTTCGTTTAATTTAGGCATCGTTTGGGATTTCGGAGGGCTGTGTGAAATCCGTTCATTTATCTCTGTCTGTGCGTCTGTGCCTCTCTCCCCATGTATCTATCTAGGACATGTGTACAGACACAAAACAAAGGAAAGCAAAAGGTCACTTCACAGGAACTCTTAACCCAAATCACGCTTGGCAAAATATTTATATATAAATATATTTGCCAATAATTAAGAAGCCCAGCTGCCTCCCGGATGCCTAGATTTTATGCCTGTGTCTTGGCAGTTTTCTGGAGCTGTTGCATTCCATCTTTGCAATTACTGCAATCCATGGTGAGTTAGCCTAGACCCTAGGTCTCCTTGTAAAAAATAATAATAATAAAAAAAAAACCAAAAAGACCAAAAAACCTAAAAAACTTGTGCATATTTGGGGCTTGTGTTCATACTTTAATTGTTTTTTTTTTTTTCCTCTAAGATTCTGTAGCAGAGAGCAGAATCCTGCATGAAGAAAAGGAGCCATGATGGCTGAGTGTAAAGGGAGATATTTTTTTATTTTCAGATTTCTGCGACTTTTCAGCCTAAAAGCAGTGTAAATCATCCTTGCCCTGCACAGAAAATGTAATAGAAAAGGAGGGCTGGTGACTGGCAGTAGTCAGATCTCCATCCCTCTTTCCAAGTCCCTCAGAGGTGAACTTGCAATTGCAGAGAAGTTAATTCAGTACAAACAAATTAAATCAGGGAGCTATTCAGTGGTTACACAGTAATTTCCCTCTCCTATTTGCACTGCAATATTGCATTACCCTCTAATTGTCACATATACTTTTCGCTCTCCAAATATGGAAGACAAATACTGAATCCGTTTAAAGTTGCACCGCTTTCCAGGATGCCCGGCTGGGCGAGAAAGCCTTTTCCGCGTGTTCTTGCTGCCATCTACTGGTCCCACGGCTCCGAGCCAGCCTTTCATCTCTCAAACTTCCCTCTATTTTCACAGACGAGAAGAAAAAGGTCTACAGCAAACAGTGGGAAATGCACCTAATGGGAAAAGGCGTGATAATGTCGCTGGTGGCACTGGGAGGTCACCACGCCGCTAATTTTAAGCATGGGGAAAAAAGATGCTTTTAAGTCACTGCAACTTTAAGCTGCTTGTAACTCTGCATGTGTATCTTTGCAGACTCCAGCTCTAGGTGTAGGCTGATTCTATACAAATAAGGCAGTTATTTCATACTTTTGGTGTTAAGAGCTTTTAAAAATATTTATTTTGAAGAACAACCATTCCTTTTGTGGGGAAAAAAAAGTTTAGATCTCCTATATCATCACCAGGGTCAAATTTAAAGGCAGTCAGTGCCAAAGGTTTCCCTACTCCCTTTTCCCTCCTCAGTACCTATGTGAACTCCACCTCCAAACCTTGGCAGAAGAGGTGTGTCATACTATGTAAATAACATCAGTTGGCTATGTCTGCATTTTGCAAACACTTTCTCTATAAAGTACCTTTTTTTCCATAGCAGCAGCATTTTTTCCTCAGGTACCACCTCATGTTATTGTCTGTTTATTTCCAAATTACTGCTGATTTGTCATAATGACACCATCTAGTAATTTTATCCCACAAAAATCACACCATATACATAAAAACTTCGTGGAGGAATGTGTGGTTAGAATAAATATATAGAGCAATACATTCCATTTCCACCTCTAGATTGTTTGGGCCAGGTCCACTGAGGGCATGACTGACTCTTAACTATGGAGGCTTGAGATAAATCTCCCAGGTTCCTGTGATTCCTCCGGTAAAGCCTTCTCAATGCCTACACTTCAGATACACTGTGTAAAGGAATTTTCTGAAGGGATCAAGAAGTTTTGGGGCATTCTGAGGGCAACAAGAAATTTTAGGCTTTGGACCCAACTGCTTAGGTCAAACATCCCTTTCCAGAGCCCACCTGTAGGGCCTCACTCAAGGGTCAGCAATTCACCATCTTAAAAATATTGCTGCCTCCATGGTCCCTTGCAATGTGAGAACCTTTGATATTGATTTTTACTCCAAACAAGGCAGGGTATAGGCACAGTTAACCATAGAAAACCTTTCTACTTCCATGTGACAGAAATCCAGCTTAAGGAAAGAGTTCTGACTGGATGGGTCACATCCCTGTAAGGCAGTGACTTATCTAAGCCCTAATTCCTTTAAAGTCTGAGGTTTAATTTTAAGGAGATAGGTTTCTGAGGTAGTCTTTCTGAGTTACATTTCTTGATTCATAAATCTGATTATTTTAACCATCCCCCGGCTCCACGGCACAGCTTCTGGGACACCTGGCCTTTGGTAGAAGGGATCTTCACCCAAATGAGGTTAAGAACATAGAGTTTAAAACTCTTAATGGAAGGAGAATACTGGCAATTCAAGTGATGCAATGCTGAGACCTTAAGATGTTTGTGCTTAGTTCTGAAAAGCCAACTAAACAACATGGTCTGAACACAATGGAAACAGGACACACCATGCTTTCCTTCACATAGCTAATCAATGAATAAAACACAACCCCAGAATCCCATCTGGCCTCAACTTCAGTATCAAACAAAGAATACAGGCTTTTTAAGGATAAGAAAGCTGTAATCTGCATTTTGAGACTGTAGATGTTTAAAGGCATTTATAACAAATGAAACAGGCATGCCCTGATGATCCCCTCCTACCCCCCTACATTCTCTGCCATTTTGACATTTTCCATGAGATCTGAGCAGAGGAGCAGTCTGGTATGATATACCTGAGGTGTTGATCAGCAGAATAAGGCCTTCACACAATGGCAGAGTGTCACATCCATCTCCCTGAGATCTCTAAGAGTCACTCCATCATTAATTGTGGCTTGTGTCTGAATAAGCCATACTGTGACAGTCATACCTGTAAAAAGCAGCTGTGACAGCTTTCGGCGCCTGAATGACTAGCTAGCCATCCTGGGAAGTTACCAGCTACCTGCTTTTCTTTTGCTGCTATTAGCCTGGGTTTGCCTGTCCAAAGAGATTCTGCCTCAGCATACATGGACATCAAACAGAACATTATCTTGAAAAGCATTTAGCTTTTATTTATTTATTTATTTATTTTTTCCCAGCAGGACACATTCATTGTACATTCTGTTTTGCTGTTGTGACATCCACATGACAGGTCATGGCCAAGTTCACCCATTTTTTAATCTGCTAGCCACTTGCACAGTACACCAATCCCTGCAGTACAGGGCTGTATTGAGACACATCCTGGCTATGTGCATTTAACCTGTGTGCTGCTCTGAAATACCTGTGCTCCCGAGCTTGAACAGATGGCCACAGAAGATGTTACACGATATCTCTGGTTAAATGCCTCTCTGCACATGAGAAAATTATTTTTTGGGCAGTATAGCATATGATCATATGGGTCCTCTGTGGCTGAGATGTAAGCGTGCTGGGGACACAGCTGAGGCATGTTCTCAGCTTGAGTTGCGGTGCAGAAGAAAGATTTGTGTCATTTTGCACATTCCAAATCATTCAATGATCGCGGCATTGGGCTTTGTGTTGAGACTGTTGGCTACCTTTCATTAAACCCGAGATTTATTTTATTCAAGGGAATGACCCAGAATATTATATAAAGAAAGAGATCAAGAAGGGTTCTGCAAAGCCCAGTGGAAAAATTGTGTTATTGTTGTTTTAAATAGTGTTCAACATATGACACTGTGAAACATTATGAGTAGCCTGAACATCTTGCTGCATCACTAATTCATAATAATACAATTCTTTTTTCTGAGATGGTTTGTAGTACTTCTTGTACCACTTGTAAGTGGTACTTCGAAGTCAATCTATGCCTTTTGTTCAACGTCTTTAGCAGATTTCAAAACTGAGGGGATTTATTCCATGCAAAGGTTAACATTTCAAACTTTTCTTTTAAGACAACAAAGAGGCAAAGTTTTGAAATTTTAGATATTCATGAATATCTACATGAGCTACCAGAATCTTCTGTTTCAGTAAGTTTGCAACACTTCATGCTAATATGGATTTCTTGTGACTTAATAATACCAACTTTTCTATTCTCTTAATATAAATTATAAAACCAAAGAGAAGAACAACTTAGAAATTAAACATTCCAGTATTCTTTGCAAAGAAAATTCACAGAATTTTCATCAACGAGTATGGAAATTGACAACTTAGAACTTTTATAACTGGTTCTAACTATCAGGTAATAAAGTGACTAGAAGGACAGGAGACTGACTGCTCTGCAAAATAATAATTTACACTGAAACTGATAGCTCTTATTACAATTATTTATGTGCTAAAATATGTGTATCTATTAGGAAACAGGGGAACTTACATGTAATTTAAATAGTATTCAGAGGACAACTATTGAGATAGGAATGCCTTAAGCAATACTCCTCGTAAGCTGATATTCCTACAGTAAGACAAAGAACAATAGGATAAATAGGATTTATTTTTATTATTTTGCTTCAAGAAGAGGAAAACAATATTCTGTTTACAGTCTGACACTGAATGTTGTTTGGTTTCAAAACTACAGAGAGGTTAAGTGGAGAGCATAACACTTGCTGTTCACCTTTACACCTGAATTGCAAACACTGTTCTTGGTACTGAACATTCATTTGGGAATTACTCAGCCTTCCCATGTGGATCTGGCCTACTCCATGTGCACATGAGAAGTTGTAGTTAATGAGCACATCCTCAGAATTACCTCTCTGAGTGTCAAGTCCCTAAATTCCTTGCAGACCTCTGTACCCCAATGAACATTTGCTTCAGTTCTTGAAAAGTTGTGTTTTTTTCCCTCCAAATTGTATTCAGACAACATTAAACCCTTTCCAGTCTGTTCAGCTGGACTATACCTGGTGAATTGCCTTCCTCTTTGATTTTTCCATGCTTGTGCTAAAGGGAAGTATAAAATGAAACCTTTCCTAGGGGACCAAAGCATCTCCGTGCTGAATCTGATGCTGCAGACTAGATAGATGAATTCTGAATGAATGATGGTCTTACCCCTGTGATATGCACTTTCAGAAAATGCTTCATGGATCATCTTCCCTTCAAATATATTGAAGTGACATATTTTCTGGCCTCTGCTCACTTCTGGCTGGACTAATTTGGTTTTAGCAATCATAAGTGGTGTAGGAAATAATGTGCATTTTAGAATTGAAGCTTTGACATGATACAAGTTAGACCTCGTTGAGCAATTTGGATAATCATGTGTTTTATGGCTTTCAGATGTTCTTGCTGCAGCGTAAAGGTCCATAAATATTTAGAACAGAGTGTCTATGGTCCATTTATGCCTATTTTATGTAGCATTGTTTTTCTTTATTGAAGCTTGTTATTTTGTGTATGACAGCAACATTGTAGTTTTCAAACGGGAAATAATTTTATTTTTTTCTAAAGAGTTTCTTGTAAAACAGAAACATTGAGGTGATCAGAAGATGAATTCTATTTTAACATCCATAAACTGGAAGATATCAACAAAGCTTAGCTGAAGAAAAATAAAGAAATAATCCATGACAGTGTTGAGAATGATTCTCAGAATTTTAAATACTTGTTAAAGGCTTTGCTGTATTTCACTTCAGTAAACATCATGCTCCAGTTACTACTTGAAACCATAGGGGCATTATCCTGTACAGCACTTATCAATATTTTAACACGTGAAAGTCAAATGATGTTGAAACATTGAACTATATTTCCATCTGTGCAAGCTAAAATGGTACAAATGCATCATGTGTAATGGAATACTACATCCCCAGTTACTTTCTTACAAGTGATACCTGATTCCTCTGTATTTTCTGTGGTTGTTTCCATTTCTTGGATGGTGCCCAAAGGAAGACTGTCTTTTAAAAGAATGTTTATAGAATTTAAGGAGTTTTAACCCAACCTGCATTAAATCCAGAGAATACAAATGCTTGGAAATTGCTACAAAAATTAGTAGCTAATTTTCTGTTACCCTTGCCTAAGTGTTAAATCTTTCTGTGTGTGTGCATTTTGCATGAAAATGGGCATTGGTACTAAAACAAGATTGGCTAGAGCACAAACATACTGCTCCCATGAGAGATTCTGGGATCTTGTGTCCAGTGGGAAAATGTACTACTTAGCGGGCAGTAAAAAGAAGAGATGGAGGTTACTGCCAAAGGTTGAACATTTCAGTGGAATTTCTCTGAAACCTCTGGGAAGACAGCTCTCGTCACAGACCTGCAATGTGATCCCTACAAGCCATGATCCCAGAGCCCCCAGCAGCAGGCACAGCTGGATTGCCTGTCAAATACCAGACCAACGACCTGGCTTCACCCACATGGAGAAGGATCACTGCACTGCAGATGGGTGTGGCACAGGTATGATGGCACAAGAGCATCAGACATGTCAAATGTTAACTGTACTGCTCAGTGCCACTCGAGAGTCTGTACCCCCACAAGTTCTTCTACCAGCAACCTGTCACAGATTAAAGGGTTGACACCTGTTCTGTGAATGTCCTTCCATGAACTTGCCTCCTGTTGCTTATATTGTATTGTGAGCCTTCCATCTGGTCACTGAATTCCTTTTCTTGGCTTACATCATGTAGGTTTGATTTGTTTCACAAACTCCTTGTTCCCCCTGAATTTTCTACCCAAGGTCTTGGTTTCCATACTCATATCAGCCAGTCAAGTACTTCTTTATTTCTTGGAGCTATCTGAGACATTCTCTCTCCATGGTCATGTGCCTTCATTTCTCGTGTGAATTATTTCCTAGAGAAGCTTGGACTGCTTTAGAAAAGAATGTGAAGACTCTCAAACCTGCTTAACTGGGCGGCTGCTTAAAGCACTTTTCTGCAGTCATTCAGGGGCTGCTCATTATGTTTCTCTGTCTAGTACTACTAGGCTGTATCACCAAGTGAAGCAGACTTTGTTTTCTCCTGCCCACCTTGTCTGTGCTAATGGGAGGACGAATTTTTATATTGCAACATTGCAGACCTGGACTTTATTCCCACCCAATCTGATGTCTTCCTGCAGGTGCTCAGGTAGATCAATGAGCCAGACAGAGAGCTGAGATAAACAGAAAACCGATGACTGTCTTTACTTGGCCATGTCCCTTCATGTGGCAATTAAGTCTGTGCTTTGCAGTGCCCTGCTAGCCAGCAATGGCCAGGACTCCAAAGTGCAGTTATGCCCATGTCCAATGAGAAAGTTTCTCTGTGTTTCCCAGCTTCTCATACTGGCCTTAAATTTGTTTCATGTAATATAACCAAAAACACATAGAAACACCAAAGTACATATTTTTCCAAAGCTTCACTGACTCTGCTTTATGTTTTTAATTCTCGTTGTGAGGACAGCTACGGACAGTTTATTACTGTTTAGCAGTGTTTCTCAGAATGGATTTCAGAGAGCTTCCCATCCACCTAGAAGCAACTTGATCCATTAGCCTGTGAGTGGCTGTAAGTGCATCCAGTAGAAGGCTGCAATCCTTTAGTCCATATGTTTGTTCTACAGTGCATGCATCTAGAACACCTTCAAAGCTGGTAAAATTGTACAGCAGATACTGCTGCTTCATCAGAAGACCAATCCTAGGGCTGCTTCCCACTACCAAGGGATAATCATGGTGCTGGAGTGCAATGTGAGTCCTTTTGTAATGCTCTGTGTACCCATGATTGATCGTAGGCTGAATATTTCCCCTTCTTTCTTGCCATTGGACCCTGACATCTGCATTTTCCATTTGACTGTCTGCTTGGCTTCCTTTTTGTTTTGAACTGGAGTGCTTGGGAAGGGCTGTTCTCTGTCAGTACTGAAATCCTCACTGTTTGGATTAGTTGCTTCAGGCTGGTGTAGTTTTGTATTCTTTTCTCAGAGTTACAGTGGAGAGTCCCAGACCACACAGTCATGGTGGTAGGAAATGACTGCAGTGACTGAACATGAGACAACATCCCTGGAAATCCTGTAAAGGTTCATGTGATTACCGTGATCAACCAGGGAAAATTGTTCTATATCCAGCAGTTCAATAGGCAGCTCTGGGCAGGAGACACTGAGGTTTTGTGAAAGATTTTGTCTTGCACAGATTACCAGTACCTAAATCTGAGCAGATTGGATCAAGCATTTGAGTTCCAAGACAACTGAAGTTAAGCATGGAGCTCATAAGGTCTTCTCAAGAAGAAACAGGGCCTAGGATTTGTGATGTAGATGATCAGGAAACTCCACCTCAACAGTAAAATCAGTTTTTGATCAGTTTTGGATTATAAATATTAAATACAGTATATAAATTATTTTAACCAAGATTCTTTTTGGATATCCACTTCTGGGTATCTGCAATGAAGTAGGACTCAGAGAAAATGCCAGCTGAGGTGTGTAACGCCAATGCCAAGTGTTCCATGTTACAGACCCAGGTGATTTGATTTCTGTTCATTGTGTACCAATCAGAACAACAGATTGTTTCTTCCAAATTTACACGAGGATGCCAGTTGTCATCTCTGTTAGGTAACTAAGTGCTAAAAGTACTTGTTAGACAGACACTATAATACAACCTGATGGCCATGCAGTAATTCAGATGGGCTTTTGAAACTTTTCCTCCCAAAGAGAATATTAAAAACCCCCCTTCACATTCTTATATAATTATACTTCATGCCTAGTTCACTACACAGGATGCATTCTTAATTTCATTCTTTTATTAAATTTTTGATCTGGAAATTCTGCATTTTCAGAAATGTGAGTCCTCCCATACAGGTTTTTTTTTTAAGAGTACTTTGTGTGGTATGTGTGCTAAGTTTTCTTGTTCAGGACATTCTTTGATGTGAACTTCCATAAACTGACTAATGTCATGCTTTATAATACTTCTAAGAGTAAAGTAATTCTGCATTGAGATGGCAGATGAGATTCAATGTAAATAAATACAAATGCATAGGGAGAAAAAGTGAGCCATTTAAAGTGATGGCTCAAACTTACAGCATAATCTTGCCATGTGTGTCGTTTTGAACATTGTTCTGAGCCCCTCATCTCTAAGATAACAGCAAAGCTGGAAAAGGTTCAGAGGAGGATGAAAAGGTGGCCAAGTATATGGAGTAATATTTCATGAGAAAAAAAAGGGGAAGATTCAAAACAAACAGAAGAAATTATTCCTTTATACAACATGTCTGGAAACCACAGGAATGCTCTGCTGTGGGATGCTGTGAATGGTGAAAGCTGACCTTGATTCAGAGAGAGATAGGGAAAATTAGCAGAAGAGAAAGCCATCAATCAAGACCCACTAACTAGAACGATTTTGGGTCTAGAGGTCCCTGAGCAGCGAGCTGTTGAAATGTGGTTATGTGAGTTCACTATGTCTCAGAGACAGGTTGCTGTGCTGGATGGAACTTTGCTTTGATTCACTATGGCCACTCTTAGCATTTATGCTAGAAGACTCCATATTTCTAAACAAAATGACAGCTGGCCAGTGGCTAGTCTTCCATTTTATTTCCTGGCCAAAAGTGTGTCCTGGGTTGGCCATATGACCTGTTTGTATCCCCAATCGTCCTCTTGCTTATGCTGGACATTAAGTTCTACAGCTTTAAGTTAGGCCCAGAGAGACAGAGAGAGTGAAAGTGAAGGAAAAAAACCCACTCGCCATTTGTCTGCAGGAGTCACATCTTATCACTAAGGCCTTGAGAGAGCGGAGACATTCCAGCGGGACAGCGTTTTTTTTTTTTTTTTTTTTCTCATTCACTCTCTCTGGTGTGGGTGCTAGAACAGCTCACAGTAGAGGGTTTCCTCGGATTTCTCTCGGCTTTGTTGCAAGGAGAGATTTTGTTTCTTTTGCTGGGTATTTTTTCCTTTTTCCTCTTCCTTGGACTGGCTGGCATCACGTGGGCCCAGGACACCAGGGAACCCCTGACTCCTACAGCCGGGCCCGGCAATCGGCCCCCCCACTGGAGAACTGAACCGGACTCAGACGGACTCTGAATCTACCATCTCTTCAGAGGAAGGAGAGGTTTCATTGTTTTCATATTATCCAAATTTGTTTTCTCTGCTTGTGAATATTCTATTTGTTAAATAAATTGTTTTTTCCACTTTTCTCTAAGGAAATTCTTCCCGGACCTGTAGGGGGAGGGGTGATTGGAATCGGCTCTTCCTAGAGGAGACCCCCCCAGAGGTTTCCTCCTGAATATTTGCCCTAAATCAGGACAAGTGGAAAACCCTATTTGAGCCCCTTCCCTTTGAAACTGGCAGCTGGACCGGGCTCTTCCATTTGTGCCTGGAGTTATGAGCAGCAAAACACATATTTAATCTACAGTAGAGACTATGCTCTAAAAGATTTGGGTTTGTGCCAACAAGGAACAAAAACACATTTTGAAATTTATAGTGTTGCTTCAAAGAGTAAAGTGGTGCATGGTGCATGTTGCTTCCTGATGACTTCTCTAACAATCTCTCCTGAAAAAGTATTTTCCCCAAGTTCAGATGGAGAAAAGAGCCAAAGCCTTACCTTCTTCATTGTCCTCTCTGCTGAAAGACACTGCATTTGAAGGAGTAGGTGTCTGCTTTGGTCAACCATTTTGGAGAAATTAGGATGGGCTTTTGGGACCAGACTAAACCAGACATTTAGGGAGTTTCTATACAGTTGGATGTCACTTAGTTTGGCAAGATTGTCCTGTACCTGGAAAGGTAGGCAATAAAACTGCAACCTGTTTTCTACCTAACATATGGTATCTAACCCCACTGGAGGCTTGTGCTTGGCAAGCAGAGGGAAAACACTGCAAATTTGATTTAGGCACATATTCAATAGTAGTCATATGGTTTCCACACGCTCTGCTTTGGACACAGGCCAATGTGTATAAACAAGGGAATATATAATACCAGTAGTATGGAATTTTCTTCCTCTTTTCAGCTTTCACTAAAAATTAGGTGTCTTTGTTCAGGAACACAAACCATTCCTTCTGGCAAAATAACCTTCAAGCCCCTGGCCTTCCATTCATCTTCCTTGGATGTATAAAACAAGTTATGAGGTCTAAAGGATCACAAAAAGGACAGGAAAACACATTCTAATCTGTAATCATTATTTATGTTTTGTTCACTTCATTATTCACTTCATTATTTATTTCAAGAAATGTTATCTGAAATTCAGAAATAGGTAGGAATCCTAAAGTAATGGCAGCTGTAAGGAGCTGGTGTCTTTGAAAATAAGTCATTGGACATAAGTGTTTGAGTTTTTGCTACCTCAGTTTACCTACCTAAAAAGAGGAAAGCCGTATCTGCCAGCTGACTTGGGTGGCATACTGTGGGATTAAATTGTTGATAGAAAAAATGCTTTGAAGTTTCTCTCTGAAAGACATTGTGCATTTGTGAGGTGTTACAGTGTTTAAATAATGAGTTCAACTTATTCACAGTACTGTGTAAAAGCAACGCAATAACTTTTTGGATTGAATCACAGTTTCGGCTTGGGATGGATTAGAGGTCTCTCTAAATGCATTAATACCTGAGAATATAGCCAAACTGAAGAATCAACTTACTCAAGAGACTCAAGCTGCCATGACAATGATATTGTCAGCAGGAGCCAGAAAGTGAGGAGACTGCACCAGGGTGTGGGTCAAGACAGTGGTTACAGCTACTGTTAAACAATTCAACAGCACAGCAGTTCTTCTTCCTCCTCTGCCTCTGAAGGCAAATGGTTACCTGAGACATGAACTGGGGCATTCAGACAATGTCATAATTCATGCTATTTCATGCTTGCCTTGCTGCCAAAAGCTCAAAAGACCAAGTTTTTCTGCTATCATTGAGTCTGGGAGTTCCATTCATTTAAATATTGCACTTGAATCTGAATTCTGAATGAATATTTCTGAAGAATAATTGTAAGTTATTTGGAAACAAGACAGTTTCAGTGGATTCATACACTGAAAATCATGACTTTATTTGGGAACTGTGCTTCTGTACACAATAAGAAGTAATTCCCCAGCAGTGAAGAAGCTTCAGAGAAGCCCAGTTGTGTACAGTCATGTGGTTACTGAGTGTTCAGGTAGAACAATTGTCCTGTGGGTTGCAGAAACAGTGCAAGATATTGATATAACCACTCACTAACACTGGATCCAACCCATTTACTGACACTGGACCCCATCTCAATCATATCATGTTACTGAGGTTGGATAGAGACACCAATACTCGGGAAAATTTTGTTCAAATAAGGGGCTGGTGTGGAGGCTGGCATGAGGCCTGAAGGTACTGAGGACTTGTTTGAGGTCAGCTCTGGCCCTGTCACTGCCTAAGCTGAGTATTTGTTATTGCACCTCCTTAAGGCAATATCTGTTGTCACATTGTTGAGCTGGAAGGAAACACAAAGACCATCAAGCAAAATTTAGAATTTGGGATTATGAAGTAAATTTGCTAAACCACATTTGGGAACTGACATTAAGCTTGGTTTACAGGGCAATTTAGTCACCTGCTGGACATCTGATGTCATGTGCCCACAATTTTAGTGACAGTTTGGCTCCTGTGGCAAGGCAAGAGATTAAATTCTAACGAGGCTCTGAAATGTATATTCTTTCTTGCTTTAAGATGGAAGGAGGGAAGAGATGGAGACAAACAGTTCCTTGACTTCAGAAACCTTCCTGTCTGAGAGCACTCAAGCTTGAGGCTATTCCCAGTGTAGCAGCGGGGCTACCACCAAAAAACAGGGTAGATCTGAACATGTCTTTGCATGGTTTCAGGGTAGGTGGGTCCTCCAGAGCAGCCACTGTGTCCTGGTTTGTTGATAGACCTATAAAACAAACAAGGTGTGGGCATTGTGAAATCCTCAGGGCTCAGGAAGACAACAGGAAATGATTTGACTTTCTGATGGAAAGTAAGTCCAGGGACTGATGATACTTCCTTGGGTCACACAATAAGGGAATTCACTCAAATAGCCCTATCCATGCC
This sequence comes from Petroica traversi, assembly GCA_025920805.1. Taxonomy (NCBI): domain Eukaryota; kingdom Metazoa; phylum Chordata; class Aves; order Passeriformes; family Petroicidae; genus Petroica; species Petroica traversi. The sequence goes on from JAHLSL010000010.1 coordinate 16,191,216, forward strand.
TCTTTTAATACACATTGTATTGATTCTGGCCACTTTACCTAGCCTGCAGGTTTGGGGAGGTGGAGGGGAACTCTGCACAGCACTGAAGACTTTGACTCATTGACAAATTCCTCTCTCTCTTGCTATTTGGAAGGTGACAGTTCAGGTTCTGTTGGTGAATGAGCGTTGCTAAATACACTGTACAGAAGTGTGCATCTGGAACAGGACATTTCAGCATCTTTCTCCCCTGGAGAGTCACGCAGAATTCAGAGTTGTGCATGTGTGTGTGAAAAACAAAGGCTCATTGTGGCAGCTTGAAATGAGGAAGGGATCTTCCACAGCTGTCCTTGCCAACGAGTATGACACTCATTTTGGCCTTTCTTCGATGCCTTTCAGATGGATGAATTAGAGAACTGTGCAAGCACAAAATCTCTCAGAAAGGCTTATAGTGAGAAACAAGAGATTGGCTGGACAGGTGAGTCTTGCAGACAACCCTCAAGTATTATATGGGGCAGGACATGTGTGTGTATGCACCACAGTCCCAAGGCATTTAATGAAGAACTTTCCAAAGCTGAAGTGTTCCCTACTCTTTTGCTCATTGAACAGAAAAGTCAGCTCAAAATATGCACATGCACACTCGCAATAGGTAAAATCTCAAAGGGTGAGTGTTGTTGAAGTGTAAATCTCCATTATTTTTGCTCTTAAGAAGATCCTTGCATATATCAAGATTGCTCTTCTTCAGATATAAATATGGGTACAGGTTTTCTACTGGGAGAGAGCAGGATGGTGTTTTCCTGGACCAGGAAAACACCATCCCTACATCACTGCAGTACACCTCTCTTGGCCATGGAACACAGAGGAAGCCATCTACAGAGGCACCTGGCTGTAAAATTTCAGTTACAGAAAGATTTTGCAGTAATTTTCCATCTCTCTTGCCTGATAATTGGGAATATAAGCTGCAAATGACTGGTGGCAATGTTGGCATTTCTTGACACTTCTAAAACTCAGCTTCAGGTGTAAGTGCTTTCTGAGAAATCAAGTTCCAAGAGCACTCATAAGCATATCCTAACTGTACATCTGAACTGTGGGATTATATTCCCTGTTGACCAACAATTCCCATTTTAAGTACCTTACTGAAGACTTCAGGTCTCACTTTACTTTTACAACCCTGCATGTGAGTGGTTGTGAGATGAAATCTTCACTGATAAAGAGAGGGTGCACAAAGGTGGTGTCAGAAGCCCAGGCTCTCTGAGCTTTTACAGGACCACAGTTTAATCTAGGTGAGTTAAAGGTGCTAATGCTATGAGATTCTCAAGTGTGGCATGAAATTTATCCATGGTGATTAGAGAAAACCTATCATTTGGGCTGTTTTGGCACATTAGGCACTTTTTAAAGCTAAATGAATCCCTTATCACCATATAGCTCCACTCCGTCTGTGAATCTGTTCTGGCCAGCTGCTTGTACTTATTGTCATCCAGCCTGTCCTATTTATGCTTCAATGTGCTCTGCTCTGCTTTAGAGATTATTTCTCTTCCATGTTAAAGAGCTTTTTGCTCTCGAGGTCTCATTAATGTATTTGTTCCTGACACAAACACACACAAAATCCCAGCAAAGAATGCAAGCCTAATTCCTTCTATGACAAAGACCACAATTAATATGAAAGCAGTTTTATTTTTGTTGGAAAATATAGAGGGATGTAATATAACAGATTAGATGGTGACATATGAGACAAATGGCCTAATTAATGGCTCATCTTTGCAGAGATTTTTTCATTTATTTTCTGTGGCATTTATTAAGGAATTTGCTGATGTCATCCACAGAAAAATCTTGTACAATGGACATTCTACTTTTTAACTGAATTCTTGCACAGATACCAAAGGGAGAGACCTAGACTTACCAGAAATCACTTTCAGAGGGGTATAATTGCAACTATGAAATTCATGCCATTTCCTTATGGACAGCAGTATGAAAGAGGGCCCTTAAAACTCAGGAAACGTGGAAGAGAGAATTGCCCACTCTGCCTGTTCCCCACAAAAGAACTGTGGTCATGCCCAATCATTCTTCAGCATGAGAGGAATTTAGGGCATGTTCTCTCTATTCTTCTATCAATAAGAAACTCCTGCTTCTTCCCATGGAAAGTAGGCTGTAGCCTGACCATTGTCCAGCCAGGGTGAAAAAATAATCATTAGGGAGTGTACAGGGTTCTTAATGAAGAGGACCTAATATAGAGTTAACAGGGAATTTCTGTGATATCCAATAAGGGTCATACCCAGCTGCACTATATTCTAAGTGTTAATGTGGGCAGAATCCTTTCAGCCTCCCCTGCCAAACCCAGTGAGGTCTGAGTATATCCCACCACAAATTCCTGTTCCTACTCCTTATAGGGACAGAGGATGCATAGGAATGAGGAGGGATTGAGTTTCTTTGGTTTTCTGGAACTTAGAGATGCAGATGCAATTTCTCATGTGAAATTAAAGGCAACTAGGTGCGTCAGCATTTTTTGAAATCTTTCTGTGGCCCTGAATCTCAAGATCACACAGGTTTCTAATTCCATCTGAAGTCAGTGGGAGTTGACCATCAGTCTGAAGATCTAAGTCTTGGAGAGAATTTTCAAAAGCACCCAAGGTACCAATTTCCTGTCAATACTGCATATAACCTGGCTGATTTAAAAAAAAAAAAAAGACCACAGGGTTTGCCATCTACTGCAGTGAAACACGGGGGTTGAATCAATTGTTACAGACTGAATACATCTATTAATCCTCTATTCTCCATCTGTTTCTCCACCTGGTTGTCATTGTGCCTAATTCAGTGCTCACAAGTTCTTCCCCTGCAGTTACCAAACGTGCTTGTATCTGTGCATGAAAGATGCACATGGAAATGGCAGAGAACTATCACAAGTTTTTCCAGGTATTACCATTCCAACTTCAAAAAGCTGGTAGCAATGTCAGCCATGAGGTTATCCAACATCTGGTTTTTTTTTTAAGGTACTGGTACCAGTTCACCACCAACAGTGAACTCAGAAAACCTATTTCTGACATGAATTCTAAACCAGAAAGATAAAGATTGGTTCAACAGCAGCCTCAAATAAAGAAACATGACTAAACAGGAGTACATTCTTACTAGCAACCAGTTGTCTGTCCTACAGAAAGCAGAACATGCTAATATATGTAACCATACAGACAGACTCCAAAATATTTAAGTTCATGAGCAGAGGTGTTGACAGTTAAATTGAACTTCTGGCAGGCATTTGCAGCTTGTGAGGGAGCAAACAGCAACTCTTCAGCTTTCAAAACATTTACCAAAGATAATAATTACAAAGCCACATAGTTTCAGAATGACTTTCGTTTGTCAGGACAGTTAACAGCAGTGGGAAGCAAAGCCAAGAGAAAAGCCAAATGCCAGCAGGAAAATACTGACAAATCACTAGATGTAAAGTTGAGCCTTGTAGTAAGACAGGAGAGCACAGGACCCACCATCTAGTCCCAGCAGGCCCACACTGAACCTGTTATGGTTTTCTGACCTGGGGAGGGACCAGATTGGGATCACCAGAGTCTGGTGCAGCCCTGGGCAGGACGTCCAGCCCAAGAGTATCCCTTTCCTCCTTCACCCCTTTCCAAGTCTGAGTGGGTAGGGATGGGGCTGCATCATGTCCTAGCCAACAGACTGAGAATTTGTGCTTCTTGATGACAGGGAAAAGGGGAGAGAAGAAGGAAGTTTCTAGTAATAGACAACAGGGATAACAAATCCTATGGGAATGGAAGCATCTGGGATATTATCCTTCTCTGCTTGAGCAGGAAGTATGGATTTGTTCCACCTTATGCCTTGGCATCCATCTCCAACTTTCTTCTCCTGTTGTCTTCTCTTTGTGCCCTCTGACCATCCCTCTAGCCTTATTTTTTCTATTCAGTGGCAAAAGTGGCTGTTGGCAGCCAGCTGTCCAGAGCCAGGGCACCTCTTAACTATCCTTTTATCTGATTCTCCTCAGAGCCACTTCAGTCTGATGAATTTCACACAGGGTCCACAAGCCACTCTGTTCTGCAGGCATTTTTTTGAGAGCTAAATTTAAAATACCAGCTCTGGGCAATGCAAATTTTGGATGTTGGTTCATTTGTAAATGTCTTGCAAAGAATGATCCCTTACCATCTCTATTAATTTCTGTGCAAAATAAACACTTGAACTAAATGAGGGAGGAGATGGATGAACTGAATGAGGTTAAATAACCTCTAGCAAACTAAACTGGTTTCAGATACAATTTAGGTTGTCTGGGTCTTGTTTTTCAGGGTTTTGCTTTTTAACTCAGCTAACTCTGAGCAGTGTTGGTGCTGTTCTGCTTTCTGTCTTGGAACAGATCCAGAAATAGCAAAATACATTGCAGAAGAGGCTCTTCACAGAGGAGGTCTGGGAGTACAGAAGTAGGAGAGAGAGAAATTTTATGAGCAAAACTGTTAATATTCATCTTCCGTCCTGATTACACAGATTAAGAATGTTTCAATAAGCCTGTAGTGCAGAAAAAGTCAGCCAGGATGCAGATCCTCCTGAGCTCTGTCTATCCACGAAGGCTAGAGCAAATATAAGCAACAAAGGCTACCATAAGGTGTTACTCTCACAGTTGTAGCAGCTGACACCAACTGCAGTAGCTGCTCAGCTGGGGATGCTACGATAACGCCAACCACTCCAAAACCAAAGGATGCCATACATTTGTTGCCTCATATGCGGCTCAGAAAAGAGAATGTAAAAATCTTCTAACCTTCCAGTCAAACCACTAGTTGTGTATCTTAGCAGTGTGAGGACAAAACTCCCAACAGATGCTCCAGTCCAGTGCTACCCACGTGGATGACCTGCAAATAAAGATTTCTGAGCATCCATGAACTGTAGCAGCTTGCATAATGTACCACAGCCTTGCCATGATTTGGCAATATCAGCTGAAAGATGTTGAGATGTTACCATAATGTTTTTCTTTTCATACTTCAGTAAGTAGTTAAAAACAGTATCCCTACTGTCATTCTTTTAGAACATTTCTAGAGGTCATTCTGCAGATAGATGATACCAGTGTCATGCTCAGGTGAGGTAGAAAAACTCCTCATAACTGTGGGTCCTTACAAAAAAATTAATTCTGCTTGCAGAGAATACCTGGCTTCAGAGCAAGAATAAACAAATTTAGAGGCTTGGTTCATTGAGCAGATGTTAGGAAACATAAGACAATTACAAGTCCTTTTACTCAGCCTTTTCGTGTTGAAGGCATTGTGTCATCTACAGAATTGTTTATTATGGACAATAATAAACTGTGGGTGCAATGCCATACGTGGTGCTGCTGCTGTGTCTCCTGGGAAATGCCATCCTGAGTACATGGAGGCACACAGGACATCACATTGGACATGACCAGATAGCTCTCCTTGGGTAGTTCTGAGGTATTTTCTAAGATAGTGCTTTGTCTTTCAGAAGTCCTGTGTTCCTGAAGGGCTTCATAGAGCTCATTTGATCCACACTTATGAACAGTCAAATCTGCCTTTAGGAAAGAAGAAAAAGAAGGAGAAGGAAAAGAGGAAATCCCATTTCTCCCTCAGTCCTGGATTCCTGCATGTGTCCTGAAGCCTTTGATTGTTCTGGTCAGGGGTTATGGTGACAATGATGACAATTTTTTGAAAAAGCAATCATTCATTTACAATGGGAGCTGTCCTCTCAGACCCATACTTTTTGTAGCAGAAGAGTGGATTGCAGTCATCACCATCCTGGGCCCATATCAGCAAAATGAGTATTTTTTTGTAGCCAGACAAGTTTGGACCAAAGTCCAAAGATCTTGACTGAAAACCTGGGTCACTTTTTTGGAGTTTACTATAAGACGGTTACTTTAGTTTTACTTTGTGTAGACCTTTGGCAAATGAAGGGGAATATATCTGCACAAAAATATAGGGATGCAGGCTCTACACACCAAAATATCTGTGCTTGGCACAATGTGGAAAAATGCATTTCAGATACTGCACTCAGTCACATCTCCCACTTTTTCATATCATTTTCTGTACTGTTCTACCTGTTTCCACTGTGACTGCTCCCCCTCCTTAAACAACCCCACCAAACTCTTGTCTTTGGGGCTAATCCTGCTGTCTTCACTCACCCAGACTGCAAAGACCCAGCACTGTATGCTCAGCCATCTCCCAGTCCTGCTCAGAGAGGCCCTGTGGCTTTCTCTGCTGCTCTAGGAAACTGCAGGGTTTAGGGCAGACAAGTGGCCATCCAGGCAACTTCCACGCATCCAGGCAGTGTCCAGGGAGCCGAGCCCCCCTCTGTACATGTGCTGGGAGGAGCAATGTCAGATGAGCTCCACAGGGCACATTCAAGCTCCATCTGAGCTTCCTTTCACGGGTTTGTTGTCTGCGTGACTGACGCGCCTGGTATCAAGGCAGCTTTGGAGCTGCCTGTAGCACGCAGTGGGGGTCCACCCTCAGGGCTTGGTGATCTTTCTCTTCTAATTATTTCTAGAGAATTACACAGATGAAGTGTACAGGCGCGGTAAGACTTACCATGGATTTAAGGGGTACTTATGTGTGTCATGGGGAAGCTGTGGGAAACTGCATTCTGCTCAAAATATGTGCAGCAGGAATAGATCTTTTCCTTGAAGGGATCTGAAAATACACTCTGTCACTATACTCTAGTTGTGTAAACTGTCTGCATATAGGATTACTGGACTGTATATATGGAAGGCTCAGGCCTAGGGTTGCCAATGTCACACAGTAAATATACGACCTATGAAATCTCTTTGTCTCACATCACTGTAGCAATGCATTAAAAGCATTTTGTCCCTTTCTGTCTCTCTTTTTCTCCCCTAATTCTCACATAATTTTGGTGTCTTCATACATGAAGATCAGAAGAGTTTTTCTTTTCAACTTCATGTCGTGATGACATCAGGATTGGGACTCCACAGGCTCACACTGGAATAATTTATGTTATTTGCATTTCACATTCTAACAGCTTCATAACAAGATCTCTGTAGACTTGCACTGAAATTGTTTTCCCACTGAAGTCTTACAACACAGCAGCAATATAATGACATTTTAATGGGATCCCTATAGACTTGCCATGAAATTGTCAAGAGAAAATAGTGGTGACATTAATTGAATTGGGAACTAACATTGTTAAAATCAAATGTGAAAAGCAATTGCTCTATTAGAAGAATCACAGGAATTTAGGTGCTGATCTTGTGAAGGTGTATGCATTTGGTCTTCAAACCAATCCCCTTGAAATCTACTTCTCTGGGGAATAAAGTTAGGAACTAGAAGAAACCTATTCATCTTACCTTCTCTCTTTGCAAACCAAATAGCTAACCCAAAGGCAACAATCAAAGGCTGTGCCTTAACTGTGACATTTTTTCTATGCATGTCTGTGCAGATGCTAAGCAGAAATTACCTGAAAAGCTTGGCACTTCACATCATGCATCCTCTAAGTGAACATAAATAGAGTAACAGTTGCTTACCTGGTAAAGCCCTTGGGTAAAACCATATTCATAATACAGCTATTAGGAACTGTGCCACTGGCTGTGGCAGAGCTAGCTTGCCATTCCCAGTATCACCTTCCTGCAGATCCCAAAAGCTCAACACACACCTGCTTTGGAGGCTAAACCTACTGAGAGGAAAGCTGTTCATTTTGATCCCTGTGTTTTTCTGAGATGTAAGAATGTGTTTGAGGGAAGACTTTCATTATAATTTCTGGTGTGATGAGAAAGAGAAAATTGCTTTAAAAATGAACCCTGCGATTCTCATGTCATCACGTGAGTGCCAGGCTTTGTCATTCAGTAATTACAAATTTCAGGAGTGCTGGAGTGGGCAATGCACCTGACTGTGGAAGACATAGTGAATGCTCTGACCTTACTCCCTTGCCTACAGTATTGTCTGTAAGATTTACACTAATGTCTACTGGAAGTCATAAAATAGTCAGGGGAATAGCAAAAATAATCCCGCCTGACTAAAGGACCTAAAACTGTTATGTCCAACATATTGAGTTCTATCCAAAAATGAAGTGTTTTTATGGGAGATATTTCTGAGTTGCTCCTAAGCAGAGCCACATATCAGGAGGAGGTAAGAAGATCGATACAAAAAACAAACCATTAGCAATGATAAATTATTCCTTTTCTCTCAAGAGAAGCCTGGAATCATTGATCTGTCATGGAATCCATGCAGACCTGCTCTTCAGATGAACAAAAGGCTGAACAACAGAGTACTGATAGGTGGCCTGATAACTCAGGAGATTAGTGCAGGGTTGCTGGGGGAGCTCTGGGCTAGAGGTTCAACCCATCCTCATGGAAGTCAGATCAGAATTTTCACTATCAACATCAGCAGAACCAAGAGACATTCTTACGTCTGGTAAAACCAAAACTAGGAACTGAGTTGTTAAGGAAAGAATACAGACAGAAGAAAGCAGAAAATATAATTATGTCTGAGTTTTAATTCACCTCAAATGTTGCATGCATTTCTGGCATTTCATACTAAGAAAGCTGATGTAGTTTATGAAAAAAAACCAACAAGATAAAGAGAGGGTAAAGTGTTTGCTGAGAAGTGGGAAATACTTTCCGTTTAAAGTGAAATTGAAAAGATCCTTAGGTTGCACTAAGGACTCTAAAAGGGTGGAGGGCATAAAGAAGATGAAAAGTGTGGATATAGTCATTATTTCTACCAGAGGAACACAGAGACCCCCAATGAAAATTATTGCCAAATATAAGACCTAGTGAAGGATCCCCTTTTTTTCAGACAACACAAAACTAAACTGAGGAACTCACCGATGCAGAGTATGATATATGGCAAAAGTGTAATGGAAGTCTGATTACAGGTCTACTGGTAGGTCTTAAAAATTATCTTAATGCAACATTGAGCTCATAAATTCCCTCATCCAGAGCTGGGGAGATAAACAAGGGAGAAGGGAAATATGTACCTGCTGGAATTCCTCCACTCTGAAGTACTCATTTGAGTTCTTGTCATGGGATTTAACTAAATACATTTGTCTGTGGTGGGATGGAGTGCAGCTGAACTGAAGCATTGCAATGCTGTGTGAGATAAGTCAGAAGTCTTTTAGTACTGGACAAGTCCTTGTCAAACTGCTGCTCTATCCAACACCTCTGTTCTTGTCAATTCTACCTGAATAAAGAGGACTTCAGAAAGCAGAAATCATGACTGACATCAGGCTCTCATCTGTGTATTCTTCAGGTGGTCTGGGAGCACCCTGATATGGCAAAGAGAGGCTCCCTGTGATGTTTACCCTGTGTCCAAAGCAAGAGTTTCAAGTAGAAATTTTACCAGGCACTATGTTCCTTGCAGACTAAACGTAGAAGTGCACAGTGCCAGCACTTACCTAATGGATTCTGAATTGCCATTTTAATTTTCAAAAATTGTATAATATCATCTTGAAGAACAATCTGCTTTTTGGCTTTATTTTACAACTAGGAACAAAACCAGACAGCAAAGCCAGCAATGGTTCCCCTCAGACTGCTCCTGAAATGCCTAAAGATGAGCACATCCGACCAGCTCAGCTGTGCTGGAACTCCTGGCCAAAGAGATCTATTTATTACAGGGTGTGATTGTCAAGTTACTTATTTCAGTGGCTCCACTGCAGCAGTGCAGAAAAACTGGGTGGTCGTCGAGGCCATCGTGAGTGCTCTGCACCTGGGGCTGCAGAAAGTATTAAGAAGTAAAGCACACACATGGCTGGCTTGATGGACTGTGACCAGTTGGTCCAAAGTTGTGGGAACCACAGAACGAGCTGTAATCCTTCAGGGGCCAGAGTCCATTCTCATGTATTCAGAAAGAGACCCGTAATTATAACAGCTGAAACCAGATCAGGCACCAGAGCTGGACAGGGGACAAAACATTAAGTTGTTTCATTTCATTCTGACCTCTTTTTATGGCAATAACTGCTAAAAGGAAAACAAATGTTTGTGGAGATCTGCTTTGTTCTGCCGTTACATGTGAAGCACACAAGGGGCCTTTTCATGCAGAAAAATGCATAAATCACTCCCCTATTTTTATTTATGGGAGTGCAGCGTTTTCATATTAGGGAAATACAGCCAGTAACGAGATGCACATACATCCGAAAAGTAAGGATTTCAGAACAAATAAAGGAGATACTATTTAGATGTTAGCCAAAATGAAGCAGGAAGCTCACGAGGAAATGTGATTGCAGGAGTTATGCAGAGAAAGCATTTCATGTATGTATACAGGGCCAGATTCTCAGTAGCTATAGCTAGGTATAGCTTGTTCACTTTCATAGAAAAGAGTAAAACAAGTAAATTCTGTGATTTTCTTGGGATAGTTTAATTACTGGCAAACTCTATGCCTCTCTTCTTCCTTTTTTTTTTTTTTTTTGTGTGTGTGTGTGTGCGTGTGTGAAGCTTCACTCATCATAAAAATATTTTGCTGCTTTTTACAGGGTCGGTTTCAGTTGGATCAGTGAACAGTCAAACATCCTGGGTGGTGCAAAAACACTAATGCTGGTGCAGAAAAGGAGGTGGAACACCTGGAAACAGTGACAGAGAAGGTGGAGACAGACCACAGTTAGGCCAACAACATAAGGGCCTTTCAATACCCTGCAGCTGCAGATGCAGTGCTATGGATATGGCTGTTCAAGCAAGAAAACTACCACAGGAAAATATCAAAACAAATGTTCTTAAGGTACAATCAAAGTAGTGTGATAATGTCACACCTTATCTGTATCATCCCAATTAAGAGAACTAGATGTTATCTTCCAATCAGACATCAGCTATGTCAGACATTTTAGGACTGCAGTGGACAACCGCAGAGCAAATCTTCATGTATATGATTTTAATTCCACATACTTTGAAGGCAGTTTTGTTATGGCTGGTCAAAACATAAAACTTACATTAATAGAAGTTAGCTGTGTTAGTTTCAAAGTGGGATTAGAGGTTTTTTCAAAATGAGTAAATACCACTATGTTAGAAAGAACAATATTTGTAATAAGTTTTCAATTTGTTAAAACAAATACTACAAAATGTGATTATATAGTAAGAAAGTATATATAATATAATGCTGTAGAGAAAATGGCTTTTAAACCAGCTCATATTTCACTAAACAGTTGCTAAAAATGCTAGGTTAGCTGGAAATTATTAAAGCTTCACTAATCTGTAAGGTAGTTTAAAAACACTAATTTCTGGTAGATTGCACCCACTACAACTCCTTCACTCTCTTGTCTACAGCCTGTAGATTTTAGGGAAGGAATTATAGATTTATTTAGTATTTATAGCTGACCTGACTGGTTCAGTCTACGTCTATGATGAAATTACTTTAAAAATACTGTGGAACAAATCTGCCACCATGATATTTTAGCAGAGGACTTATAAATAAACCTGTTACAAAATCATCTTATGTCTTTTGTTAATAGAATGTTGTTTTCCCTCACTAAGGCTCATGCAGCACATAGACTACACAAATAAGAGAGAAACATTCTCAAAAAAGGATGGGACATTTAACATATATGGTGAACTCCTTATATAAGTCAAATTTTCATATGCTCTTCCTCCACAGGGCTAAGCCTCTAGGTCTTGCCTGATCTACACCTTTTTTCTAGTTGATAGTAAATCTGGGTTGCAATCTCCTCTAGGTCTCTCAGGTGGAGTAAGACACCCCAGCTGAAAAATTGTCTGTAAATTGTGTGAGTGGATACCCTTTGGGGAAGAGTATAAAGGGAGCTCTCCAGATCTTCCCAGAGGCTCTGGTACTGACATGAAAGGGAAGCAGAGCAGATCAGAATCACCTCCTGGTGGCTGATCTTGTTGTGCTGTGAAGGAGGCCCGTGTGTGGAAACACAGAGGATGACATGCTTGCCCTGGGCCTCCAAGTGAGCTGCACAGCTCCAGGGGCTGTGTGTGCTCTATGCTGAGCAGTCCCAAAAATGTCTCAGAGTTCACACTGCTCCAGGACCTCACTTCCTACCTGTATAGTTGTTCTGTGGTCACAGGTGCCTTTAAATTCCTTCTGCCTCCTAGACCAGGAACCAGAGGGGTCTCTTTGGGGAACACTGTCTTTGTCCAGTGTCCCCCACCTGACATTTTCAAAAGGCCTTGGAGATGACCAGACCAATCTCTGCTGCAAATTAGACCATGTTTAACCATTCCTTAGAGAAGAACAGGCTATTACTTTCAAGAGAAAGTGTTTAAGTTTCACATGAGTTGCTCATCAACTCTACTTGATCCTGAGAATAACCTGTGTAGATGGGATACTTTTCTGCTTGGAAGTCCTGTAGAAACACCACTTGGAAAGCTGTGTAAAGATACTCAGGTGTTATGTAAGACAAGGAAAGTGAGGAAGAAGGCCATAGTCTGGCCTTAATTTTTTTTGGAAGATGGACATATCTGACTGTAAAGAATTCACTAGAAAATCTTGTAGCTTGAGTGAATCCTAAAATAAAGCAAAGATATTCCACAGAGGAGGAGAGAAAAACATTTCTATATAAAGGGTGATTTGCATTCAGATTCAATTACTATTCCAACCAGTACGTGGTATCCCAGCTCATAATGGCAGTCCTGAAGATTTAAAATAAGTTTACCATCAAATAATACACCAAAGCTTTCATGCAAACCTGTATTTGATTCAAATCACTCCTGCTGCAGTAGTTTAAACATGCACCCTCCTTTATATGGGCTTGATCAAAACTGGCAGGCCAAACACAAAGAGCAGTGTCAGTAAAACTCTATGGGTGAAGAGGAATGCATGAAACATAAACAAGAAGTAGCATTATGGCAGTGACTCTTGCCATCTATTGTTTAGCAATTGTTGATGTGTGGTTCAGATGGACACTTCATCCACAAAGTGATCCTGTAATCAGATTTGCACAGGAAATGCATCATTTTCAGGCATCACATGTCTGCTCTCCCCGAGGATAAAGCCCTCTGGGAGAGTATGGTTTAAATAATTACAGAAGTCACTTGCTGAAGACAAACCTTGCTATTTGTAGCCTCCTTCATTCCTAGAAAAGGAAAAAATCACTGAAGGTGCCACAGACAGATAGCTTAGTGAGGCAAATGCTGTGATTTGAATGCAATCTACAGCAATGTTTGCTCACCAGGCTCTCAGCTCAGTTTGGTTAAAAGCTGTGACTCAGGTTTTTCCTTACAGTTACCTGGTGGGATTGGAAGGAATTGTCATCTGAACATCTGGACACATTCACATGCATCTTCAAATCATCTTTGAGAGTGTAGGTAGGGAGCTATTGATCCATTGGATTAGGAGCCAAATGCCTAGGGCTTGTAGTAGAGGTAAATCACTGCTCTCCAATAGATATCTAGGGACACTCACTCTAGCATTTTGTGCAATAAAAATAACAGCCTTTTCCTGAATAGGGGATTCAGTGCTGCAGACTTTTATGCATGGAAAATGACCATGCACAAATTTGTGAGGAGATATATACATATATATTGGTGTGTGTGTGTGTGCATACACGTCTGTTCTCCTACAATGAAAACAACTGACTGCTTTAATAAACTGCTTTCATTTTGAGATCATAATCATTCTTGCATGCATATGTGCACACACACAAAGAGATGGAGACAACAAGATCTCTAAATAGCAACGTACATGTTCTGGCTGTTTTTGGCTTTGCTTTTCTCTCCAAGCCTTCCAGGCAAATGGCAGCAAGTCTCTAATTCTTTCCAAGCGATCCTCCTGAGGCTTGTTTGCCTGAGTTCAGGCCTCTCACAGGGAGCACACTGAGCTGAGCTACCTAAAAATCTGCCCTGCATCCTTTCTGGCATCTGTGCTGGGTAAGTGAACAAGATTATGTTCCTTTCTTGAGGTAGGCCTGAGAGTTATGTCGTGTATTTAAGGGATATCAATAGTGCATGTGAGGTGTGCACACTCCTGTGAGCGAAAGGATTGCACTGTGACATGAAAAGTGATAGGAAGCACCAGCCTCAGGTTTCCTCAGCCCCAGTGAGCAGTTTAACAAGGCTTCATGATGCATGTCACCTCTCCTGCCATGCCCCTAGGACACGCTGCGTGTCTTTATTCCTTGTGCACATTATATCGCCCCAGCTGTAATTATAAATATATGTTTAGCGTCACTTCAAAGCCTTCCCTTGACAGGGGTGTTCCCTTTTCAGGGATTTTGAATCTTTGAGATTCTTTCTTCAGAAACTCTGGGGCAGGGTGTGATAGCCTCCTGCTGACAGTTACCTGTGTTCAAAGGGACTGCCAGAGAAAGCCCACTGCAAAGCAGAGAAAATTGACTTTTGTGTCACCCACTGAAGATGCATTGGCTTCTATAACAAGAGGTCATTTTCTATGCTTGGCTTTTTTTAACCTGGAAGGTATTCAAGGATGGATTTGTAAGACATAAAAGGGTTAGCAATAGATTAGACTTTCCATCAGGTACATCTGGTGAGCAAAAATCATCCCCTTGGCTATGCTTATTCATTACATGTATTTTATACAGTCCAGCTACAGAAGCCAGAACATGACTAACCCATTTATTCCTCTTGTGGCATTTTCCTGCAAAATGGCCATTTCTTTTTTAGAAGTACCCATCTGTCAGTTTAACATATTATTATATTACAGTACCATCTAGAGGTCCCAAATGGGATCAGGGCTGTGCATAGCTGGTGTGGCATGCAGTTGTCTTCTGGGAAGGAAAGTATGCGACCTAAGGGGATCAGAGGAAAAGTTATAATTACTGTCCCTATCTCACAAATTACACATCTGACCCTGTTGTATAAATTATGCATACAGTAAGATGCACACAGTCAGTCAAGGAACATAGACCTGCCAGGTCTGGCATTTTGAATAGGACTGCATTGTTTTTAGAGACTGTCCTACCTAGATTTCACCAGGAATCTACTGGATTTTTGGCTGTCTGGCAGCTGCCAGGAGCTCCCAGACAAAAAGCCTGCTGTTCAGATCAGCACCTCTCAGACACATCCTGTTACTTCCTTTGGACTGGCCAAGAGGTATGGAAATAAGAGAGAGAGCTGGGATGTGAACAGGGTCTGCTGAGTGTTGATCACAAGGCTCTCCTGTCACCTTACTGTTTGTTGGTCATAGCCACCCAAAAATGAGAAAAACATTGGCTGGCAAACTTTCATCTTCTTTTCAAGGGATTCATATTTCTGAAAGACTTTTCATCACTTAGGGTTTATGAACATATTTCTGAGAGGATTAGTTTCCAGACCTTTAGCCCCTCACCTAAAGTAAGTTTTCATAGACTTCCTCTGAAAATTCCACTGTATAATTTCATTGAAGAAAGCAGTACTACAAACATGAAATCAGGGCAAATTTGGGCCATGATTTAGAATTAATGCATGGAGCTAGAATACATAAGCAATTTGAAACATCTTTGCTCAGACAGGTTGAGCCTTATTCTCCCAGTAAGCAGCAAGGCAGTAGTTGATCCTAATGAAGGTAAATTAATGCAATAAATCTTTACATATGAACAGATCCAAATCACCTAATTTAGGTAAAGTAACACTTAAATACAAGCCCCTTTAGCTCAAGGAAGAAGATCTAGTGCATCTAAATGAGTCAGACAGAAAAAATGTACAGTTAAGAGATGGAGTTTCTAGATGGCAATCCAAAAAGCTGGTGTGTTGTGTGGGAAACTGTGAAGAGACAAAACATGCTAGATGCATGGCAGCAGAATATCTGAGAACTTCTACTTCACAACATCAGATGCTTTCAGCCACCTGAGAATTAGAATATTGGAATATTAAATATTAGAACATAGGATACCACTGCATTGAAGGGTTGTGACTCTACACCCCAGGAACTTCCTCCAGTCTATCAAGCACTTGTGCCAGCGCCACATTCCTCCCTTTTGCTGAGGTCAGCTTGTTGCATGGCTGGCAATGCAAGGTCACAAGGCCAGGAAGGGTGGCAAAAGCAAGGATAAGCCTGCACTAAGGGCAGAAAGCTCAGTTGGAAGGGCAGAGCCCCAGCCTGCTCTCAGCTCCTGCCTGTCCCTTTATTGTCCTTTTTCTGCACTGCCAGCACAGAAAGAGCCTGTCAGGGTGCTTTGATGAACAGCCTGAAGGTGCCCTGAGGGTCTGGTGGTGCTAAAAACTGGGCAACTTGGGCTTTCTCTGGGACTTAAATGCATCCTGAACTAGGTTGTCAGGGTCTAGTTCAGACAATCTAGGCTTACGTTTATTTTTTAGTAGTTAAAGCAGCAGAAGTATTTATACTGCAGAAGGGTTTGTCTGTCCTGTGCCTTGGGCTTTCTGAACCTCCTCTCTGTAGCATGTGACTACACAGTGCTGTCATCTGGTTCCTTCTTCTTGGATTTAGGCTGCCATTGAGTTACAAAGCTCTACCTATTTCCTGGTCAAATGCTTCACTAATCAATGCATGATGCAATACAGACATCAGCTCTGGAGAGACATCCTCACAGCTATAATGGAGACACAAAACTGTTAGTGATATGAAAGAAGAAAAAAGGTTGGGTACTAAAAGAGAAATAGCAAATATTTACTTCAATCTTTGTCCCTGTTCAGGTTTTGACAGTATGCAGGACAAAACATGTCTTGGAGTTATTAATTCAACATGAAAGTATGGCCTGTCTTTTGCTTTTGTGGCAATGGAAGTTCAAGACTGCAGTCGAACATCATGCCTCAGCATCACTGCAACAGTTTTGAATTTTCACGTTATGACACTTTATCTTATGTGGTCTTACCTCAATCTAGCAAGAACTATGAATGTTCAGCTCTTCTGCTACCAGATGCTGAGTTCTCAACCCTCCTGAACTAAGTCTTGACCAAAGGACTGTAAATGTGGAGGGGATTTGGTGACCTGAGATCTACTAAATTGGTTACATTTAATCTAATTTCTGAGTATCTACTAATAAGGTGTCCAGGACTGCTTAAATATTTTTGGTCATTCATCTGTTAAGGATGCTAAGTCAAACTTTTAGCATGAAAAGGAAATCTGTTCCTTCTGTCATTGAACATGAGGTGTTTTGGGGCCATATGGTAAAAGTGACTATATTGGCATATATTTAAGGAACGCTGCATGGCTACATAACCACTCTTTTGTCTGGACTGGGGTGAGCTCAGTGCACACAGAGTGAGGAGGGCAGGGAATGACACATGAGAGATGAGAAAGGGCAACAGATTGTCCATGCTGGACCCAACTCTGACCTCATAAGATCTATGCAAATCTTTAGTGAGCTTTGTCATTAAAAGGTTATTTTTCTAAAGAGAAAGCAATCCCTGAAAGTTCCTATGGCCCAGCACCATAGGTATTCTATTTTGATGTATATACCTTCAATGAAACAAGGGTGGTGCTGGACATTCATGACCTTTGTGACTGTGGACCTAAGGTCCTGAGACCTCTGGACAGTTGAGCTAGGGGACACTCAGTTCTCTTTAAATTCCCTGTAAAAGCAAATTCCTGTGGCTGGCTTCGTGCCATTGTACCTGTCCCAGTGGAGGCTAAATACTGTGTTGGATGACTGACCTGCATATCATTACAGAAGAGAAATGTTGCCTGCTGCAGTTCCTGCCAAGTGCTATAGAGCTCTGATTGGACAGATGAATGATGGCAAATGCGCTCCTAATAAAGCCAGTGCCATTAAGTTAGAAAATGAGGCTGCTGTCATGTATGAGTGGTGGCAGAAGCATTTCTAGCTTAACAAGGTCTGACAAGACCTCCTCAACATGCTCAAATGAAATCAATGTCAACACCTAATCAGTTAAGCAGGTAATGGATTATTTAAAAAAAATTTAAACTGTAGCTGCATTAGCTCATTTAGAAAGGAGGAACACGTGACTCCTACAGATAATGTAACATATTTTAACAGTTGTCACATTTGCTAGGTTCAAGGAGAAGCTGATTTAACCTGCAGAGCTGAGATGTGTACAGCAGCACCGCAGCAGAATGTAGGGCACGTCCTGAATTTATGGACAAAGGAATTGGTGAGCTTGATCAGTCACTGCCTGGGTTTGCATAACAGGTCGGCCCAATGAAATATACATGAGCAGCATCTGTTTCTGCTTTTAAGAACACAGTGTGCAGTGTGAACCACCACCCACTGGATAGAAACTGAGTGATAGGACGAGAATCCAGCACTTTCATGAGCAACAGAGGAAGCATTAGCTGGCATGTCTGGGAAGCTAGGAATAGAGGCTGGAAAGAGTGTGGACAAATGATGTGATCTTGAGTGTCCTTAGACTCTCATGAGTTACCTAGAGAAATCAGAACCATAGCTAACAGTCTCAGATAGGAACTGGATAACACTCCTACACAAGCATAGTCACAACCCCCTTGCCTTGGGGATCTAGTCCCTGCTTGAGAAATAAGGCAGGTATTTGCAAGGCACTGACACAAGAGGGTTCCCATGCCTCTCTCTGCAGCACCTGCAGTGAGTCAGGGTCAGGCCAGGCCACTGGATTGGGTGGCTAAGCCTGATACTGCCTATTCCTGTGTTCCTAAGAAAAAGGTGCTTAAGAAAACAGCCCTGAGAATCACCACCTAGCTGGACTGGAGATGCTGACCCTTCTCACCTGAGTAAACAGACAGTGTTCTGCACTAACCTGCGACTGGTTCCTGATCCCTCCTCACTCCCCATCCCAAGGCTGCCTTGTCCAGTCTCCAGTTCCCATGACAGCAGTGTCAGCAGGTTTTTTTCCTCAGGACTCCCCATTCACTCTGTTACATCCATCTCATGTCTCACCTCTGGACCAGGAAACCTGTGGCTTCTCTCTCACCCTGGTTTAAATGATGAACAACTCTGCTGGAGTTGATTCAGTTGAGAAAGTCAGAATTGGAGAAGGCAAAATGAGACTTGGAGGAGGGAAAATGAGAACTGGAGCCCTCTCACCTTTTTTTGTTGTTGTTTAGCTTCTTGCTGCTGCCACTGAGACACGTGGGAGACACGCCAGGCATGTGCGATGTGTGAGCCTGAGGCCATCACGGGCCAGTTCTCCCAGAGTTATTAATCTGAGGTGTCTAAGTCATGCAGGGACCAAGTGTCTGGAATGTGACACTTTCACTACACTTTAATGGATCATCAAGTGTCATAAAGCACCATCGTATCATAAAAATTGGGGTTTATTAATACGCCAGAAGAATAGGAACCGCAAAGTTTTTCTTCTTTAAAACACCACTAAAAACAAATTCCCAGCCGTCTGCCTCTAAGAGTGGCAAACTCTCATTTGCTGATAAGCAAATCGAGTAAAAACGCCTGTTTTTG
>JAHLSL010000010.1:16229470-16245384 GCA_025920805.1 Petroica traversi
GGGCCTTTTCCCAAAGGGAGCCGTGGCCGGCTGCGCCAAAGGCAATTTCGGTTCTCCCCGAGGAAGGAAAGAGACTCCTTCGGCCCCACGGGCTGGAGGCGGGGATCCACTCCGAGAAACCTCACTAGAGGGCTCTAATACTCAGCTCCGAACGCTGCTGGGAGGAAACAAGGCTCGTCCTTAATATCCCTTCCAGATTGATTAAGGCTGGTAAAGTCTCCCCCAGTCTGTCAAAGATGACAGCTGTCATCACCAGCTCTCCTGCCTACCTGCAAGTGAGAGGAACTCAAAATGGTGCATAATGGTGCTAGAGGATTTTGGGGCTCCCTTCTTCTTCTGTATCCATGGCAAGAGGAGGAAGTGCAGCCTCTAAAACCCCAGACACGAGTATACTTTCCAAGATTTAGGCACCAAGCACTATACACGGATATGTAGAGCTTTTTCCCTTCACTGTAGAAAGAGCTTGTGCAAGTTCTTCCGTGGTCTGTTCTATGTAGAATGCTCATAAACAAATCCATCTTTTAAATTCTGCAACATTGAGGCAAACTGAAATGTAATGTTGTGTTAGCAAGTAACACACAGAGATATTAATGTCAAATACTTATAGATTTAGCTACAGTTTGTTCGGTTTTGAGATTTTTTTTTCTTTTTAAAAAAATTGCTATAATTTGCCATTGCGAAAACATAAAAACAAACAAGACAGTATCAATTAAAACTGAAACAATTATTTGTTCTAAGGGAATCTTCATAGCATTTCAGAAGGAATTCAGCTTGTTTCAACTCTAAATATCTTTTGTAATAAATAATAAATTTCCTTTTTTTGTAGAAATTAGGAAGTGCAATTTAGTTGCTTGTCATGTCTTGCAATTTTTCTGAGAAGTTTTGTGTACAGATCAAAATTCCAGGAATAACTTTGTGGAATATTAAATGTTTGAATAACATTGGTTTAAAACTGATCAACTTTACTGTGGAAAATTTGCTACTGTATCTTCCTCTATGGATTACTCTTTATTTTTCTCTATGGATTGTTTCAACCTCCTTTTTGCTGAGTTAATTCTGACTCTGTCCTTTGATGTCTTCTCTGCTTTATTTCATAGGTTCTTGAATCAGCTCAAATGCGCTGGGGACCTTTTACTTCCCAGAGAAAAACCTGGTATCCCTTTTCATTATTTTTTTTTTCCCATCTGTTTTATTCTCCATATAAACAAGGACTTTATTACTAGACTAAGATTGACTTCGTTGCTCATTTAAGATATAGAAAAGGCCAACCCAGTGAACACTGAATTAGTTTCAGACAGTTAAGTCAGACTGTGTTCTGCACCGGTTAAGAAACAGTCTGCTGCTGGGGTACCACACCCACATCAGATTTCCTCCAACAGATCCTGTGTGCATGGTGAGGTGCACAAGGGCACAAAATCTCCCCTGGAAACAGATGCTGATGGCAGCAAACACTGATGCTACACAGTGCAAGGAGGGGACATGAGCTAAGCACATCATTTGGCTGCTACCATGCACCCAGGCATAACTCTGGTTGTACTAGATGGCACCTGGTTTGACTCCCTCTGTCCTGCACTGGTCTAGTCCTCCAAGCCACTTCCAGAAGTTTTTGCTGTCCCAGGGACCCTTCTATGCTCTCACTCCACTCCCTCCTTTAACTTCCTGTTATGAAAATATCACTTGAACAATTTACAATACATTCCCTTATATTATCTGTGATACTCAGAACTGTAACCTCACAAGAAATAGGTTGTTTTTGTTTTTTGTTTTTTAACCACAGAGGCACCAAAAGACCCAAAGACCTAGTGACAAATGCCATTTAGTAACAGAGAGGGGTTCTCAGCCCCACTTTATTTAGCAATTGAGACAGAGTTCAAACACCTTTGCAAAATGTGACTAAACTTCTCATCCTCTTGAGACTCAATAATTCTTCATTTTTCTGACAGTTTAGTCACCGCTGCAGTAATTTTTAGTTGTTTCATTCTCACCATAACTTGCTGAAGAAGTAGATACTAGGCATAGGGTTGAAGATTTCATTGAGTGACACTGAGCTGCAAAGTGTGGGATTATTGTGCAACTGCAATTTTTCTATGTCTGCTACCTGCTATGGGCAGAAAACAATAAGGAAATTACTCTGTAAAGTGTGTGAATGCACACACACACACACACATGCATTAATTTCTGTGTATTTATGTCATCTGGCTACTTTAATTAACATTTGTTTAATTTTAATGAATGGAAAAATGGATTGCAATTTATTTAAATCCAAAACCTTTCTCAAACAGTAAGATATCCACATCAGAGTGATATAACCTGGCAAACACTACCTTAATTTTGAACTCTTTTTCTCTTCAATCACATTAGACAAATAGTGGAAGAAATGAGCAGAACCTGAGATATACTGGACAAAATCTAGGAAGAATTTCAGAGAACAAGATGATTTTTTTTCTCTCTTTGTCTCTCTCGCTTTTTTTTTTTTTTAAATCAGCATCCTGAAGCAAATACAGTTGTGGGTGAGGGCGATATGTTCCTGTTTATTTTTAAGTGGAAGGAGGTTAGCAGCAGCATTTGGCATGCACTGAAGAAGTCTGAGAACTGAGCCTTACAGTCATCATGAAGTGAGCTTCAGCTTTCAAGAAGAGAAGAAGTAAAGAAGTGTAACTGGGTGAGTTATGTGAATTATAACGTGGAAGCTGTAATGTGATGAGGATATTTAATGCACTTGAGGGAAGGAAATGTTCTCAGAGCCAAACTGGATGCCAGATTTGCGGCTGGAAAAGGTGAATGAGTGGTATGAATACATTAAGGAGAGAGATGTGCCTGAAGATGGTTTTCATAATCCATAAAACTCTTCTTTGAGACATTTGAATATAAAGGACAAAGGTGGGGCCATTGGTTTAAAGGATCAGGGCAAAAAGAATGAACAAAGAATGCAAACTGAAAGGTCCAAGTGTGGTCGCAAAACAATATTCCAGAGGAGGGTGTAGATATCACAAATTATCCAGGGATTGTTTGAGGTTAGCCCAGGGTGACTGCAGAGATCAGAGATCTGATCTTAAATAAGATGAAGACTTCAGCTAGATGAGAGACTATTGGAGGGGTTGGGACAGTATAACTTTTGTTGATAAGACTTCTCCACAGCTGGCCAAAGACAGTGGTATAAGCAACCAGGAGCTCTTTTAATTTTTACACACTAGTTTTCAAAGGCAATAGCTTTATTCTTTTTCTCCAGCTCCAGAAGGTTCTGAAAATCTTTGTTGTATAAAAAAGCTGTGGCCAACCCCAAGGTAGAAGTGCACCATATAAACCTAAAGCACTCTGACTGCATTCAGGTGATTGGAAGGCTCATAGTTTGCCTGATATTAGCAACTCATTTGGTTTAGTGTTTCAGCCTCTCATGACAGAATCTCTTTGTTGATGAGTGATGCGTTTCGGACAGAATTTTGAGAACATCTGCGGACCTTGCTCCTCATTCCCCGTATCCCATGAGATATTTTGTATTTACTGTCATTAATTATCCAAACTATTTAACACTGTTAACATGTGTCCAGAGTCTAGGAAAGACTTTTGCTAGTCCCCTATCTTAGCTGAGCAGTGGGGGAAATACCCTGAATACTAAAAGTTAATGAAGCGAGTCTCAGTAGGTCTCTGAGCTCTGCATCAGCATTCTGAAGCAGTTGGAAGAGCAGAGGGGAAAGAGGATTTGCCATGATATAAGAAGTAGAAGGAGGTTTATGAAAGCAAAAGTCTGAACTTGTGTTGATGAAACTTTCTCAGGCATCTAACAGTTTTGGCACTCAGAGGGGCAGACAGTCTGGGATGGCACAGATTTTGGCTGTGTCATGGGTCTAGCATTGTCATAAGGAGGAACTGTTTCTGGACAATTCATAAACCTTTTTTTTCAGTGTCAGGCAAGCATTTTAGGAAGAGACGTCACATTATTATTAATTATTATAAAATTATGATACTTAAATGGATTCTATTCCATGGGGACAAGAAGATCAGCTTTTATGTCTCTGGTTGCATCTCTTAGAGAACACTAAAAGCAGCTAAGAAGTGCAAAATCTTGCTCCTGGTGAGTATTTCCTTTGTATTTCCCTTTCCATCCTCTGAAGGTGTTGAGATACTGTTGGTATTATGTAACCTTCATTAATTAAACACACATACGTGTTTATTTTTCTTCTGAGAAATCTTATTTGGTCTTTGGAGACCAATAAAGTGATTCTTGCTCAACCATTTTGAGCATAAAGGGCACTTTTATAAGTACTAAAGAAGCTGCAAAGTTCAAATTATCATAATATGTAGAATTTGATGAAGCAGACACGTTTCCTGCCATATGTTAAAAGAACAACTAGTTACTGTGTACTGTGTGGTGATAATCTGATGCTGAATAATATGATGTCATGTGAAGACTAAAATTATTTCCTTATATAGTCCCCAAGAAATAATATTTTTTTTGCCCACATCTGAAAATTCAAATATGCAACCAATCAAATCTTGCACAAATGTTAACACCCAGATGTTTCTGCATGGAATTAATGTACAGCTAGAGAACTGTTGGATAGAGAAATCCTGTAAAAATACAGATTAGGCACACATAAGTTAAATATGTCTAACTAGTCTGCCAAGAATGTATAGTTTTATGAAATCTATTTTAGGTACAGAAATCTCAATATTTCGTTCTAAAACTTTCCATTAGTATACAAAAAGGAG
The DNA here is from genome assembly GCA_025920805.1 of Petroica traversi. NCBI lineage: Eukaryota > Metazoa > Chordata > Aves > Passeriformes > Petroicidae > Petroica > Petroica traversi. The sequence continues at coordinate 16,234,181 of JAHLSL010000010.1, forward strand.
AGTGTAAATTTCTGTAATCAGCAGAACCTTCCCATTTCATGTAAACAAACCATAAGAACCATATGACCTTTCTTCCAAGGGTCAACCCTTGCCCTCCAAACTCCCATTAGAATTTAGAACTAGGGTAATCCTATCTTTTAATCATAAGCTCTACAATAAATCCATCCTATTTAGCAATAATTATTAATAGCAAGTTTCTATGTTGGGTAGAACTTCTTGAGAAAGACTGTTCAGTATTTGCTATGTTAAAATCCAGCAATACTTGATTTGACCATTTAGAGTGTCAATTTAAATTCATAAGATGGGAAAGAGTGCAAACAGAGAGGAAATACCAATATCTGAGAAGACCTCTATCTTGTTCAGCTTGATACACCTTCTATCCCCAGTAAATTAGAAGGGGCTATTTTAAGTTTGGGGAGCCACAGGGAGTCAAAATCAGATAAACCTCAGAACTGAAATCCAGGGTAAATTCTTGCAGAAGTTCAAGCCTTCATGCCTTACAAACTTCCATTTAATTCAATAACTAGTTAGTCAGGAAAATAAATGAAAAAATTATCTCTGTGTGCCTGTATGTGCTATATATATACATACATAATGTATGCACACATGAATGTGTATCCAGACTTAATATTTTTATAGGTGTGGCCTGAACCTTCCCTGCATCTTTTCATTAAATCAGTGGGAAGTTTGCTGAAACAAAGTGTTCTGAGTATCCATTTCTTTCTATTTCTATCTATTTCTAATCGGATGTATTTCTTTCACAAATGATGAAACGCAGTAGATTTGACAAACACATGCAGCTGTGGTGGAGCTACTGACTATTTGAAGCCAGAAACCAGAATATGCTCTTTATTGATGCGTAAGTTAAATTCTTCCATTGCCACACTGTTTGTTGAAAAACTTGGTGAAAAAGTGAGTCAGTGGTGACTAGATTTTTCTGTAGTATCTTCATTGACAAACCAACTTGAGTTAGAAGGCCAGTGAAGAAGAAAAAAAAAAATCAACAGGAAACAATACATGTTGCAATATATATTTGAAACCTGGATAGGTCACATAGAGTTTTTTTGCACTTCCCTTAATGCTCTCTACTGCCCTGCATTACATTAATCCTAGGTCAGTTTAGGAAAGATAACCAGTGAGTAGCTTCTCATTAGTTAAAATTTATGGCATATAAAGGGCTATTTATCTCTTCCTAAATGCATTCATGCTCACCTAAAACAGAAAGGCTTTTCTGCCTATAGAAATAACATGACTCAACAAATGAGAGAGCCACCAGCAAACCCCATGACAGACAGTGGGAGCTGGTTTTCTCTATTCCTTTGTGTCTGTGTTTTGAGTTCCTTGTAGAAAGGCCCTCAGATATTAATTTCATATTAATTCACCCTTTCTGACTTGTAAAAATATAGTTTAGTCTGTATTGATACATTAGGGTCAAAACCAAACAAAGCTGCAGGATTTTAAGTCCAGTCTAAACCCTGGAGTGCAAGGCAAGTTTATTTCATTCTAATGATATGACTATTCAGCATGCTGTTTGTGGTCTACTCATCTGTGTCTGATTCAGAGACCAAACTTGATTGCCTGAAGTGGTGTATTTTTTGAGAAAGGCTGAAGAACCTTGCCCATGAAATTTCCCTTTTCTGGCCTCACTCTGACACTGGGTACTTTCCATGGACAGGTGATCATTGACTGATCACAGTACTTTCTGGGTATCTTCTGATGGCTCTTCAACCCCAGAAACAAAAAGGGAAAGCTGCCAAGCCCTTTTGCAGTCTGTGACTCCCTACTTCAGTCACAGAAGAAAAGGCCTTGCCTCTTTAACCTGGGCAGTTGATGACAGGGTTTTCTCTTCATGTGTATCCTCTAAAACTGAACTGTGGATCTGAGAGGAAACAAGCATAATACGCCATGTGCTTCCTATTTGTTGGAGGCATCAGTGCTGAGGCTCTGTTGGCATGCTAAAATGTGAACATTTTTACAATGTAGCAGGTTATGGAAGCTGCTCTTGATAAATTCCAGTAACGGCATTTTACACTCCATGTGTTCCTTTCTGTGAATGACAGATTGCACTATTATGTCTCTAAAGAAGCTCTTGACAAGGGTGATTCAGGCACAAAGAAAGTGGAACATGTGTCTAATTCAGTGTTTCTACATTCCCTAGCACATTTATACAGGACTGAGATCTTGTTCTCTCTGGTATACTAAAGCAAGAAAAACACTGTTTAGCCTGAGTTAGACACCCCCTAATAACATCATAGTCTCTGCTGATGTAAGCATAAAAAGAAACCTATGAAAATGTTTACCTCTCCTTCTCCTGGCAGAATCTAGAATGATATGTAAAAGCTCACCAGATTTTTTTTCCTCTCGGCTGGAAAGTAGAAGGAGCTGTGGCAGATGGACTAGAGGTAGATGATGTGAATTGTTGGATATTAGGGATTAGGAATCAACCAGTCTACCTGAGCAACTGCTAGAACTCTATGTATTGAAAAGAGAGTAACCAAGTAAAAATAATTGTCACACACATTCTGTGTTCTGAAAGCGCTCCTTGCAATAAGATAGTTAATAACCTTACCCAGTAGAGATCTTCCAGGCATAGAAATTGCTACTGGTTTTATACATTTGGTGGATCAAACGGGAACAAATTTCAAAGATATATTATTGTTTGTGATTGGCTAAATACTTAAAATACACATCATTAACCCCTATGTGCTCTGTAAAAACAGCACACAGGTCCACTTATAAACACTAGAAACACTGTGCCCAATTTGGAAACATTCAGAATAACCCCAGCATTCCTCAAATGCACAATTTTAACTTTGCTCAGGTCTGTTTTGTGGTTCATTCTCCAGCCTGCGAGGTGGATGCATGAGTTTCCATTTCAAGTTTCAGCTTAATGACTTCACTTAAGAAACAGGAGAAAAGGAAAGCTGTATGAATTAAACATTACATAGGACTTGGCAAAGCACTTACAGGAATTCCATAAGGAAGAGTAAAAAAAACCCCAATTCCTACACAGTTGCACAAAGTTAGCAGTAACAATGAATTGTGTTTTTACCCTCTAAAAAGTAAACACTTTTCAGTCAGCTTTGGCTGGTGAAATGCAGAAGCTTCATGTGGATTACACGTTTAAAAATCTTTCAACATCAAAAAGTAGAAGAGTTGTAGTGTGTTTTTGTTTCAGAGTACTTTGCATGAAATCTCAAGATAAATTTGAGATAATGATTGTGTTTGTACCTGTGCCAGACGTTGTCGTTAGATATTTCTGTTTTGTTTCATCAGCCAGATGAACTTACCCAGGGACATTGATCAAATACCTGCATTTAAAAGAACACACTGTCAAATTAGTGGATAGAAAGAGAACATTATAAGAGAGAAATTATCGGGTGAAAGATTTAAAGACTGACTCACTTGTGTTTTGTTTCATTAAATGTGGGGTAGTCCCCTTTCATTTTCCATTTAGCATGAACATACTTGTACTCCATTACAGTATCAGCCTTATAAGAAACTAACTGGCTTGGGACACACATGAGCCTCCTTGGGAAAATACGACTTCCCTTATTACAGATTCTAGATTACCTTAAAATATACTATCGGGGGTGGCTGATCCCTCAAGTGTCCCTGGAGATATTCCAGTGTACTCCAGTAGGTCTCATGGCTGCAAATTGTCAGGGTGCACTGCACCAGAGGGTGGTGGCTGATTCTTCAAAGGGAAGGGCTTGGGACAGTAAGGGGTGCATCCACCCCTCTCAGGGACACAGAATATATTCTGAAAAGGAAAATACAAAAATCCCTAGGAAAACTATTCAGACATTGCTTTTCCCCTCCTTCATCTTAGATGCTCTCAGAAGAAAATCTTGATTCTTTTAATTAGGGTCAAAGGAGCAGCTCATGGTGATAATGGAGGGATGAGGATGGGGCTGGAGAGTGAGCACATGTGAGATAGGGGAGATCCAAATGAGCAGAAAAAAAAAGAATAACATAGATTAAAAAGGCTTCAGAAGTTATAGCTGAAAGTATTTTATCTTTGTTTTGGTAACACTGGGTAATGTTGTCATTCAGGTTGGCTAAAAGCCCTTGCTCTTCAAAAGAGTTGTCAAAGATTTATTTTATAAAAATATAAACAAAAGACACACTAAACACTTAGTGTTTCATGTTTTTTAAGTCTTTGTCTCAGTGGTAATTTCTTACTGTCCTATTTATTATACACTAAGTATTTCTAGATAGAAAATACTTCAGTTTTCTGGTTGATACCCATATGATACCTGTTTATTTCTCTGTGTATATATTATCTGTATAAATGTACAGAACCCAGTGGACCCTGGAGCCCACTGTCATCCTGCACAGCAAGAGCAGGCTATTGCTGGCCCAGGCAAGAACTCAGACACCTCTATCCATTTTCATTTCGGTGGCAGATGTCGAACGGAATTTGCCTGGTGTGGCAAGGAAGCCCCAAGGTGGGGTGCCTTGGGAGAGCCACCTGACTGTAATTGAGGCCATTCTCCATGTGTGCTTGCCTGCTTTCTGCCCTCCAAATGCCATGGAACTCCTGCTTTGGTGCAATATTGCTGTCCAAGAGCACAACATGGCATTAAGTGCTTTGGGTGCTCACTGAGGCTGTGCTCACCTTCAAGCCCCAACCCTCAGGTATCTTGGAGCTAAGCAAGCACCATGGAAAGGGTTCACAGCAGGCTTTCACATGGTAGAAGCCCAGTGTTACTAGCCTTATACTTAGCTTATTAGCCCTCACAGTCAGTTGCACTGGTGTGTGCTCCTTGCTGTGAGGGATCCTGGCTAATGGGCTGCCCACCTTGCTGAGGAGCAGCTTCCCAATCTGGGAAGTACCCAGACAATTGCCATTCCAAAGCACGACCTCATGGCTCAAACTCACACTTCATCGAGAAAATGCCCTGTGTAAATGGTCAGCTTGAAGGCAAACCCTTCCCCACTCAGCTTGGACGGTAAATCAAGCTTTGATGCTACTTTTCATCCAGCTCCATTACACAAGTAGTCTGATTTAGTTTTATGGCAGAAATATGTTTCAGCTAAAACGGTATTTTTCACTGAGTGGGGGATAAACAGGGCTATTTTATTTGTAAAGTGAAAGGCTATGAGATGGTAACAGGCAGGCACAGGGAGTGCAGGTGCTGTTTCAAATCCCTGCCTGGCTGTCTCAGTACCTGGGCTTGGTGCCCGAATTCTCTCATACTCAGTTCTACAGCAGCACCACAACAAATCAGAACCTTCCATGAAAGCTTTCCCTCCTCATATTCAAAAAGACATTTCCATTAATGCCTGTGAAATTTTGCCCTGCATCTTTTGGAAGTGAAAATAGCCACCCTCCAGGACTACTGTACCATCCTTGTTTCCCAAAAATGTTAATTCATCATTAAAATTATTAAACAGTAAATGGCTGAGATGTGTTATTACAAACTTGAAGTATTTCCTTTGATTGTTTAAAAATCTCTGTTTTAATTTGAGTCATCTATTTTTTTTCCTTTTACAGTTTTGAGTGCTCTATCTTACCATATGTGAAACATTTCTTAAAGGTGTCAAAGTGACTTGTCATGGGTTTGGAATGAGAACTAAATTAAATGTCCATACTGTAACATACTTATATAAATAATGAGATATTCCAGTATAAACCATTCATTTGGCAGTCATTTCTACATCAGCAAGTACTAAGTACTAAGGCAGAATTCCTGCCTAACTTTGACACATGCAGGGAAAATCAGGAAGGAAAATGTGTGTCTCTGTGTGTGAGAGAGTGTGTGTGTGTTTAGAATTTTATATAAAAAGACAGCCCCTTGTAGTCCGTTGCCATGAAAGTATTTCTAACATTTTTGGCAGTAGTGCAAGGAGTTTAATAAAATACTCTGGATTCACAGCAGAATGCTGGAGCATTCCTCTCTCCCACTGAACACCAAAACTTGTTTCCATAATTCAGAAACAGAAATGGATAAAAAAGACATTAATGAGCACAAGAACGATTTATTATGGGTGACATAGTGACACTGCTTTTAAGACAAAATACATTAAATAAGAATTCTTCATAAAATAAAAAATGTTTCCTATTGAACATTGCTCAGAATTTGCTTATTAGTGCATTATATCACCACATTTCCAGGTCTGGCATTTCTCATCCAAATAATGTTTTAAATTGTCAACAAGACTTGCGGGCTGCAGAGCAAACCATGTTAGGAATAATGCATGTACAGAAACACAACAGCAGCAAAGTTAGTTTTGCTGGCATTCTGGAAACAGCACTGGAGGGCCCTTTAGTCTTGCATCAGCTTCACAAACTTGCATGGCACCAGGCTAGCAATAGTAAAAATGAATAATAGATACTCAGTTCTAAGCTGCCTTTCAAACTGCCCAGCTGCTTTAAGGCAGTGCTTTGGTTAAGTGTTTCTCACTCAGAGCACCCATATTTTGTGTGTGCATGCGTGGTAAACCAACCTTGTTCTCCAGCTGAGTTTTACCTTCAAACAAAAGGCATCCACTCTCTGTTCTAATGGCATCCTGGTTTGATGGCTGCAGATTCTGCACCTACTGAAGAACATATCCCAGACCCTCACTCTGACTGAGACAAGCAGTCTAACCCAAAGCAACCACAGAAGTTTCTCACATTTAAAGACACACTTCAGGTTTAAGTCTGAGATGTGCTGGTCTGGACATAGAGGGGTTTTTTTTGCTGGCACCAGGCATGGCAGAGCTATCTATCTGTCTTTATATCTGCCCATGATTCATCTCCAAAAACTGAAGCTAATATCTTGGATGATCTCTGAAATCTCTCTGGATTAAGAAATAAATAAATCACCCATCCTACTACTTGTCTATGCCTCAGTGACTTAATAGATTGAAATAATTTTATATTTGGAATCAAAGTTCATAAATACAGCTGTTAACTTGTAGCTTTTCAGATATTGCTTCATGTAAATGAAGAAGCGTTTTGAAGTAGTTTACAGGTGCATTTCAGTTATCTTCAAAACATGGTTAGTTACATGAATTCACAGGCTTCCAGCAAATAATTTGACCTAGTGTTAATCTTCATTGAATCATGTTAAACAAGACCATTTTTTGTCTTTATTGCAACTGATAGCTGAGGTTTATGGCCAGGAAACACAACCCTTCTACTGCACTCTTCACAATTGTGTCCCCAGCCTGTCATGAAGAGAAAAAAAATCTATCTGCGGTGGAATTTGGGGAGCACCCGAGTCCTAGCAAGGGAAGTGGTGTGCCTAAGGCAGCTCCCCATGGTCTGGGTGCACCTATAGCACATAGGAGCTCATGATGGCACCAGGGACCCCCAATGACTCCAGTGCAGATAAACAGGACTTTCACCAGTTGTTAAGTCAGACTCATGAGGAGTGTTGGGATAGGAGCTTTCAGCGTCTCTCATGCTCTTGGTGTCCTCAACACACTCTTGCAATAACATTGCAGGACTTTTTTCCATCCATCTACTGGGGATAATTTAATGACAGTTCATTGCTCACTTGTCTGTGGGTTGTACAGATTTCATTAATTAAACATCTATTTTTGTAAAGATTTTAGACCTATATAAACCAGCAAAGTTTTTTGAGCTTTTTGCTTAAAAACCTCTCTGACAGGAATCTCACTAAATATTTGCTGATCTCAACTATGTTCCTATGGCTTAAAAACCTGTATCAATAACTCAAGGGTACAAATGTGTCAAGTGGTTGCAATTATCTTCTAAACAAACATTGGAAAAGAAAAAAGGTACAAGCTAAGCCATAGAAAAACATGGTTAATGCACTCCAATTTACCTTGTCCACTAGTGACTTCATTGCATAATGATGTATTTATGATGAGTGCATAGCAAAGTCTGAAACCTTATTTTTAAAACTGCTTAGCTTTCATTATTTTTACTTTTTTTTTCTTTTTTTTCTTTCCCCCTTCCTTAATGGTGTCACGACTCAGGGTGGAATTAAAAGACAACTAGAGCCATATTGCACAATCAAGTTTTAAGCACATTTGCCACAAAAAATGGAAAAAATCCTTTCAAGCTCCTGCTGCCCACTCTGCATTAAACTGCATGAACACACCAAGTGGACAGCTGTGAAAAGTGATTTTTGTGGGTACCAAAGCACTTAGGACCTCTGCTCCATCATCAAGTCTCTGAATGCTGTCCAGAAGGTTTCCTGTTTCAGAGACTGTTGGAGTAAAGAGATGAATGGGAAAGCTGATTGCGTATTGGCTACCAATTCCAGCTCTGCAGAGAGGTAAAAGTAAAATAAAATTAATTTTTTTATAAGATTGTCATAGTCTTAAATATATTACACTCTGAAGACTTCTGAAAGTCCCTGAGCAGTATTTTGATATGTTAATTTGAAAAAAATGCATTTTAAGAGTTCATGGAGACCTAATATTTTCTTGTATTAGCGTTTCTATTTTTACATTGCCTTGCTTTCCCCCAACATTTTATTTCTCCATTAATTTTAATTAGATTCTCACTGGATTTCAAGTACAGTAAAAGTACAGAAATGGGAAAGGTTTCCTGCCAAGACTGACCAAGATGTCACAGAGATATAGTCCCACATCCTCCCACTCTTTGTGACTAAAGGTTTATATTTTCAATCCAACACATATCCCTCTCCTGGTCCTCCGCCCCAGATCCAAACACTGATGGAATCTGTAGTCTGTTGAAAAGTTCTTATATTAGTGAGATAGCTATTTTTCAAACAGCCACACAGACACTCAAATTCCCCCTTCTTTCTTAATACATTGCTTTGTGCCTTTCAAGAAATATTAGTGGTGTCACATTGTCAGGGAGAATGGTGGGAGGATGACACAAAGGGGCACTAAATCAGTGTCACTGGCACCTGGAAACAGCTGGTGGAGGAAGCAGTGCCCTCCAAACCAATGAGTATGGCCCTGTAAGCCAAAGTGGGTTTCTGGCACCATGAGAAAACCTGTGGGCCTGGGAATCTCTGAGATGGTTCCTGTAGCATTGTATCCAGATTTTCTTGTCACAGTGCTTGGGAAGGGTGAAGCTGACAGTGTGCTACATGGACTTGACTTTGGACTAAGCAGGGACTTAGGACTCATCAATGAGCCTTTGTACTCATCAACACGGATGAGCCTTTCATGCATTTGATGTTCTCACAATAGCTAGGAAAACCATTGGTCATGTCCAATGGAAAATACATGGGACATTCCTGAAATATACAGTTTCTATCAGTGATGTGGAATAATAGTGGATCCTTAAAATTATACATGTGTTCTAATTACTAACAATACTAACTTCTGCATGAAATGGAGATGCTGTTTCCTGCAGCTTAAATCACAGCCACTTTAGACGGTCATTTTGCAGGGACAAGGCAACCATGTCCTGCCTGAAGCTGGGTGAACTGGAACAATGCCACCTTCACGAGGCTGAACTGAACAGTCTCTGGGGTGCCCAGAGTAGCATTTTAAAGTTCTTTCCAGAGCAACCATATGTAGGTGGAGGGGCTGCAGGGAGGTGGCTCATCCTGGCTGTGTCCCTGTCCCTCGCCTGACTCTTGTGGGGTAGCCCCCTCCCCACCTCCTCAGCTCCCCATCAGCCTGCTGTCTGCAATGGAAATCAGAGCACCTCCCTCCTCTTTGCTGGCCAGGGCTGAGCTCCAGGGCATTTTTCCCCTGACCCCCCTTTCTGTAACACCTGCCCAAGAGATGGAGGAGATGAAAAGATCTAGAGCCTTGTCTGCTACCTCATCTTTTCCCACCACCTGGATCAGGGAGAAGGGAAAGTGATTTGAGCTCTGCTCCTTGGCATCATCCCTTCTCCAGCCAAATCTGGGGCAGAGGCTCAGAGGTACAAAAGTGTGGTTGGGACTGCACACCAGAAATGGGCAGTGGGACAAAACTATTTTCTGGCACAGACTGCTATATGTGACATCTCCTTTGGGTGAAGTTGTTTTTAATGCTACAAAAGTACTGCATGTCCTTGTCTTAGATGCTGAGAACTTTCCTGTCTCTTAGGCAGACCTTAGAGAAGTTTACCATATTGAAATGCAAACTTGCACAATTCCCCAGCACTCAAAAGTCCTTGAATGTGATCCAGATGATGTGGGCTCATGAGAAAGAGAGACTGAGCCGTGGTTAAAAGATAGGGTCTGCTTCAAGATCACTTCTACTCAGACAAATATTTACTTCCCACAGACACAGAGATATACATTCTGTAAGACATTACATTACCTTCCAGTATTTGGAATCACCTGATCTGTGTTTGGTTGATCTGATAGCTGCCTGAAGTATAGGTCACAATGAGTTATCACACTTTTCTGGCAGCACTGAGTGGAAGGAAAAAGCTGTAAGAGAAATGATCTATAGTCCTCAATTGCATGAACTTGGAATGGCAGATAAGAAGCAGATCCATTATTTCCATCTGCAGGAGGCAGCCATCTTATATCTCCATGATCTTTACTGAAGATAAAGGTGAAGTAAACCTCTTGCTTTACAGAAAACCCTCTGTCCTTTTGGTTTAGAGCATAAGCTCCCCTGGCAGTGTAATAGGCAGAACAGTGAAAAAACAGACTTTTACTAATACCTCCCAAAGAGGTATTTAATCATATGCTTTATTTTAAGCTTGTGCTTGAACTTCTATCACTTTTAATTTTGGATGTTAATAAAAATGCTTTGTGAGAGCAAGTGAGTAATCCATAAGTGTATTTATAGCTATTATTTCCCAGTTCACTCAATTTTCAACCAATTCTCATTGGCAAAGAGAAGTGTGGGGTTTTCTGTCCATGCTAGGTTGCCACAACAACGAAGGTCTCCTTTCAGTCTCTTTCCAACAAGATTGGATTGATTAACTATGCTACTGTTTATTTTGCTGTACCTGCCAAGAATATGGCAATGCAGAAATAGGAAAAATTAGCCTAAAGTGAATATGTGGACAACAGAGAATGCCAGAATAAATATCATCCCTGAACATGCAACAATTCCCATTTGATTTCATTTCAGGACACCCATGTTTCAGATGCTCCCAGACAAAGAAAACATCAGCTTCTAATTCAAGTTGGTAATTTTGCAGCAAAATGAATTGAGAATAGAACCAGAAAATAGTTTTATTGAAAAGTAAATTACATCTATCTTCCTTCCTTCCTTCCTTCCTTCCTTCCTTCCTTCCTTCCTTCCTTCCTTCCTTCCTTCCTTCCTTCCTTCCTTCCTTCCTTCCTTCCTTCCTTCCTTCCTTCCTTCCTTCC